>CM048750.1:359131501-360331501 GCA_026315105.1 Locusta migratoria
TGCACACTTTTCTACCCAAAGTGCTGACTAAGGGCAATTCCCAGACCGTAATTGTGTCACCAGATTCCAATAATGAACGTAATGGATGCAGCAAAGCACTGACCGTAGCATAATTCCGGGAAGGATGGTTTCAGCATTCCTGGACTAACCTCTGGTGCAGGGGTCAAGGTTAAGTAAGCATACCAGGAAAGCTGACGTCTTCCTTCCAGGAAGTATGTTAAGGTCAGCACTTAGCTGCATTCCATTAAGTTTATACTGGGAATTCGGTGACAAAATTACATTCTGGGAATTGCCGTTACATTATGGGAATTCAGAGTAATGTAGTAAACGATTGTTGAACTGGACAATATTCTGTCTGTTGCAATGAATGTATCCTAATGTATTATCGATCAGCATTTAGATGACTGGTAGAAAAAAGAAATGCTATCAGTGGATATTGCTCACAGTCCAAACTACATTCTTTAAGCCATCAACATAAAGTTTTGGCTACCTCACATAAAGTTTCGTCTACCTCATATACAGTTTTAGCTACAACACACCAAGTTTTGGCTTCTGGAAATAGATTTTTGGATACCACACACCAAAGTTTTGGCTACCTTACATAAAGTTTCACCTACTACACACTAAGATTTGGCTACCACAAATATTGTTTCGCTACCACAAAGAGAGTTTCGGATACTACACACAAACGTTTTGGCTACCATAATTAAAGTTTCATGCATAAAGTTTCGGCTACATTCATAAAGTATTCGCTACGATTCATAAAGTTTCAGCTACCATGAATGAAGTTTCGGCTACCATACATAAAGTTTTGGCTGTCTCAGATACAGTTTCAGCTATCATGCATATTGTTTCGGCTACCACATAATAAGTTTCATTGGGCACACAATGAAGTTTTGTTTAGCACACATCTAGTTATAGGTGCCACACATATAATTTTAAATTCCTGACATAAAGAATCAAATAGCCAAACTGTAGATATAGGGATATGAAACACCCACCATATCCTTCCTTAGTAAGGCACCCAGGGTCTCTTTAAACTATTTTCCGACACTTGACTTGTTTTCTTTATCTGTATTTTTTCTTAAACCTATAGCCCCAAAAAATTGATATACTCTTCTCGGAAAACTCTAAGTTTTTACAAAAATTACCTTGAATGGTTCTGTACCTTTTCCACATGGCAAACCAGATTTCTTATGATCTGTTGCAAACAATACATAAGGAGTGACTGTAAGGTAAAGTGACCCTCCTCAAATAAAGCACAGAGCTTAGAAATTTACATTACACCACTGCATCGTCCCATGTAATAATACGTTTGGCTAGTTCAAGATGAAATCACATTGATATAGGAGGCAGTTAGATACCACAGAACTCAGCATTGGTAATTTGCTCTGGTCAGCAGAAAGTCAGGGTCCTCACAAATTTCATGATATGTTGTGCTAGATATATTATATAGATTTTAGGTATACTGGGTTTATGAGGGTGGTGGTGTAGACAACTCATCTGTCAGGTGGTATTTACAACACAAATGAAAGAATCTCGGTTGTGTAGAGGAGATGATTATGGTGGTAAGATTTTCTTTGGTCAGGAAGCACAAGGTTCATTTAAACTCCAATAGTTTAGTGAGTAGTTTCCACCAATTTGAGTGTATAGATAAGGTTTAACATATATTTGATTGCTCATAGTGGTCAAGGCAGTGCTAGGTAAAGTTCTACAACCATTTCCCAAAACCCAAATCCTTTCTCTGGATTGCTTCTGGGTACAACGTCATATACCAGTCCAAACCGGTTGTTTGGAATCATCCACTGACTAGTGGCATTCTCTTTATGCCACCTCAAGCAGTTACTCTAGAAAGGTATGGCTAATGGAGAGCTGGTGGCTCACCTTCCTTGCACACTATTTTTAACTAATTATGCACAGTCACTTGAAAATTGGTCTGCTCATATTCTCCAATTTTATGCAACCATCCTCAGCAATGCCGACACGATCGCTACCCATTAGGAAACTTGATTTGCCTCATCATGGTGGCTGGGTGTGTCATTAGAAGGTGTAAGATGCTAAAAAATGGAACTCATTTTTTCACCCACACGAGTAATACTCAGCAGAATATGATCTGTTGACGAAATTTGCATTGTCTGTTATCTGTGGTGTTTGCTCATAAGTATGGTCATATGGATATGGGGCTTTGCATTGTCTAATTTTTGAGAGAATGTTAATAAGGAATGGGCATATTCGTTTCAGGGAAGCAAAGTCGTGAGATTATTGGCTTGTTTTAGGTTTCATCTCAGTTGTGCTGTGCTGTCTTTGACCTATCCAAATACCCCTGTACATGCAGATGTATGTGATTTTGAAGTGGACCTGTTAGGGTAAATGAAATCAGTTCGTTAGTGAACATGTAATACATTCATTCAGAGACACACAAAATGATCTGTGCACACGTTTTTTTATTTGAAACTAGCATCAGGGTACTTGCTTTAAGGATATTCGATGCTCGTTTACGATTTAACATGGTTTTGGATAGAAGACAATGTTTTCTTATGCCTGATTCCAATCAGTTGCTACAACCAGTTGGGGTATACACTGCGCATTATACATACAAGACACAGATTGTCGATTTGCTTTACACTAATATTGGGCAATAGTCGTCTTTACATAGTTAGGTACAACTCAATCAAAGCTGAATAAATTACTTAATTTAATGCCTTATTTGTGCTTAGATAGCGAGTGTTTTGTATAGTTAGTGTCCTGTTAAAGTTAAGCAATATCCTCAACAAATTACTGTTATTGCAGCAATTTCTTTTTCTTGTGCATCTAATTAGATCTAGAAGTAGCTATAGGGCACTGTATATATGGTTTGTAGGTATTAGCTTCACAATAACATTCTTGTATTTGATATAAATAATAGTGTGCACTCTTCTCACATAGAGAGTAGATATCAAGACTGTTACTACCATTTAAAATTTTATTACCTCTGTTAAGCTAGAGGATGTTTATTTTAGGGATGTTGGAGATTAACTTTACTATTACTTTGTGATAATTAATGTAATATTACATTTCTTAGATTCTGAATTTTTTAAAAAACACATCGATCGCTTTTAGTGCATACATTCTGTACTACTGTTGTATTTGGGTTCAAGGGAGTTTTTTATTTAGTGTATTGCTGGGTCTGAAATTATTCACAGAAAAAATTTGGAAGTTTAAGACTGTGGTAAAAAATCGTACTAGAAACGGTTTTTGGGGGGTTCTGTTAATCCACTGATAAAAAAGAGTGGAAAACCTTGTTGCAAATTCGATAGGAACATTTAATTAGCGTCAGTAACATGGGAAATAATTGAGTAAACAGAATAAGATGTTTTTTCACATATTGTGTTATTAATATTGACTGGACACTTTTCATGTAAACAAATAATTTCCACCTTACTTGTAGAATTAACGCTGTTATTCAGCAATGAAATGACATCATAGAATTACTTCTTTTGTGGGGGTGATATGCAGTACATTTTTATTGTAGGTTGTGTAATTTCAATATATAAATTACAGAAATGTCTTTGGTATTGCAGTATGACTCTCTCTGTGATTTAGTGTCTGAAAAACAGCTGTTCAGCATCAAAACATTATGTACACTGTGTTACTTTACTTAATAAATGTATAAATACATTCCTAGCAATGAGTGCCCCGATTTTTACCATCCAAAAGTCATAATATCGTTATTTTAGTGGATTAGCTGTAGTTTTAGGGACGAGAAGGTGAGTTTCACAGTCTTGTGATATTTTGTTTATGATATAAACCAAATTTTGTAAATATTAGCATATTATACAAATATTTAGAAAATTTTCAGTGTTTATTAGCTATATTAGGGTTGTAAGTAGTGGGAATAAATTTAACTTAGAGATGGTGGGTACTGATTTTAAGATATCTGCAGTGAAAACATCACATTATTTTTTTTACGAAAACGTTATGTTTTTGATATAATCATGCCATTACAGGTGGAAATTATGTCAATAGGCATCAGCTATTGCATGGTGGACTTCTGATGAATGAAATAGCTGGAGGAGTTTCCTTTATGGATATTAAGCGATACTTATATGAGAAAATAGCAGAATTTGTGTTTTGTATTCCCATTTTTGAGCTACTATCTATTTTCACGTTTTATTAAACCGAAGAGAAATATCTGTTTACGATACTTATAACTGTCAGGCTTTCTGGACATGAAGGAATATTTCTTTATTGTGTGACATAGTTATTTTTATGTCTAAGCTGTTATTGTTGACATCTTGGCAAAAACAGGCTATATGGTTTTTTTAATTTATTAATTTAAACTAATTCTGGAATTATGATGAATGGAAATAACTGTAGGAAGTTTGCTTTATTGATGTGAAGTGACACTTCTACGAGAAAGTAGTAGGAATAATGTTTTTAATCCCATTTTTGAGCTAAATACTATTTTCCTTTCTTACCATAAAAACTGTTTTTTCAGTATGCTTTCGATACTAGTATATCATTTTGGTGAGAGATCTACTTAATTTTCACAATGTAAATCGATATATCTGTGACAAAATGGCAGAAATAGTGTAAAATATTCCGATTTTAGGGTATGTTCAACTTTATTTTACCATAAATATTGCATTTTCAAGATACATGCTATACTACACCACTGGCCATTAAAACTGCTACACCAAGAAGAAATGCAGATGATAAATGGGTATTCATTGGACAAATTTATTGTACTAGAACTGACATGTGATTACAAAATGTTCAAATGTTTGTTAAGCTTATGGGACTTAACTACGGGGTCATCAGTCCCTAAACTTACAAACTACTTATGAACTACTTAAGAACTAGGACGGCACAAATATCCATGCCCGAGGGGGGATTCGAAGCCCCGACCGTAGTGGCCGTGCTGACCGTGACTGGAGCGCCTCAGTCACCTCGGCCACCGCGGCCGACCATGTGATTACATTTTCACCCAATTTGAGTGTATAGATCCTGAGAAATCAGTACCCAGAACAACCAACTCTGGCCTTGATACGCCTCGACATTGAGTCAAACATAACTTGGATGACGTGTACAGGTACAGATGCTCATGCAGCTTCAACACGATACCTCAGTTCTTCAAGAGTAGTGACTGGCGTATTGTGATGAGCCAGTTGCTTGGCCACCATTGACCAGACGTTTACAATTGGTGAGAGATCTGGAGAATGTACTGGGCAGGGCAGTAGTCAAACATATTCCATATCCAGAAATGCCCATACAGGACCTGCAAAATGCGGTCGTGTATTATCCTGCTGAAATGTAGAGTTTTGTCGAGATCCAATGAAGGGTACAGCCACAGGTATTAACACAATTTAATTGTAACGGCCACTGTTTAAAGTGCCGTTGATACGAAAAAGAGGTAACTGAGATATGTAACCAATGGTAACCATACCAGTATGGCGATGACGAATACATGCTTCCACTGTGCGTTCACCACGGTGTCGCCAAACATGGATGAGACCATCATGATGCTGTAAACAGAAGCTGGATTTATCCGAAAA
The DNA here is from genome assembly GCA_026315105.1 of Locusta migratoria. Classification (NCBI taxonomy): domain Eukaryota; kingdom Metazoa; phylum Arthropoda; class Insecta; order Orthoptera; family Acrididae; genus Locusta; species Locusta migratoria. The sequence goes on from CM048750.1 coordinate 359,137,036, forward strand.
AATGACGCTTTGCCATTCATACACCCAGGTTCGTCGTTATGTACACCATTGCAGGTGCTCCTGTCTGTGATGCAGCATCAAGTGAAACCGCAGCCATGGTCTCTGAGCTGATAGTCCATGCTGTTGCAAACGTCATCGAACTGTTGGTGGAGATGGTTGTCTTGCAAACATCCCCATCTGTTGACTCAGGGATCGAAATGTGGCTGCACGATCCGTTACAGCCTTGCAGATAAGAGGCCTATAATCTCAACTGCTAGTGATAGGATGCCATTGGGATCCAGCACGGCGTTGCGTATTGCCCTCCTGAACCTACTGATTCCATATTCTGCTAACAGTCATTGGATCGTGACCAACACGAGCAGCAATGTCGTGATATCATAACCCACAATCTCGATAGGCTACAATCCGATCTTTATCAAAGAAACATGCTGGCACACATTCCTCTTCCTTACATAAGCCATCACAACAACGTTTCACCAGGCAACGCTGGTCAACTGCTGTTTGTGTATGAGAAATTGGTTGAAAGTTTCCTCATGTGAGCATGTTGTAGGTGTCGCCACCAGCATCGACGTTGTGTGGATGCCCTGAAAAGCTAATCATTTGCATATCACAGCATCTTCTTCCTGTCGGTTAAATTTCGTGCCTGTAGCATGTGATCTTTGTGGTGTAGCAATTTTAATGTCTAGGAGTGTAGTATCTCATCTGAGTGAGTTATATACTTAATTTTCATTAAATTTCCCTGAAAAAAAAGAAACACGAGAATTTAACGTAAAATATTTTGATATTTTTTTTTAGTATAAAATATCTTTTACTGCATACATCCTGTACTAGTAAGACCAATCATGCTTCTATCTTAGTTGTCACTTCTATGATGAAGAACAAGAACTCATATTTCGCATTTTTTGGGTTGTGGCAACAGTATTGAAGGTTTAAAGTCCTGAAACCAGTAGTATATTACTATTGACTTATTCACAGTTTATAAAGAACTTTATTTTTAGTTATATGCACACATTTCGTTTTGCTCTCACTGCAGTATTATGTATGGGGCACTATACAGCCACCAGTTAATGTGCTTTAATCTGCACAAATTCTCACAGGATCGGCAGTTATTATACATCAGGTTGGGGCTGGAGGGGAAAGCCCTCAGTGCTCAACCTTTGTACAATATATTGCTCGGAATTTCCAGAATGAACATGAAGGAATGCAGCCTAGCACACTTTGGGACAATTCCCAGAATATTGACTAGTTCAGCAATTCCCAGAATGTATGCACACTTACGTGGCCAAAATACTGACATAATGGCAATTCCCAGAATGCAATTGTGTCACCCAATTTGCAGAATGAATATGATGGAATGTAGCAAAATGCAGATCATCGCATAATTTCTGGAAGAATGACATCAGCATTCCTGGAATGACATCTGTTTATGGGTCAAGGCCATCTAGAATCAGCAGAGGCCCCCTACTGTTACTATCAATAGCAAAGTGAACACGTTATTGTAGCAAAGATAGACATCAAGCCAACACCAACCACAGTAGTACAAATTCTTATGCTCACCGGCTCTGTCGATGTTGAGGGGGTTGAACAGAATGTATGATGAGATAAGTTATTCAGACAGTTACGGGAAACAGATACTTTATTCTGTTGGGGAATGGGAGCTCAGTATTTGGAAAAGGGGATGAAAATTTTACGTAAATATGGACTGTGGACAAGAAATGAAAGAGGAGTTTGCCTCAGAGATTTTGCGCAGAGCACAATTTAATCATCATAAACACTTTGTTGAAGCACCATGCTAGGTTATACACATGGAGAGATAGCAAGGGACACAGAAGATACCAATTATCGTTGTAATACATAGATTTCGAAACAAAGTTTTAAACTGTAAGATGTATATTGTGGCAGCTATAAACTTTGACCATAGCGTATTGGTTATGACCTATAGATTAAAACTTAACAAACTGGAGAATACTAGGATAGTAAGGAGTTGAACCCCAGAAAAATTAAAAGCTCCAGAGGTGTTTGAGAGTCTCAGAGAGAGCATGAGCAAGGAATGGCTGAAACAGGGAAAAGTATACAGTAGAAGAAAAATGGGTGGCTCTAAGAGATAGAGTAGTGAAGGCCGAATAGAATCATCGAGGTAGAAGGACAAGGAAGTGAAGCAGGCAAAAGGGAGTACAGGCAGCTGAAATATGCGGTTGACAGGTAGTGCAGGCTGCCTAAGCATGAGTGGCTAGGGAAGAATGTAAATCTGTAAAAAAAATGTGTATTACTAGAGAAAAGACAGATGCCACCTACAGGAAAATAAATGTTTGGACATAAGAAAGCAGTTGCAAGAATATGGACTCAGATGGAAAACCAGTACTAAGCAAAAAATGAAAAACTGAAAGGTGGAAAGAATGTATTGAGGGGCTGTACAAGAGAAATGAAAATGAAGGAAGTACTGTAGAAAGGGAAGAGGAAGTAGGTGTAGATGAGATAGGAGATACGATACTGTGACAAGAATCTGAGAGAGCTCTGAAAGATTTGTGTCGAAACAAGGCCCCTGGAGTAGTTGTTATTCACCATGAACTACTAGCAACAACGAGGAGCCAGTCACAAAGAAAATGTTCCACCTTGTGTGCTAAATGTATATGACACAGTAAATACCATACGACTTCAAGAAGAATAGAATAATTTCAATTCCAAAGAAAGAAAATGGAAAGAAAATAGAAAATTACAGAACAATCAGTTTAATACGTCATGGTTGCAAAATATTTACACGAATTATCTACTGCTAAAGGAAAAGCTGGTAACCTCAGAGAAGATCATTTTGGATGTAGGAGCACACGAGGCAATACATATTATGACTTGTCATGGAAGGTATGTTAAGGAAAGGCAAACTTATGATTTTGCTCTTACAGATTTGGAGAAAAATTTTGACTATGTTGATGGGATACATTTTTTCAAATTTAGAAGGTACCAGTTGTAAAACATAGGGAACGAAAAGTTATGTTCAACTTGTACAAAAACCAGACAGCAGATACTAGAAAGAAGGGTATGATAGGGTCGCAGGGGCTGGGAAGGGAGTAAGGCAGGATTGTAGTCTTTGCCTGACATTATTCAATATGTACATTGAACAAGCTATGAAGGAATGCAAGGAAAAGCTTGATGATGGAATTAAAGTTCAAGGAGAAGAAATAAAACTTTGCGATTATTCTATGACATTATAATTCTGTCAGAGGCAGCAAAGGACCTGGTAGAGCAATTAAACGGAATGGACAGTGTGTTACCAGGAAGTTATAAGATGAACATTAGCAAGAGCCAGAGAAAAGTAATGGAATGTAGTCCAAAGAAAACTTGGAATGCTGAAGAAATTAGATCAGGTAATGGAATTAGCATATGAGTTCTCTTGTTAGGGTAGAGAAATAACTCCTGATGGCCGAAGTATAAAGATATAAAATGCAGAATGGGTATGAGAAAGCATTTATCTGGAGTGTAGCTTGTACGAGAGGAAAACTTGGACGATGAGTTCAGACAGAAATGTGAGATAAGTTCTAGAAATACGAATGCTAAAGATTAGATAGGTATGTCACGTAACTAATGAGGAGGTGCTGACCAGAATTAGGGAGAAAAGAAATTTCTGAGATATCAAGAAATCGTCCATTTAGGATTGGAGAGGAGTGTGTGCAGTAAAAATCGCAGAGAGTGATCGAGAAACGAATACACAAGCAGGTTCAAAAGGATGTAGGTTACCATTCTTATTCAGAAAAGAAGGGGGGCTCACAGCACAGCGCAGAGTGGGCAGCTTCACCAAACCAGTCTTTGGCCTGAAAATCATATCAACAACATCTATTGAACTATGCGGAAATTCCCTCGGTTAAATGAAACCTGGTAGTATCACTTTTGGATTGTCTTATAAGTTCTTGGTGCCGTGTTCTCATAGCTTGACAATCAAGTTCCCACTGTGCGTTCTAATTGAATGCCGTGGAGAGCATTTGGACTCCTAATTCAACTGGTCTTCTGGATTTGAGGGATTTTCTGGTCAGTGATGTAAGTAGTCGTGAAGAGGGATTGAGTGATCTTTGGAAATTTGATGGGAAATGTTGTAAAAGCCAGCCTTTCAACGGATGACATGTGTGCGAAGTTTAATAGCACTGGTAGCCAGCATGTAGGTGTAGAGCTGATGTGCCACTAATGATTCTCATAGCTGTGTTCAGTTGAACGTTACTATTTTTACATGGGCGCTGTGGAGCCAAGCTAGTGCACACTATTCTGCTTCATAGTATATGAGCGTGAGGTATACTCCATGGAGAGCTGATGTGTTCGTTCCCCATGTACTGACTGCCTACTTTCTCACCAGGTTTACTCTTAGCACAGTTGTAAAGGTGTTTATTATACGTCAACATTCTGTCTAGAGTGACACCGTGATATACTGGTGTGGCGTTGTACTTGATCAAGCTGCATGACAAACAGAATTCATAAAAATGACAAAAGTTTCAACAAGAGAGAGGAAAACATCGAGGTACACAGATTCTTGTGCTTCACCGAATGACCGTTGCAGGTAACAGCGGTAAAAGTACGGCGGCAGTGAGGAGAGAAAGCTCTGAGACTTTAGTGGTTGTATATGTAACACCTGGCTGCTTGATTGACTTCAGTCCACCGCCAAATAACAGAGGCTGAAAGTCTCAGTATGTCAGTAACTTGGGCAACCTCAGAAAAAAAAATAGTAAGTCAATCTCGTTCTGAAGATGATGGGATGTGAGCAAAGAAGAAATAACGCTAACAAACTGCTGCGAAAGCATCTACCATTTTGTAAACAGATAATTATCATTACATTGTTTATACGTCTGCTGCTTATATGTTATTACATGCAAGACCGTAGTCAACAAATAAAGTGTTTTCCACTCATTTAATTAATAATATCGCTCAATTGCAGTGACTTTTGTTAGCGTACTATATTTTTTGGGGGAAGTTTTTGACTTCAAAGAAGTTCTGTGATCTGGAATTTAACGTTCCACAAATGTGATTTGCTGACAATATTTCTAATAGAAAAATGAAACAGCTGAGTGATAGGCCAATGACTAAAACTAAAATTGAAATTCTGAGATCACTGATTGATAAAGAAACTATTCTTCTTTCCTCAAATTTTTTGACGTTTAAGAGGTATGGCTTTGGTCTTAGTCCACGTTCAGTAGAATAATACGCTGATGGATCCGGTATTATACCAGCTTGCATGAGTCTCCCAACAGCTATGTTGATTGCTTCAGAATACGGAGACCTCGATGGCATTGAAAATGATGAGTACTTGGTGTCTATAGGGTCCAGGACTACCTGAAATTAAAATTTTTTCTTAAAATCTTCATCAGTCCGTCACAACAATAAACAAGAACAGTATGAATGCAGTATTGCACTACATTTAATAAGAAAAGTATGCTTCCATCTCTCTTGATGTAAGAGCAGTTGTGTTCGATAGGTGATAGTTTACATTTATCTGTTCATATTTATTGCCATGCAGCTGTAGCAAAATTATGACTTCTTTAGAGAAGAGTCATCAGTAACTTAATTACAGTGTTTAACTATATCCCTTAACCAGTAGGGGAAAGGGGGCTACAATAACTGCAAACTATTAACTGAAATAAATCCCAATTCGGACTGAACCTAAATGGAGCCAAATTAATTAAGAAGAATAACATATCGATATTTGTACATTAATCGATCTTTAAAATTTAATGACTACTTAGCCAACATAACGTTAAATAAATACACATTCCTTCATCAGAGTTTCTGTTTTCATTGGGAGGGTGGAGTTATATGACTAAGTTTGGAAGCCAATATAGTGGGGTAGGAGCTTGTAATATATAATAATTTCTTGTAATAGCTCTGAGTAAGGATATGCTAAAATAATGAATAACTCCTACTTTCTATCCATGAAGACGGCCCAACTTTGGAAAGCACATGACTCCAATCTAGAAATATCCCTCTAAATAAGACTGGTCTAACTGTCTGCTGCCAACTTCAGCATGGATACTAAATGGCACCACAACTGGAGTGATTGTGCCTCCCCTGATAACTGTGAACTGATCTGGCCATCACAGAAACCTGAGGGCTTCGACCTTTCATGACAGCTATGGAGAAGCCTAAACAGATTCCGAGCAGGACATGGACTACGTGCACACAACCTACACAAGTGAGGAAAGCTTCCCAGCCCTAGCTGTGACTCTGGAACATCAAGTCAAAAAGTATAGCACATCAGCTAGGACTGTGAACTATGAGCCTACCAGGGTACTCGCACTGACTTCTTCAACTCCACACCACCCCATATCGAATGGATCGCCAATATGGACGTCAGAATTTGAAGACTCGTGAAACGCCAAATATGTGCTGTGATGTTACTTTTCACTGTGTTTATGTATTATATTTTTTTCTGAATTTGTATTCTTCAGTTATGTATTTTATCTTCTAGATTCATAATGTAATGAGTGAAAACCATGTGCTTAGCGCAACACGATATATATATATATATATATATATATATATATATATATATATATATATATATAATGTGTGTGTGTGTGTGTATTCTATATTATACATTTTAAGGCCCATGACCATTTGCAATATTTGGAATGCAGAAACGATTTTGTATTTACTGTCTCATATTGTCAAGCACAGTACATTAAGACTGCAATTTTTCACACAGCCTGACATTAACATGAAAGAGAAAAGAGATTTGATTATTAGCAAACAGTTTCATAGGACAATAAGAAAAGAAACAGGCCTATACAAATGATTAAATATAAGAATTAAAATTTGTACTGTGGCCAGAGTTCGAACATGGGAACTCCTGCTTACTTGACAGACGCTCTATACAGCTTTTTTATTTTTTGTTTGTTTTTTATTGTTGTTATTTATTTATTTTTTCATCTGGTAGTTCTATGGTTCGCGGTCGTTCATTCGGTTAGTTCGTGGTTGTTCGTTGAATGGTTGACCGCTCAGCTAACACAGCGTTACGAGCAAAACAACTACACGGGCTACCTTAAAGCATGTTTCGCTCCAAAACACATACTTTAATTCCGCCTCAGTGTTCCCTGTGAAAATACGTGTCAACTTGCCAGGGCTGTCCTATATTGGAATAGCACCCTAGCAAGGAACCTGAACGGTGTGGAGGGAGAAGTACTTTAAGACGGTCTGTGTAGTCGATTTGTCTATAATGATGTGGTAGCTGAACGGTCTAAAGCGCTTGCCGACTAAGCAGGTGGTTCCGGGTTCGAATCTCACCCACAGCACAAATTTTAATTCAATGCCTCTCCTTATATTTAATACTTTTGGTAACGAGACAATGTTGTCTCAAGGAAATGTATTATTTGCTATACAATTGAGTTTCGTTACAGATACTGCAAAATAGCGGCGTTGTCATGATGTGTATCTTTCACAGTAGAATTGCTGTACTGCGTACAGGCAGCACCTCCGATTCAGGCTATAGTTTACGAAACATTGCTGCGAAACTGATACAATTGTAACTCTAAGCTGAAGATAAAGTTTCATCGAACTGGTGGCTGGGAGGTTATATTCCTTTGCCCTGAACTGCACTTACCCACAAAGTGTACGAGACGGAAGGCTAGTTTACACGACGACACTACGTTTCATGACACTGCGCTACTGGCCAGTGCGCATGCGCGGCGGGTGTTCGCGCAACTCGTTGGCGAAACTAAACAGTTTCGGCACCTTCCAACTTTGTCGAAACTGATTGCGCATGTTTTTAGGTCAGGTTATGATCAATTCAGAACAAAATACAACATAAAGGGGGGAATGGAAGAAATAATTTGGTTTTTGAACATATATGCGTTGCGTAGGTGTTTGTGCGATTTTAACGGCGTGTTAGTGCTCTTCTAGCAATTACTTGTGAAATTAAATATTGATGGGTTGATGATTAGTGAATTGCAGACTAAAATACATCCAATTCGAAATACCTATACAAACGAAGTGTGGCAATTGTGGATTTCGGAACACGGTACAAGTACTGCAGAGACGAATATCTACTTGACAAGGAACGTAATGCAATTTGTACTTTCAGTTCTGGTAACAATGCTTCACGCATAACCGTAACTTGTTTCTTTATTGAATTACTATCTCTGTTTAAAAGGAACGTTAACTTCTCTGGTGACATCGTAAGTTGATCAAAATAACTTCTAGGGTCTTCAATCACAATTTCTTTCAGCAAGGTCACTGAGCCACCGAGCTGACGTCTTTTTTTTTTTTTTTTTTAATCCATTCACGAACCCAAACACGTTTCTTATTCTTTTTATGTTTAGTCTTATGCAAAGACTTCACACAGAGAAGCAATAGCTCCGCAACAACTCTTACAGCTACCAAAACTTTCATATTACGGCGACTACGGCACTCACAAAACAACGAAACTTAAGTGCTTAGTATTGGCGTCGTGTCTACGGACAAACAGGAAACCAGTTGCGCGCAAATCATTTCATGCAACGAATTTCGCAACCCAGTGTCGTCGTGTAGACTAGCCTTTACGTTTACTGTATCTGTTAGGTGTAGGCAGGGCCGGCACAAGGCACGTACAAACTTGCGGCCGCAGGGGGCGGCGCCACGCATATTGGCCTGCAGCCCTGTTGGACAGGACGAGGGAGAGGGGCCGAGGGGAATTCTGTGACAACAAGTTTCTGTGCTTTGAGAATAGTCATTGTGGTTCTTGTGTGGTCGCTGACTATGAAAGCTATTATTTTAATGTTGCCTTATTTTTAGAGGAACCATTCAAATATAACTGATTTTAATATTTACCTTTTTTTATGAGGGGGCGGTAATTTTGCATCTCGCACGAGGCGTCAATTTGACTTGCACTTGCCCTGTGTGTAGGTAACTGTATTGGTTACATTAGACCACTTAGTCGATACTCAAATCGAACTTTGTGGAAAACTTTTGAGGTGAGTTTTGTACAATCTGGATCTTCCTTTTTTATTGCATTATTTGATGTGCGCTAAACGTCGATTAGTGCGTTATGACACAAATATCAATAAAATGTAGTGGAAAAAAGAAAAAAAAAAAGGAACGTAAAATAAGTGCAAAACCATTTTCTTGTCGGCTTCGTATTATAGCTGAACAGTGTATGCTTATTGGGGGAAGTTATTCCACATCAAACTTAAGCAGATTTAATTTACTACGTATTACCAAATGGAGCGTTTTATCAAAGCTTTGAAGTACAGCGAGCTATCTGCAAATAAGTTACTCTCAGCTTTTGTTGTCCATGGAGTGGTTCTAGTCCTTTCAATGAAGATCACTCCTTTTTCAGCGTTGTGTCCATCATATACATACCTAGTCATTTTCTTGATCAGAGACCAGCACAGTAAGGCACCTGAAATGTTTTCATTGTGTCTGAGGACATGTTATTGTTTATTATGAATTACAGCATGGTCGAATAGAAAAGTTATCACTGTGCAGTAATAGTGATGAGAATATGCTTCATACAAGCAAGATGAGTAACTACGGTGATTCGTTCATTTTCAATAAACGTCCATGAAGTGGAAGTAGTATGAAAAAAAATGTTGAACTTAGATTAAAAAATGTAATTGCTGCCAGCATACGGGAGCAATGTACTATGTAGGGTTAACCACAACTGAGAAAACGTTGTAGCTTAAACACTTACTGCTCGTTGTAGGCACCTTTCATAAAGCAAAAATTAGCAGAAAAACAAATATACAAATAAAAAAAAGGATACAAGTTTCCAGCCAACATCGCGTTATTTATTTAAGGATGACAGATTTCGATGTTCACAGACGTCACCTTCTGATCTCCTGTATTTTACAATGTCACATTTTATATGGTTTTACCTATATCCTTTCATTATCTACAACTAAATCTACATAGATACTCTGCAAATCACATTTAAGTACCTGGAAGAGGGTTCATTAACCACTTTCATAACTTTTCTTTACCGTTCCATTCTCTAATAGCGCGCGGGAAGAAAGAACACCTAAATCGTTCCGTTTTCGATCTGATTTCTCTTATTTTATTGGGATGGTCATGTCTCCCTAAGTAGGTGGGTGCTAGCAAAATATTTTCACATTCAGAACTAAAAGTCGGTGATTGAAACTTCGCAAACAGATCACGCCGCAATGAATAACGTCTTTCTTTTAATGATTTCCACCCCAATTCGTGCATCTTTTCCGTGACGCTTCCCCCCCCCCCCGTAACGTCATAAAACAAAACGAGCTGCCCTTCTCTGAACCTTCTCAATATCTTCCGTCAGTCCCAACTGGTGAGGGTCCCACAAGGGGCAACAGTACTCCAGGAGAGGACGCACAAGTGTGATGTAGGCAGTCTCTTTGGTGGAGCAGGTGCATCTTCGAAGTGTTCTGCCAATGAAACTTAACCTTTGATTCGCCTTCTCCACAATATTTTCTATGTGATCTCTCCAGTCAAAGATGTTCGTAATTGTAACTCCTAGGTATTTGGTAGAATTTACGACCTTAAGGTTTGACTGATTTATCGCGTAATTGAAGTTCAGTGGATTTCTTTTAGTGGTCATAATATTACTTCACACTTTTCTTAATTAGTGTCAATTGACAATTTTCCCACCAAGTAGAAATTTTGTCTAAATCGCTTTGCAGTTGCTTTTGATCCTGTGTTGACTTCACTAACCGATAAACGACAGCATCATCCGCGAACAGTCTAAGGGAGCTATTCAGATTGTCTCCTAAATCGTTTATAAACACGAGGAAGAGTAGGGGACGTATAACGCTTCCCTGTGGAACACCAGATATTACTTCTGTTTTACTCGACGACTTACCGTCAATTACAACGAACTGTGTCCTTTCTGATAGGAAATCGTGAAGCCGCTTGTGGGGTACAGTATCAAAAGCTTTCCGGAAATCCAGAAATGTAGAATCGATTTGAGATCCCTTGTCGATGGCACTTAACACTTCATGTGAATAAAAGGCAAGCAATGTTTCGCAAGAGCGATACTTTCTGAATCCTTGTTGACTATTGGTTAATAGGTCGTTCTCTTCGAGGTAGTTCATAATATTCGAACAAAGTATATGTTCCAAAATCCTACTGCAAATTGACGTCAATGAGATAGGCCTGTCATTTTGGGGATCACTCCTATTGCCTTTCTTGAATATTGGAGTAACTTGGACAACTTTCCAGTCTTTGAGTACAGATCTTTCGCTGAGTGATCGGTTGTAAATTGGGGAGATATTCCATAAGCACGCAATTTCATAATACGCTGAGTGATCGGTTGTAAATTATAGCTAAGTACGGAGCTATTGCATTAGCATACTCTGAGAGGAATCTAGTTGGTATACAATCTGGCCCGGAAGATTTGTTTTTGTTTAGTGACTTAAGTTGTTTAACTACTCCAGGAACATCTACTTCTAAGTTTCGCATGCTGGCATCTGTTCTTGGATTGAATACTGGAGTATTCACTTCGTCTTCTTTGGTGAACGAATTTCGGAAAGCTGTGTTTAGTAATTCTGCCTTAGCAGTACTGTCGTCGGTAGTATTACCACTGCTATCGCGTAGTGATTTGTTATGGAGTTCAAAATGTTCAAATGTTTGTTAAGCTTATGGGACTTAACTACGGGGTCATCAGTCCCTAAGCTTACAAACTACTTATCAACTACCTTATACTAAGGACGGCACAAATATCCATGCCCGAGGGGGGATTCGAAACCCCGACCGTAGTGGCCGTGCAGACCGTGACTGTAGCGCCTCAGTCCCCTCGGCCACCGCGGCCGGCTGTTATGGAGTAGTTGTATACAAACATTGATGGTGAAGTTGGATCTACAGTATACATGTTCACACTGGTTGCAGAAGAGTCACTCTTCTGCGACCAGTGTGAATATATATACTGTAGATCCAACTTATGATTGCACCACCCCCCTGTGACTAACACTATTCCCGCCCACACCGCTGCAGCTGATCATTGCTTGCGCCTCAGCCGCTTCCTCCATTTTCAGATGCAGTCCACAAATCAACTGACAAATGTGATGGCGGCTTTCATCTAAAGCGAGAAGCAGTCGCCCGCGGCGCCAGCGCCTGCCTCGTAGCCTGCAACGTTACCGGCGTTCCGACAGTCCGATGACAAAACTGAAGAGTGGTGAGAATATTTAGCGCAGTTCCAGAGCCAAGTAGGGGCGCATCAAGTGCAAGGTGCTGTGTTGCTTCCTTCTTTCCTGTCTCAAGTAGAAGTGAACATTTATCGCATATGTGTCAAACTCTTCCCCACAACTCGCCCGGAACAAATGCCATTTGAGGAATTAGTGCAGGCGATTACTGACGACTATCAGTGGCGGCGCTAGGCGTAGGCGACGTCGGCCACCGCCGACGGCCTCGCGCCTGTGAGGGCCTCGCAAAACATTGTTAAAATTTTAGTTTTTTTTCTTTTTTTATATTTGATGTTTAACGGCGCTTTCCAACTGCTAGGTTATGAAGTGACGACCTACATCCAATTTACACTAGCTTAACCAATGGACAAACACAACATACGTACCCAAGGGTGGGGTTCGACCCCCGACGAGAGTGATCTCGCTCACCATGGTATGATGCCTTAGTGCGCTCGGCCAACCCGGCCGGCAGCTATTTAGTTATCCGTATTTATTTCCGTATGAGTGCAGCAGTTTTGCATTATTAGTTAAATATTTGCAAAACAATTTCTTCACTACATTTTAGAAAACGATTTGGATTATGTGTATCGAAATGTTTACATAACAATCAGAATGATGTTCAGTTCCAGTCAGTACAGCTTCGGCCGAGAGAAACTCTACAAATTTAAAATTGATTAACACTAACTTGAAAAGCACAGTGAGCCACGAAAGACTACCTGCGTTGTCAGTACTATCAACTGAAGCCGAAATAGCGGCTATTATCAAGATGTGATCTTAAAAAAATCAGTGAGACGAAAAGCTGAAAACTTTCTCTAATTTGTGTTTGTTTATTGTAAGTTTTGTCATTGCAATAATACTCGTATATTATACTAATAGAATTTTAGTGTAATGATTATTGATATATAACTCAGCTCATTTAACATTTTCTTCATTAATGAAAAAATGAATGGGGCCTCGCAAAGACGATTTCGCCGACGCCCTGTTTTGTCTAGCGCCGCCACTGACCACTATGATCAGACTGTCAATGTCAGAGCAGCTACATTTCAGTTCTATCATTGTCGCAGGTAGGTAGGACAATCATAGAGACAGTGGGTTACAGAACTACAAGACTTAACTAGAAATTGTAAATTTCGTTGTGACTGTGGCAAGTACTATTCAAATTTAATGATATGTGATGTGATTACTAGGACTGTGTAATCTCGCTCATCCGGGAATAAATCTTAAAATATTCTGCTCTTTCACTTGAATAAGTGCTTAAAATTATTTTGTGTCCCAGCCTGGTCGCCGCTTTTGTGTCTCGTTTCCGTCATAGGTGTCGGTGGCCGAGTAGAATGTAACCGACACAGGAATAAAGGATGGTACAGAGGTGAGCAGCCAGTGGGACAGCAGACACTAGAAACAATAGAGTAAATTAGAACGATATATATATTGCACAAAATTTATACAATACTTAACTTTTACATAGTTCAGTACTGCAGAGAGCTGATACATAGTTGAGCTAGAGGCCTGCCTAGTGCCTGTCCGATAGCCAAGTCTTCACTGGTGCCTATCTGATTCCGAAGTGTTAACTGGTTCCTATCTCAGTCCCAAGTGAACGATGTCGTTCAGTGGTGGCCACGAGCGGAGTTGCAGGAGAGGGCGCTCGTGGCTGTCGTCGTAAGAACGCCGCGCCGTGCGTGCAGGGCGGCGCGCGGCGAAAGTAGGTGGCGCGCACTTTGGACTTGTGCGACACCACAAATTATTTATCAGGACACGTGTGCCTTTGCGGCAAGTAGTTTTCGAGATTCCCATATTTGTACCGTAGTACGAGACAAGGAAAGTGTACCGTCTCGACCGGCAAGCAAACTTCCTGTAGAGGCACAGCGTCTGCCTCGCGGTAAGGCTAAGGCAGTTCAAACATTTCTGGTTTGGATCTGTTTGAGTTTTTTACTCTTACAACCACCGGGAATGTTCTGTCAGTGACGTCATTCGACCAGAGTCAACGTATAACTAACCTGTATGCCGAATTTCCTGAACTGTTTTCCGACGGACGTGGACAGGCAACTAATTTTTCCGTGCATGTGACAATAAAAGATAATGCACAGCCACTTTTTTGCAGGGCACGCCCTTTTGTATTAAGTGATCAAGTCGCACAGGCACCCACAAAGTGGCAGAATGAAGGTCTTATTGCGGCCATTTCAGCAAGTCAGTGGGCTTCTCCTTTAGTGTTTGTCAACCAACTGGCAAATCAGAATTTGTGTGTACTTTAAGCGCACTGTGAATCCTGATACAGTGATTTATACTTTCCGCTGTCTCACCCTTATGAGCTTATGGACAGATTAGGAGCTGGCAAATATTTTTCTAAAATTGAAGTTAGGGATGCATATTTGTAACTTCCGCTCGACGAGCAATCTCAGAAATTTCTTGTTAGCAAGTAGCAATACACACATGGGCCTCTTCAAGTTTCTCAGGTTACCGTTTGGTTGTGCCTCTGCTTCGGCAGTTTTTCAAAGATACCTGGAACACCTAACAAAAGCCGTGCCTTGATGCTCTAATTACCTAGACGATATTGTTCCTGCCACACAGCTGAAGAGCGTTTCAGCAATTTACGTTCACTTTGTGTGTATGTTGCTGTTATCATATGTTAGTTTAAGCAGTTTGTGCGTCTGCGGAGCGGTGACTGTAGCAGTTTTTTATTTAAAATTTGGGAAGCTAAAGTATCAAAAAAAAAAAAAAAAAAAAAAAAAAAATTAATAAAAAAAAAGTTCAAATGTTTGTAAAGCTTATGCGACTTAACTGCGGGGTCATCAGTCCATAAACTTACGAACTACTTATGAACTATGAACTAGCTAACACTTAGGACGGCACAAATATCCATGCCCGAGAGGGGATTCGAGCCCCCCACCGTAGTAGCCGTGCAGACCGTGACTGGCGCGCCTCAGTCCCCTCGGCCACCGCGGCCGGCGCTAAAGTATCAGCGGTGGTCTTTGTCTGTAGTTCAGCAGGACGTTACCTAATTAACTTGTAGTATTCATTCCAAGAACAGCTGCCAGCATGCGAAACTTAGAAGTAGATATTCCTGGAGTAGTAAAACAACTTAAGTCACTAAAAAAAAAAAAATCTTCCGGGCCAGATTGTATACCAACTAGATTCCTCTCAGAGTATGCTGATGCAATAGCTCCGTACTATAGCTATAATTTACAACCGATCACTCAGCGTATTATGAAATTGCGTGCTTATGGAATATCTCCCCAATTGTGCGGTTGGATTCACGATTTCCTATCAGAAAGAACACAGTTCGTTTTAATTGACGGTAAGTCATCGAGTAAAACAGAAGTGATATCTGGCGTTCCACAGGGAAGTGTTATAGGTCCATTACTCTTCCTCGTGTTTATAAACGATTTAGGAGACAATCTGAATAGCTCCCTTAGACTGTTCGCGGATGATGCTGTCGTTTATCGGTTAGTGAAGTCAACTGAGGATCAAAAGCAACTGCAAAGCGATTTAGACAAAATTTCTGCATGGTGCGAAAGTTGGCAATTGACACTAAATAAAGAAAGTGTGAAGTAATACACATGACCACTAAAAGAAATCCGCTGAACTTTAATTACGCGATAAATCAGTCAAACCTTAAGGTCGTAGATTCTACCAAATACCTAGGAGTTACAATTACGAACAACTTTGACTGGAGAGAACACATAGAAAATATTGTGGGGAAGGCGAACCAAAGGTTACGTTTCATCGGCAGAACGCTTCGAAGATGCAACAGCTCCACCAAAGAGATCGGCTACATCACACGGAAATGTTGTACGAATTGGGGTGGAAATCATTAAAAGAAAGACGTTATTCATTGCGGCGTGATCTGTTTGCGAAGTTTCAATCACCGACTTTTACTTATGAATGTGAAAATATTTGGCTTGCACCCACCTACATAGAGAGACATGACCATCCCAATAAAATAAGAGAAATCAGACCGAAAACGGAATGATTTAGGTGTTCTTTCTTCCCGCTCTTTTAGAGAATTGAACGGTAGAGAAAAGTTATGAAAGTGCTTAATGATACCTCTGCCAGGCACTTAAATGTGATTTGCAGAGTATCTATGTAGATGTAGATGTAGATCACACTTGTGCGTCCTCTCCTGGAGTACTGTTGCCCCTTGTGGGACCCTCAGCAGGTGGGACTGACGGAAGACATTGAGAAGGTTCAGAGAAGGGCAGGTCGTTTTGTTTTATCACGTTACGGGGGGGAAAGCGTCACGGAAATGTTGCAAGAATTGGGGTGGAAATCATTAAAAGAAAGACGTTATCCATTGCGGCGTGATCTGTTTGCGAAGTTTCAATCACCGACTTCTACTTCTGAATGTGAAAATATTTAGCTAGTACCCACTTACATAGGGAGACATAACCATCCCAATAAAATAAGAGAAATCAGACCGAAAACGGAACGATTTAGGTGTTCTTTCTTCCCGCTCTTTTAGAGAATGGAACGGTAGAGAAAAGTTATGAAAGTGGTTAATGAAACCTCTGCCAGGCACTTAAATGTGATTTGCAGAGTATCTATGTAGATGTAGATGTAGATCACACTTGTGCGTCCTCTCCTGGAGTACTGTTGCCCCTTGTGGGACCCTCAGCAGGTGGGACTGACGGAAGACATTGAGAAGGTTGAGAGAAGGGCAGGTCGTTTTGTTTTATCACGTTACGGGGGGGAAAGCGTCACGGAAATGTTGCAAGAATTGGGGTGGAAATCATTAAAAGAAAGACGTTATCCATTGCGGCGTGATCTGTTTGCGAAGTTTCAATCAACGACTTCTACTTCTGAATGTGAAAATATTTTGCTAGTACCCACCTACATAGGGAGACATAACCATCCCAATAAAATAAGAGAAATCAGATCGAAAACGGAACGATTTAGGTGTTCTTTCTTCCCGCGCGCTATTAGAGAATGGAACGGTAGAGAAATGTTATGAAACTGGCTAATGAACCCTCTGCCAGGCACTTGAATGTGATTTGCAGAGTACCTATGTAGATGTACATATTATCCTTTACCATATCCTGTTATTCTGCGCCTACAAGCCTGTGAAATTCGTGTATATGTTCATAATCTTTACATTCATTCATTTTCTATTTTTTCATAAATAATTAAATTGTAATTTTGTTTTATAAAAAAAATCCTCGTATCACTTAGTCCCTCAACAAACCCACTCCTGACCCAGCAGGCCCATTTAGAATAAGATTTTGGGGGTGTGAGGGGCTAAAGTGTTACCAGTTCAGCATAAGAATTTAGCTAGCCACAATTTTGGGGGACTTCTTTTTTCAAGGGCTACCACAAAAAGAAATACACGACAAGCGTTACTGTTGCGCCGAAAGTCGAGGTAAAAGATTAGACAGTATAAGACTGCCCAACGTGAGCCACGCTAAAAACTGTCTACGCTACACTTGTGTCCTATTTTGGAGTATTGCTGTCCATTGTAGGATCCTCACCAAGTGGGACTGACGGATAATATAGAAAAAGCTCAGAGAAGGGCAGCTCGTTTTGCATTATCGTCATATAAGGGAAGAGGAAATAAAGAGAAAGGCGTTATTCGTTGAAGCGAGATTTATTTGCGAAATTTGCCACCAAATTTCTCTTCCGATTGCGAACATATTTTGTGAGCACCCACCCACATAGGGAGACATGAGCATCATAATAAAATAAGAAAAAATAGATCGAAAACGGATATATGTGATGTTCCTTGTTCTCACGAGCTATTAGAGAATGGAACAGTAGAGAAATGTCATAAAAGCGGTTCGATGAACCCTTCGCCATGCACTCAAATCAGATTAGAGGTGTATTATGTAGGTATAAAGGAAACGTAATTCGTTTCATATGAATGTCATATAATTTTAATTACTATTTTGAGTGAAACACCTACTTAACTGATTTTCGAAAACTGATAATTGTTGCTTATAAGTCTAGAAATAAATTTGGGCAGAGTTAGAATTCATATTTTCGGGAAACGGTTCAACTGTTAATCATGAGCATCATAACACCAAATTTACTAAAAATCAATGGCCTTCAGCCACTATACAGAAGTATAATTAAATGTATTATTAAGTATGAAAGAATTCGCTTACAAAACTGAAAAATGAACGTATGATTCACTTTAAAAATGAGTAGTCATGAAATCTATTAACGTATTCACTGGTAATAGATTGAAAACAATTTCAAACAGGACCTAAGAAATTGTCATAAAGGGAGGGGGGTATACAAAAAGTTAGGGTGGGAAGTGTCTCTAAGTAAAGTACGATGTCACGGGGAAAATGGAAGGCAAGTACTTCTAGTATTAAAAATTACCAAAAGCAACTACTGATTTGATAATGAATGATCAGTGGTAAACGGTACATTTATGGCATTACACCACTCTATACTTACGTTACTCTTGTGTAAATTCATCCCCGGTCCCCCCCCCCCCCACCCCGACACACACACACACACACACACACACACACACACACACACACACACACGTCAGATATGGATGACCAAAGGCCCTTATCCATTGCTCCAGTAACTTTTAGCTTAATCCATAATTACTTGCTTAAATAGTATATTTGTAATAGTTTATGTTACACTTAAATTTAACCCACCTGGATTGAAATTGGATGGCTCATACTATATAAATTATACTTTATTCGCTTTTCTTCTGAAATACATACAACAAATGCATCTTCCTTCTGTAAGTCTGATAGTGATTGATTGGTTTTCTGTAATGAAACAAAACAGTTGGTAAATAAGTTTCTACTTGGGTAGCAGTAAAGAAATGGGGAAAAGGTAAGTGTGGGCCAGCAGAGTCTTGAAAAGCGTCTGAAAAAAAAAAGAAGTGGTGGATTGTTACAAACGCTTGAATAGTCTAGAACTTTTATGCAGTGAATAGGAAAAAATAGGGGAGAGATGACACCTTTTGCAACAGTCTGTTTGATATCCTAGTCAATATGCTAAGTCCCCGAAACTCTCGTTTGTAGATTCGAGGCTAAGACATTAACAATATGGCCGCCGTAAGAATTTGTATAGTAACGTTAGAATGGCTATGAACTCCCATAAAACTAATATAGAATGGTAGCTATCGCAGAAAATTAGAGAGGAAATGTTGAAAAACGTTTACATAGTGATACTTTTCGTCTGAGTTAAAAGCAGAAAAAATGAGAAACAAATTTCCAAATTTTTTGCAAAATAGCTCTATTAATAATTAAGTAGTTATCCAACACAATGACAATTTTTTTCATTAATCATGTAACTAGTTCTAGGAGCTTTAAAATAATACTATTTTAGTAATAATGGAGTTAACCTGAATTTATTTACCCTAAGGTGTGGGTATTCACGAGACAGTCGCGTTCTGTAATAGAATTTTCCTACATTTTCGTAAGTAGATATTTTTAGATTTTCTGTTAAGTTTCCAGTATTTATGTAGACTCGAGGGATAGTGAGAACCTATGTTTAGTTCGTCACAGTTAGTGTCCTCAAAATATTGTCCTTGCCTCAGCATGAAGCCATATAAATATTAATGAAATGTGATTTGGAAAGCTTTTTCGCTTTTACGTTTGGAAATTTTTATTTGCACCATACATTTCTGCACACAAAAGCCTTATTTTTAAGTTGCTAATTCACGAATTAACTGACAATTAATTTTTGTTTGATTCTATACTTTAAATGCATGTCGATACAAAATAAAGTTCGTTTCTTTTATAATTTTCGGTTTTTGGAGTAATTCATCAGTTATTGCTATGTGGCTATGGAAGACTTCATTTGCAATAAGACCTCAATGTCACAAGAAAAGACAGAAACTGTTACTCCTGTTACGGAAATGCTAGTGAAAATTAGTCTTCAGGGTTGTGTTGCGAAAGCCGATGAGGACCTCCAGAAATGTTTAAACCTTGAACTAACAAATAAAACCTTATGTTTGTTTCTGATTACTATATGAGAAAAACGCCTAATTCTCTTATGATATTGAGACCTGAAATTTACACTCAAAACAACATAAGAAAAAATGGAAGGTCTGGGTGGGTAACCAGTATAATCAATTGCTACTTCAAAAACTGATATTGATCGTTGGGTGAAGCCTGTATTTCAACTGCTTAAGAATTTGAACAAATAGGTTGTATTGAATTGAAAGAAAGAAACAAGTTATTGACACTTTAAGCAGATGAAGCTTGTTTGATCACTTCAAGATTTACAGAATTTTAGTTTTAATAATCTATATTAAAACTACAGTGGGCGAAGCCCATTTTGATTCCTTTACAGCCCACAATATTCCCAGTTGGGGGAAAAATTAAAAAGGGCTGGATAGCAACAAGGTGCTAAAATCAAATGGTTTTTCTAAAAACGATAATAAGTAGGGCACCAGTAGACAACCTGTCGGACATTAAC
This sequence comes from Locusta migratoria, assembly GCA_026315105.1. Classification (NCBI taxonomy): domain Eukaryota; kingdom Metazoa; phylum Arthropoda; class Insecta; order Orthoptera; family Acrididae; genus Locusta; species Locusta migratoria. The sequence continues at coordinate 359,157,519 of CM048750.1, forward strand.
CTTCCTTACCAAAGAAAGCACATCAAAACGGAACACAAATCACAAATTGAATGACATTAATAAAAAGGTTAAAAACAACTAGTACGTATAAAATTGCAACATAGATTATATGACTCATTATAGATTGCTCAACCAACATAAATACATATTACATTACACTGGCGTGTTAGGACCAACCATGTTCTGAGAACACCTGCCCCAAGGATGCAAAACCCAAAATCACTACGGAAATCGACAGCAACAACCGTTAAACATTAACATGCACAAATCCAGTAGGGCAAATATATGCAACAGTAGCCAGACTTCCTAATCGTAAGGTAGAGGGACGACTGTGTGATTATAACACATAAAGCAGAACTAGTAGTCAAGGAGACAGGAAGAACTCTTTGCAAGGTTTAATGGTGGCGATTATCTTGAAATTAAGAAAGGAATCACAACTGCCAAAATACACCCACTCGCTGAGGTAATTACCGTTGGAGGGGTGGAAAGAACACTGCCTCAAAATACGTCCGCAACGAGGGCAGATAACTGTCTCATGAAGAACTACATACGCAGATAAATATACTCATTACACTTAATAAAGCCCTCAATTGAAACAAGACACTCCCAGAGTCTATCATGTGTCACTGAACATTATGAAACAATGCTAAAACGGAACTTAAGCGGCCCCTACACGGTGAATAATATTGTGCAATATTATTGTCATCTCTCCTAGACAGCTCAATATTGCGAAATAATATTGTGGTGTGAAATGTTGGGCGATAAAGACGCTGCTGCTGTTATTAATGCTTTGTAGCAAGGGAAAAAAAGGATAAATAATTGGTGTAAGGGGCGTCAAAGATCCACTCACGAAAATTTGTTGAGAGAATTGAGGATGAATGAAACGAAAGATTATCATAATCTGTCAGAGATATTGTCGGTACTGCCCACGGACGAACGGACGACACAATACTTACAGGCAACGCAATATTTCAGACGTTTTTGATGTTCTCAATATTACTGCGCTTCTTTTCAATCTCACCCTTACCCCTGCACGTCAATTTTATTGCGCAGCCGGGAAACATTGTCAGTATTATTGAACGTGTAGTCAAAGATACTAATCCACGTCATAGGGAGGCACAAGATGTATAGAGAAACTTTTCAGTTCTGCATGGGTGAAAGTTCCGATATCCCAGGATACGTGAAAGGTCGTTCTATCAACATAATACAGCGCAGAGCGCCACTCTGGTACCGAAAGGAACGGCCCAAGACACATCGAAGGACTTAAGAACCAGCCCTGGCCATCGGTGAGGTGTGGAGGACGGTTCACATACTAGTCTTACAAGGAGACCACATGGGGGTAGAATTTTAGAATTTCTTTATATTTATGGTACATGGAGTTCAGACATTAGATAACAATCAGCCAAAGCCATCCGACGAGACACTCAAAAATTCTCGACAAAACTGACTTTGAAGTTTCGCAAGTATACGTAAGTACCAATAATTAAAAGCATTGCAGCATTTGTCGCTGTAGCTTAGGTGGTAGCGTTCTGGCGTCCCAAGCTATAGGGTCGGTGGTTCGAAATCCGCTGTGATAAAATTTTGTTTCGTTCGTTGCGAATTCAGTTATATAAACCATTTTGAGAGCTCTACAAATGTTTATAAATCCATCGGACCAAACTGTGTGGTCATCAGTCCGTAGCTTACAAACTACTTAAACTAAAGTAAACTAACCTAAGGACAACACACACAACCATGCCCTAGGGAGGACTCGAACCTCCGACGGCGAGCAACCGCGCGCTCTGCAGCGAGGTGCCTTAGATCGCTCGGCTACTCCATCGCGGCTTGGGAGATCTAATTCCATATGTTGTGTCAGTTTTTGTTTACGTGTATGCTGTCGATCTGAACGACTTCTCGTCACACAAAAAAATGGTTGAGTAGGTTAGCTGCTTGGAAAGCCGTTAGTGGCTGTGGAGATGACTTTCGAAAACAGTGTCGTAGCTCTTCACAAAATGAACAATCAGACTACCATTGTCAACTAATAGTGAAGTCAATGCTAGAAAATATGTGGAAATGGGCGTATGGCTTTCTTGGACGGGAGAACCCTTGCGGGTTTGTTCGGCCGCCTTTGCGTAATTCTTTTAATTTGACGCCGCGTGGGCGACTTACGTGCCAATGATGATGAGACGATGACGATTAGGACAACACAGAATACACAGTCCCCTGTCGGGAATCGAACCCGGGCCTCCTGCGTGGTAGTCAGTGACGCTACCGCTGAGCTACGGAGGCGGACTGTAAAATATGTAACTTATGTTTTTTGATTGAAACCATTATTATTAAGAACCTTTCATAAGATACTGAAAATTACGAATAAACAAAAATAAGTGCATTTTTCGTAGAAATTACCATTAGATATTAAAATTTTGTAAGTATTGCAACAAAACGAATAATATTAATAATAATAATAATAAAACTAAAAATACTGATTCGATTCGAATCACCTGAGCTACATCGTCAGATGCTGCAACTGTTTTAATTATTGGTACTAACATGTACTTGCAAAAGTTAACAACATCCTCGGTGTAGGAGGTGAAACTGCAACGGTACCGTAGGTGCTGTAAAATACGAGGGCCATCCGGAAACTGTTTTAATTATTGGTACTTACATGTACTTGCGAAGAAATTAGATTAGGTAACGATACAATTAAGGTGGTAGATGAGTTTTGTTACTTGGGTAGTAAAATAACATGCGATGGTCGCAGTACAGAGGATATAAAATGCAGAATGGCAATGGGAAGAAAAGCATTTTTGAAAAAGAGAAATTTGCTAACATCGAATATTAATTTAAGTGTAAGGAAGTATTTTCTGAAGGCATTTGTGTGGAGTGTTGCCTTGTATGGGAGTGAGACATGGACGATAAACAGTGCGGACAGGAAGAGGATGGAGGCTTTTGAAATATGGTGCTACAGAAGAATGCTGAAGATTAGGTGGGTGGATCGCGTAACTAATGAGGAGGTACTGAACAGAATTGGGGAGAAAAGAAATTTCTGGCATACCTTGACCAAAAGAAGGGATAGATTGGTAGGACACATTCTTAGACATCAAGGAATTATGAATTTAGCATTGGAGGGAAGTGTGTGGGGTAAAAATCGCAGAGGAAGACCAAGAGATCGATACAGTAAGCAGATTCAGACAGATGTAGGTTGCCATTCTTATGTGGAGATGAAGAGGCTTGCTCAGGATAGGGTATTGTGGAGAGCTGCATCAAACCAGTCTCCGGACTGAAGACCCAACAACAACAACAACAACAACAACAACAACAACATGTACTTGCAAAATATCAAAGTCGATTTTCTCGAGATTTTTTGAGAGTTGCGTTGAATGGCTTTGGCTGATTGTTATATGTGTTCTGAACTGCCATAAGTATAAAAAAATAATAATTCTAAAATACGATACCCATATGGTCTCCTTGTTAAGGCTGGAGGAGATCAGCCTGCACGATAAATCTGTCACAGGTCACACACACACAGGCTCGGCACACACCGTTTGCTGGAGTCCTCAATTGTCACTCCAGGATACGACAGCTGTCAACTGCCATTGCCGGCGGTGTCACAAACCCATTGGCTCACCGGACCCGTAGCTCAAGGCAGTCCGTAGAGCAGGGGTGGGCACGAGAGCTGGTCTCGCGGCTGCCCGCGAGCAGCGAGAGCCGCGAGGGCAGCGCTGAGCGCCCTTGAGACCAGCAGAGCTGTGCGGGGTGGCTGGCCGCTTGCTGATGCACGGTGCACGGGTAAGGGGGCGCCTGTGCAGCTGTGAGGGCGCTGAGTAAGTTGTTGTTGTTGTTGTTGTTGTTGGGTTTTGGAAGGGACTAAACAGCGACGGTTATCAGTCCCTTGTTCCAGTCAAAGAGATAAAACATTTTGTTAAGCGATCCGAAATAAATGCGTTAACAAGTCAAAGTTTAAAACTTACAGACTAATATGAAGAAAGGATACGATTAAAAACGAAGAAGGGATAAATCAGCTGAAGCAGTACAAGAGTGTTTTTGCTGGGTGGTCACAGGGATATAAGGAACACACCCAGCCACTCAGGACCACCTACGTAACACACTTAAGCAGGTGGAGAACAGAGCAATGACAGACAAATACAACTTTAAATTGACTTGTAAAATCCACACTCACGCATAAAATTTAAAACAGAGTCAATCGTGGAGGTGTTGTCAGCTAATGCAAGCTGCAAAGCGTCAGGGATATTAAAATTTCGTCTCGCTGCGGCTAAATTGTGGCATTCAATTAAGATGTGGGCGACTGTCAAAGGCGCACCACATCGACACTGAGGAGGGTCCTCGTGAAGCAAAAGGCGACCATGCGTGAGCCAAATATGGCCTATACGGAGACGGCAAAGGACAACCGACTCCCTGCGAGAACCCCTCAGGGAGGTCTTCCACACAGCGGTAGAGGGCTTGACAACACGGAGCTTATTGGGTTCGGTCGAGTCTGCCCATTCAGAATTCCAAACCTGAAGTACCTTGCGGATCAACTGGGTTTGGAGGTCCGGGTCTGGGAGGCCAATATCCAGGGACCGTGAAGTAGTGGCCTGCTTGGCCAGCTGGTCGACGCGTTCATTGCCCGGTATACTTATATGGCCCGGAGTCCAGACAAAGGTGACAGAACGGCCTGACTCGCCAAGGGCGAAGACAGCATCTTGAATGGCTCGCACCACTGTGTGTTTCGGTAGAAACTGGTCGAGGGCCTGTAAGCCACTCAGGGAGTCGCTGCAGATGACGAACGACCCCCTGGGGCGAGCTCTGAGGTGTTCAAGAGCTCTCAAAATACCGACCAGTTCTGCGGTGAAGATGCTGCTTCCACAAGGCAATGACCGCTGTTCAGTGTGGTCACCATAGATAAAGGCATATCCAGCATGGCCATCGACCAAAGAACCGTCCGTGTAAATAATGTGTGCTCCGTGAAATGTGTCAAGCAGTGCATAGAACCGGCGACGGAGAACCAGTGGTGAGATAGAGGCCTTCGAATCCCGGGACAAGTCCAACCGAAGCTCCAGGCGAGGAATTATCCAGGGGGGGATACGAGGGGAGTAATGGTAAGGGGTAAGGAACCAAGTGAGGAGAGAAGGGAATGGACACGGACCGCAATCGGGAGACCCGACCTGGGCCGACGTCACGGGAAGGGAGTGCCATTGAGTAAGGACAAGCTCAAATACTTACTTTTGTATCCCATCCTCGTCGCCACTTTTGTGTCCCAACTTCGTCGCCGCTTTTGTGTCCCAGCCTCGTCGTAGGTGTCGGTGGCCGAGTGGAACGAGACCGACACAGTAACAAAGATAGCACGCCGGTGCAGGTACGGAGGGGAGCAGCCAGAAACTATAAACACTAGAGTAAATTAGAAAGAGATATATATTGCACAGAATGTAACAATACTTAACTTTTACATAGTACTGCAGAATGTTGATACATAGTTGTTAGAGGCCTGCCTAGTGCCTGTATGATAGCAAAGTCTTCAATGGTGCCTATCTGATTACGAAGGTCCTAACTGGTTGCTATCTCCGTCCGAAGTGTCCGATGTCCTTCAGTGGTGGCCACGAGCGGCGTTGTCGCAGAGGACGCTCGTGGCTGTCGTCGTGAGAACGCCGCGCCGTGCGTGCATGGCGGCGCGCGGCGAAAGTAAGTGGCGCGCACTTTGTGCGACACCACACCCCTCCCCCCCAAACCGCCGCGCCGTCGTGGCGTAGGGCTGAGGGCCACGGCGACGGCACTGGGAGGAGGGCCTGGGCGGGGGCGTTACTGGTGGGACGGGCGTCGTAGCTGAGGCTGGGATCGACACGCCGTCCGCGCCCCGGCATCCGCCTTGCGATCCTCCAGGGAACCCACCGAAACCTGGGGAAGGGCGCACCCCCCGCCCAGAGGGAGCAGGTCATCTTCTTCTGAGGTGCGTGGCCCAGGCGGCGGCGGCACGCACGGTCCCGGAGTCCCTCTCGGTGACGCTGTCATCTGCGGCGGCGACAGCGGCGGCGTCGCGTCGATCTCCATCGGGACGATCTCGTAGTCCGGGGACGCTGGACCCGTTGAACGATGTGTGTGTGCTCCCGGGTGGTGAACTGGGTCTGGAATCAAGAAACCGGAGACAGGATCGCGCGGCCTGTGCAAGCGCAATTGGTTTGCGTGGCGCCGCAGCTCCGACCCTGTGGAAGAACGTACAACGTACATATTGCGACCGAATGGTGCCCGGCATCCATTTCTTCTTGTTGCCAGCAAACACCCTGTACAGCACCGGTGTAGAAACCTGAAAACGCGTAGCGCCATACGAACCGACTCGGTGCGTGGGAGGCTGCAGCAGGTGAAGGAGAGTGCGGTGACGGCGGCCGTGTAGCAGCTCGGCAGGAGACGGGTCGTCACGTGGCATGCACCGATACGTAGACAGGAAAATTTGAAGAGCTTGCTGCCTGGAGTGCTGACCTTTCATCTTCTCCATGTGAGACTTGAATGTTCGAACGAAACGTTCTGCTTCACCATTGGACTGAGGGTGAAAAGGTGCAGTGGTAATATGCTGAATGCCATTCACACGACAAAACTGTTGAAATTCCGCACTAACAAACTGAGGTCCATTGTCACTGACGATAGTTTCAGGCAAGCCTTCGATGCAAAACACTGATGTTAAGGCACTGATTGTACTAGAAGCTGTCGTTGAGTTCATGGCAATCACAAAAGGAAACTTGCTGAATGCGTCTACAACGATTAACCAGCGCGTATTCCAGAAAGGTCCGGCAAAGTCAATATGTAAACGTTTCCATGGTCCCTTGGGGCGTGGCCAGTCTGCGAAACGCTGTGGAGGAGCCGCCTGATGCTCCGCACAAACTGTACACTGTGATGACATGCTCTCTATCTGAGCGTCCATACCAACCCAGGTACAATGACGTCTGGCCAGTTGCTTTGTCCTAACAATGCCCCAATGTCCTTGATGCAGGAGGCGTAACACTTCTCGTTGCAGGGAACGAGGAACAATCACTCTTGCTTGGTCGTTGTCGGTATGCAACAACAGTACACCCTGACTTAAAGATAATGCATGACGTTGTGCAAAATAACGTCGAACCAGAGGCCGATCAATGTCTTTGGCTCTGGCAGGCCACCCAGAGCGAACAAAACGTGCTACCACACTTAGGCTTCTGTGGGTCAAAGGGAATCAAACATGCATCACTGAATAGTGCAGACTTCAATCTGTCAAAGGCAACTTGACAATATTTAGACCATACAAAAGGAACATTCTTCCTACGTAAGTGATGCAGTGGAGCTGCAATCTGAGAGGCATTGGGAATAAACCTGAAATAATAATTAAGCTCTCCCATCACTGCTTGCAATTCATGCACATTCTTAGGAGGAGGCAAGTCTTTGATTGCTCGAAGATGTGACTGTAAGGGATGAATTCCTTGGGCATTAATCACATGGCCTAGGTACTCTATTTCAGTTTGAAAAAACGAACACTTTGCTTTATTACAGCGTAGACCTGCTGCAGTCAACACTTTGAAAAGGCACTCCAGGTTTGATAAATGTTCTTCAACTGTACGTCCGGATACCACAATATCATCTAAGTAGTTCGAGCAACACGGTACAGAAACTGTCAGCTGTTCCAAAAAACGCTAAAAAGTAGCGGGAGCGGAAGAACTGCCAAAGGGTAGGCGTTGAAATTGAAAAAGGCCCATGTGAGTATTAATGACGAAAAACTTTTTTGACTCGTCATCAAGCGGAATTTGTAAGTATGCCTCTGCTAAATCAATCTTAGAAAAGAAGCGAGACTGTCCTAATTTGTCCATTAGTTCGTCAGGTCTGGGCAGGGGATAAGTGTCTACAATTGTTTGACTGTTCACTGTTGATTTGAAGTCCGCACAGAGACGAAGTTTTCCTGACGGCTTGGGTATAATTACTATAGGCGAGGCCCACTGACTCGCAGAAACAGGAGAAATCACCCCACTATCTTGCCAACGTTTAAGTTCTTCGGCAACTGTATCACGCAAGGCGATAGGCACTGGTCTAGCTTTACGAAATTTTGGAACTGCAGATTCTTTTAAAGTTACATGTGCCACGAAGTCTTTTGCACAACCTAGTTCCGGCGAAAACAAGTCACTGTATTTTTCACACAATGCATTAATTTTGTCCTGAGGTACAACTGACGAAATTTGAAGGACATCTCTTTGAATTGATAGGCCAAACAAGTCAAAAGCATCTAGTCCAAAAATGTTCTGTGTCGATTTGGCCTGAAGAACAACAAAGGCAACTGTTTTTGTTACACCTTGAAAAGAGGCTGGCAGGTTACATGTTCCTAGCACGGGAATATTTTGACCGGTATAAGCTGTTAGCACTTGTTGACACAGCGATAATTTTGGAGAACCCAGAAGTTCGTAAGTATCTTTATTAATTAAGGTAACAGCGGAACCAGTGTCGAGCTGAAATTGCACAGTCTTATTTTCTATGAAGAGAGTCACAAACAGTTTTTGCTTGCGGCGCTCGACAGGTGCGCGAATGTGGGCAAAGTCTGCTACGGTTAGTTTACTGCGCTTGCGCGGGCCGCGTAGTGAAGTAAGCGGCGCAGACTCGGCACGCAGCGGATTAACAACACTGTCACTAGATGGCACTACAGCCGGATCGGCGTCCGCGCAATGCGAGGCTACTACACTAAAATTACTTTCAGTATCTACAACAAGTCTACTGGCACTATCTACACAGTACTGGACACTTTTACAATAAGAAGTTGCAGAAGGCACTAGGTTCACTACAGGATTGCACTGTACATTGTCACTTTGCTTGTCCCGAACTCTTTTCCGTTGCACATTTTTACGCGCTCGTCGGCGCTTGCTACGTGGTGCACTATATAGTTTTGCCATAGGCGCACAACTACTTTCTTGCAATTGAGATCCAAGGAAAGCACTGTTCAATTCCACAGCCCGTACAACATTTACAGACTGAACCGTTCTCGCACTCTGCGAAGCACTGTTTCTAACGGTACCATTCTTTGAGTTTTTAACTTGCATACACACAGACTGTACATGTCCTGATTTGCCACATCGATAACAGGTTGCGTTGCGAGTAGGGCAATGAGCACGCTTGTGGCGAGACACACACTGGGGGCAAGATTTACGTACATTTTTCTGAAATGAGCGTTGGCGCCCGTTATGCAAATTACTGTGTCTAACACTACGGGGCGACCTTTGCGTCGCACTTTTACTCTGGCTACTGTTCACTGTCTGTTCAGCACGGCCGGTAGAAAAATAAGAATCACTAGTGCTATACTGAGAACTACGGCTAGGAAAGCGTCCGTTGCGGCGCACTGAAATTACACTGTGGTTTTGCATTTCTACATCTGCTAAGTCAAAAGTATCATGCGCTTCTATAAGCTGCAGTACACAGTCTAATGAGGCGTCAGACTGTTTCAGAATTGCTGCTCTAATTCTGGGGTCCTGAATATTCTACGTAATCGCATCCCTCAACATCACGTCACTATACGAAAGTTCACAAGAGCAAGTAAATTTACATTGGCGGGTTAAGCCCTTCAATTCCGTAATCCACTCTTGGTGTGACTGCTGCGGTAATTTTTTAAGTCTGAAAAATCGGTATCGTGCAGCGGCTACAAGAACTTTTCTCTCATAATGAGCATTCAGTGCATCTACAATTTGTTCAAAGTCTACATCACGAGGAGATGCGAGAGGGAAAAGTTTTTGCAATAGTACGAATGTCTGGGGGCCCACAATCGATAAGAAAAGGTTCTTCACTCTCTGACCTGTAATCTGATGAGCCGCGACGAGTTCTTGAAACTGTGCGAAATAGTCGCTCCATTCTTCCTCACGTTCGTTGTACTGGCGGAACGTCGGAAGCGGTGCGGCGGCAGGTGTGGGCTGCTGATGCGACGGCTGTTGTCGAGTTGTCAACTGCGCAACCGCCTGGAGAAGTTGTGTTATTTGCGCCGTCTGTAACTGAATAATTTCCATTAAGTTTGGGTTCGGGGTAGTGGCCATGCTGACCGATTAGGCGCCGCGCATACAAGTAAATTATAACAAAACACAAATGCAATACGAAAGAGGGCGCTCTGCAACAAAAAAAGTCCACAAACACGTAACTGAAAATGTTCCCCCAAAAATCTTATAATAAGGGTGGGTGGGCGGGAGCAATTTCTGCGTGCTCCGACTGCTGCTGTCTGGCTGCTGCTAGCGTGCTGGTCCACGGTTCTATCACTCCTCGTCGCCACTTTTGTGTCCCAACTTCGTCGCCGCTTTTGTATCCCATCCTCGTCGCCACTTTTGCATCCCATCCTCGTCGCCACTTTTGTGTCCCAACTTCGTCGCCGCTTTTGTGTCCCAGCCTCGTCGTAGGTGTCGGTGGCCGAGTGGAACGAGACCGACACAGTAACAAAGATAGCACGCCGGTGCAGGTACGGAGGGGAGCAGCCAGAAACTATAAACACTAGAGTAAATTAGAAAGAGATATATATTGCACAGAATGTAACAATACTTAACTTTTACGTAGTACTGCAGAATGTTGATACATAGTTGTTAGAGGCCTGCCTAGTGCCTGTATGATAGCAAAGTCTTCAATGGTGCCTATCTGATTACGAAGGTCCTAACTGGTTGCTATCTCCGTCCGAAGTGTCCGATGTCCTTCAGTGGTGGCCACGAGCGGCGTTGTCGCAGAGGGCGCTCGTGGCTGTCGTCGTGAGAACGCCGCGCCGTGCGTGCATGGCGGCGCGCGGCGAAAGTAAGTGGCGCGCACTTTGTACTTGTGCGACACCACACTTACTGCACGTAGAAAACACGTGAGGTCGTTTCAAGCTGATGCGGCTTCCGTGAAAAGGGCACCGGCACAATTACATCTGCTACAGCATGTTTGAGAGGAAAGTAAGTGTTAACAGTGCTTACCCTAAAATTGTGTGTACCATGCAACGGTTGCTCATGTAAGGATGAAACACAGTTCGAACCACTGTAAAACATACTTTAGTGGCCACAAGTAGGACATAGATATTTTACGTTATATTTTCACACAATTGTGTAGATCTTTTTTTAACAAAATGTAACAAAACTGAACTTTCTGAACTAAAAACTTGCTTCATTACAATGACGAGAAACTGGGTGGTCGGTCAGAAGGTAACAGTTATTAAGGTTCATTACATTCTTAGGAAAGGATGCAAACTGACACCATTCTGAACGGGAAAAATTCCAGAACTCAAGAACCGAGAGGAATGGAAAAAGTTCCCTGTCTATGTCAGTGGTACGATAAAGAACTTCTAAAAAATAAACAAATAAGTACATGGGAAAATTTGTAAGCTAAAGGAAAATAAAATATCCCTGCTGCGAGAAGCAAAAACCTAGGAACTATTAAGATAAGTATAATTTATCAAGTGTAAAACAAAAACCTTCTCCCTGGAGGAAGTAAAAGAGATAACTAAACTTAACTCCTATGATATATAGAAAACATTAAGGGGAAGAAACTCTATGATCGCAAAGCCTATCAGTTACCTCATCCATTTTTCAGACACTAGTTCTGCTTTATCACGAACACCGGACGCGATTTCCACAGGTAAACAGAACGAGTGGTTCCGCGTGGTGTAGTGAGGTGCGCGGCTAGTCGAGTATCAGCGGTGGGCACTGCTGGCTGGCGGAGTGCGGGGGGAGCCGCGAGCAGGCCGTGTGAGCCGCTGAGAGCGCTCGCGCTCGCGAAACGGCATTTGCCCAGCCCTGCCGTAGACACTGCTCCACTCACTGCTGGCACAGAGCGACTTGAGTCCTTATTGGCGCACTCATGTCAACAGCCAAGCACCAATAACAACATTCTCGGCGGAGCAGATGAAACGGCAATGGTACCCGTAAGTTGCTTGCGAGGCTGAAAGATCGGGGTGAGAGTTTAAATTGGGAAAGATTAATTTTTAAAACTCACAACCACCAACTGCGAACCAAATTCCTAAACATGCAAAAATACTGGAACTGTGATTGCGACTGTTTGACTCGTTTTCTAGGGGATGATATCACACATTCGCAGCTTTCCTTCCCTGCATATGATTAACAAAACAATTCATAATAAAGTCAAGTTCATGAGAGAAAAGGGTGTACTAACTACTATTTTTGAAAACACGTAAAAGTTCACTTTATGTTGTTTATTTCACAATATTAGTACCCTGTGGCTGATACGTCTGTACGTCGACACATTTATCAAATAAAGTTATAGCTCGTGAGCCCCCAGACAAAATGAATATTTGTCGCAAATTGTTTTGACACCATGTGCCTGTCTCAAACACAGTTTATGTTCATGCCTATGCGACGACACGTGTTACATTAACAAAACACAGTCACTTTAATTCAGTGCCATGCACACCTTGTTCAATCGGCTAAATATTCACAACACTCGATTCAACTTCGTGCAGTCTACGACGAGCATCCACACCTGGCAATTGCCACACAAAAGTCTATAGTCTCCACCTGGAGATCCACATGCCGACTGTGCAGAGAGACGCCGCCCGGCCAGCTACACCACTCGCTCCCGACTCGTCACTTCCTGGGCCCCGCGCTCGCGCGCGCGCCAAAAGCCCAACTACCGGGTTTTTTCCCTACGTCATCAACTTCCCCATGTAAGCTGTTCTAACCGACTTGCCAACGTACAGCGCTCAACTAATACATTTCTAAAATTTTACTTAAAGTCCAAATAATTACACTACACATTAATTAAATGTCTTCTTAGGTTTTTATATTGGTATAAACATCCTTTGTACTATTTATTATAATCGTGCAATTTCTTATATCACAGATAAGTGATTTAACTGAATATTTCAAGATAAAATACACAAGATTAATTGAAAATAAAATGAGAAATAGTTAATATATTATTTTTATAAACAAACATTGTCATGCTATTTGTGTAACTGTCTTGTATTCATAGGTAATTTATTACTTTTCATTGTCAGTTAAACATATTACGCCAGATGTGACTATATCAGCTAATGTATTGTTTATTTATGTTTATTTATATTTTGTAATGAGGGCCTTAAAGATTCCTAACTGCACCGTATTACTTCAAATGCAAGTAGTATCAGAATATTTTATTTCACGCTGTGCACTGCACTGCACCTGGCACTCGCCATTGTCCCTCTCTCCCGTCACCGGAAACGAACCTGGAAAATCCTAAGCTGGAACAAGCCACCAACGTCGGCCTGCTCGCTGGCCTCCAGTCATCTACAAGCACACAGCAAATCTCAACGTGGAGAATTTCTACCTATGGCCTAACTATAAATGTTGTCACCCAACTGCGTACATACATTGCATGGTCAATATTTGCAGTGAACTTCATACTGTTTAATTATCAAATGATATTAATTACCAATATTTCTATTGGGCGGTAATCTCACAAGGTGCTGTAAAATATGAGGGCTATCTGGAAACGATTCTCGTTTGTGCAATAAAGACACAGGAGTAATTATTAACACACAAACATTTTTATTGGAAAGAGCATATATTATACTACTTTTCCACATAATCTCAAAAAAAATTTAGGCATTTGTCATAACGTGTGGCGAGTTTTTGTATCCCAGCGTCAAGGTGCTCCGTCGCCAGCGTATTGAGATATGTAGCCACGCCTCGTTTAAGTTTTAACAATGCAGATGGTCTTTGACAATTTCGTGAACAAGTGTTCGAGGCACACGAGGAAACGTTAATCAATACAATTATATATTTTTGACGACGCAACTTGCGATCAGTTATGGGTTCACTGTACTAGGTTTAGATGGAATACCAAAGTGCGGCGAATGAAAATTTATGCCCGGCCGCGATTTGACTCCGGGATCTCCTACTTACTAGGCAGACGCACTGACCACTCCGCCACCGAGGACACAGTGACAAGCCCCAATGCAGAGGACTCTTCCCTGCACGTCTCCCACCACACCCAAATCTCCATTCGCCACGTTGTCTCTTCGCTATTACCACAGCCTGGTAATAGGGAAGAGACAGCGTGGCGAATGGAGATTTGGGTGTGGCGGGAGACGTGCAGGGAAGAGTCCTCTGCAGTGGGGCTGGTCACTGTGTCCTCGGTGGCGGAGTGGTCAACGCGTCTGCCTAGTAAGCAGGAGACTGTAGTTGGACGGATTATTGTCTCTACTACTACCTTATGTCACCTCAGTTTCGCAGACGATTATGTTTATACTTTATGTTTTTATGTGATTCTTAAAAGAGTTTTCGTATGTTTCTTGTGTTTTCATGTGCTGTGACGGCGATTAAACCTACGAGAGCAACATCTTTGACGCCAAGCTCAAGGAGTAAACATCTGGCTACTGCAAATCGCGTGTCGACGGCCACAAGGCAAGAGAATGCTGGTCTCTGCGGTTATCGCCGTGGATATTGACATTTTTATAGAAACTTTCGTGGAAAATCAAAACGACCCTAAAAACAGTCTTTGTGTAACTGCCATTCAGTCATGATCTGTATTGTGAGAGCAACGAATGTCATTGTGTCTCGAAAGTTAACCAAGTGTCAACGATCATTATTTTGATATTTATATAAATTTTACAAGAAATATATTCATTGACAGGAGCTGAAGAATTATTTACTGTAAAACCGTTTTACAGTTTGAAAGAAGACATTTAGGGAAGGTTATTTTGTTTGACAGATAAAGCAAGAAAACTTTTATCAATTTTTAGTATTTTAATCAATAGATCTTATATATCAATCGATCATCAGTGAACAGGACTTGTAATATCTGTGTCTATAGCAACCAGCACAACTACGATCTTCTCTTTGACAGTTCGATCTTTAAGCGAACTTTAAAACATTTATTTCAAATTGACAGTTTTAAAGAAGTGCAAACCTGGAATCATATGCTTCTTCTAACTGCGCAAGGAACTGTCGTTGAAATTTCATAATACAGGAAGATTATATTATTGGGATATTTTTTTTCTTGTTGACGTGCGGACTTCTTTCGAATCCTGAAGTCTGACAAGGCTCATTAAAAATTTGGTATTTAGTCCCATGCAAGAAGAGGTCGTACCGCAGCAAGATCCCGGGCCGGTCGCGGTGGCCGAGGGGACTGAGGCGCTTCAGTCACGGTCTGCACGGCCACTACGGTCGGGGGTTCGAATCCCCCCTCGGGCATGGATATTTGTGCCGTCGTTAGTATAAGGTAGTTCCTACGTAGTTTGTAAGTTTCGGGACTGATGACCCTGTAGTTAAGTCCCATAAGCTTAACAAACATTTGAACAAGATCCCGGGTTCGAATCCCGGCCGGACACAATTTTTCATTCGCCGCACTTTGGTATCTCATCTAAACCTACTACAGTGAAGCCATAACTGATCGCAAGTTGCGATTTATTTTATTGAGTTCATCAGTTGTGACTCAGCGAGTTTTCCTCAGGCACTCGTCTACGGAGCGCAGCAGTTGGCCTGTAATGTCAGATGGTATCCCTGAAGGCCCCTCGTCGTATGTTCCCCTCCCCAAGTTGAAGCTGTGACACCAGCGCCGGACAGATCATTCGTCCACCTGCATTATTCAGAAACGAGGCGTGACTACGTATCTCAATACGCTGTCGGCGGAGGACCATGACGCTGGGATACAAAAATTCGTCACACGTTATGACAAACGCCTAAATTTGCTTGGAGATTATATGGAGAAGTAGTGTAATGTACGCTCTTCCCAATAAAGTTTATATGTGTTAATATTTACTCCTGTCACTTTATTGCACAAACGGGTGCCACTCTCCGGATGGCCTTCGTAGATCATTTTAAGAAGCACAGACTTACGGGCTCATCAAGGAATGTGACTGAAATAGAAGTCACAAGGTAGATGAAGTAACAAGATGAGATAAAATAAGGAAGGAGAGATATTTTAAAAGGAAAGTTTCATCAACAAAACAAGCAATAGAACAATGCAGAACAGGAAGGATGCGCTGGATCAGAACCACGGTTCGACGTCCTCGCCTGAAACCCGAACTAAGGGATATAAAACTACTTGATATTTAATCAAAATATCCACGGGTGTACTGCCGGTCTATAGTGTCCAACGGGCACAATATTTCGGCGATCATACATGTCGCCATCATCAGGTGAACTGACGGACTGAGCTCCTGGAAATGCGCCGGCACGGAGATCCGCACGCTACGCCTGCTCGAAGGGAACTGGGTTCTAGCCCGGTAGCGGGCGATTCAAATACCCTCGGCCCGCGGAGCGACCCCTCCGCGGTCCGGGCCCCGCTTTTTAAAGACCACTTTAAGGCCTAGGACGAGCCGAAACGGCTGAATCTCACACCAAAAAGAGCTTTAAAGTATATAAAATTTCCCAATTGGAAATTAAAAACCACAAGGCGAGACGACACAGCTCAGATGTATCAGATAGTGTTCAAAGCGACAGGAATATCTATCTTTGTGAAGGTTGTGCCCAAACAACTCTTTGCAATAAATATGCACCATCTACAACATGAGCACAATGTCTCATTAAAAATAAATACATTTAGTGTTGTTTACCTGTGTAAGGAAACATTTGGTAACAACTGCGTTGCCGTCTTTGATGGTCGTTACATGCTCAGCACAAAATGTGAGGACATCGCCTGGCAAAATATCAGCCCCTTGAAGTTCACTCCAGAGGAAATATGAAATGCACGGTGTGACAAGTACAGTTTATCAACAATTCTGGAAATAAGGAATGATTTGTTGCTGGTTTCCGAAATCACCTGGAGTCTGGTAGTGTATGGAAGGGACAAACAGACTGATACTGTTGCTGATGCATTGATTCTTTGAACGGCTCTAGAGAAGGCAGAAGAGAAGGCAACTGTGGTTATTGGCACAGATGTCGATTTACTCGTCCTTCTAATTACAGCTGCTCCTGGTAATGTGCCCGTTTACTTTCAGAAGTCGCCTGTGGGAAAATGCCCTTAACGGATTAACGGACACTATATTATCTCTCTCCAAGACGAACTTGGAGAATTGTCAGAGGATGCTATTTCTGCATGTGACCCCACATCGTCTTTGACTGACAAGGGAAGAGAGAAGCATTCCGGCTTCTCCGAACACAGCCCAATATACGTGAAGTTACTTCAGTATTCAGTAGACCCAGTGCTAATGCTCAATAGGTAACAGAATCAGGCGAACGGTTTCTACTGTCATTGTACTGTACTCCTAAAGGAACGATATCTTCAAGTATTCTTAGAGATCAGAGTTTCCTGGAAACAGTAGCAACGAGTCCCATCACCACTGTGTCCGTTAGTTATTAGTGAGAAAAGTGATTCAGATGTTGGAGATGTCATTCACACTTTTAACATCAAATCTGTGACGACAGTCAGGTATTCACAGGTAACAACCGTTAACGTTTGTGGCACTCCATACTGCCATTCAATGTGTTCTTTCTATTTCCACTTCTTATCCTTTTTATTTTTTGCACGATGCACTAGTTATTGCTGGTTACATTTCAACATTATTAGGTAATTCAATGACAAAATCATTTTGTCAATAATGGTTATATTTTGCCAAAATAATTTACTTCTCACCTTCAGCCAAGCAGAAAATCTGGAAAATACTAAAACAAATATGTGTACATAAAAGAATGCATCCCTGCCATTCACGTAAATTTTAATACAAATCGCAGCTTCATATTATCTAGCTGTATGACTACTTAATCTGTTTTTGTAAAAATAAACTTTGAGATGTGTGCAATATTAAATATATCAGATGTTTGGCTGTCCTTTGAGAATTTACATGCACTTCAGAAAAGTCTCCTTAAAATTCTAACATGCTGCCTGATTTAAGAATAATCACAGCTTACGGTAAATAAATCCAGATAAGTCCCTTGTAACATTATGGCATTCTTTTAAATCTCTAAGACATATCACATGACTGATTTTAAATTTTTTATTGTATTTCGTAACTACCCGGTCATTCATAAATAAACTTCAAATGTTGAAAAATGATAATTTCCTCATTTTTGCTTCATAAAACTCGGCCGAAATCTAAGGTATATATAATATATTGCTACATAAACATTTCTTAACTCTTCCTCTGTAATTTGGTGCCGAAACACTCTTTATGTTAGTTATGTGGGAGTTTATAGTCATTCAAAATTTAATCTAGTTCTTACGAAAGGCATATTGTTGATGTCGTAGCCCCAAATCCACGGCTTGGAGCTTTGTACCAAACTGAAGCTGTTGCAAAAGGTGTCATCTCTCCCTCAACTTATATATATATATATATATTAGTTATCGGACTAGAAGGTGTCACGTTTCTTTGTAACATTTTCATTTTCAAGTTTATTTAGTCATTTATTTCTCACTAGGTTAGCCTGACAGGATGATGGATGTATGAATTGGAAGGTTTTGTGGTAGGAATAGCACTTTTTAGTGCTAACCGTTGATTGATATTGGCTTGAATTTTTTTCCACTAGTGGCAATCATATAATTGCGCAAACACGAAATTAAAATAACAAAATGTTTATATTAATTATTAAAGGGGGTGACTGAAACTGATATAATAAGAAAAGAGATTTGGCATAAATGGGCACACAAAAAAATCATCATGTTATTGGTGGATTCTTTTTTTACTTTATGAAAATTAATATGTTGAGCAGTGATAAGAATCAGGACTGGTGATGGCCCCCTGACGAAAGTGCACCTTCGTGCGTCAAACCTCAAGGAGCAAAGCCTGGGTTTTGTAGAAAACACCTCCTTCTTGAGTTGCACACTCTCTTCTCATTAGACTGTACAGTCTTCATAAATTGAGTACACTTGCAAAAAAAGTTCTGTGTTTGTGCACAGTCATTAATATCCTCTGCTTTCACGTACAGTAAAGTGTAGACAAATCTGGTGTACAACGTCATGCGCTGACAAGTTCAGTGCTGCCGGTTGGTGTGAAATTTAAGGGCTTTTGGTTCCGAGCTATCAAGTGAAGAACTTGGGTTTTGATCCTTGGGACATTTCACAGTATTTTCTTCGTTATGAATTTGTCATTTAAAGGTTAATTTTATCATTGCTACTTTTGTTTAATAGTTGTTGTGCACCTTCAAATTTACAAATAATTGAAGACCTCGGGGGAAGATAATGATAACAATCATTTATAAAGCGCTGACATATGACGACTTGAATGTTTGAAAAATAGTTTCTGTTACATGTTTTAATATTTTTTTTTAATATTTATATTTTCCATCTCTCTGCATCTTCATGTACTACTTAAAAAAATGAAACACTCTGTCGGATATGATTGTTTACACCAAATAAATTAAAAATACAAAAGTTGACGGTTATCATTATTTAACCTAGAGGTCTTCAATTATAGCAACTAATACAGTTAGTTAACTACAAAATGAAAGCTAGAAATTTTAGTACAGACAATAATATTATAACAGTTAGGCAAGTGACAGAGAAAATACATGGGAGAACTCTTTCTGCTAAATCGAGAAAATCTTATGAGGTTTTGTTACGTATTTGATATATATTATGTTAATGGTATCTGGGACATTTAATTAATACCGTATACTAATGAAACTTCCTTTTCATATACTACATCTTGTTATACATTGTTATTTACATTAAGTTGCTTTAGGTATGTGTCATTTTGCCCATAAGAAAATTAATTGGCGTAGAGCAGAAAAATGATTGAAATATACAAGATCAAAATTCTAAGGGAACCCCTTACTGCTCTCTGATGTTCACAAAAAAGTGTCGAAATGTCGTAGACAATTACTTTGTACAGATACTTTCATAAACGGATTTTAAATGTGAAACAAAGCAACAGTATATTTAAAACAAAATACTTTAGACACATTGTACCCACAAAATCTAACAGAAAGAAAACACAGTTCATCCCTCATGCCAGATGATGTTACGGGTTAAACACCCCCTATGTCAGTATCATCAGTCAGAACATATTCATCTGCAATATCCGTACACCCAAAGATAGCATCCTCCCATGAATAAAACCTCGGGTATTCAGCAATAACCATTTGTTTCCTTTTGATAATATTTCGGCTGCATTTTGTTCAGCCATCATCGGAGCGACTTTGAAGATTAGTAGCAAATAAACTAGTGATCTTGCCTGAAGTAAGTGTGTTTTATATAGATTAGTAAACTGATCCCATCTACCTCCTACACCGTGTAAGCGTAGCAAATCGTTGACAAAGATGAATAAAGGTATAGAACCTCTGCTCTTTGCAGATGATATATAAACATAATCTGTGGTTAAATTTGACAGCACAGAAGTACGAAGCCGTAATGGCATCTACAGAGAGATACATCTCAACGGCGCCAGCGTTGTTGTTTGGTGATTGGCTACAGTTCATGATCTCATGATTTGACGTCATGTCCCACACCAGCCAATCCATTTCGCCGCTACTTTTTCAAATAGCTTTCAACCAAGCCATTCTTTTGTGATACTGTGAATGTGTAAGTTGTCGAAGTGCAATGGCGGATCGCAATACTTGTTTCGTTCCTCGACAAACTTTTGTATCGCTCAAATTTATGCTTTCACTGATTTATCTCTGCAAACACATCAATTTGAGTGTTCATTATATTTGTGTGATGGATGTTTCAGACTTCGTACACTGTAAATCCAAAGAGGCAGTGAAAAGCGGTGAAAAGCGTCTAAAAGATGGGACAAATATCATTACAATATGTGTTACATTAAAGGTATTTTTTTCGACAAGTCGCAGATGTGGTACATTATATAATGTAAATTTCATTGAATAAATATGACCTGACACCGATGGTACATTCTGATGTGGTAATCACACATTTATTAGGTACAATACATAAGATTTCGATATTATCTGTATGTTTACATTCGTTCATAGTGTGTTTTGCTAGTTCGTATATCTTGTATCTTGTGAGACTCAGATATGACATCATTGCTCAAAGCCGACGAGTTGTATCGCGGTCTTCAATTATGCCAAACTTTTTGTGAAATTAAGCACTGTATAGTAATTTAATTAAAATGTCCAGTTGAATATTCCAACATTTGTTGCATTATTTGCCTATCGATTAGTAAAGTCATCAGAAGATGCAAAATGATATAGATGAATATCAGCGTGGTGCAAAAATTGGCAATTGACCCTGAATAATGATAAGTGTGAGGTCATCCATATGACCACTAAAGGAAATCCGTTGAATTTCTGTTACACGATAAATCAGTCAAAACCACAGGCCGTCAATTCTACTAAATACATCGGAGAAACAATTACGAACAACTTAAATTGGAAAGAACACATAGAAAATATTGTACTAAAAGCCGAACCGAACCGAAGACAACGTTTCATTGGCAGAACATTTACATCTACATCTGCATCTACATCTACATACATACTCCGCAATTCACCGTAAGGTGCATGGCGGAGGGTACACTGTACCACTACTAGGCATATTCTTTCCTATTCCACTCACAAATGGAACGAGGAAAAAAAGAATGCCTATATGCCTCCGTACGAGCCCTAATTTGTCTTATCTTGTCTTTGTGATCTTTACGCGAAATGTAAGTAGGCGGCAGCAAGATCGTACTACACCAAGCTTCAAATTCCGGCCCTCTAAATTTAATTAATAGAAAGTCACGAAAAGAACGTCGTCTTTCTTCCTGCGATTCCCAATTGAGTTGCCGGAGCATTTCCGTGACACTCGCGCATTGGTCGAACCTACTGGTAACAAATCTAGCTGCTCGCCTCTGAACCGCCTCTATGTCTTCCTTTAAATTGATCTGCTGCGGGTTCCAAACACTAAAGCAATACTCAAGACGTGGTCGTACAAGCGTTTTATACGCGGTCTCTTTTACAGGTGAAGCACATCTTCCCAAAATTCTCCCAATAAACCGAAGTCGGCTGTCCGCTTTACTCACAACTGTCCTTACATCCTCGTACCATTTCATATCGCTCTGCAATGTTATGCCTAGATATTTGAACGACGCGACAGCATCAAGAAGCTCCCTACTAATGCTGTATTCGAACATTATAGGATTGTTTTTCCTTCTCATGCGCATCACCTTACATTTTTCTACATTGAGAGCTAGCTGCCATTCTTCGCACCAACTAGAAATTTTGTCTAAGTCATCCTGTATGCTATTACAGTCAGTTACAGACGACACCCTCCCATACACCATAGCATCATCAGCAAACAGCCGCAAATTACAACTTACTCTGTCCATCAGATCATTTATATAGATAGAAAATAATAGCGGTCCTATCACACTCCCCTGGGGCACGCCTGACGATACTCTCGTCTGATGAACACTCGCCGTCGAGAACAACGTACTGCGTTCTATTACTTAGGAAGTCTTCCATCCAGTCACAAATCTGTGAACCTATTCCATAAGCTCGTAACTTCGTTAGCAATCTGCAGTGTGGCACCGCGTCCAACGCCTTTTTGAAGTCGAGAAAAACACAATGCGCCTGTTGCCCTTCATCCATGGCTCGCAAGATGTCATGTGAGTAAAGGGCAAGCTGAGTTTCACATGAACGATGTTTCCTAAACCCGTGCTGATTCATGGAAAGAAGCTTTTCCGTTTCAAGGAAATTTACTATATTCGAACTGAGAATATGCTCTAAAATTCTACATGAAACTGATGTCAACGATATTGGCCTGTAATTATGTGGGTCAGGTCTCCTTCCTTTCTTATAAATGGGAGTCACCTGCGCTTTTTTCCAATCACTAGGAACTTTGCGGTGAATTAGAGATTCGCGATAAATGCAAGCTAAGTAGGGGGCCAATGCCGCAGAATAGTCTTTGTAAAACCGAACTGGTATTCCATCCGGACCAGCAGACTTTTTCGTATTTAGCTCTCTCAGCTGCTTCTCTACACCGGAAATACCTATTGCTATGTCCCCCATTTCGGAATTAGTACGTTGGTCAAATGATAGTACATTTGTGCGGTCCTCCTGCGTGAAAGATTTCTTAAAGGTTAAATTTAGAACTTCAGCTTTCCGTTTGCTTTCTTCTATTACTGCCCCGGTAAGATCAGCGGGGCCGCGGTGGAGTAGCCGAGCGGTCTAAAGCATCTCGCAGCGGAGCGCGCGGTTGCTCGCCGTGGAGGTTCGAGTCCTCCCTGGGGCATGGGTGTGTGTGTTTGTCCGTAGGTTAGTTTACGTTCCCTAGCAGCATCCCCTAGACAGACGCACTCCCCGCGAGAAACAGACTGTCATGGAGCACCCCGAGGCCGACGGCGATAGGCACGGGCTGGCGCCCGACTCGTCTGACTGAGAACTCCCCTCTTGATCCAAAAACCGGGCGTTTTAACGGCCGGTGTGGGCGTACCTCTTTTCCCCACTTTCCGACAATTAACAATTTCCTATTGGCCGCTGCTTGGTTCAACCAATCTAAATTGTGGCTTGCCCTCTCTCTGAGTCCTCTAGCGAACCACGTTTCAGCCCTGTCCTTTCTGGCATTCCCCGGGTGGGGAGGTGGCTTGTTTGTGCACTAACAAAATCCATACTTGGTAGCAACATTGTTCAGCTGAAAGTAAAACGTCACGACGCTACCCAATATGGGCAACAACAACAATGTTTTACGTCAGTTGGCCACACCTTAGGCTCCGCCTTAGGCCACGCCTCGGGGGAGCTGTTAACTTGCAGTTTTTCTTCTTTACCCTCTCACTCTAGCCTCGTGGAACCACTGACGTTGCTGTTCCCAAGTGACTGGTATCAACTTTGCTACGTACATTAAAACGTGCCTGTTGGTCACCAAGTACTAATGTAACGTCTTACAACAGCGTCTAGACGCTGTATGAAGTTACGCCCATCTTCTCCGAAAGGTAACCTCCACCTTGGGACGGTGGCCGAGGGCATCAGCAGTTCGCTGGGAGATTTCTTTAGTGCCTACATCTCTTAAGATACACGTGTCTGTTTTAGCCTGTTATCTGCAATGGTCTCTATTTCTCAGCCTGGAGTGCGTCTCTTTGGCTCACACAGCTTCTCAACAATTCCAACAGTAAAATCAATATATGACACTTGTTGCAGGAGCTGCCAGTGATCTCAGAGCTGCCTGGCTGTCTCTGCAGTAGCGTACGACACGTCCAGGGCGTCAACAGTGGAAACACAGTGGTGTGTTGTCTTCTGTCCTCCAGACGTCTGTTCTTCTGCGGGGCGTCATAATTACCGGGGGAGTTGGCTGTGGTCGCGTCGGTCGGTTCATGGGCTACCGTTTGGCGGCTGCAGCGTAAGTCATAGCAGGGCGACGCCATTCTTCACGTCGGGTGCGATTGACGGGGCAGACAGGAGCTAATGTTTGAAATACCTCGTCCTCAACGGCGTCGGCTACCTCGTGACTTACAGGGCTTACATCCATGGCCATAATCTGATGCTCGCTCGGTCTAATAGTCCCGGCTGCCATGCACTGTTGTAATTCTTCTCTCACGATTTGTCGTATGAGAGAAGCCAAGTCCTGCTGGTCTTCCACAACGGCCATAGGGACTACATTTGGGAGTCTGTCATACTTCTTGCGTCCAACCCTCCTTTGTTGCATCTCTTCAATACGCTGGCACCACTTGATGAACTCTTCTGTCGTAGCGACGTCTTTTATCAGAAGAGCTTGGTACATATCTTCTGCAATTCCCTTCATCAGGTGCGTGATTTTGTCCGCTTCGGTTATGTTCGGGTTGACTACGTTACACAGGGCCAAAACACTCTGTATGTACGATTGTGTCGGCTCACCGTGTCGGTGGGCCCGGTTCTTCAGTTGTCCTTCCGCCGAGCGGATTTGTCGCTGGCGGTCTCCAAACGTCTTCTTAAGTTCCTCCTGGAACGTCTCCCAGTCATTCAACTTGTCTTCGTTGTTTTCGAACCATTGCTGGGCTGCTCCATCCAGGTAGAAATAGACGTTGGCCAAGCACATCGTATGATCCCACCTGTTGTACTTGGCAACTCGGTCGAACCCTTTTAGCCATTTGTTGGGGTCATGTCCCGCATCTCCAGAGAACACCGACGGGTGTCTGATGTGCAGCTGGCTTATTGCTGGTTTCGTCTCCATCGTTCTTCTGATAATACGGAGTTTTGGAAGGATGTACTCGGTGTATCCCTTGTATTCCGGTTCCAGTCCGTGTAAGCGACGGCTTTTACGTTGCCTAATCGGAGCCACGGTGATGCAGCTGTTGCACAGTTCACCCGGCGCCTCCACCAAACAATGTCACGTTGCAATGGAAGTAGGCTTGACTTCGATGGCAACTAAACAAAGCACTTATACTGAAAGCACGTTTATTACGAACTCAACATACACGCAGCACTGACTGCCTCTCAGGCAGAGTGCTCTGCTATTTATACACAGACAGAATTTACCAGAAATTAGAAGAACAGTTAACATAAGGAACAAGTAGAATTTACAAGTGAACATAAGCAAGATGTAGAACCTTCTGGAATTGTCAATTACAAAGAAATAAATTTTTGCCGGTGGGCGGGATTGAACCGGCGACCTTCTGCGCAGCAGTCCGTGACGCTATCCCCTGCGCCACGCCGGCAGTTGGTGTTCGTGGTGTCTCGCGGCAATATAGATGCTACGATACCAATACTTACACGATAATTCCGAAAATTTGTGTTGTCGAAAACATGAATCGGGCGTAATGTAAACGTTTACCTACCGACAGAATTAACTTGTCTTTATACCGGTTGAAATCTTGCATGCTCTTGAGAGAGGGCGTCAGTGCCGGGCTGTAGACGGCTCGGGTGAGCGCGCCCTGGTAGGCGGTGGTGAGCGCGAGGCACAGCAGCGCCAACGCGAGCGCCTGGCACCGCTCGGCCAGGCCGCGCCTGCCCCGGCCGGAGGCGGCGCTGCCCCAGCTGAATGGCAGCAGCACGCACCGCGGCTCCTCCAGGCTGCCGCTCGCAGAGGCGGCGAGCGTCCACTGGTGAGCCCTGCACAGCACAGCGGCGAAGCTCAAGCAAGGGTCACTGGGAGACTAACGTAAATAATACCGGTATTAATGAATTTGACAGAGCCTTCAGCCTTGAAAGAACTAGGTCGGAACAAGAGTCCTGTGAAGTTGGCACCCCTTTTTTGGAAAATGTACATTTTTTTCAGAGTTCTAGACAGATATACAATAGTTCTGGAGATCTCTGTACAAAATTTAAATAGTTCTGCAAAATTTCGCCGAAAAATTACCACAAAATTTAGTTTTTTCAAAATAATTTTTTGCCTAATTGTACAAACATAGTTCTGATCACAGTTCTAAATAGCTCTCAAAGAGTTCTGCAGGAAATCCTAATGACATTTTTCTGTGCAGATTATACTTCATCAGATAATTGTAATAATGGGGAATCCATTTACACGCTACTGTGAAGTTGGCACCCATTTTCTCAAAAATGTGCATTTTTTTCAGAGGCACAATGGTGTACAGACGATTAAGAAATGAGGTTGACAGGAAATGGAAAATGGCTAAGCAGGAGTGGCGAAGAGCCAAATGCGAATATGTAGAAGAATGTATAAGAAGGGGTAAAGTAGATACCGCCTACAAGAAAATAAAAGAGACATTTGGGGACAAGAAAAGCAACTCTACGAATATCAAGAATTCAGGTGGAAAATTCAGTTCTCAGCAAGAAGGGAAAGCTGAAAGTTGGAAAGAGTACATTGAGCAGCTCTACAAAGGATATGAACTTAGAGACAATGTTGTAGGAACGGAAGAGGAAGTAGATCAAAATGAAATAGGAGATCTGAGAGATGAATTTGACAGAGACCTGAATGAACTAGGTCGGAACAAGGCCCCGGGAGTAGATAAGATACCCTCAGAGCTACTGAAGTCTCTGGGAGAGCCAGCCATGACAAAACTATTTGAACTGGTGTGTAAGATGTATGAGACAGGCGAAATACCCTCAGAGTTTAAGAAAAATGTAATAATTCCCATTCCAAAGAAATCAGGCGCAGGCAGGTGTGAAAATTACAGAACCATCAGTTTGATAAGTCATGGTGGCAAAATTTTAACACGAATTATCTACAGGAGAATGGAAAAGCTGATAGAAGCTGATCCAGGGGAAGATCAGTTTGGATTCAGGAGGAACATAGGAACCCGGAAGTCAATACTCACTTTACGTCTTATCTTAGAAGATAGATTAAAGAAAGGCAAACCTACATGTTTAGCTTTTGTAAATTTGGAGAAAGTATTTGACAATCTTGACTGGAATACACTCTTTCAAATTCTGAAGTCGGCAGGGGTAAAATACAGGGAAAGGAGAGTTATTTACAACTTGTACAAAAGCCAGACGGCAGATAATAGACTCGAAGGGCATGAAAGAGAAGTATCAGTTGGGAAGGGAGTAAGACAGGGTTGTAGCCTTTCTCCGATGTTATTCAATTTGTACATCGAGCAGGCGGTGAAGGAAAGCAAGGAAAAATTTGGAATAGGGATTAAAGTTCAGGGGAAAGAAACAAAAACATTGCCTTTTGCTGATTACATTGTAATTCTGTCAGAGACAGCGAGGGACCTGGAAGAGCAGTTGAATGGAATGGACAGTGTATTGAAGAGAGCGTACAAACTGAACATTAACAAGAGCAAAACAAAAATAATGGAATGCAGTCTTAGAAAATCAGGCGATGCTGAAGGAATTAGATTAGGTAACGAAACAATTAAGGTGGTAGATGAGTTTTGTTACTTGGGTAGTAAAATAACATGCGATGGTCGCAGTACAAAGGATATAAAATGCAGAATAGCAATGGGAAGAAAAGCATTTTTGAAAAAGAGAAATTTGCTAACATCGAATATTAATTTAAGGGTAAGAAGTCTTTTCTTAAGGCATTTGTGTGGAGTGTTGCCTTGTACGGGAGTGAAACATGGACGATAAGCAGTGGGGACAGGAAGAGAATAGAGGCTTTTGAAATGTGGTGCTACAGAAGAATGCTGAAAATTAGGTGGGTAGATCGCATAACTAATGAAGAGGTACTGAACAGAATTGGTGAGAAAAGGAATTTTTGGCATACCCTGACTAAAAGAAGGGATCGCTTGGTAGGACACATTCTTAGACATCGGGGAATCGTAAATTTAGCATTGGAGGGAAGTGTGTGGGGTTAAATTCGCAGAGGGAGACCAAGAGACGCGTATAGTAAGCAGATTCAAGTGGATGTGGGTTGCCGTTCTTATGAGGAGATGAAAAGGCTTGCTCAGGATAGAGTAGGGTGGAGAGCTGCATCAAACCAGTCTCCGGGCTGAAGACCATAACAACAACATTAATTACTGCAAAATGAGAGGTTTTATTGGCTAGTATGCAGATTAGTGTAATGTAGAACTGGGTGCTCAATTAGTATCCTAAAACTACAATCATAGAAAATATATTTCTTAGCTTTAGTACTAAAATTAAATGAGAGAAAAATGTCTCTGTAGATCGAAAACGGCTACGAAACTTAGAGCGAAACGTTTTTATAGTAATTGCGTGGTTATGGTATATCGGTCCAAATTTGCGACTGGATAGGTGATTTCCTGTCAGAGAGGACACAGTTTGTAGTATCCGATGGTAAAGCATTGACTGAAACAGTGGTGATATCGGGCGTTCCACAGGGTAGTGTTATTGGTCCTCTGCTGTTCCTTATTTACATAAACGATCTGTGAAAAAATGTAAGTAGCTCTCTTAGGTTGTTTGCAGATGACGCCGTCATTTACCGTCTAGTAAAATCATCTGAAGATCAAAACCAACTGCAGAACGCTTTGAATAAGATATCACTATTCTGTAAAAATTGGCAATTGACTCTAAATAATGAAAAGTGTGAAGTCGTCCACAGCAGTATGAAAAGAAATCAGTTAAACTTTGTTTACAAGATAAATCAATCAAAAGTGAAGACCGTTAACTCCACTAAATACCTTCCTAGTCCTTCACTATTACTTCAGACGTAAACTGGAAAGAACATGTAGATAATGTCGTGGGAAAGGTGAACCAGAGACTCCGTTTTATTGGCAGAACCCTTAAAAATGCAACAGAACTACTAAAGAAACAGCATACACTACACTTGGCCGTCCTTTTTTGGATTATTACTGCCCAGTGTGGGATCCTCATTAGGTGGGTTTGACGGAGGACATCGAAAGAGTCCAAAGAAGGGCAGCTCGTTTCGTATTGTCACGATACACGAGGAACAGCGTTACGAAAATGGTACAGGATCTTGGATGGGGATCATTACAACAACGGCATGGGCTACTTATGAAACTCCAATCGGTAACATTCACCTCCGAATGCGAAAATACAGCGTGTCCTAGCTATATTGTCCACCCAAAATATCTCTGGAACAATAACAGCTATTGGAAAACGACTTCCACCAATATCAATGTACGGCTGGGGCCCATGAATGTACATATTTGGAAACATTCTAAAACGAAAGCAAGTGTGTTTTTAACCACTTTCATAACTTACTCTACCGTTCCACTCTCTAATAGCGCACGGGAAGAAAGAACACCTAAACGGCCTATTAACCAATAGTCAATACGGATGCAGAAAGTATCGCTCTTGCGAAACACAGCTTGCCCTTTTTCACATGAAGTGTTAAGTGCCATCGACAAGGGATCTCAAATCGTTTCCATATTTCTGAATTTCCCGAAGGCTTTAGACACTGTACCCCACAAGCGGCTTCTTATGAAATTGCGTGCTTATGGAATATCTCCCCAATTGTGCGATTGGATTCACGATTTACTATCAGAAAGGACACAGTTCGTTGTAATTGACGGTAAGTCATCGAGTAAAACAGAAGTGATATCTGACGTTCCACAGGGAAGCGTTATAGGTCCCCTACTCTTCCTCGTGTTTATAAACGATTTAGGAGATAATCTGAATAGCTCCCTTAGACTGTTCGCGGATGATGCTGTCGTTTATCGGTTAGTGAAGTCAACAGCAGATCAAAAGCAACTGAAAAGCGATTTAGACAAAATTTCTACTTGGTGCGAAAATTGGCAATTGACACTAAATAAAGGAAAGAGTGAAGTAATACACATGACCTCTAACAGAAATCCGCTGAACTTCAATTACGCCGTAAATCAGTCAAATCTTAAGGTCGTAGATTCTACCGAATACCTAGGAGTTACAATTACGAACAACTTTGACTGGAGAGAAAACACAGAAAATATTGTGGGCAAGGCGAACCAAAGGTTATGTTTCATCGGCAGAACGCTTCGAAGATGCACCAGCTCCACCAAAGAGACTGGCTACATCACACTTGAGCGTCCTCTTCTGGAGTGCTGTTGCCCCTTGTGGGACCCTCACCAGGTAGGACTGACGGAAGATATTGAGAAGGTTCAGAGAAGGGCAGCTCGTTTTGTTTTATCACGTTACGGGGTGGAAAGCGTCACGGAAATGTTGCACGAATTGGGGTGAGAATCATTAAAAGAAAGACGTTATTCATTGCAGCGTGATCTGTTTGCGAAGTTTCAATCACCGACTTTTAGTTCTGAATGTGAAAATATTTTGCTAGCACCCAGCTACTTAGGGAGACATGACCATCCCAATAAAATAGAAATCAGATCGAAAACGGAACGATTTAGGTGTTCTTTCTTCCCGCGCGCTATTAGAGAATGGAACGGTAGAGAAAAGTTATGAAAGTGGTTAATGAACCCTCTGCCAGGCACCTAAATGTGATTTGCAGAGAATCTATGTAGATGTAGATGAAATCGTTTTCTATCTGATTTCTCTTTTTTTATTGGGATGGTCATGTCTCCCTATGTAGGTGGGTGCTAGCAAAATATTTTCGCATTCAGAAGTAAAAGTCGGTGATTGAAACTTCGCAAACAGATCACGCCGCAATGAATAACGTCTTTCTTTTAATGATTTCCACCCCAATTCGTGCAACATTTCCGTGACGCTTTCCCCCCCGTAACGTGATAGAACAAAACGAGCTGCCCTTCTCTGAACCTTCTCAATGTCTTTCGTCAGTCCCACCTGGAGAGGGTCCCACAAGGGGCAACAGTACTCTAGGAGAGGAGGCACAAGTGTGATGTAGGCAGTCCCTTTGGTGGAGCTGGTGCATCTTCGAAGCGTTCTGCCAATGAAACATAACCTTTGGTTCGCCTTCCCCACAATATTTTCTATGTGTTCCCTCCAGCCAAAGTTGTTCGTAATTGTAACTCCTAGGTATTTGGTAGAATTTACGACCTTAAGGTTTGACTAATTTATCGCGTAATTGAAGTTCAGTGGATTTCTTTTAGTGGTCATGTGCATTGCTTCACACTTTTCTTTATTTAGTGTCAATTGCCAATTTTCGCACCAAGTAGAAATTTTGTCTAAATCGCTTTGCAGTTGCTTTTGATCCTCTGTTGACTTCAATAACCGATAAACGACAGCATCATCCGCGAACAGTCTAAGGGAGCTATTCAGATTGTCTCCTAAATCGTTTATAAACACGAGGAAGAGTAGGGGACCTATAACGTTTCCCTGTGGAACGCCATATATCACTTCTGTTTTACTCGATGACTTGCCGTCATGTGTAATGTAAAATTGGGTGCCAAATTACACTCCTGGCCATTAAAATTGATACACCAAGAAGAAATGCAGATGATAAACGGGTATTCATTGGACAAATATATTATACTAGAACTGACAGGTGATTATATTTTTACGCAATTTGGGTGCATAGATCCTGGCTAGCTCTGTTAGCTAAAACACTAATGAGTCGTTTCTGTTGGGATAATGATTACATGGTTCAACCGACAGAAAAACTTACTTCCTGTTTTCACTTGAAAAGAAAGAATGAGTAATTCATTCAATGTACAACACTGCTAAGGTGTTGCATGTTTTCATTCGTTGTTCCCACAGACTACTTTCATTCCAGAAAAAAAAATCGAATATTAATCCAACATACACGTAAAACTACGACCGACTGACTGTTTCATTCGGTTGCTCGCACTGACTGGTTTCATTCAAAAGAACTAATGAAGAGTCCAACGTACTGTGTCAATTTTTGCATTCGGTTGGCCCCATCGACTGATTTAACTCAAAAGAAAAGGCATGAGTAGTCCAACAGACTGGGTCGATTTTTTTATTCGGTTGCTCCGACCGACTGATTTCACTCAAAAGAAGAAATGAATAATCGAACAGACTGAATCGGTTGTTTCATTCGGTTGGTCCCATCGACTGATTTCACTTAGAAGAATGAATGAATAATTCAACCGATACGAGAAACTACAACCGAATGATCGATTTTTTTCCAACAACCGAATCAATCGACTCTTTTCATTCGATTGTTTCCATCACTAGCAGAAATGTGTACTATGTAATAGGTAGAAAACAACCTGAACCACCTCACCTAAAGTTGAGTATTACCTTCAATTGCAATAAAGGTATACGTGAACTAATCACTTCTTTCAGTTGCAGCTCTTGTCAGCAATCCTTGATTCCCATGGCCCCGAAGGCACTAAACTGGTGACAACGGTTTTTTGCAGCTTTGTACACCACTGGCCATTAAAATTGCTACACCGAGAAGAAATGCAGATAATAAACGGGTATTCATTGGAGAAGTATATTATACTAGAACTGATATGTGATTACATTTTCACGCAATTTGGATGCATAGATCCTGGGAAATCAGTACCCAGAACAACCACCTCTGGCCGTAATAGCGGTCTTCATACGCCTGGGCATTGAGTGAAACAGAGCTAGGATGGCGTGTTTAGGTACAGATGCCCAAGCATCTTCAATACGGTACCACACTTCATCAAGAGTAGTGACTGGCGTATTGTGACGAGCCAGTTGCTCGGCCACCATTGACCAGACGTTTTCAATTGGTGAGAGATCTGGGGAATGTTCTGGCCAGGGCAGCTGTCGAACATTTTCCATATCCACAGAGGCCCGTACAGGACCTGCAATATGCGGTCGTTCATTATCCTGCTGAAATGTAGGGTTTCGCAGGGATCGAATAAAGGGTAGAGCCACGGGTCGTAACACATCTGAAATGTAACGCCTACTGTTCAAAATTCTGTCGATGCGAACAAGAGGTAACCGAGACGTGTAGCCAATGCCCCCCCCCCCTACCAACACGCCGGGTGATACGCCAGTAAGGCGATGACGTAAACACGCTTCCAGTGTGCGTTCACCGCGATGTCGCCAAACACGGTTGCGACCATCATGATGCTGTAAACAGAACCTGGATTCATCCGAAAACATGACGTTTTGCCATTCATGCACCCAGGTTTGTCGCTACGTACACCATCGCAGGTGCTCCTGTCTGTGATGCAGCGTCAAGAGTAATCGCAGCCATGGCCTCTGAGCTGATATTCCATGCTGCTGCAAACGTCATCTAACTGTTCGTGTAGATGGTTGGCTAGCAAACGTCCCCGTCTGTTGGCTCAGGGATCGAGATATGGCTGCACGATCCGTTACAGCCATGCGGATAAGATGCATGTCATCTCAACTGCTAGTGATACGAGGCCGTTGGGATCCAGCACGGCGTTCCGTATTCCCTCTGAACCCACCGATTCCATAGTCTGCTAACAGTCATTGGATCGTGACCAACGCGAGCAGCAATGTCTCGATACGATAAACCACAGTCTCGATAGGCTACAATCCCACGTTTATCGAAGTCGGAAACGTGATGGTAGGCATTTCTCCTCCTTACATGAGACTTCACAACAACGTTTCACCAGAGAATGCCGGTCAACTGCTGTCTGTGTATGAGAAAGCCGTTGGAAACTTTACTCATGTCAGCACGTTGTAGGTGTCGCCCCTGGCGCCAACCTTGTGGGAATCATATGTATATCACAGCATCTTCTTCCTGTCGGTTAAATTTCGCGTCTGCAGCTGTTGTAGCAGTAGACCTGAAGGAAAATATTTCGAGTAGATTTCCCGATCATGTTATAGTTTTGAGAGGAGATTTTAATTTACCTGATATAGACTGGGAGACCCAAACGTTTCTGACCGGTGACAGGGACAAAGAGTCCAGTGAAATTGTTTTGAGTGCATTACCTGGAAATTACCTTGAGCAGTTAAACAGAGAACCAACTCGTGGTGACAAGATATTAGACCTTCTGGTGACAAACAGACCCGAACTATTCGGAACAGTTAATGCAGAACAGGGAATCAGCGATCGTAAAGCGGTTACAGCATCGATAATTTCAGCCTTAAATAGAGATATTAAAAAATGTAGGGAGATTTTTGTGTTCTGAAAAAGTGACAAAAAGCGGATTTCAGAATACTTGACGGCTCAACACAGAAGTTTTATATCAAGTACAGACAGTGTTGAGGAACAGTGGTCAAAGTTCAAAGCCATCGTACAATATGCATTAGATGAGTATGTACCAAGCAAGATCGTAAGGGATGGAAAGGAGCCATCAACCGTATTAGAAAACTGCTACGGACGCGAAGGCAACTTCACTGCAAACATGAAACGAAATGTAGCGTGAGGAGGGCTATGCGAGAGGTGTTCAACGAGTTCGAAAGTAAAGTTCTATGTACGGACTTGACTGAAAATCCTAAGAAATTTTGGTCTTATGTCAAAGCGGTAGGTGGATCAAAACAAAATCTTCAGACACTCTGTGTCGAAAATGACACTGAAACAGAGGATGATACTCTAAAGGCTGAATTACTAAATGACTTTTTCCAAAGCTGTTTCACAGAGGAAAATTGCACTGTAATTCCTTCTGTAGATTGCCGCACAAATTGCAAAATGGCAGGTATCGAAATAATTGACAGAGGGATAGAAAAACAATTAAAATCGCTCAAAAGAGGAAAGGCCGCAGGACCAGATGGGATACCAGTTCGTTTTTATACAGAGTACGCGAAGGAACTTGGGCCCCCCTCCCCTTTCATGCAGTGGTGTACCGTAGGTCTCTAGAAGAGCGTAGTGTTCCGAAAGATTGGAAAATGGCGCAGGTCATCCCCGTTTTTAAGAAGGGACGTCGAAGAGATGTGGACAACTATAGGCTTATATCTCTTACGTCGGTCAGTTGTAGAGTTTTGGAACATGTATTACGTTCGAATATAATGACATTTTTGGTGATTAGTAATCTGCTCTGTAGGAATCAGCATGGGTTTCGAAAAAGGCGATTGTGTGAAACCCAGCTCGCGCTATTCGTCCACAAGACTCGGAGTGCCATATACATGGGTTCTCAGGTAAATGCTGTCTTTCTTGATTCCGCAAGGCGTTTGATCCAGTTCCACACAGACGTTTAATGAACAAAGTAAGAGCATATCAGACCAATGTGATTGGGTTGAGGAGTTACTAGATAACAGAATGAAGCATGTCATTCTCAATGGAGAGAAGTCTTCTGAAGTAAGAGTGATGTCAGGGGTGCCACAGGGGAGTGTCGTGGGTCTGTTGCTGTTCACGATATATATAAATGACCTAGCGGTAACATTGGAAGTTCACTGAGGCTTTTTGCGGATGCTGCTATAGTACATAGAGAGGTTGTAACAATCGAAAATTGTATTGAAATGCAGGAGGATCTGCATCGAGTTATAACTTGGTACAGGGAATGGCAACTGAATCTCAATGTAGACAAGTGTAATGTGCTGCGAATACATAGACAGAAAGATCCTGTATCATTTAGCTACACTATAGCAGGTCAGCAACTGGAAGCAGTTAATTCCATAAATTATCTGTGAGTAGTCATTAGGAGTGATTTAAAATGGAGCGACCATATAAAATCAATCGTCGGTAAAGCATATACCAGATTTATTGGGAGAATTCTAAGGAAATGCAGTCAGAAAACAAAGGAAGTAGGTTACAGTACACTTATTCGCCCACAGCTTGAATACTGCTCACCGATGTGCGATTCGTACCAGGTGGGGTTGATAGAGGAAATGGAGAAGATCCAACGGAGAGCAGCGAGCTTAGTTACAGGATCATTTGGTAATCATGAAAGCGTTACGAAGATGATCGATAAACTCCAGTGGAAGACTCTGCAAGAGAGACGCTCTGTCGCTCGGTATGAGCTTTTGTCGAAGTTTCGAGAACATACCTTTACCGAAGAGTCTAGTAGTATATCGTTTGCTCCTACGTATAACTCGCGAAGAGATCATGAAGATAAAATCAGAGAGATTAGAGCCCACACAGAGGCATACCGACAATCTTTCTTTCCGCGAACAATACGTGACTGGAATAGGAGGGAGAACCGATAGTGGTACTCAAGGTACCCTCTGCCAGACACCGCCGGGTGGCTTGCGGAGTATGGATGTAGATGTAGCACGTCATCTCTGTCGTGCAGCAATTTTAATGGCCAGGGGTGTAGCATTCTAAAACTACCCTCACAGAAAATATATTTCTTAGCTCTAGTACTAAAATTAAGTGAGAGAAAAATTTCTTTGTAGATCGAAAATGGGTAACAAACTTATAGCGAAGAGTTTTTATAGTAATATGATTTTATTTACTATAACTGAAGTGAATTTAGCATCATTCTGCTGCAGTGTATCATGGTTCATGTTCATGATTTCAACTAGTATTTTTTTATTTACTCGTCACGTATCTGTTAAACTGACGATGGTTAGCTCACTGATCGAAATCAGTCTTCACATTTTTTCTCATACACATTAACCAGTTTTATGCCATTAAGAATAATAATGTATTACATGTCTGTATGAAAAAAAAGTTATAGCTTTAAATAACTTTCAATTTACTAAGGAGTTTGCGAATGGCTAATCCGTCTCAGGCACTGCCTTTTCTTCCTGTGATATCGGACACTATAACCAAAACCAGTGAAGAAAAAAGAATATTCCATTCAGCTCATGGTTTACACGTAGTTCTTGAAGTCACTATGTGTTGACGGACTCCCTTAGCTACACCAACAGTTTGTATATGAAAGCATTTGTATAATTTGTATACAGAACTTGTAAATTCTCTGCCAAAATATACTTAACTGGTATCCCAGTTCAATAAAGAAGCAAGTGACGAAAATTACGAAAAATGTATTGCACCTTCCGTTTCCATGTTGCAATGAATCTTCAAAACATGGCTACTTAATCCCAAAAAATTCTTCTCTCAGGCACGGCGTAGTAAGTAATTTACAAAACCATGCACGCAGAGTAACATACTTTCTTGTTCTGTATTATCCCATGTTACGAGAGTGTTCAAATGAAAAGATACTAATCGTCTTAACAACAAAGACGGTTGAAATTTGAATATCGATGGTGTTGAACTGCCACCTCAAATGTCAGTTTGATCATTTAAGAACATCGTTGACAATATTTTTATTTAATTTATGGCTTTAAATTATTTTCCAGTATGTTTTCATGGAATATTTTATTAATGAAGTAATTTATATTGATAATAATTGTTTTTATTTATTTTCTATAACACTAAAATAATAACGCTTATTTCACTCTACTGTAAAACTTAATTTTTTTACTGGTACTGGAGGTCTATAAATACAACACGTGTATTAAACTGCGACGGAAATAAATTTTGCTACTCTAATGGCACTAGGTAACGTGAAAAAGGCTGTGCAAGTGTCTTCGTTCCTTTTTTTCTAGTAATGAATTAATACAGTTGTCAACAATGCATTGCTTAGAAGACATTTAACAATTAAAGCATTCACTAAACATATAAATCTGCACCTAATGTCGCATTTTTTCCTAACTCTTCAGGAACACGAAATTTTGTGTGTACCACATGGACAGGTATATCTTAATCGTCATTCATTGATAAATACTTTATTAATTAATACTGGATGCACATCGATGGAGCAGGCATATGCAACTGTCTGAACATATCGGCTAGCAGCAGCTGTGAACAAGACTAGGAACTTGTGCTGACGTGGAAATTCAAATTTTCCGTTATTCTGTTCAAGACCATCCATATGCCGCTTTGGGATAATGTAGTGCGACATCTAAGAACGCGTGGCATGCGTCGTCACCTCTCCCTAAAAAAAAATTCAAAGCCGTGTCTGTAGCAGGCAAGGTGGTGCTCACATCGTCTTTTACGACGTCGGAGGTCCGATACTCATTAAATTCCTCGACACGGAATAACTGTGAGACAATCCGTAGCCTAGGCAGACCCATCAAGAGCAAACGGCCTGGGCTGTGTAACGTACCTGCTACAAACTGATAACTTCCATAAGCTGATGCTAAATAAATGTCACTTCCACGTAGCAAGGTTACAATTACAAAATTATTAAGTTCAACACATTACCAGATTGTCGTAGGTTGGGTGTATTTCGTAGAATCTGCTCGCTTGTAAAGTTCTCCACGTGCCTGAAATCCGGGTTATGTTTCCGTGCTGGCTGATATCTTACAGACTTACATCACTTAATGTGAACTCAAAACACAAGTCGCACTTTTCGTAAAACTATATTCAATAATATATTTCATTGTTGGAATCGATCTGCATACTGACATACATAGTGACTGCCCAAAGACAGCCTTAATAATTAATTACGCCTCGAGTCTCTCTGCTCGAATCCTTATATACTGTTTCGACATGTGACAAGAAAACATATTATTGTTAGAACCAGGAAGTTATACATTTATCATTAACAAGATATTTGTTACAAGATATACTTAATATTAGTAATTAGAGCATTAAATGTTTATTCTTTTAAATACGAACACTTTCATAAGAATTGCCAATCCCTTTTGTATTACATGTAAAATTTTGAGTGAATTTTCTATAGTGCCTACTGAGTGATTTTCGGATTGCAGGTGCTGGTAAAATGTAGATGGGTTTTTCTCACTCTCCCTAGTGTGTTCTTTATAACGGATGGTGAAATTACGTCCAGTTTGGCCTATATAGTATTTATTACATGAGTTGCAAGAGATTTTGTATATACCAGTATTTAGATATTTAGAAGATTTTATCACGTGTGTGACGATTTTGCTTTTTATGGTGTGTCTTTTTTGGTACGAAAAAGTGATGTTAGTATTTCTAAAAATTTTTTTCATTTCATTTGTGATTTTTCCTAGGTATGTTGTACTGATATACGTCAATTTTTTTCTTTGAGGTGTTTCTCTTTGTAATGTGATTCCTGTACATGTTGTTAGTGGATCATGACTCGTTTTCTTATTGTAAAGCTTTATAACGATGTTGGGGCCGTATTGATTGCGGTGGGCAATGTACTGAAGTATACTTAATTCTTTTTGTATGGCCATCTCATCTAGTGGTAGGCTGACAAGTCTATTAACCATTGAATGGAAAAATGCTAGTTTGTGTGATCGGGGATGACATGAATGGGCATGGATAATGTTACTTGAAGTGGTTGGTTTCCTGTAAATTTCAAACCTGTGTCTATTTTGTACTTTTTGTATGGATAGGTCCAAAAATTAATTTTGTTATTCGACTCTAGTTCTATGGTAAACTTGATTTTATGATGAAGGTTGTTGAGGAGGTTATGAATATTATTTATGTCTCCTTCATTTCCGTCTATGAGCATGAGAGTGTCATCAACATATCGATAATAATAAATAATTTTATTGGTTTCATGGTGTAGGAAGAATCTTTCTTCAAGGCTATTTAAAAATATATCTAAGTCTTCGGAATTCACATAATAAATTATTGCCAGTATTACATTAATGCATCAGACGGCATTTTAAGTCCATGTACTGAGTTTGATGAGAATCTAATATCATTTAATATGTTTTCTGTTACTATCTGTTAATTCTACTTGTGCTTACTTTATATTCCGGAATACAGCGTTAATATGCAATAACTCTGCTTCCTATCAATGGATGAACATTAAATGAGTAGTTCTTAGTTTCTATGGTGTGCTTACAATCTGGTAACATTCTTAAACCAAAGTTATGTGATATCTGAAGATCAGTATAGGGCTAATACACAGAGATTTTCTTACAAGAGTTACAAATTGTATTGGTGTTGCCTACATGCAAACGTACAGTCTTTAGGAGTCTCCCTGAGTGGTCTGTTACGTCTCAGCTGATAACGGAGGGAGTGATTCTGTTTCGTGATAACGTGCGTCCACACTTCTCCAGGGCTACACAAAGTGTGCAGGCCGAGTTCAAGTGGCAGTAGCTTGAGCATCCGTCCTACAGTTCGGACATGTCGACCAGTGACTTCCATCTGTCTAGTCAGGTGCAATAACTGAAGGACAAAGTGGAGGCCTGACTCTTGTCACATCCACACGAATTCTGGGAGTAGCGAAACCTTCGGCTGGTTGGATAGTGGGATAGTTGTGCCCAGGCCTCTGTGTCTACACCCACAGTGTCGTTTCGTACACCCCTCACATTTACACCTGCATTCACAATTCAGGTTGTTTTACAGGTACGTCAAGAAGGTTGTGGAGTAATTTATCTGCTGATGATCGTAAATTTTTTGGTGTATGTTGTGTTATATATGCACGTGGCATAACGCCATCCAGCATGACATTTCTCATGTTCTACATCTACATCTACATACATACTCCGCAATTCACCGTAAGGTGTGTGGCGGAGGGTACACTGTACCACTTCTAGGCATTTCCTTTCCTATTCCACTCCCAAATTGAACGAGGAAAAAAAGAATGCCTGTATGCCTCCGTACGAGCCCTAATTTCTCTTATCTTGTCTTTGTGATCTTTACGCGAAATGTAAGTAGGCGGCAGCAAGATCGTACTACACTCAGCTTCAAATTCCGGCCCTCTAAATTTACTTAACAGAAATTCACGAAAAGAACGTCGTCTTTCTTCCAGCGATCCCAAATTGAGTTGCCGGAGCATTTCCGTGACACTCGCGCATTGGTCGAACCAACCGGTAACAAATCTAGCTGGTCGCCTCTGAACCGCCTCTGTCTTCCTTCAAACCGATCTGCTGCGGGTCCCAAATACTTGAGCAATACTCAAGACGTGGTCGTACAAGCGTTTTATACGCGGTCTCCTTTACAGGTGAAGTACATCTTCCCAAAATTCTCCCAATAAACCGAAGTCGGCTGTCCGCCTTACTCACAACTGTCCTTACATGCTCGTTCCATTTCATATCGCTCTGCAATGTTACGCTTAGATATTTGAACGACGCGACAGCATCAAGAAGCTCACTACTAATGCTGTATTCGAACATTATAGGATTGTTTTTTCTACTCATGAGCATTACCATACATTTTTCTACATTGAGAGCTAGCTGCCATTCTTCGCACCAACTAGAAATTTTGTCTAAGTCATCCTGTATGCTATTACAGTCAGTTACGGACGCCACCCATACACCACAGCATCATCAGCAAACAGCCGCAAATTACAACTTACTCTGTCCATCAGATCATTTATATAGATATGTTGTGATGGATGGCGCTACATATCATTAAGTTTTGTTCAAAAAAATATGTTCAAATGTTTGTTAAGCTTATGGGACTTAACTACGGGGTCATCAGTCCCTAAACTTACAAACTACTTATGAACTACTTACGAACTAGGACGGCACAAATATCCATGCCCGAGGGGGGATTCGAACCCCCGACCGTAGTGGCCGTGATGACCGTGACTGGAGCGCGTCAGTCCACTCGGCCACCACGGCCGGCATTGAGTTTTGTCCAAAAACACATACACAGAAGCAATAAACACACAATGGTAATGCGCAAAGTCATTTCAGTTTCACTGGGGTGCCAACGTGCTATCCTTCCAACTTTTCCCTCCCTCCGCTGATACCTAGCACTATTCACTGCAGCAGTGTTTAATTTCTAAAACTTGACGTCCTCGAATGCACTTTGATGACACCACTCGCTCCACCAAGCCTCACCTATAAAAACGGAAAATTTGAAGTTCCACATCGGCACAAGTTCCTAGCCTTGTTTACAGCTGCTGCCAGCCGAAATTTTCCGACAGTTGCATATGCCTGCTCCATCGATGTGCATCCAGTTTTAATTAATAAAGTATTTAGCAATGGATGACGATTAAGATATTCCTGTTTATGTGGTACACACAAAATTTCGTGTTTCTGAAGAGTTAGGAAAAAAATGCGACATGAGACACAGATTTATATGTTTGGTGAATGCTTTAAATGTCAAATGTCTTCTACGAAATGCGTCGAATGACAACTATATTAATTTATTACTAGAAAAAAGGAACGAAGATAGTTGCACAGCAATTTTCAGGTTACCTAGTGCCAGTAGAGTGACAAAATATATTTCGGTCGCAGATTAATAGACATGTAGTACCTTTAGACCTCCAGTACCAGTAAGTTTCTTGGAATGAGCTGCAACGCGATTCTGGCTAAAAATAATCGTTGCACTGTGTAAACAGCACGTCTAGTAGACGTATCGGCTGGCAGCGTTTGGTGTACATTGCATTGCTCCATGTAGGAAGCTCAGTTGTCAGGCTACTTTTCTGTCATTGGCTGGCGCTAGGGGAAATAGCAGCACGACGTTGCCCCACCTCGCTACCTGAATTGGTTGGTAGTGATCGAAAGGTACAGAGTAGGGCTAATGGCCCAGCTCTTACTGTCGATGCCATGTGGCGACAGGATGTCAGAAATATTTTAGCTGTCAAAAACTGAAGCATGAAACATATCGAGATTGGATAGCCTGTTTGCAAGGCCTATCTAAGCAGTCATATGCTTATCTCTGGTATCAGTTGCTTCTGGAATGCCCCCCCCCCAGTGGTGGCCGAGGAGACTAAGGCTCTCCAGTCACGGTCTGCACGGCCACTACGGTCGGGGGTTCGAATCCCCCCTCGGGCATGGATATTTGTGCCGTCCTAGTTCGTAAGTAGTTCATAAGTAGTTTGTAAGTTTAGGGACTGATGACCCCGTAGTTAAGTCCCATAGACTTTACAAACATTTGAACATTTTTTGAATCCCCCCCACCCTAGAGGTACTGTCATATCCCCATGATCCACTGTTTCGTTCTCTTCCTTTCCTTGTAGCTCTATAGAAGTCGATTGCTTCTTCCTAAAGCGGTATGCGCTCCACAGTTCAAAGTTGCTTCACAGTTCTCAACAGCATTGTCATTTGAATAAGATTCTTGAA
Organism: Locusta migratoria; assembly: GCA_026315105.1. Classification (NCBI taxonomy): domain Eukaryota; kingdom Metazoa; phylum Arthropoda; class Insecta; order Orthoptera; family Acrididae; genus Locusta; species Locusta migratoria. The sequence goes on from CM048750.1 coordinate 359,200,247, forward strand.
TATCAGTCTCCAGATCGCTTTTATTTTCTAGAACATGACCGGTTTCGGGACAGCTGCCCATCTTCAGATCCGTTAAACAAATGTTACAACTGAATGTAAGCTACTATATACAAAGTATGATATCTCAAAAGTTAATGGAAAGATATTTAAACATACTAAGTTGATGAAGTTACAGAGTAACCAGTCCTGTGATGAACGAATGTTCAAAGTCGTTACTAAAACATGGTAGCTTCCTGAGGCTTATTATAATATACATAAAATCATCTGACTGTTGTGGATCATTTTCGTTAAAATTATTCACAATAACTAATTATTGACTTACATATAAAGTCAATTCTGAAGTCAAGGTGTAAGATAGTAGTCAAGGTACAAAATAGCAGTTACTAATTAGATACTCGGTTGTCAAACTATAAAAGGACATAGAAATAAGATAACATAGGGTTCTGGATACATATAATAACATTTTAAGTAAAAATGTGAGTGAGTTAAAAAAATTAATATGGTTAAATATTAAAATGTTTTAGAAAATCTCTTAAAAAGGTTTTAAAAAAATATTGTGGACGTTGTCTTCTTTCCCGTCTGCGGATGAATCTTCAGTGTGTTAGGCAGCAGCAGCGTCGCCGAGGTTTCCTCCGCCTCGCCGTGTCCCATTCACCGCCGCCAGTGTGCTGAGGGCGCCGTAGCTGGTGTTTGGCAGCGCGTTCCATTCCAGGAAAGGCTACAAAATATCTTTAAATATTTCAAAAAACTTTTTATGCATGAAATCTGTCTGCTCATTTAGAGATTTGTCCGGGTCTTTCTCCTTGTGCGCATATACTTCAAGCTGTTCAAGTACATTTAAATGCGAGCTTTTGGGTTCCCTGTGCAGCACTTCCATTTGTTCGCCTATAGTGCTAACTTGGTGTTTGTTGTCTTTAGCATGCGCTCCAAATGCTATACGATTGCTGTTATTGCAGTGCTCTTTGTATCGGAGTTCAAAGTTGCGTCCAGTTTGCCCTATGTAATATTTGTCACAGCTGGCGCATTTAATCTTGTATACCCCGGAGTTGCTATACTTTGTGCGGTTTCTCGTGGTAGGTCTATGCCTTAATCTTTGTGCCATTTGCCCATCATTTTTGAACGCCACCCCTATGTTTCTCGGAAAGTGCTTCTCAATCCTCTCCGACACACGTCCTCTGTATGTTAAAGTGACAAACTTCTTTTTATCTTTAAGTATGTTATTGCCAGTGGATTTGTTTTTAATTTTATTGAACATCCACATGACGTCTTGCGTCTTGTACCCATTGGCTGCGGCTATCTGTTTGATAATGTCTAGTTTCTTTTGTAATTCTTCCTCGGCAACTGGTAGTCTGACACCCAAACCTTCAGATGTCAGAGATCGGTACGAAACGATGTATATCGATAAAGTATCAACCGAAACGGCTATATAATTCGTGATATGTGTTGCCGTCCAAGAGAACGTGCGTAAACCATAATCTACAGAGTAGAGGAATACCATAACTTTGATAACTTGCCGAATTGCGCTACCGTGGGCTAGGTGGTAGAGCATTAGATTGTTGAACAGAGGATCGTAGGTGCAAGCCCCACCTCGAATCTATTTTTTATCTTTTATTGTTTTTAAGTGCAGTACGTTGTAAAGTGTTAAAAGGGAAAACGTGATCCTTACATGTAGAATTACTGTTTGGATTTTATAGCAGTGTGTTATCACCAGTTTGCTCTTGCTTCGTTTATTTGAAAGTAGAAAATCTGTAGGGTTTATAGTTTCAAAGAATAAATTAACATAATCAGAACATACGAATAAAAAAAACAACTGCATCACACATACAGCAGTATTAGTAGTAATAATAGTAATAACAATAACAAAAATAATAGTAATGTTGAAACAATAAGCGTAATTAACGTAATAACATTAGTAATAATGAAAATAATGAGCACATAAAGTTCGGGCATGAACATAAACACCATAGACACACAGTGTCATTTACTCATGAACAAAGGTTTCACAATAACGGTTGTTTCTTTATTCGTATGTTCTGATTATGTTTATTTATTCTGTGAAACTACAAATAAACCCTACAGATTTGCTACTTTCAATTAAACTAAGCAAGAGCAAACTGCCGATAACACATTTCTATAAAATCCAAACAACCCTTTTACATGTGAGGAACACATTACCCCCTTTAACAATTTCCAACACACTGCAGTTTTTATTTTTTATTTTTTTTTTTATTTTTATTTTTTTTATTTTTTTTAAAGCTCCAGGGAGGGCTTCACCCTATGACCCTCTGTTCGACGATATAACGCTCTACAGCCGAGCGCAATGTGGTTAAGCTCTCACAGTTGTGGTTTTCCTCCACTTCGTAAGTTAGGTGTTACTTATTATTATGGTTTACCCACGTTCTGCTGGACGGCAGCACATAACACGAATTATATAGAAGTTTAGGTTGATACACTATCGATATACAATGTCTGGTGACGATCTGAGTGCCTGACATCTGAGGGTTTCGGTGTGAGAGCTCTGTTGCACATTGCGTGGAAGTATGCTCTTTTGTTCTGTGCTGGGTGTCGCAATGTCGCTCCTGTAATTCTATCAGAGTATGTCTCTTTTCTACACACCGAATTCGTTTACTGTTTAAAAGGAGGAAAGAGGAAGTTGTGGAAATTTCAAAAGTTTTAAACGATCAACACCCAAAAAATGCATTTCACCTTGGAATTGGAGCAGAATGGGGCAATCAATTTCCCTGACTTGACCATAAGAAAGGACGGAGAGAGACACGCATTCGGTGTGTACAGAAAAGAGACATACTCTGATAGCATAGCCTTGCCTGGAATGGAACGCGCTGCCAAACACCAGATACGGCGCCCTCAGCACACTGGCGGCGGTGATTGGGACACGGCGAGGCGGAGGAGACCTCGGCGACGCTACTGTTCCCTGACACACTGAAGCCTCATCCGCAGACGGGAAATGTTATTATATGTATCCAGAACCCTATGTTATCTTATTTCTATGTCATTTTATAGTTTGACAACCGAGTATCTCATTTGTAACTGCTATTTTGTACCTTAACTACTATCTTACACCTTGACTTCAGAATTGACTTTATATGTAAGTCAATAATTAGTTATTGTGAATAATTTTAACGAAAATGATCCACACCAATCAGATGATTTTATGTACAGTATAATAAACCTCAGGAAGCTACTATGTTTTAGTAACGACTGTGAACATTCGTTCATCACAGGACTGGTTACTCTGTAACTTCATCAACTTAGTATGTTTAAATATCTTTCCATTAACTTTTGAGATATCATACTTTGTAAATAGTAGCTTACATTCAGTTGTAACATTTGTTTAACAGATCTGAGGATGGGCAGCTGTCCCGAAACCGGTCATGTTCCAGAAAATAAAAGCGATCTGGAGACTGATATTCAAGAATTTTATTCATATGACGATCGCAGAAACTCCTTCGAGACTCATAAGTCTTGCTTTCATAAGTATTGTCATTTTGAGGAATTTCCTTACGTTCACTGTAATACAGGAATGTCTTAACAGTAAATATGAAATGTAATAAAATGTGGTACCTGATGTGAAAAGTCTTCACCCACCGCAGTATATATGATCCCATATTTATTGAGTTATATGCTGTACAACTGTGTAATTATTTAGGTATATATTACTTTTTTAAGTGTTGTATGTGTGTAAAATATGTTGCGAATACAATTAGTAGTAAATAAGTAATAGATTAAAATTTGATGTGATGGTGTGGTTTTCCCATTAACTTTACTATTTATGTGCTCACATCTCATGAACTACGTGTCGTACTGTGATACAATTTAGAAGGTACATTCAGCTGTATGTTTGTATACTGTCTGTAAAATGTCCTGCGGATACAGTATGTAGTGTAGAAATTATTAATTGGAACGTTATACCGAATGCCATACTTTTACTTGTGAAAAGCGGAAAAAGTAATAAGCGAGAAAATTATCCCCTTTCATCATTTTGCTATGGTTATGAGCGAGAAAAAGTTTCCTAAGAGTGTGAAATTATGATTAAAGTTTGTTGGAAGTCTCTAAGTGCTCTCCTTCTCAAATAGTGGACTGATGAAGGCACACTATCACGTGCCGTCAAGACGGGGAATTTTTCATGCTATATGACGTGATATGTCCTGTACTATTGGCCCTATCGCAATATACTTTCGTAGCTGACGTCTTCTACCTATAAACTACATTCCTGCCAAATTTCAGCTTAATAGGTGAAGTAGTTTTCGAGATTTATGAAAGACGCTAATTTCTACCACTAGATAAAGCTTCCAAAGAATGCTACTTATCAACCCATTCAATCCATATTGGAGTCCCATCTGATATTAGAGGCTACCGTTCGGCATTGTTAGTGCACTGGAATTTTTCCAGCATTATTCAGAAAAACTCTTGAGTCAGATTCTGGGTTGCTCTGATATCATGCATGGCATTCTGTTCGTAGAGAAAACTTGATCACGGACTTCAAGGAAGCCAACTTCCTCCTGCAATCTGAAAAAAAATTTGGGAGTTTTACTCTCCACACATGGAATACATAAGCCTCATCTTTAGTACGTCAGCTATGTTCTAGCGCTCCAGTGACTTCCCCTACTCACAGGTCGCATGCATCAAACACTATTCTTCTGTTCCACCCATCCTTCTAAAGCGCTGCTGAGCAGATGGTGGGAATGTTTAAACAACAAATGTTGAAAGCCATGGGCACATCCGCCTCCACAGCAGGCCTCACATTGTTTCTAAGCACCTACAAACTTCCTCTATCCAGGATGATAGCCTGGTAGGTCCATGGACGATAGCCATACACCTTTCTCAATCTCCTGGCCCCACAGCCCTCACAAGACACAATACACTGGGTGCCATACCTCAGGTTCCACAATGTAGGCCCATTTATATGGAACAAAGCCATAATGATTGACCACTCATGGACGACACCTCTTCTCAGTAAACACTCTGGTGGGTTTGGAGCGCTGACGTACTAACCAACTCTGTCTTGGTTTACTAACGTAACTCCTACCAGCAGCTCACCCAGACTTGGACCCATCACCATTGTCAATCACCCAACCGCATGGGTAAAATATATGCTCCATGTCGTTGTGTGCAGTTCCAGTGGATATGGGAATGAAGGTGGCGAACTCACATCCGCAGCTACCCTCTCAGGAGTGCCCACTATCAGGAACACCTGAACCGCAGGGGCTCTATCTGTGCTCCAGAGTGGCATCGGCAACTCCAGAGGAAATGGGCATGGAGGTGAAAAGCGCAACCTTCACACTCTCAGAAATCGCTCCCCACACAGACACGGCCAATTACCTACCTAAAAGTCTCACATTCTTTCCATGAGCTGGTGGGACACCAACTGTGTCGTCAGTCCACCTCCCGAAGAATCGTCCTGAAGTCTTCCGTCCCTCTGCGCCCATTTCATGAGGGAGGGATCTGGTTTCCTGGTCCAACAAGCTCGAGAGCCTAGCAGGCAACATGGATTTCGACATGGACCGATAGATGGGACGCACAACCCGTGAGAGCTGTCATCACGTCTTCACCACTGTGCGCAGAGACGCCCATATAACCGCGCTATATAGGCACGGAGCTGCAGCACACTCCTCAGTCACTTGGTATTCGTTGGCTTGAACATTACTGATTTCCTGGCTCTTACTCGGCTATATCTAGGTTTTGATTTGGTTCACGACTTGGGCTGGCAGTTCCGCTTGTCTGTCTTTGTTGTCTGTCACCGTTTGTGTCGTGTGTTGTCCGTTTGCGGCGACTCTCCTCGGCCGCCCTCGGGTCCGACTTTGGTCTTAATATTGCTGTCGCCTTTGGGTGGTTGGTCGTTCGCCAGTCGCTCCCGATCCGGTCCAACTTCAGTCTCCCAAGGAGACCACATGGGTGTCGGATTTTACAATTTTTTCATATTTACGTTACGTGAAATATGGAACTTAAATAACAATCAGTCAATGCCATTCGACGCAGCTCTCAAAAATTCTCGAGAAAATCGACTTTGTAGTTTTGCAGGTACACGTAAGTACCAATAACTACAACACTTGCATCATCTCTTTGTGTAGCTCTAGAGGGCATTCCGCCGGCGGCGGTCGTGCTGTGCGGAAGTGTGGAGCGACCGTGTGTTTACATCGTCGCTGCGGGCGGCCGAGCACTGTGAGGTGAGTGCGCGCTTCAGCGTTGCTATTGTAGAGGAATGCTAACCGAAAGAAATGGATAATCAACCAGAACGAATAGATACTTTGAAACTGAGTTTCGACCCGAATTTACCGAGACCGAAATCCTTCGAAGTTGAATTATTTCAGCGAGATGTTATGAAAATTACCATAGATGACATCATTGGTATCCATTTGTCAATTGTCAGTAGCACGGTGTACCTCAAGTTAGTCAGCCCGACGAAATGCGAGCAGATAATAGAATCTTGTAGTGGTACATTAAAGTTTAAACATTCGAATGGTCATGTTGGTGAAGTACGAGTATCATATGCTGGTTTTGGAGTACGAACAGTCAGACTATTCGAACTTCCTTTTGAAGTAACTGCCGAGCAAATTAATGCGAAGCTGAAAGATTACGGGAACGTCATAAGTAACGTCGCCGAAAAATGGTCCGGGCAGCACATATTCCCGGTACTCAATGGTGTACGCCAGGTGAGAATTGAAATGATAAAACACATTCCATCTTACATTACTGTATGCGGTTATAGAGCTATTGTGATCTACGATGGCCAACCGCGAACTTGCTCGGCTTGCGGTTCCACAACGCACGTCCGCGCCCAGTGTGTACAGCGGCGCGTGGCGCAAATACCGACAGGCGAGCGAGAGAGGCAGGGCCCTATGTCTACGCTGCCGATAACCTTCGCAGCTGCCGCCCGAGTAAACACCGAACCGGAGCCCAATATAGATGTCACACTAGAGTCTTACATGGAGCTAAAAGAACAACACACACCCATGGAGGCGGAAACTTCACCAGTCACTCCGCAAACTGCCCCGCAGGAAGTGGAGGAGAGTAGACAAGTGAGTCCAGAACAAGGGGACGGACTTTCCGAGGCAGTGCACGTTGCTAACTGCACGCACATGAACGAACAATCTGGTTTCGAAGACGACAACGAACGGCAGGCCGAGACCACCTCTCCGAAGAAACATAACAAAAGACGGAAGGCACACGACGGAGCAGACGTAAACGCGCAAATACTGCGCGAAAAGGCAAAACAGATAAGCCAAAAACTGACGGATACAACAACTCGGAATCATTCCGGCAATTCTCAGGCCCTAAAAACGTCTCGGACTGAGAACCCCGAGTCTCTCCAGGGGAAACAGACCTTAACAGTACAAACGAAGATGGACATTGTGGGCCAAGATGACAAAAGTAAACACCCAACAGAAAGAAAACCAGCATCAAGGAACCGCAACCCTACAGGCAATTGGGCAGACGAAATGGAAGACAGTACTCCAGATGAAGTGATGTCTGATCTACAGGAGTCCGGAAGGCAGACGGCATCCGGCAACGGGAGTCCACGACCCTTGCTCCTGAAGCAGAGGACGACTCGGACTTTTTCTAAATGCTCCACTACGGTATTCACCCGGAAGGAGCATAGCACCTAACACACTTCTGGCAACATGACACCTCTGCAGGCGTACCGCATTGCCACGATAAATCTCAACAAGATCAGTAGCACATTTAACTTGAGAAATCTTCAAGATTTTCTATACGCGGCTGAGATAGACATCGCATTGTTGCAAGAAGTTGCAGAACTTAGCCTAGAACATATAGCAGGCTACAATGCGCTAATTAATCCCGGTAATGGCAGTGAACACGGGACTGCCATCATGACCAGGGAAGGAATTATTGTCAGTAACGTGGAGAAACTAGCAAATAGCAGAGGTATTGCCGTTACATTCAATAACACGAGGATTATTAATGTTTATGCACCTTCCGGAACAGGAAAAAAGCGGCAGCGGGCGGAGTTCTTTAAAGGCGACATAGTGCCTCTCTTCGCATCGCAGACTGAACACATAATTTTTGGAGGCGATTTTAACTGCATCCTTAGCCGAAAAGACCAGACCCCCAATTTCAATACGTCCATGGAACTTCAGAACATAATCAGGGAACTCAATCTGGTAGACACATGGGAGTTGCAACATGGAGATGCGCCCGGTTTCACCTATGTAACCAATCATTCAGCCAGTCGCCTCGATAGGATGTACACAACATCGAACCTGCAACAACACATTCTGCAAGCAGAGAGATGGCCGACGGTGTTTTCAGACCACTCCGCGTACATCTGCACCATAAATTTAGAAAAACAGGGAACATATAGAGCAAGAGGATTGTGGAAACTGAACACATCACACCTGTCAGATGCAGCGTGTCATGCCATATTTCGCAATACATGGGCGGAGTGTGAAAGAAAGTTTCCGAGATACGATTCGGCACTTAAATGGTGGATAAAATGTGCAAAACCTTCATTAATAAAAGCTATGAAACAGCACTCCCGCGAGAAATACTCATGGCAGAAAAGAACCGTAGAATTTTACTTCCAGTGCTTGAGAGATTTATATAAAGAGGATGCAGCAGTTACGGACAACTTCGCACAGATCAAAAGAATCAAGGCCACGATTTTAACAATTAAACGGAAACAACTGGCAGGTTGCCAAGTTAGAACTCGCCTACAAAATGCCACACACGAAGAGACGACGTCAATGTATCACGTGATACAAGAACAAAAGAAACGAAACAGGAAAATATTGACCGCGCTACAAACTACAGACGGAAGGTGTGTGACCACCCAATCTGATATACGAGAGGAAATTTACAACCATTTTTCTCAACTGCTAGCAGACAAACCAGTAGACGAAACGGCACAACTCGCTCTTCTGGCTCGTTCGTCGACGAGATTAACTACTGCAGAAGCTGAAGAGCTGGCGACAGAGATCACCGAGGAAGAAGTAACAGATGCCATACGAAACAGCCCAAAAAACAAATCGCCCGGCCCCGACGGACTGCCAGCTGAGTTCTACGACACCTTCAGATAACAGCTGGTTAGCAAGTTGACTCTCGTATGCAACGACATCATGACTCACAAGAATGACTCCTTCAAGGAATTCTGCGAGGGAATCGTGGTGTTAGTGCCCAAAACACCAGGAGGGAAGACTGTAGACAATCTCAGGCCAATAACCTTACTAAATAGTGACTATAAAATCTTCGCGCGCATCCTCATGCAACGGTTTAATTCGGTTATTGACAAGGTTACAGGTGCCTATCAGACGAGTGTCGGCAAGAACAGGACAATAACCCAGACATTAAATGCATACCGCGACATCATAGCGACGGCTGAAGCATGCGACATCCAAAGCGCCATAGTGTCGCTTGATTTCGAAAAGGCTTTTGATAGAGTGAGCCACTGCTATCTCTTGCGGACCATGGAGACAATGCACTTCCCGAAGAAAATAATTGACACAGTGCATACACTTCTGACGAATGGCACATCAAGAATCAGTGTGAATGGGCAATTAAGTAGACCGATCACCATCATGAGCTCAGTTCGGCAGGGCTGCCCTCTGTCGATGATTTTCTTCGAAATAGCCCTCGAACCTCTCTTGATCTCCCTGACTCAAACCTTGCCAGGATTGCAAATACACGGTCACAAAATCATATGCCAGGCATATGCGGATGACGTGAGCTTCCTGGTCACGGACGCCGAGCAGACAACAAGAGCTTTCCAGATTATATCAACATACGAAGCCGCGTCTGGAGCGAAATTAAACCGAAATAAATCTGGGATTATGAACGTTGGTCGAGGAGTAGACCTTCCAACTGACGCACCAATCAAAAGCATAGCAACCCTTAAATGTCTTGGCATAGAATTCACGTGTAACATCCGCCGCACGGCGGCCACTAATTATAGGAAACTATTGGCAAAAATACGGGCTGCAATACAGCAACATAGTTTGAGGAACTTAAACATCATTCAGAAAGTGGAGCTAGCAAACATCTATATCACAGCGAAAGTAAACTACGTCGCTCAGGTCCTCCCACTGCCCAAGGTTATAGCTCAAAAAATATTAGCAGCTCTCGGTCACTTTGTCACTAGAGGCCAAATATTCAAAGTAAAATATGACACACTGACGTTACCAACAGAAAAAGGAGGCCTTCATCTCACAGACATCTACCTCAAAGCGAAAGCTCTTTTCCTCAGAAATATGTACAAACAATGGCGACGATCACCGGATACTCTCACGGCTCACCTCCTGAATGAAATAACACCGGCCACTATGGAACCACCTGTTGACGTCCATCACATACCGAACGCGCTCTGGCATCTCAGATATTTCTTTTTAGAACTCAGTTATATTATAATGAATACTCCTGAGAAAGATCGATACAGGGTAAAAACAATCTATAACAATATGATGGAATGCAAACAGGGTAACGTCGTAGAAAACAAATATAAAGGATATAACTGGCGTAACATCTGGCAGAATATACATGACCCACACTTACCATCCAATGTGCGGTCCACGTGGTATATGGCGGTAAATAGAAAAATACCGACCAATGTAAAGTTACAGGCGATTCATCTGGCAGACACACCAAATTGCAGCAACTGCAATCAAGTTGATACGGAGGAACACCGATTTACATGTGAGCCCGTCAAAGACATATGGCAACTCTGCACGGACAAACTCGCGTGTATATTACGCACGTCTCCCAGAACAATCACACCAACACGACTACTCAACCCAGAAGAAGTTCCCTATCCTAACGCCAAGAGAAAGGCAGTCAACTGGATAAAGGGACAGACAGTACACTATGTTTTCTCAGAAAGCGAAAAAAGTAAAAACGACTATTGGTTAACACTGCAGACCGAACATCAGAAGTTACAACGATTTGAAAATTACCGAGAAAAATATGCATGTTTTTTACATAGAACATTAATTTAAACGAAAAAACAACCTTTGCAGAATGTTTTGTTTGATCTCTTATTGCTTCAAAAACTAAATTATAATAACGTTTTACACAAATTCCTGGTGTCGGTAAGAACGGAGGTAACGGTGACAAGCACTTCGAAGTTAAATGAGAAGACGACTCAGTACCACCCTAACAACAACGAAGATATAGAAACGATAAATCACGGTAACTCTGCGTTAGTAAATCTTTTTGAGAAGACGAACTTTGAAGCAGCTAGAACACCGAGCCGTGCAGCTGAACACCAAGGAAAAAACAGAGGAGGTACATTTACTTTCGTTTTCTAGAATGGAGTTACTTTTGTTTTATTTTCTTTTCAAACAACAATTATGGAAGCTAACCGCTGATGACATAATTGTGAAGGAAACAACGGTGGTCACATCACACTGCAGCGGGCAGCTACCGCAGAAGAAGCAGTTTAATTTCACCTCTTAGAAAAAAAAAAAAAAAAAAAGAAAAAAAAAAAAGAGGTAGCGTTCTGCGCCCACAACCATACAATCGGTGGTTCGATTCCTGCAAAATCTGCTTTATATTTTTATTTATTTCCTTGTCTTCGAATACCTACACAAGTTTAATATCTAACGGTAATATTTAGGAAAAATGCACGTACTTTTAATTATTCGTAATTTTCTGTATTTTATAAAATAATAATTAAAAAAAAAACATGCGTTATATTTTTTAGTGTCGGCTTCACTATTAGTTGACGACGGAGTCTTTGATTGTCGAATTTGTGAAAGCTATTGTTTCGTATTTTTTTTTAATTCAGTTACCTAAAACATTAGGGATCTCTAATTCCATGTGTTGTATTAGTTTTTGTGTTTGTTGACGAGCTGAACACCTTGTCGTCGCCTAAAACGATGGTTGAGTGGGTTAGCTGCTACGAAAGCCATTAGTAGCTACGGAGATGACTTTTCAAAAACAGTGTCGTAGCCCTTCACAAACTTGACAATCAAAGACTACCGTCGTCAACTAACAGTGAAGCCGATACTGTAAAAAATGTAACGTATGTTTTTTTATTGAAACCATCATTATTTTATAAAATACAGAAAATTACGAATAAATAAAAATTGCCGTTAGGTATTAAGATTGTGTAGGTATTCGAATACAACAAAAGTAGAAAAAAAGTAAATCAGTTTATGGAGGAATCCCATCGACTGTGTGGTTGTGGGCCTAAAACGCTACCACCTGAGCTACACTGACAGATGCGGGAACGAATTTAACAATTGGTACTTACGTGTACTTTCCAAAACTTCAAAGTCGATTTTCTCGAGAATTTTTGAGACTTGCGTCAATTGGCTTTGATTGATTGCTATTTAGGCTCTCTACTTCACATACCGTAAATATGAAAAAAAAATCTAAAATCCGACACCCCTGTGGTCTCATTGTCAGTATTTACCATAGATGGAGGCACACCCTGTATTACTGTCTGAAGTAGTTTTTTAATTCGTGTTTCCCATTAATTTTTGCGAGAAATGATTTATGTCGTGTTCCCTAGTTAATTTCTCAAATAAACAGAGTTATGAACGGTGCTTCCTGTGTCCACTTTATGCGCCGGTCGCAGTGGCCGAGCGGTCTGCGGCACGCCAGTCACAGTCTGCATGGCCGCTACGGTCGGGGGTTCCGATCCTCCCTCGGGCATGGATGTTTGTGTCGTCATTAGTATAAGGAAGTTCATAAGTAGTTTTAAGTTTAGGGACTGATGACCCCGCAGTTACGTCCCTTAAGCTTAACAAACATTTCAACTATTTTTTCATTTTGTGTGGTATATAGCTTTCATAATTTCAAATTTATTTGAATTCACTCATTTCTTAAAAACTAAAACTATCAGTAAATTGCTTTTTCTTGGTCTAATTCTGTACATCTAATTATCGAAATCAAAATTTTATTCATAATGAAAGTTAATGTATTATATTTCATATTGTTATATTTATCAGTTTCTTAATATGACTAGCACATTTTACGTTTATCGAAGTTCCTGTGTTGTTAAGAAAATCATTGTTCTGTATATTGCATTATTTAATTACATTATTGACATTTTGTATCGAAATTGTAACACTCCAAATTTACAGTTGAAGTGTATCAATAGGGGAGTATATAAAATCCAGAAATTCGCATTTGTAACTGTTGCTTAGTTATTTCTTTGTTATTCTGGTAATCAGAGTGTATTAAACTATTGTTAAAGTTTTACACAGTGTGTTTCCATAACAAGATGCAAAAAATTTGCGGGGCAAAGAGGAGCCGCACTGAACAGTTTGAGGTAGGGGACCCGGGATCAGAGAAGCTAGCTTAAGGAGATAACAGGAATAGTCACATTACAGAGAAACATTTTATTTACATGAATTACAATTAACTACAAATAGCACCATTGAGACAATGAACACATGTATACTGTACCTTTCAAAATGTGCATGACCGGCGAACAAGATTCGGACACACCATTACAAATAACCCTGGTGTGTTTCGATTCACATGACAAGCAGCTACAATTCTGTCAACTGATTTCACACCCGTAACCACTGGGGCTTCCCCACAGGGAATAATCAAGGGGGTTCAGGTAAGGAGACCTCACAGCCGTAGAGGTGAGGTGGTTGCGGACATCATGTTGCATCCACATACTCTCTCTAACACCCAGGGGTACTGTCTCCAACAGCTCGGGTCGGATTCTTTGCAACAACCTCAAGTACAAGTGGCCCTTCAGACGGCCAAGTACAAGATGTGGCCTACAATGCTGGCTCAGATATTCACAGTCAGACGCACCTGCTGGTGTAACTCCACCTCATCACGCGCATGGCTATTTCTACAGTTTGAAATACCATCACGATCACCTCTGGTCACTCGTTGTGGATCATGTGGCTGTACTTATTGTTCGTAGAGTACTCGCCACACGTTAGCATTTGTAACGGCCATTTCCCATGCAATACGACAAGTACTTACAGTGGGGTCCGCTACAACACGTTCCAGCCCCTCCTCTTCAACCTCGAGTCTGCGAGTGGTCGTCATATTGCCAAGTCCCTCGTTTCCTCTTTTCAATGAACCATTCTGCTAAATTCGTCAAACGAGAGAAATAAATACTCGTTGCCGCGGTGTAGTGGCCGAGCGCTCTAAGCCGCTTTGGTCCGGAGCGCGCGGTTGTTCGCCGTTGGAGATTCGAGTCCTCCCTGAGGCATATTTGTGTGTGTTTGTGTGTGTGTAGTACTTAGGTTAGATTAAGTAGTTTGTAAGTCAAGGGACTGACGATCACAGCGTTTTTGTACAATAAGTTTGAACTAATACTACCTACGACATATTTTAGAAAGCAGGTTAAGGAAATACAGTCGAACTATTTCAGTTGTATATTTGGTGAAAGCATTAGACAATTGAGATTTGAACATTCTGCTTAAATTTCTCATGGTAACAGGATTAAGATACTATGTACGAAATGTTATGTACAACTTCTACAGAAACCAGACAGCAATTATAGGAGTCGAAGTAAACAGAAAATTATCTGGAAGAGCAACTGAATGGAATGAACAGTTTCTTGAAAGTAGTCGTAGCGATCTACAGTGCCGATAATGCAGACAGCTGTTTTATCCGTGCGGCTCTCAAATGAGTCCGCGCGCCTGCCACCAGGAGCGCTGTGTTATGAAAATACTCTCTGGTGCAGTGCGATGTTCCGTGACAACCAAGCTCTGTGCAATACAGTGGCGTAACTAGGACTTGGCTTTGGGGAGGGGGGGGGGATAGGTCTGCTTTAAAAGCAAAATTATAGTCAGTTTCCAGACAGACTACCATCTTCCACTCCATTGAAGAAACCAATTCACTCCCACCCAATGAAAGATTATGGTAAAACACCCCAAGTTTTCAATCTTTACCTTTACCAGATTGCTGTTACACGATTTCTTTTCTTTCTTTATTTATTTTTTATTTTTTACGAGTTCTGGGGGGGGGGGTTCTATCCCCCTCATCCCCCCATAGTTACGCCACTGGTGCAATATAATAAAATTTACTTAGTTACCGTCTCCAGCTATTGTCATTCAAGTCGTTTATATTCTCTTATAAATTGACTAGTTGTACGATTTATGGATTTAGGTAAATGAAAATGTTTCCCTGTTTGTTCCTGGAAATTCAGCATGAATCATTCGTAAGGAGCTGGCTGAGAACTGAATATCAAAGTATTGTTCGGATCGCTAATAACTAGCAAACTCCGACATAGTCTATGAGATGAATATTCTACATCTACATCTACATACATACTCCGCAATTCACCGTAAGGTGCGTGGCGTAGGGTACACTGTACCACTACTAGGAGCAAAGTAAGAGTAACGGAATGTAGTCAAATTAGGTGATTCTGATGGAATTAGATTTAAAAAAAAAAAAGACAATAAAATAGTAAATGAGTTTTGTAATTTGAGGAGCAAATAGAATTGGGGAGAATAGAATTTTCTACGATACCATACATTCTGTTACGTTAAGGAATCGTCTATTTAGTATTGGACGCAGGTATGAGGGGTATAAATCACAGAGGGAGATCAAGAGACGAATTTAGTACCCAGGTACAAAGGGATGTTAATGTCGGTTCTTATTTATAGATGAACAAGCTTGCACAGCTTAGAGTAGGATGCAGGGCTGCATCAGATCAGTCTTCGGACTTAAGACCAGAACAACAATATTAATACAGGGCGTCCAGAAAAAGACTCCCTGATTTCAAAATTAAATATATCGAAAACAAAGATTGATAGAGGAATGGAGTAAACGGTATGTTTATTGTGAAAGCTGTAAGAAGTTTATACGGCAGTTTGAAATAATAGTTACAAAAGCTGCTAACGGGTGGCGTTGTAATCGCCATATGTAACACCTAGTACAAATAGTGATCCGAAGCACAGAGCGATCAGTTCCACTATTGAAACGTGAAAGGAGGATAGCGTACCGAAGGAAGAGATTAAAACCATATACTACATTGAACAACGCGTTTTTCTGGCGCTAGAGTACCACAGGTTAGAAGAGAGTCCTGCGGCAACAAGGCGAAGTTTTCAAGCGCGATTTAATGTTCCAAAAGGACCCGATGCGAAAACCATTCGTAGGTTCTTCACAAAATTTCAACGAACAGGCAGCGTAACTGATGATCTAGTGGGGCATGTTGGCCGCAAGCAAACCACAGTTACTCCTGAAAATATCGCCACAGTTTCTGGAATTATTCAGCGAAATCTAATGTCATCCGTCCGTAGAATTGCATCTGAGACTGGTCTGAAGCATTCCAGCACGCAGAAAATATTGAGAAAGAGCCTACACATATTTCCATTCAAAATTCAAACGCACCAGGCCATACCCGTACGAGCTTTGCTAATCAGATGCTCACAATGATTGATAGTGAAGGATTTGATGTTGGCTGGATCTGGCATACAGATGAAGCACACTTCCACCTGAATGGATACGTAAATAAGCAGAACTGGCGATTTTGGGGTTCCGAAAAGCCAGGTTGGTGTGAAGCGAAACCCCTTTATTCTTCTAAAGTTACTGTGTGGGCTGCAGTATGCAGCAGAGGCATTATTGGTCCTTTTTTTTTTTTTTTTTTTTTTTTTTTTTTTTTTTTTTTCGAGAAACGGTCACTGGTGCACGTTAGGTTGCAATTTTGGAACAATTTGTCGCCACACAGCAAGCGTTAGAGAATCGACGAGGTACTGAATGGTTTATGCAAGATGGAGCCCGACCACACCGGACGGAACAAGTGTTTCGCTTTCTTGAGGAATAATTTGGGAATCGAGTCATTGCTTCGGAATATCCCAAATTTACTAGTGCAGGCCTCCATATTCGCCGGATTTGATTCCCTGTATTTTTTTATTTTATTTATTTATTTATTTATTTTATTTTATTTTATTTTATTTTATTTTATTTTTTTTTTTTTTTTTGTGCGGCACAGTGAAATACATGGTCTACCTGAAGCATCCCGCCACGCTGGACGAGCTTGAATCGGCGATCTCTGTGGCATGTAAATCCATTTCGGTTGATACACTACAAAATGTGATGGCGAATTTCATTCTTCGTTTGCGCCACCTCTGTAGTGCCAGTGGTGAGCATTTTGAAAATATTGTGATGTGATTGTTTGAAAAGAGTGTTTTCATACGATTATTTCTCTTATGTATGCTGATATGAGCTGTACAGCGTACAGCGCCATCTGTTAGCAGCTTTTATAACCATTATTTCAAACTGCGGTATAAACTTCTTACAGCTTTCACAATAAACACACCGCTTACTGCATTCGTCGATTGATCTCTGTTTTCGAGATATTTAATTTTGAAATCAGGGAGCCCTTTTCAAATGTTCAAATGTTTGTATAGCTTATGGGACTTAACTACGGGGTCATCAGTCCTTAAACTTACAAACTATTTATGAACTACCTAACACTAAGGACGACACAGATCCCTTCCCCGTAGCATCAGCGCCCCTCCCCTCTCTCCCGTCCCTTTTCCTTCCCGCCCGCTTGGCTACCCCTCTCCCGTGCCCAGAGTCTCGTCACTCCTTCCCTCCTTACGCTCTTTTCCCTCCCCTTCTCCCCCTCTCCCGCACTTCCCCCGTCCCTGCCCCACCTCGCCCCCTCCATCCCCTCCCCACTCCCTGCGGGGGCGTCTCGACTTTTTATCTACGTGTTCAGTGCAAGTGTCTCCAGTGTCGTGTGTTTTACTCAGTGCCTCCATAATCGCCGTCCCCATGTTTTATTCTATATGCCGTCAGCTGTCTCCATGTGTGAACTTCGTGTCTCCGCAATGTACTTTTAAACTTGTCACCGTGGACGGTTGTTTTTACTGACTGTGTGTGTGTTTTATCACTACTCGTCTCTTTTTTGTTCTCTGCCATATGTTTTGTCCCATTTATACATGTCCGTTTTACTCTGTCGAAAACTCTGTCTGTCAATGTTTTTAATTTCCGCAATTTTGTTCATCTTTTTTATATTTTATCTCTTCTTTGTCAAATGTTTGTGTATCACATGGCTGAAGAGCAGCCACCGCAGCTGCTGCCAGCCTGCCAGCTGTTTCTACGGCTGGCTTTAAAACAACAATAAAGGAAAAAAAAAAAAAAAAGGACGGCACAAATATCCATGCCCGAGGGGGGATTCGAACCCCCGACCGTAGTGGCCCTGCAGACCGTGACTGGAGCGCCTCAGTCCCCTCGGCCACTTCGGCCAGCGGAGCCTTTTTCTGGACATCCTGTAACTTGAAATAAGTAACACATGTGAGGACGCACACACACATTAACACACACTCATATACTTTCACTCCCTCTCTCTCTCTCCCCCCCCCCTCTCTCTTTGTCTCTGTCTCTCTTTCTATCTCTCTCTCTCTCACACACACACACACACAGCAGCTGCGGCGAAATAGCCTGGATGAACGAATGCTCACTCGGACTTGGGTGTTTGTGTTGTTCTTAGGATAAGTTAGTTTAAGTAGTTTGTACGTTTATGGGCCGATAACCACTGTAGTTAGGTCTTATATCATTACAAACATTTTGAACACACACACAAGCAGACATACACACAAAGAATAACATTCATCTCACAGTGTTCACGTTCGCGCTGCAGGCGTGATAGCTAATTATAGCTGTACTAGGTAAACCCCCGCTGCTTCGCATCCGTAGGTTGGTTGGTCTGCACCAATAGTTTCTTTTTAATTCTGATGAGAATCGATATCTAAAGTTTCGTAGTTAAAGCTTGAAATTTCAGTTAACAGCACCATATTTTTGAAAATCAATTTTTGCTTCTCGTATTTCACCCCTTTATTGGTGTAATTTCCAAAAATGCGTTTCTTTTAAATTCGAACCCCGAATCCAAATCCAAAAATTTGTAGTTCTAAGTTCAAAATTGCCTAAATAGCAGCAGATTTTCGAAAAAATATCCCCTCTCAAATTTAACCCCCTTGATGGCTGAATTTCCAAAAATACCGAAACACGTATTTTTTAAATCATAACGAGCAATACAAATACCAATTTTTGCAGCTGTAGCTTCAAAATTGTCTTGACAATAAAGTGTTTTCGAAAAGAATTTTTGGTCCCCTCTTTTAGCCCCTTACTTTTTTAATTTCCAAAAATACAGAACCTGGTGTCGTTTTAATCCTGATCAAGAGTCCATATCCTAAGTTTCGTAGTTATAGCTTGAAATTTGACTTAACAGCAACATATTTTTGAAAATCAATTTTGTGCATCCTTTATTTTACCCCCTTATTGGTTGAATTTCAAAAAGTGCCGAAACAAGTGTCTTTTAAATTCTAACCCCGAATCCAAATCCGAAAATTTGTAGTTCTACTTCAAAATTGCCTAAATAGCTACGTATTTTCAAAAAAAAAAAAAAAAAAAACGATTCATCCTCTATATAATAGCAACATATTTTCGAAAAACACCCCCTCTCAAATTTAACCTCGTTAATGGTTGAATTTAGAAAAGTACCGAAACACGTATTTTTTAACGTCTAACCAACTATACAAATATGAATTTTGGCAGCTCTAGCTTCAAAATTGTATCAATAGCAACGTGTTTTCAAACAGAATTTTTGATGCTCTATTAAACCTCTTACTTGTTGAATTTCCAAAAATACTAAAAATCATGGATTTTTAATGCTAACTAAGATTCCACATCCGAAGTTCCGTAGTTGTAGCTTAAAATTTGAGTTAACAGCAACATATTTTTGAAAATAAATTTTTTGCGACACCTACTTTACCCACTCATTTGTCGAATTTCAAAAAATACCGGAACACGTGACTTTTAAAATCGAACCTTGAATTAAAATCCGAAATTTTGTAGTTCTAGCTTAAAAATTGCCTAAATAGCTACGTATTTTGAAAAAAAAACGTTTCATCCTCTATGTCACCTACGTACGTAAGAGGGTGACATAGAAGCATTATAGGTCCCCTACTCTTCCTCGTGTTGATAAACGGTTTAGGAGATAATCTGAATAGCTCCCTCAGACTGTTCGCGGATGATGCTGTCGTTCATCGGTCAGTGAAGTCAACAGAGGATCAAAAGCAACTGCAAAGCGATTTAGACAAAATTTCTACTTGGTGCGAAAATTGGCAATTGACACTAAATGAATAAAAATGTGAAGTAATACACATGACCACTAAAAGAAATCCGCTGAACTTCAATTACGCGATAAATCAGTCAAACCTTAAGGTCGTAAATTCTACCAAATACCTAGGAGTTACAATTACGGACAACTTTGACTGGTGAGAACACATAGAAAATATTGTGGGGAAGGAGAACCAAAGGTTACGTTTCATTGGCAGAACGCTTAGAAGATGCACCAGCTCCACCAAAGAGACTGCCTACATCACACTTGTGCGTCCTCTCTTGGAGTACTGTTGCCCCTTGTGGGACCCTCACCAGGTGGGACTGACGGAAGATATTGAGAAGGTTCAGAGAAGGGCAGGTCGTTTTGTTTTATCACGTTACGGGGGGGAAAGCGTCACGGAAATGTTGCAAGAATTGGGGTGGAAATCATTAAAAGAAAGACGTTATTCATTGCGGCGTGATCTGTTTGCGAAGTTTCAATCACCGACTTTTAGTTCTGAATGTGAAAATATTTTGCTAGCACCCACCCACTTAGGGAGACATGACCATCCCAATAAAATAAGAGAAATCAGATTGAAAACGGAACGATTTAGGAATGGAACGGTAGAGATAAGTTATGAAAGTGGTTAATGAACCCTCTGCCAGGCACTTAAATGTGATTTGCAGAGTATCTATGTAGATGTAGATGTACATGTACGTAATATCGAAAAATCGCTTCTTAAATGACGCCTACAGTGTAAGATCAACAGCCTCCACAAATTTCAAGTTCCTATCTTCAGTGGTTTGCGCTGGGCGATGATCAGTCAGTCAGTCAGTCAGTCAGTCAATCGGGACACTTCGTTTTATATATACAGATGGAAGATGGATGTAGGGGTTAGCAGTCTCCTTCGCCGACGCGGCACTTATAAGGTTGCCAGATTGAACTCGAGGCAGGCCCGGAGACGAGACGTGCCCCCTCCCCCTTGGCCAATGACTCACCGCTCCCCCTCCCCTAAATGCGACCAACTCCCTCCCAGCAAGTAATTGAGATAGTGCATATATTCTGCGCTTACACATACACTGATCAGTATCGACTTTTTGTAGCCACTCTTTATAATTTTCTTTCTACAACCATTCTTCACGGACCGAACTTAGATATCGTCTCTTCATTTCACTGTTATTACTCACTAATCTGAGTTAATGTAAGCTTGTCTGTTCTCACACGATCCGAGTATTCCAAAAATTGCCGGTAAACTGGTTAAAAACAATGAACGAACGAACACAAATAATAGACGTCGCCAGTTGACGCGTTGCCGCAACAGTGTTTGCTTAATAATGCGCTAGCCGATTACTACCGACGCAACAATGAAAAGTTTTGATAGGAAGAATAGAAAAGTAGTGTTTTGTTGCAATAAGAAATTGACATTTATACAAAGTTATTCATAATTACTAGAGAGGAGCCGGCCGGGAATGGCCCAGCGCACTGAGGCGTCTTGCCACGGTGGGCGAGGCTGCTCCCGCCAGAGGTTTGAATCCCCCCCCCCCCGCCCCCTAGGGCATGGACGTTGTGTCGTCCTTAGTTTAATTTACGTTAAGTTCGGTGTAGATCGTCACTACATGAGCATAGTACTTAAAAAGCGTCGAAAAGAAATTATGATGAAGGTTACATTCAAGCCCGGAGATGAGAGTCATTGGCCCGTAGACCCTGAGAATTTATTCTAAGGCCGGGCACTCCGGGCGGCGCCCGATCTGCAACCCTAGGCACTTACCTGGCAGTGGCGTACCAGACGGCGCAGGCGGCGACGTAGGCAGCGGCGGTGGCCAGCCACACGTCTGGCCGGACGAGGCCCGCCATCTGCGTCCACAGCGGGAGGGCGCGCTGCGGACTGCCCAGGACCAGGAAACGCTCGGCCGACACCGCCGGAGTCACGTACTGGTAGGTGCGCGAGGCCACCAGCGGCCACAGGCTGAACGTGATGTCGTGCATGCCCACGATCCTGTAGTCCTTCGTCCTGTCAAACGAGGGCCACCCATTTCTCTGTCACAGTAATAATAAAACATTCACTTTTATAAAGACCTAGTGTGATATTCCTGGCCGCTGGCAGTTTCTTTGCTAACATCGTACGTATCTTTAACGCGGAAGAAAGACAGAAGTGCAGCATATGTTGGGTGGGGAGCAGTAGCATATGTCACAGTAGGTGCTGGTTCCCATGGGAAAGCCCGCCTTACTGGTACTCTTCACGCATTGGCTGCTGCATTTCACATCACGTGATTTCTTTTGAAATTAGTTTTGTTTATTATATATTAAATATTAATTATTCAGAGCTGAGAATTTGTAATAAATATCTCTCAAGGACAGGGTAGATTTTGACAGTTTAAAAAGTTTAAGGTGCCTTCTCTTATTGTAACAAGAGAAGAGCGACTTTGCAGAAGGCGGGCGACGGCCCTGTTTTGGCGCGAAATAGAGCGTCAGGTGCCCTGTTGCAACGCGCCGTAGTTTCAGTCTCGAGCTGACCACTTTACGCGCCGGTCCGCTCCTGTCATGAGTATAGTGATAACAGTCGTGGTCTCAACATGAACTGTCAAAATCTAGCCTGTTCTTGAGAGATATTTGTTACAAATTCTCAGCTCTGAATAATTAATATTTATTATATAATAAACAAAACTAATTTCAAAAGAAATCACGTGACGTGAAATGCAGCAGCCAATGCGAGGAGAGCACCAGTAACATAGGTGGGCTTTCCAACGGGAACCAGCGCCTATTGTGCCATATGCTACTGCTCCCACCCCACATTTCGACATATGCTGCACTTCTGTCTTTCTTCCGCGTTTGAGGCACGTACAATGTTAGCAAAGAAACGGTCTGCGGCAAGAAATATGAAGTGGCCAAAGGCCAGGAATATCACACTAGCTGTATACCCGCGGCTCCGCTCGTGTGTTGGTTGATTATGATAAATAAGCTATCTTTCAGTAGTGTGCTATGAGACTGGATTTGAAGGATGAAATGAAACACAATACCTTCTTTAGAAACAAACATTTTTAATCAACATTATCAGAAAAGTATGTAGTGTAGATCAAATCACACGTAGAAATACACTCGTTTCGAAGAATCCAATCACGAAATTCAACAATAATGATTGTAATAGTATCACAGATCGATCACTTGATGTAATGCGCGAAACGTCAAATCGATTTTTTAAAGAGATGTATTAAAAGAAATTTCTTTTTTACTGCTTTACTTATTTATTCTTATATTTCCTTATTCTTATGGTTATCCTTACAGAGAAAGAGCTGAAGATATTGTAGCACGCATAGACCAAAGATATGGTCTGTGGCGTAACATTTCGCTGTATGTAACCTCCTTGCTATAGAGTCGCAAACGTCATCGCTGGCCTTCACTCTGAATTCTTTTTATAATTTGACGTCTTTCAACCACCATATCTTCCATCTCCTTATAGCTATCGTCGTGGAACTGCTATGGTGTACAACGGGAAACTTCGGACAACAATCTCATCCGGCCGTGGTGGCCGAGGGGACTGAGGCGCTTCAGTCACGGTCTGCACGGCCACTACGGTCGGGGGTTCGAATTCCCCCTCGGGCATGGATATTTGTGCCGTCCTTAGTCTTAGCTAGTTCATAAGTAGTTTGTAAGCTTAGGGACTGATGACCCCGTAGTTAAGTCCCATAAGTTCTACAAACATTTGAACAACAATAACACACAGACCATTCGTTTATGTTCTGTAGTTTTCGCTGCTGAGCGAAATATTAACACACACACACACACACACCCACACGTTCAATTTTATATACACCTATAACTTTACATCCCAATATACTCCACCCTATTACCATTATCAACCCTCAAGCAACAATGCAAACAATAAAACCATTTTCCAAGAGTAAATATAATTTTCAAAGTGTAATTATTGTTCCGCATTTCGCGTTATATTCTTCAAATTACTAAATATCCATCACATCGCTATATAACCGTGCCTAAGACCTTCCTCAGGTATAAATCAGTAACTGTACAAATATTTATGTCTCTGCGTCTTGTCGTTCGGACGTGATAATCGTAAACCGAACAGACATTCACACACACACACACACACACACACACACACAATCCGATCACCATCAAACCGTGCCTAAAGCCTTCCCCGGGTAGACTTTAGTAACTGTACAAATTTTTAGCTCTTTATGTCTTGTACCACCCCCATGAACCACAGACGCTGCCGAGGTGGGGTGGCTTGCGTGCCTCAACGATGCAGATAGCCGTACCGTAGGTGCAACCACAGCGGAGGGGTATCTGTGGAGAGGCCAGACAAACGTGTGGTTCCTGAAGAGGGGCAGCAGCTTTTTCAGTAGTTACAGGGGCAACAGTCTGGATGATTGACTGAGCTGGCCTTGTAACATCAGCTAATGTGGCTTTTCCACACAGCTACTGCGAACGGCTGAAAGCAAGGGGAAACTACAGCCGTTACTTTTCCCGAGGACATGCAGCTCTACTGTATGAACATATGATGATGGCATCATCTCGGGTAAAATATACCGGAGGTAAAATAGTCCCCCATTCGGATCTCCGGGCCGGAACTACTCAGGTGTATGTTATCATCAGGAAAGACAATACTGGCATTCTACGGATCGGAGCGTGGAATGTTAGATCCCTTAATCGGGCAGGAAAATTAGAAAATTTAAAAAGGGAAATGGATAGGTTGAAGTTAGATATAGTGGGGATTAGTGAAGTTCGGTGGCAGGATGAACAGGATTTCTGGTCAGGTGAGTACAGAATTATAAATACAAAAACAGTTGGGGGTATTACAGGAGTAGGACTGATAATGATTAAGAAAATAGGAATGCGGGTAAACTACTATAAGCAGCACAGTGATCGCATTATCATTGTCAAGATAGATACGAAGCCAACACCGACAACAGTAGTACAGGTTTATATGCCAACTAACTCTGCCGATGATGAGGAGATCGAAGAAATATATGAGGAGCTAAAGGAAATTATTCAGACAGTTAAGGGAGAGGAAACTTAATTGTGATGGTTGACTGGAATTCGGTAGTAGGAAAAGGAAGAGAAGGAAAAATAGTAGGTGAATATGGACTGGGCAGAAGGAATGAAAGAGGAAGTCGCTTGGTAGAATTTTGCACGGAACATGATTTAATTGTAACAAACATGTTGTTTAAGAATCACAAAAGGAGGTTGTATACTTGGAAGAGGCCAGGAGACACCGGAAGGTATCAGATAGATTTTATAATGGAAAACATAGATTCCGGAACCAGGTTATAAACTGCAAGACATACCCAGGGGCAGATATATACTCTGACTATAACTTGTTAGTCATGAACTGTAGGCTGAAACTGAAAAAAACTGCAGAAAGGTTGGAAAATAAGGAGATGGGATCTAGATAAATTGAAGGAACGTGAAGTTCTGGTGAATTTCAAAGGGAGATTTAGGTAACAATTGACAGAAACAGGGGGAAATAAAACAGTAGAAGAGGAATGGGTAGCACTGAGAGATGAAATAGTGAAGGCAGCAGGGGACAAAATAGGTAGAAAGGCAAGACCTACAAAAAATCCTTGGATAACACAGGAAATACTAAATTTAATTGATGAAAGGAGAAAATATAAAAATGCAGTAAATGAAACAGGCAAAATGGAGTACAGACGACTAAGAAATGAGACTGATAGGAAGTGCAAAATGGCTAAGCAGGAATGGCTAGAAGGCAAATACAAGGATGTAGAGGAATGTATAAGAAGGGGAAAAGTAGATAACGCCTACAGAAAAATAAAAGAGACATTTGGGGACAAGAAAAGCAATTCTACGAATATCAAGAACTTAGATGTGAAACCAGTTCTCAGCAAAGAAGGGAAAGCTGAAAGGTGGAAAGAGTACATAGAGCAGCTCTACAAAGGAAATGAACTAAGAGGCGATGTTGTAGGAAGGGAAGAGGAAGTAGATCAAGATGAAATAGGAGATACTATACTGAGAGTTTGACAGAACCCTGAAAGACCTAGGTCGGAACAAGGCCCCAGGAGTAGATGATATACCCTCAGAGCTACTAAAGTCTGTGGGAGAGCCAGCCATGACATAACTATTTGAACTGGTGTGTAGGATGTATGAGACAGGCGAAATATCCTCAGATTTTAAGAAAAATGTAATTATCCCCATTCCAAAGAAATCAGGCGCATACAGGTGTGAAAATTACAGAACCATCAGTTTGATAAGACATGATTGCAAAATTTTAACACGAATTATCTACAGGAGAATGGTAAACCTGTTAGAAGCTGACCTCGGGGAAGATCAGTTTGGATTCAGGAGGAACGTAAGAACCCGGGAGGCAATACTCACCTTACGTCTTATCTTAGAAACTGGATTAAGGAAAGGCAAATCTACATTTTTAGCTTTTGTAGATTGCGAGAAAGCATTTGACAATGTTGACTGGACTACACTCTTTCAAATTCTGAAGTCAGCAGGGGTAAATTACAGGGAAATGAGAGTTATTTACAACTTGTACAAAAGCCAGACCGCAGTTATTAGACTCGAAGGGCATGAAAGGGAAGCATCAGTTGCGAAGGGAGTAAGACAGGGTTGTAGCCTTTCTCCGATGTTATTCAATTTGTACATTGAGCAGGCGGTGAAGGAAAGCAAGGAAAAATTTCGAATAGGGATTAAAGTTCAGGGGGAAGAAATGAAAACATTGCGTTTTGCTGATGACATTGTAATTCTGTCAGAGACAGCGAACGACCTGGAAGAGCAGTTGAATGGAATGGACAGTGTGTTGAAGAGAGCGTATAAAATGAACATTAACAAGAGCAAAACAAAAATAATGGAATGCGGTCTTAGAAAATCAGGCGATGCTGAAGGAATTAGATTAGGTAACGAAACAATGAAGGTGGTAGATGAGTTTTGTTACTCTGGTAGTAAAATAACATGCGATGGTCGCAGTACAGAGGATAAAAAATGCAGAATGGCAATGGGAAGAAAAGCATTTTTGAAAAAGAGAAATTTGCTAACATCGAATATTAATTTAAGGGTAAGGAAGTTTTTTTTTGAAGGCATTTGTGTGGAGTGTTGCTATGTACGGGAGTGAAACATGGACGATAAGCAGTGCGGACAGGAAGAGAATAGAGGCTTTTGAAATGTGGTGCTACAGAAGAATGCTGAAGATTAGGTAGGTAGATCACATAACTAATGAAGAGGTACTGAACAGAATTGGCGAGAAAAGGAATTTTTGGCATACCCTGACTAAAAGAAGGGATCGCTTGGTGGGGCACATTCTTAGAAATGGAGGAATCGTAAATTTAGCATTGGAGGGAAGTGTGTGGGGCAAAAATCGCAGAGGGAGACCAAGAGACGCGTATAGTAAGCAGATTCAAGTGGATGTGGGTTGCCGTTCTTATGAGGAGATGAAAAGGCTTGCTCAGGATAGAGTAGGGTGGAGAGCTGCATCAAACCAGTCTCCGAACTGAAGACCATAAAAACAACATGTCTTGTGGTTCAGACTTGATAAACGTACAACGATTAGACATTCACATTTATAGATGTGGACTAGCTGTATACCCGACGTTGCGCGGCTGCTTATTTATCCTACGCTCTCGTAGTCCACAAACCCTTTCCTCTTCTCTCTGCGCCCAACTCTTTCTCTCCCATCTGTTCGTTTCCTCCTTTCCCTCTCTCGGCAACGTGTTCTGTCATGTACCATACAAACATTTTGTACCCAGTGATCTTCCTCTTGGTTTAAAGGTCATGTGTGCAAAAAATCATAAAGATTGGAACAAAACATGCATTTTGTAAAATTCCGTAAGTTAAATCCCACCACGCACCGAACTAAATTTTATACACATGTTCACATGTTTGTTAATCTATCGGACCAAACTGCGTGGTCATCAGTCCGTAGCTAACAAACTACTTAAACCTAGGTAAACTGAACGAAGGACAACACACATACCCATGCCCCGGGGAAGACTCGAACCTCCGACGGCGAGCAACCGCGCTCTACGCAGAGGGCTCCTTATACCGTTCGGCAACTCCTACGCGGCTAAATTTTATACAGACAGTGATAATTCTCTTGTTTTTAACGTAGAGTGTGCAAAATTTCATCAATATCAGAAGAAAACTATAGATTTCTATGCAATAGAAACTCAGGGTCACATTGAAAAAAGCGCTTTATTGTTCTCAAATATTCCAGTTTTATTTCACACAACCCTTGTTCTGAGAATAACGAAAAAAAAAATAATAATAAAAAAATAAAAAAAAGAGGATTTGTGAAATCGGTCGAGCCGTTCTCAAGTTATGGCATGACAAAGGTATTTGTGGATCCATTTTTAAGTTTCATAGTACCCTTCTCCATACACCGTATAAAACTTAAGTTACACGGTGACCTTCCTCTTGTTTTGAAGGTCAAGCGTGCGAAATTTCGTGAAGATCGGAATGAAGCTGTAGATTTCATGAGTCTGTAGTAGAAGTTTACTCCACCATGCAGCTACCACAAAATACTTTCTTAGCTGACGTTTTCTATCTAGAAACTACACTGCTGCCAGATTCCAGCTTCAGAGGTGAAGTAGTTTTCGAGGTTTCGTGTTTAGTCAGTGAGTGAGTGAGTGCCTTTTCGCTTTTATACAGATAGAGATTAAGAAAAAAGATTGTTTAATTATGGATGCAAGAGTATTAAGGGAGACTTGAGACATAAATGAATAGTAACATGCAAATCGGTAATGCTAACTTTACTTGATAGAAAATTATACCTGATGCGACAGTTCTACGTCATCTACAGCGAAACTCTTGTGAGCGGTAGACTTCTTTTCGTTTCATTATTTTTGTGTGTGGGTGTGGGTGTGTGTGGAGGGCGGGGGGTCAGTTACAAAACGCTTCATAAACGTCTGAAATTACATGCAAACTTTGTTGCAGGTCCATAACTACTCCCATTTTCTAATAATTGACGCATATATCTGGGTATTATCTATGACGTCATATCTCCTGAGATACGTGTCGTTTTTCTGTATGTCCTCTAACTGTTCGTAAAACATTCATTCGATTGCAATGAAACTTTGGTGAAGTGTTCACCGTACGCCCACGAAGGTTCCTGACCCAAGAACAAAAGAGCACGACACGTAGCTTATATATATATATATATATATATATATATATATATATATATATATATATATATATATATTGTAGAAATATATAATATATCATAATAAGTATATATTGTAGAAATGTTGCATTATGATATTAATTAAATGTATCTCTTAGCCAGCAATAATTAGAAAGTTATACACTATAGTGGTACTCGTTACAAATCTCAATTTACACTGATGAGCGAAAGAATCTCGTATAGACATATGTATTTCAACAGAGATACGTAAATAGACTGGACGGCACTGTGTTCGACAACGCCTGTATAAAACAATAGGTGTCTGGAAATTGCTAATGGCTTCAGGAAAACACTTGTAAGTTTAAACACCTCCCTGGCCCCGAAACTTACGAAGAGATCTCCACCCCCTCGCACTATTACGGATTTATGAACAGCCCAGCAGGGTGCGTGGTGTCGATTCCCTCCAGCAGTACTTGAGACATCGGCCGAGTCCACGTCACGCCATGTTCAGACACTTCTGCGTAGTCGCAGGGCCCCGACACGATATTGGGCAGATGTACCATTTTCTTTGGCTTTTCACTTTTGTGTATATTGAGAGATAAAATAGTGAAGGCAGCAGAGGACAAAATAGATAGGAAGGCAAGACCTACAAAAAATCCTTGGATATCACAGGACATACTAAATTTAATCGTTGAAATGAGAAAATATAAAAATGCAGTAAATGAGGCAAAATAGAGTACAGACGACTTAGATATGAGATTGTCAGGAAGTGCAAAATGGCTAAGCAAGAGTGGCTAGAAGGCAAATGCAAGGATGTAGAAGACTGTACAAATAGGGGAAAAAAGATAATGCCTACAGGAAAATGAGAGATACTTGAACAAAAACAGCTCTATGAATATCCAGAACACAGATGGAAAACCAGTTCTCAGCAAAGAAGGGAGAGTTGAAAGGTGGAAAGAGTCAATAGTGACGATCTACGAAGGAAATGAATTTAGAGGCAATATTGTAGGATGGGGAGAAGCAGTAGATGAGCATGAAATAGGAGATACTATACGGAGAGATTAATTTGACTGAGCACTGGAAGACCTAACTCGAAACAAGGCCCCTCGAGTAGATGACATTCCCTCAGAGCTACTGAAGTCTCTGGGCGAACCAGCCATGACAAAACTGTTTCACCTGGCGTGTAAGATGTATGAGACAAGCGAAGTACCCTCAGACTTTAAGAAAAATGTTATACTCCCCATTCCAAAGAAAGCAGGTTCAGACATGTATGAAAACTACAGAACCATCAGTTTAATAAGTCATGGTTGCAAAATATTAACACGAATTATTTACAGAAGGATGGAAAAGCTGGTAGAAACCGACCTCGGGGAAGATCAGTTTGGATTCAGGAGAAATGTAGGAACACGGGAGGCAATACTCACTTTACGGCTTATCCTAGAAGATAGATTAAAAAACGGCAAACCTACATATCTAGCTTTTGTAGATTTGGAGAAGGCTTTTGACAATGTTGATTGGAATAAACTCTTTCAAGTTCTGAAGCAAGCAGGAGTAAAATATAGGAAGCGTAATGTTATTTACTTCTTGTACAAAAACCAGACAGCGGTTGTCAGAGTTGAAGGGCATGAAAGGGATGCAGAAGTTGGGAAGGGAGTAAGAACAGGGTTGTAGCCTTTCTCCAGTGTTATTCAATTTGTACATTGAGCAAGCTATAAAGGAAAGGAAGGAGAAATTTGGAGAAGGAATTAAAGTTCATGGTGAAGAATTAAAAACATTGCGTTTTGCCGACGACATAGTGATTCTGTCAGAGACAGCAAAGGACCTGGAAGAGCAGTTGAACGGAATGACCAGTGTGTTGAAAGGTGCATATTAGATGAACATTAACAAGAGAAAAACTAGGGTAATGGAGTGCAGTGTAAGAAAATCAGGTGATGCTGAAGGAATTAGATTAGGTAACGAAACAATAAAGGAGGTAGATGAGTTTTGTTACTTCGACAGTAAAATAACAAATGATGGTCGCAGTACAGAGGACATAAAGTGCAGAATGGCAATGGCTAGAAAAGCGTTCTTGAAAAAGACAAATCTGTTAACATCGTTTACTGATTTAAGCCTAAGGACGTCCTTTTCTGAAGGGATTTGTTTGGAGTGTTGCCTTGTATGGGAGTGAAACATGGACGATAAACAGTGCGGACAGAAAGAGGATAGGGGCTTTTGAAATGTGGTGCTACAGAATAATGCTGTAGATTAGGTGGGTGGATCGCGTAACTAATAAGGAGGTACTGAACAGAATTGGGGAGAAAAGGAATTTCTGGCATAACTTGACTAAAAGAAGGGATCGATTGGTAGGACACATTCTTATACATCAAGGAAATGTGAATTTAGTGTTGGAGGGAAGTGTGTGGGGTAAAAACCACAGAGGGAGACCAAGAGATGGATACAGTAAGCAGATTCAGACAGATATAGGTTGCCGTTCTTATGTGGAGATTAAGAGGCTTGCTCAGGATAGGGTATTGTGGAGAGCTGCATCAAACTAGTCTCCGGACTGAAGAGCACAGGAACACAACATAAAATAATTCGCCATGTACTCTGTATCAACCGTACCTCAGAGGGGTTGTAACTTCCTGATGGCCAAAATGAAATTTTCTAAGAAATGCAAAAGTAAAACTTCCGGGATGAGATGCTGTGGTCCAGGTGTAAAACTTCCTCCTGACGTTTCGTCTCCAACTGCGGGAGCAATCTTCCATGGCTTCCGGCTAATGTCATTGTGGTCCGAGGGGCTGTCGCATTTATAGAGGGCACCACCATACGTCACGTGAGGCTGCCCGTGTGGCTATCTTTGGAAGACGTCGTCATTTGGATTAAAAGTTATAGATTTCCATCTTGTTTGCGCAATCTCGACATCCATATTTTATCAAACTTCAGATCTTCCTCTTTTCTATTAAAATTATTCGGGTGCTTGTGAATCTCTACTGTTTCTCAACACATGCATGCATCTTAATCTGATGTCCTAGCAAAAACGCTCGTCTCATTTTACATCTACATGGGATGCTCTGTAAATCACTTTTAAGTGCCTGGCAGAGGGTTCGTCGAACCACCAATATACTATTTATCTCCCATTCCATTCTCGAATAGTGCGCGGGAAGAAAGAACACCAGAATCTCTCCGTTCGAGCTCTGATTTCTCGTATTTTATTTTGATGATCATTTCTATGTAAGTGGGAGTCAACAATATGTTTTCGCATTCGGAGGAAAATTTTGGCGATTGGAGTTTCGTAAGTAGCCCACGCCGTAGCGATAAGCGCCGTTGTTCTATTGATTCCTATCCAAGATCCTGTATCATTTTGGTAACGCTGTCTTCCCTGTATCGTGTCAATACGAAACGAGCTGCCCTTCTTTGGACTCTTTCGATGTCCTCCGTCAAACCCACCTGATAAGGATCGCCGGCCGCGGTGGCCGCGGGGACTGAGGCGCTTCAGTCACGGTCTACACGACCACTACGGTCGGGGGTTCGAATCCCCCCTCGGGCATGGATATTTGTGCTGTCCTAGTCGTAAGTAGTTCATAAGTAGTTTGTAAGTTTAGGGACTGATAACCCCGTAGTTAAGTCCCATAGACTATTTGAACATTTTGATAAGGATGCAACACTGGACAGCAATACTCCAAACATGGACGGACAAGCGTAGTGTATGCAGTTTCTTTTGTAGTTCTGTTGGATCTTTTAAGGGTTCTGCCGATAAAACGCAATCTCTGGTTCGCCTTTCCCACGACATTGTCGACGTGTGCTTTCCAATTTAAGACTGAAGTAATAGTAATTCCTAGGTATTTTGTAGAGTTTACAGCCTTCACTTTTGATTGATTTATCTTGTAAACAAAGTTTAACGGATTTCTTTTCGTACTCATGTGGAAGACTTCACACTTCTCATTATTTAGAGTTAATTGTCATTTTTTACACCATAGTGATATCTTATTCAGATCGTTCAGCAGTTGGTTTTGATCTACAGATGATTTTACTAGACGGTAAATGACGGCGTCATCTGCAAACAACCTAAGAGAGCTACTTAGATTTTCCCCTAACGCCCGATATCACCTCTGTTTTAGTCGATGCCTTACCATCGATTACTACGAACTGTGTCCCCTCTGACAGGAAATCCCCTATTCAATCGCAAATTTGGGGCTATATACCATAACCACGCAATTTGATTAAAAGGCGTTTGTGAGGTACGGTGTCTAAAGCCTTCTGGAAATCAAGAAATACGGAGTCGATTTGCGAACCCATCACTTCGTATGAATAAAGAGCTAGTTGTGTTTCGCATGATCGATATTTTCTAAATCCGTGTTGACCTTGGGTCAATAGATCGTTCTGTTCGAGATAATTCATAATATTTGAATATAGGCCTTTCTTGAACATAGGTGTGACCTGCGCAACTTTCCAATCTTTTGGTACAGATCCTTCTTTGAGAGAGCGGTTGTACATGGCTGTTAAGTAAGGAGCTATCGCTTCAGCATAATCAGATAGAAATCCAATGGGTATACAATCCGGACGAGAAGACTTATTCTTGTTAAGTGATTTTAGTTGCTGCACTACTCCGCTGATATCTACTTCTACGTTAAATTTTATTTCATAGTTCTCTTGTTGAAAAACATGTTGTGCTACTGTCGTTTTTTCCGTGTGACCTAGACGACAGTTCCTTTCCTGTTAAGCGGGTGTTGACGCTTCTTTTAGTTGCTCCCATATATACGTGACCACAGCTGCGAGGAATGTTATAAGCTCCAGGTGTTGCTAGGAGGTGCCGTGCGTCTTTTGCTGTTCTCAAATATTCTTTTATCATCTTGGTGGTTCTGTGGATCGTTTCGACGCCATGCTTGGCCAATACTTTTCCGATTAGATCAGTAATACTGCTAATGTACGGAAGGAAATATGGAAACTATGAAATAAAATTTATTGAGACGGGCGTTACAGCTAGGATATCACATTACCATGCGCGCATTTGTAGAGAAGCAATAGAGATTCACAAGCACCAGAATAATTTTAATAGAAAAGAAGAAGATCTGAAGTTAGATAAAATATGGGTGTCAACATTGCATCAACAAGATGACAATCGATTACTTTTAATCTAAAATGACGACGTCATCCAAAGATAGCCACACAATCAGCCTCACGTGATGTATGGTAGTGCCTTCTATAAATGCGAGAGCCCCTCGGACCACAGTGGCAGTAGCCGGAAGACCCTGGAAGATGTCTCCCGCAGTTGGAGACGAAACGTCGGGAGGAAGTTTTACACCTGGACCACGGCCTCTCAACCCGGAAGTTTTACCTGAAGACAGCGCCGCCAGCGAAAGTTTTCATTGTATGACAAACAAAAGGGTTAGATTATGTTTCGATAAAATGACTAACGTATTTCTCAAGGTAGTAACTGTTATTGTTTATATTAATGAAACGCTATCTCGCGGAATGAAAGCTGAAACACCGTTCTCATGTGCTGAACGCCACCTATCTAACGGTATCCAGGACAGAGAAAATTTTGAAATTCAATATTTACTGAAGGATTCTACTTATTAGGAAGTAAATGTGATGTTAAAGTTTAATATAGAAAGACGCCCCTGTAACAGGTTGTAGTCTGGCGATGCTGATGGAAGCTGCAGTCTCTCATCTTACGAGCCTGAATTAATAAAAACGGAAGTATTAACTTTCGTGAAGCAGCGACAGATCAGAATATTTGCAGATCTTCTTTCCCAGGAAATTGGACTTCCTTTCTGCTGCAGGTGTTTCGTTGCCTAGTAAATGATTAATTTAAAGAATGGGGCTGTA
The DNA here is from genome assembly GCA_026315105.1 of Locusta migratoria. Taxonomy (NCBI): domain Eukaryota; kingdom Metazoa; phylum Arthropoda; class Insecta; order Orthoptera; family Acrididae; genus Locusta; species Locusta migratoria. The sequence goes on from CM048750.1 coordinate 359,235,160, forward strand.
AAGGAAAATACTGACAATGAAATTCGGGAGAGTCCTTTGAAACATATGTTCATAATAAAGCAGATTTAGTAGAGGTAGCCCTGTCACAAATTTTCGTGTACAGTTGCTCACTTCTGGGCGAGAAATAGACTTGCTGTAGGACAATTCGGTAGTACATTGATTTACATATTAAGAGAATATGTAACAGTCCTTAGAGAGAGCTCATAGATGAAATAGAATTATCCATGGGTTACGCGAACGATCACAGAAACAGGGGTCGGACTAACGTAACCATGACGCTACATACCGTTTACCAGAATCTCACGGTGTAAATGCAGCGTTAGCACGATCACGACCGTCGCGATACCGAGCGAGGGAGAGCGTGGTAGGCGCTACTGCTGTTCTGTACGCTGGAAGTGGCTAACTGCCGGCCTTCAGGTTGGTTGTCCAGGACTGGCACGAATACCCAAACTCGTATCATACTTCGTCACCGCGTGATTCCAACGTAGATCTGAAATAACGGCCAGGAAACAGAAATAGATTCCGCCAGGGAGTGCAAAAATTATCTTGCACCAACAAACTGATGTTCCTCTATGTTGACAGTATATTGGTAGTGTCTGTGGACCTGTGAAAATTAATTTACTACTGTTAATGACGCAATGAAGTTTGAAGGATTATTAATTAATTAATTCCAGGAAGAAACATTCAGTCTGCAGTGGAATGTGCGCTGATACCAAACGTCCTAGCAGATTAAAATTGTGTGCCGGAACCGGGATTGCCCACGAAAAGCAAAGGTACGAGATTCGAATCCCGGTTCCAGCACACAATTTTAATCTGCCAGGAAGTTTCATATCAGCGCACACTCCGCTGCAGAGCGAAAGTTTCATTCTGAAAACATCTGTTAGACTGCGACTGAGCCATGTCTTCACCATATCCTGGAAATGCTATTCCTGGAAGGATCGCAGGAGAACTTCTGAGAAGTTTGGAAAGCAGGAGGCGAGATACTGGCAAAAGTAAAGTTGTGAGAACGGACCATGAAGCGTGTCGAGATAGCCAGCCTTTACATGGTACATGTGGTGTCGCACAAGTACAAAGTGCGCGCCACCTACTTTCGCCGCGCGCCGCCATGCACGCACGGCGCGGCGTTCTCACGTCGACAGCCACGAGCGCCCTCTGCTGCAACCCCGCTCGTGGCCACCACGGAAAGACACCGGTCACTTCGGACTGAGATAGCAACCAGTTAGGACCTTCGTAATCAGATAGGCACCAGTGAAGACTTTGCTATCGTACAGGCACTAGGCCGGACTCTAACAACTATGTATCAACATTCTGCAGTACTATGTAAAAGTTAAGTATTGTTACATTCTGTGCAATATATATATCTTTCTAATTTACTCTAGTGTTTATAGTTTCTGGCTGCTCCCCTCCGTACCTGCACCAGCGGGCTATCTTTATTCCTGTGTCGGTCTTATTCCACTCGGCCACCGACACCTACGACGAGGCTGGGACACAAAAGCGGCGACGAAGTTGGGACACAAAAGTGGCGACGAGGATGGGATACAAAAGTACAAAGTCGAAATAATGTTATTGCCACAAATGAGCGACTGTACAGAATCGGTCGAAATAACAGCGACAACTATGTCCGATGTGGCCTGGTCGACACCCTATGCCACAGATTTACTTGTGGCGGCCATTTCACCAACTGGAAATGGGTGCAACAGAGGCTTGGTCTACTAACACGTACTACAGGAACACGATACACTTCTCTGGCCGGACAGGAAATTTTTTCCCGAATCTAAAAATTACACAATAATGTGAATGATAGGTCACTATGTGTCATATGTTATAAACAGTGACGACGATCTTACCAGATTCGAAATATACATGAGAATAGCTCAATGGAAAATGAAACGTCATAGAAACGTCAAAAGGAGATTTGGAAATATGCTCGATATTACTTTTGAGAAACAAGGTATTAGTTAAAGATACATACAAATGAGAACCAAGTATTATCAAGGAACCAAACAGGTTACAATTAGATCATTCCAATAAATTAAGAAGAATAAACACAGAAAGGCACTGTGGGTGAAAGAGGACACTCGTTTCTGTTTCTTTTTAATTAAAAATTGTGTTAATTTCAGGGGACAGTTTTGTTTGTGTATGGTAACAGTGGGTTGTGGGGGCGTCTGGTGGCGCGACACCGGCCTGCCTGGCCGCCCTGTCCGCGCAGAATAAATGTTTCGTGTCTGCACTGGTGTGAACGATTACCAGCGTTCATTTTAAAAGAAGAATGTTTCGATTTAATGTTTTAAGAGGTCTGTGCTGTTTATTCCTCGTTAAAAATATTGAATAATAATAATAAAAAAGGATAGCCCAGACGATAGAGCACTTGCCCGCGAAAGCAAAGGTCCTTGGTTCGAATCCCGGTTTCGGCACAAACTTTTAATGCGCCAGAAGTTTAAATTAATTAATATATCAGTCATACTATACACGAGATCATCAAGGGGCTGTTGGTCCAGTGTGTCCAACTCATTATGCTGACTCGTACTCTCAGATTGGTCGGTGGGTCGTCTCATCCAAAACAGCGCTTTTCGACGTATCGTAGGCATGTTCGATAGGGTTCAGATTTGGAGAACGAAGTAGACCTCTCTGATTGGTTGGTGGGGCATCTCCTCCAAAAACAGCACTTTTCAGTTTATCCCAGGCGTGTCCGATAATGTTCACGTCTGGAGAACATGCAGGACATTCCAATCTTGGGATGTCGTCATTATGAAGGAACTCATTCGACAGATGTACACAACGAGCGCTAGAATTGTTATCCATTAAGATGAATCCCTCTGCGAAATGATGCCGATATAGTTGCACTATACGTCTGAGGAAATCATCCCTGTACCATATTTTGATTGTCTTCTAAGACCACCAGAGACGGTGGCCCACATAATGCAAACCCAGAACTTCAGCGAATCACCACCTTGTTGCACTCACTGAACGGTGTGTGTATGACTTACTGGCTGTTTCCAAACGCTGTCCGTCGATTTTCTGGTAGAAGGCAAGTACGAGTTTCATCTGTGAACAGCACTTGATGCAAATTCTGAGAAGTCCATTCAGCATGCTGTTGGACCCATCTGCACTGCGCACCAAGGTGTCTAGGAATCAAATTTGGACCTCACCATGGACGTTGGGAGTGAAAATGAATATAATGCAGACTATTACAAATAGTTTGAGTCGAAACACGACTTCCTGTGGTTGCCCTTTATTCACATGAAGTGATCTCAGATCGATTCCATATTTCTGGATTTCCGAGAGGCTTTTCACACTGTACCTCACAGACTGCTTCTAATGAAATTGCGTGCCTATGGAATATCGCCCCAATTGTGCGACAGGATTTACGATTTCCTATCAGAAAGGACACAGTTTGTAGTAATTGACGGTAAGTCATCGAATAAAACAGAAGTGATATCTGGCGTTGCCCAGGGAACCGTTATAGGTGCCCTACTCTTCCTTCTGTTTATACACGATTTATGAGACAATATGAAAAGCTCCCTTAGACTGTTCGCGGATGATGCTGTCGTTTATCGAATAGTGAAGTCAACACAGGATCAATAGCAACTGCAAAGCGATTTAGACCAAAATTTCTACATGGTGCGAAAATTGGCAATTGACACTAAATAAAGTAAAGTGTGAAGTAACGCACATGACCACTAAAAGAAATCCGCTGAACTTCAATTACGAGATAAATCAGTCAAACCTTAAGGTCGTAAATTCTACCAAATACCTAGGAGTTACAATTACGAACAACTGAGACTGGAGAAAACACATAGAAAATATTGTGGGGAAGGCGAACCAAAGAGGAGTTACGTTCCATTGCCAGATGCAGCAGGTCCACCAAAGAGAATGCCTACATCACACTTCTTCTTCTGAGCTTATAACCCAGTGTGGGACCCTCAACAGTTGGGACTGGCAGTTCAAGAGAATCCTTTCCTTCTCCACGATTATCGACGACAGACGTTCCTGTTGTGGCTTCGTCAGTAACATTACCGTCCTTGAACAAGAAGCCAATGTCGCTTACTCACACTTCAGGATCCTCTTAAGGCTTCATGCGCAGGACGTGAACAACGTCTCTCGGTTTTTGTCGTTTCGACGACGGCTCATAATCCTCAACTTCGTATGTGACGTCTGACAGGCGGCGTATGACACGATACGGACCAAAGTATCGCTTCAATAACTTTTCTGACAGTCCAACCTTCCGTACCGGGGTAAAAATCCATACCAGATCTCCTGGGCTGTACACAACAGGTCGGTGCTTGACGTTATACCGCTGACGGTCCTTCTCCTGGGCGTACAGTGTCCGTATGCGAGCCAGCTGTCTTGCTTCTTCGACCCTGGTGATGAGCTGTTTAACATAGTCATCCTGAGTGTCGTCCGGTTGGAACAGGAACAGTGTATCCATTGTCGTCTCAGCTTCACGGCCATGGAGAAGGAAAAACGGAGTGAAGCCTGTGGTGCCTTTTCTTGCGGTATTGTAAGCAAATGTCACGACTGGCAGAATTGTATCCTAATCCTTCTGCTCAACATCGACGTACATCGACAGCATGTCGGCTAACGTTTTGTTAAAACGTTCCGTAAGACAATTTGTCTGAGGATGGTATGGAGTTGTCATTCTGTGGACAATGTTGCACCGTGACATTACCTCTGATACTAGTTTTGACTGGAATACTTTTCCACGATCAGATATCATGACATGTTGTGCTCCATGCTTCAAAATAATGTCTTCTACGAGGAATTTTGCGATCTCTGGAGATAATGTAGTCGGCACAGGTTTGGTGACAGCGTAGCGTGTGAGGTAGTCAGTGCAGACTATTATCCATCGGTTACCGGTTGTCGACTTCGGGAACCTCCCTAAAAGATCGATCCCAACTCTGTGGAATGGAGCTGCTGCTGGCGGAGTCGGTACGAGGTGCCCTGGAGGTAATTGCGGCACATGCTTGCGTCGGTGGCACTCTTTACAGTGACTCACATAGTGCTTGACAGATCGGTAGAGACCTTTCCAGTAATACCTGCGTCTGATTCTGTCTAGGGTCTTCACGAATCCCAGATGACCGGATATTGGAGCATCGTGGAAATATTTGAGAATAGCTGGCTGGAGATGAGCTGGAACGACCAGGAGCCATTTGGGGCCCTGTAGATCGTAGTTGCTCTTATACAATATTCCCTTTATAAGTTGGAACTCTCCATTGGTCGATTCTCCTTTCTCCAAGTCCTCTATCATTTTTAATAGTGCTGGATCTTCCCTCTTTTCAGCTGTAACGTCATCTAATTCGGCGAGGGCTAAAATTTCATTCATGCTGTTGTGTTCCACTAATGGATTCCTCGAAAGGCAGTCGGCATCCTTGTGTTTGCTGCCGTTCTTGAATACCACTGTGACATCGTACTCTTGGAGTCTTAGTGCCCATCTTGCTAGTCGAACTGATGGAGCCTTCAAGCTAGTCAGCCAACACAAAGAATGGTGGTCTGTCATGACGGTGTATGGTTTGCCGAATAAATACGGCTGGAACTTGTTGATAGCCCAGAAAACTGCAAGACTGTATTTCTCAGTTGTAGAGTAGTTTATCTCAGACTTTGAGAGTACTCTTGATGCATAGGCTATCAGTTTTTCAGCACCTTCCTGAACTTATACAAGCACTGCACCAATCCCTTAACCACTGACGTCTGTGTGAAGTTCCGTTTCCGCATTCTCGTCGTACAAGGCTAGCACTGCTGCGGAAGTTAGAGTCTCCTTAAGTGTCCGGAAAGCTCGTTCTTTTGTCTCATCCCAGCAAAACTTGGCGTCTCCCTGCAGAAGTTCTTGTAATGGACGTGCCTTGTTACAAAATCCTTTTATGAAACGACGGTAGTATGAGCACAGCCCGAAAAAACTTCTTACATCACGTATGTTCTGAGGAGTCGGAAATTCTGTGACTGCCCTTACTTTATCTGGATCAGGACGGACACTATCTCTATTGACTAGGTGCCCCAGTATTTTTATCTCTTTGACGACGAATAGGCACTTTTATTTTTTGCACGTTGTCCATGATGCGTTCGAATGGCCAGAGCGTTACATGATACAAATGACATTACTTTGAATTCATAGAAGCCGTCAGAGGTAATAAAAGCCGTCTTCTCCCTGTCAGCTTCGTCACCCGATTTGCCGGTAATCTGCCTGCATGTCCATAGTTGAGACGTATGTAGCTCTTTTCAAGCAGTCTAAGGTGTCGTCAATGCGCGGCAGTGGGTAGACATCTTTCTTTGTGATTTTTTTCAGCCGCCGATAGTCGATACAGAATCGCCACGTGCCATCCTCCTTCTTTACGAGGACCACCGGAGACGACCAAGGACTCTCTGAAGGTTGAATAATGTCATCGTGCAACATCTTCTCCACTTCCTGTCGAATTATCCGTCTTTCAGCTGGAGACACTCTATACGAACGCTGGCTAATTGGTGGATGATCCCCAGATTGATATGATCCCTTATCGTGGGCCGCTTCGTCTGACTTTTCCCTTGCTGAGGTGTGAATGCACCCGGAAATTGACGTAGTATACCTAACACCCGCTGGCGTTGTTCCTTGGTCTGTCCGGACCCTATTTGGAGTTCCGCGTTTATTTCCTCCAGCGTGTTGTCCGTGCTAACAGCAGGGCATGGGTCTTCGTTGATGACGTCGAGATCACCGTCCTGGATTAGTTCAGCTGTCCCGATACACATTCCTTCGGGGATACGTTGCGACTGCTCGTGACAATTAATGATCCAAATCTCTCCTCGACCTCCGGTAATGCTTATGATAGCCGCTGGTATATAAATTTATTTTGTTGAGCCTAATAAACGTTTCACTATCAACAAGCACTTCACGGGTTAATCGCTCATCTGTGTTTGTGACTGCAACTCTTCTCATCGACAACGGCGGGATCGTCACATTGTCAACGGCAAATAACTTCGCGTAAAATTCTATATTACGTGTATCCGTCGGAACATCTTATTCAATTTGCAGCTCAGATCTTTCACAGTCAATGATGCTTGGGATGCCTGAAGGAAATCCCATCCGAGGATGACATTGTGACTACATTCTGTTAACACGACAAAATCAAACGGCTGGGTCTTGTTGTTGATGGTTATTCTTGCGACACAAGTTCCTGCTGGTTGAACGTACTTTTCATTCGCGACCTTCAGCACAGTTGCCCCCGTAACACAAAACATTGTCTTCTTTAGTGTGCGGCGGTAATTATCCGACAATACAGGGAAAGACGCTCCTGAATCAACAAGTGTGCCGACAGGTTGGCCGTCGATTAAGACGTCGATAAGATTTCCCGACATCTTAGCGACTGTCGTCCATGGAGGATTTTCATCTGCAGCGGCCTCACCTCCGTAGTTGGTCGCCTCGTTTAGTTTTCCTGGGCGCGGCGGCTAGGTGAGCGGCTGGTACCTCTGTACGGCGACGGTGAACGGCTGCGGCGCGTCGGGAAGCGACCTCGTCTAGGGTACGGCGATGGTCTTCTTCCCATAGATCGACTGGACTCACCAGCAGGTAATTACGTGGGGTAGAACTGCTATGATGGCTGACGCCTTGCGGTAAAATAATCGTCGAATACTCGCCTTCTCTCTCTGCAGTAGCGTCCGACATGTCCAGGGCGCCCACAGTGGAAACAGTGGTGTGTTGTCTTCTGTCCTCCAGACGTCTGTTCTTCTGCGGGTCGTTTAGTTGCCAGGGGAGTTGGCTGTGGTCGCGTCGGTCGGTTCATGGGCTGCCGTTTGGCGGCTGCAGCGTAAGTCATAGCAGGGCGACGCCATTCTTCACGTCGGGTGCGATTGGCGGCGCAGACTGGAGCTATTGCCTGATATACCTCTTCCTCAGTGGCGTCGGCTCCCTCGTCACTTACAGGGCTTACATCCATGGCCATGATCTGATGCTCGCTCGGTCTAATAGTCGTGGCTGCCATAAACTGTTGTAATTCTTCTCTCAGAATTTGTCGTATGAGGGAAGCGAAGTCATGCTGGTCTTTCACAACGGCCATAGGGACTACATTAGGGAGTCTGTCATACTTCTTTCGTCCAAACCTCCTTTGTTGCATCTGTTCGATACGGTGGCTCCACTTGATGAACACTTTCGTCGTAGTGATGTCTTCTGCTATACCCTTCATCAGGTGCATGATTTTGTCGGCCTGTCATATTCGGATTGATTATGTTACACAGGGCCAAAACGTTCTTTATGTATGACTGTGTCGGCTCACCATGTCGTTGGGCCCGGTTCTTCAGTTGTTCTTCCGGCGAGCGGATTTGTCGCTGGCGGTCACCAAAGGTCTTCTTGAGTTTCGTCTGTAACATTTCCCAGTCATTGAGCTTCACTTCGTTGTTTTCGAACCATTGCTGAGCTGTTCCATCCAGGTAGAAATAATCGTTGGCCAAACACATTGCATGATCCCACATTTTGTACTTGGCGACTCCGTCGAACCCTTTTAGCCATTTGTTGGGGTCATGTCCAGCGTCTCCATGAACACCGATGGGTGTCTGATGTGTAGCTGGCTTACCGCTGGTTTCGTGTCCACCGTTCTTCTGATAATACAGACTTTCGGAAGGACGTACTCGGTATATTCCTTGTATTCCAATTCTAGTCCGTGTAAGCGACGACTTTTACGTTGCCTAATCGGAGCCACGGTGATGCAGCTGTTGCACTGTGTCCCCGGTTCCTCCACCAAACAATGTCGCGTTGAAATGGAAGCAAGCTTGACATCAAATGCAACTGAACAGAGCAGATATACTGAAAGTAGGTTTATTACGAACTTAACATATACGCAGCACTAACTGTCTCTCGGGCTGAGTGCTCTTTCAATTATACGTAGACAGAATGTACCAGAAATTAGAAGAACAGTTACCATAAGAAACAAGTAGAATTTACAAGTGAACATAAGAAAAATGTAGAACATTCTGGAAGTGTTAATTACAAAGAAACAAATTTTTGCCGGTGGGCGGGATTGACCCTACGACCTTCAGCACTGCAGTCAGTGACGCTATCCCCTGCGCCAAGCCGGCAGTCGGTGTACATGGTGTCTCGTGCCAATATGGTATTCAAAGGCAAAGAAACAAACTGTGGGTCGGAATTTGACGCCTTCACCTTATAAGTGGAGCAATGCTTGTATTTTGTGTTAATTCAGAGAAATTAAGTAGACTATAAGCTAGCTGTTTATTACCTGTTGCAGTGCCAATGGATTGTCTGTAAAGTGAAAAGCCAAGTAGGTGAGGAAGTGGGTTAATTTATACACACCGAAAAAATTTGACAAAGAACTAAATTAGTTGATTGTTGTTGGAGTAACAACGTATTCCTTACAGAGGTACTGCTACGTTGGTCCGGTCTAGAACCTGAAAATATCATTTAGCACACTGCTAGGAATACCAACATACTTTTAATATCATGTGACCAATATATGGAGAAACCTTGTCACCACCACATAAAAAGTACTAATTTTTTCAATTGTTTATTTCTATTCCCAACTTATATTTCAAAGAGAAATAGATGTGTAAGTATGTGGCTGAAGATATTGAATATGACATTCGTTATGAAAAATCATATCTACGACAAGGAATTAAGTTATTCTGAACAGTTGGAAATTTTTATGAAGTCTGGTAGGCGACACAATTGAAAACTGTACATACTTAATTCAGCATTTTGAAATGTATTGTACCTAACTGGATTAGAATCAGAAGACGTACTCAAAGTATACACCCTCCTCCCTTAGTACTGCGAGTGGCAAGGGTACTGTTTTGGTAGGCATCACCATCAGTCAATTATATCAGTGTAACAACTCCTATCGTGATAATTATGGTTTAAAACAGAAACTGAATATCAGTTTTAGTCCAGTTAATAACAAAGAAAGCAAGGAAAATTGTGGTCCAAAATCCCATCAATATCATGGTAATATTGGAGAAGGAGCCGATGCTCGGACAGTGGCGGCGCTACGCGTCGGCGACGTCGGCGTCCGCCGACGGCCTCGCGCCTGTGGGGGCCTCGCAAAACATTGTTAACATTTTTGCTTTTTATTATTATTATTTTTTAATTTTACGTTTATAGTCGCTTTTCAACTGCTAACTACATCTAACATACACTAGCCTAACCAAAGAACGAATACAAATCGCTTAATACGAAAGGGACTTCATTTTCCAACTTTTGTACATTATTTCCAGTAACAGAACATTCGTGTTTTCCGGCAAAACAGCCTTAGTCCAGGACGTAAGTTGTTTTGCTTGTCAGGTAATAATAATTGTTAACAGATTCATCTATCACATGTTGAAAACAGTAGATTGGCAGGGCGGGATTAAAATAGGTGAAAACAAAATAAGTAGTCTTGCATATGCAGATGATTTAGTTGTGATGGCAGATTCGATTGAAAGGTTGCAATCTAATACTTCAGACCACGATCAGAGGTGTAAGTGTTATGATATGAAGATCAGCATCTCCAAAACGAAAATAATGTCTGTGAGAAAGTGATTTAAATAGACTTAGTGCCAAATAGGAGGAACAAAGTTGTAACAGGTATACAGTTTCAAGTACTTAGGATGTATTTTCACACAGGATGTCAACATAGTGGAGGAACTTGAATCAAGGTATATCAAAGCTAATGAAGTGAGTGCTCAGATCTATTCTCTTCTGCAAGAAGGAAGGCAGTACCAAATTGAGATTGTTCAAATGTTTGTAGAACTTAACTGTGGGGTCATCAGTTCCTAACCTTACAAACTACTTATGAACTAACTTATACTAAAGACGACACAAACATCCATTCCCGCAGGGGCTTTCGAACCCCCGACGGGGAACTGCCTCGCGCATCGTTGTATAGCGCCTCAATGCACTCGGCCGCTCTGCCGCGGCGAAGTCAGTACCAAGACTGCGTTAGCGGTGCACCGCTCTATCTTTCGACCAACTTTGTTGCATGGGAGTGAAAGTTTGGTGGATACAGGTTACCGTATTCACAAGGTAGAGGCTACGGATATGAAAGTACTGCGGCGAACCGGGCGAGCGCATTGGGGCGCTATGCTATGATGCGCGAGGCCGTTCCCCGTCGGTGGTTCGAATCCCACCCCCCTAGGACATTGATGTTTGTACTGCCTTTAATATAAGCTAGTTCATAAGTAGTTTGTAAGTTTAGGGACTGATGATTCCGCAGTTAAGATCCATAAGCTCTAAAAACATTTGAACATTTAGATATGAAAGTAGCATGGATGATTGCAGGTACTAATAGACGGAAACAATCGGAGGAGGGTGTCCTTAATGAGCAAATCAAAGAAAAACGTGGAACGAACACCATAGATGAAGCCCTTAGAGAGAACAGGCTGAAATGGTGGGGTCATGTTACACGCATGGGAGAAGCAAGCTTATCTAAGAAACTCATCGGATCTGCGGCGGAGGATAAGAAGAATCGACGTAGACCAAGGAGAAAGTACTTTGATTCGGCGAAGAATGATTTTGAAATAAAAGGCTTTACATCAGATGAGGCATCAATGTTAGCATTGAATAGGGGATCATGGAGGAATTTTCTTAGAGGGAATATGCTCCAGACTGAACGATGATAGGCATAATCAGTCTAATGATGATAATGATAATAATAATGAGATTATCATGTCTGGAGGATCCTCAAGAAACAGAGACATAGGGAGGAAATGGGAGTCCGGTGCACCCAAAAGAAGAAGAAAGGCTGAAACAGCAATATATAACCAAGAAATGAGTTTAAGCATGATGAAATTTTTGAAGAAACCCACTTCAGGTTAATCTGCTCTAGAGGCCTCTGATGAATCTGTCCTTCAAGTTTCAGTAGTCGCTGAAACAGAACCAGGGCCGAAGGAATCTCTTACCATGTCTGAAACAGCATCAGAATTAGGCGAAACCGCTATTATCCAAATTTCTGAGCCGAATAAGGAGTTAAGAAGTAAAAATATTTATGATACTCATTTACAGAATTAGATCCGGGAAAGTGGGTGTTTCCAGTAACAGATTCACAGCGTCATGACTTAATCCAAAATGGTCCCCAACAAAACCTCAAATCTGATGAGAGTTACCCCCAATTCGCAAATAAAAGACATTTTACTAAAAATTTACTAGAAAATTGAGTAATGGTGAAGAGCATCATCGTAAGTGGTTGGTTTACTCCACATCTCAAGAAAAAGTTTATCGCTTTCCATATAGACTTTTTTTCACTTTTGCAGACACAGATTGTGAAAGAAGGCTGTTGTGACTGGAAAGATCTCAGTAGGATATTACAAAGACGTGTACAAAGTCAAGGACACACGGAGTGTATGATTAAATGGATGGAATTCTATAAAGGACTGAGATATGGGAAAACAATAGATAAGGAAAACTAAAGACTGGTTAGGGAATCACAAAAGTATTGATATAACTTGTTAGAAAGATTGATTGATATTATCAACTACTTAGCGTCACACAATCTCGCATTTAGAGGTCATCGAGAATCCCTCAACCTGAATGATACTGGAAACAGTGGAAATTTTATAGACCTACAGTATTTAAACTGTTATCCAAATATGATCTAACACAAAAAGAGCACTTGCAACGTATTAATGAAAAGCAACTTTCTCAGCATTATTTAAGCCACGAGTTCCAAAATGAATTAATTTCATTGATGTCAAAATCTGTCGCTAACGAAATTGTAAAAAAGGGTCAAACAAGCAAAATATTATGCCTTCATGCTCGATTGTACCAGGGTTGTGAGCCGTGTGTAACAAATGTCAATAACATTAAGACTTTGCAAGTCCTCAACTGGAGAGGTACAGGAACACTTTGTTGGGTTTATTGCCATTGCAGAAAGAACGAGAGAATATTTAACAAATGCAATTTTCAATGAACTAGAAAATAATGATCCAGATATAAAAAAAAACTGTTGAGGACAGGGATATGAGAACGGCGACAATATGGTTGGCATTCTTGGAATTTGCTGCTCATAGTTGCAGTTAACGCATCTACAACAGCTACAACATTTTTCGGCTCCATCAACAAAATTTATGTGCTCTTTACAGGGTCTAGCAAGCGTTGGAAACATATAAAAAATAAATTAAAGTTGACAATGGAACCTCTGTCTGAAACAAGAGAGAACTATAAGCTACATTCTTCCAAATTGATGATGTCATCGAAAGCGTGAATGACCTGAAAAGTAAAACTGTTGATTCTGAAACTCTTAGTGATGTGAAACAGTCTCGAATGAAATGTTAACTTATGAGTTTATTGTTGCAATACGCGTGTGGTTCGATATTTTAGTAGTTGTGAACAATATAAATAAACAATGGCAGTCGGTTACTGTGAACCTGAAATTTTTGTTGACCTTTACGTTCATTTCGTGACTGGATTCAAGAAATCCGTATTGCAGAATTTGAAACATGTGTTGCAGAAACTCGATTGTTTGTAGAAAAAAGTAGTTACGAAATTGAGTCTGAGTTTAAAAAGAAAAGAATAGCACAGAAAAAGCGAATGTTCGAGTACGAACAAATTGGTGAACCAATACAATCAAATGAAACGCAGTACAGAATTAAATTTTTTAACACAATGATAGATGCTGTAATAGTCTACAGAGAATGTCGATTCACAGCGCTCGAAGAATAATCTGAGCGATTTGGTTTTAGTTATGATACAAATTATTTGAAATCTCTATCCAAGGAGGACCTTGTGAAGCATTGTGATGATTTAGGTATGATCGAGAAGGCGAAAATAGTGACATACAGTCTTTAGAACTTTACGATGAACTCTAGCTTTTAAAATCCAATCCACTAGACTAAATCAAAGACGCGAAACAAGTTCTTCAGTATATTTTAGAAAACAATTAGGAAGAAGTATATCCAAATTTTTATATAACAATTAGAAATATTGCTCACAGTTCAAATGAGTACAGCTTTGGCCGAGAGAAGCTTCTCAAAGTTAAAATTGATGAAGACTTAATTGAGAAGCACAATGAGCCAAGAAAGACTATGCGTTATCAGTACTATCATTTGAAGCAGAAATAGAGGCTAGTGTTGTGATGTGGTCAAAACAACTTCAGTGAGACAAAAAGCCGAAACGTTTCTCTATTTTAATTTATGCTTGTTTATTGTAATTTTTTACATTACAATAATACTTGTATATTATACTAATAAAATTTGAGTATATGGTTATTGGTGTATAATTCAGCTCATTTTATTTAACATTTTCTTCCATACTAAAAAAATGAAAGGTGCCTCGCAAAGACGAGTTCGCCGACGCCCAGTTTTCGTCTAGCGCCGCCACTGTGCTCGGATTGTTTGAGTGAGGATATTGGCGCTGCCCTTTCAAAGTAACTATGATAGAACTCGCTGGAGTGATTTAATGGTTTCTGGAAATCATGGAAAACCAAAATCTGGATGGTTGGAGTTGGATTTCAACTACCGTCCTGTCGAATGTGAGTCCAGTTTACTAACAAACAAAAAAGGGACTAATGAACTTACGTCCAGCAACACATTTTTCCCATGCTAGAGCCCATTTATTGTTATACTTTTTACAGAGACTTAGATCTAACACATTGTACCATACCACCTCCATTTACTGTATGCAAGGTTTACTTCTAGACGGTGATATAGTTCCTCATACTGTACTGTACTCACTTTACCATTAACGTATGGGTGCATCTCAATCGTGTCATGCCTGCTCATTGGATTGGAAGAGAAGGTGTTGTTCCGTGGCCTGCTCGTTCAAGAAACCTCAACCTATGTGATTTCTGGTTATGGTGAGTCTGAGATGCAATCCATACATTTCCGGACGTAAGCCATTCGATTTTAAGTAAATTATAGTTCTATGTTGTCACTGTTAATGCTGCAAAAAGTTCACCTCATACCTCACTAACAGGAAACAAAAGGTGTTAGTGCAAGGGACTAGTGAATTAAGCCATCAGTCATCATCAGTTGGGGAAGATAGTACTTGTGATTTCCCGCAAGAAGTCATATTAGTGCCATTGCTTTTTTGTGTGTAGACTTCTCACCAGTTACACTGCCAGAAGCAGAGTTCGTTTTGTTTGCAGATGATGCAAGTATTTCTGTAAATAGCATGTCGATCATAGTTATAGAAAGGTCTTCTAATGATATTTTCGTGAACATTAATAAATTGTTTAAAGCCAACTCATAGACTTTAAACTTTGAAAACATGAAGCTGAGTACATGTAAGAGGATTCCATCTAGCATATGATGAAGAAAAGCAGGTAATAAAGGTTGACAACAGTAAATTACTGAATTACAACTTGATAATAAATTTGTTGGGAGGAGCACACGCAGAACTGCAGAAACGATTTAACAAATCTGTATTTGTAATTTGAGTGTTAGCAGACATAAGTGACATAAAAATAGAAAAGGATGCATACTTTGCTTACTTTTATTCCATAATGGCATATAATATAATATTAAGGGATAATTCTTCAAATCAAACAAAACCATTCAGAGTCCACAAGGGTTTAATGGGTATGTTAGTGGAGTAAATTCACGGGCATCCTGAAGAAGCCTTTTCGAAGAACTGAGTACACTGCTTGGTGCCTCTCAGTACATTTATTCCTTAATGAATCTAACAGCTCAGTTCATACATACAATACTAGGAACAAAAACGATCTACACAAGGACTTAAAATCTCTCAGTTTAGTTTAAGAAGGGGTCCACTACTCAGGAACACACATTTTCAATAATTTACCACCAGTCACAGAAAAAAATTTAGCTACTGTGGTGTCTCACAGGTCTGATGTATGTGTCACGTACTTTCGCCGCGCACCGCCATGCAAGCACGGTGCGGCGTTCTTACGACGTCAGCCACGAGTGCCCTCTGCTGCAACTCTGCTCGTGGCCACCACTGAACTGGTTCGGTGACTTGGCAATAGGACAGGCACCAGATAAGACTCTCATCAGTAGACAGGCCTCTATCTAGTTAAACTATGTATCTGCATTCCACTAGTCTTTAGTCAACAAAGCTAAGTATTGCACTATCTCTATGAAATATACATCTTGTTCTAATCTAGTTAGTGTTTCTAGTTTCTGGCTCCCACTGGCTGGTCACTTCAGACTCTGTACCCTCACACACGTGCCTCCTATTCCCTGTGTCAGTCTCCCTGTACTCGGCCACAGACACCTGACACCTAAGCCAACCGGTGGAAATCAGAAACAAAAGTGGCGATGAGGCTGGGACACAAAAGTGGCGACGAGGAGCGACAGAAGAACCGTGGACCAGCCCGCTTGCAGGAGCCAGACAGCAGCAGTCAGAGCACGCAGAAATTGCTCCTGCCTTATTATAAGATTTTTGGGGGACATATTCTGTTCCATGTTTTGTGGACTTTTTTGTTGCAGAGAGTCCTCTTTCACATTGTATTTGTCTTTTGTTACAATTTTCTTGTATGCACGGCGCCTAATCAGTCAGCATGGCCACTACCCCGAACCAGATCTTATTGGAAATTATTCAGTTACAGACGGCGCGAATCACGCAACTACTCCAATCGGTGTCCCTGTTGATGGCGAAGGTAACTCAGCAACAACAGCCGTCGCTTCAGCCGCCCACATCTGCCGCCACACCTCTTCCTATGTTTCGCCAGTAGAACGAACGTGAGGAAGAATGGAGCGATTACTTGGCGCAATTTCAAGAACTCATCGCAGCTCATCAACTTACAGGTCAGACAGTCAAGCATTTGTTCCTCTCCGAGGTGGGCACAAAGACCTTCATATTACTGCAGAAAATTTTCCCCCACGCATATCCTCGTGATCTTGAATTTGATGCAGTAGTAGATGCACTGAATGCTCATTATGAGAGAAAAGTTATCATAGCTGCGGCGCGGTACCGATTTTTCAGACTGAAAAAATCACCGGAACAGTCGCATCAGCAATGGATTACAGAGTTGAAGGACTTAACCCGCAAATATAAATTTACTTGCTCTTGTGGACTTTCTTATAGTGATATTATGTTGAGGGATGCAATTACGCAGAACATTCAGGACCCCAGAATTAGGGCAGCGATTCTAAAACAGTCTCACCCTTCATTGGATAGTGTACTGCAACTTTTGACTTAGCAGATGTAGAAACGCAAAGCCACAGTGTTAACTCAGTGCACTGCAACGGACGCTTTCCTAGTCACAGTTCTCAATCTAGCCCTAATGATTCTTACAATTCTACTGGCCCTGATGAACAGTCAGTAAACAGTAGCCAGTGTAAAATCACGTCACAAAGGTCGCCCTGTAATGTTAGACAAAGTAATTTGACAAACAGGCGCCGACGTTCTTTACAGAAAAATGTTTGTAAGTCTTGCCCCCCGTGTGTATCTCGCCACAAAGGTGTGCAGTGCCCTAGTCGCAACGCCATCTGTTATCAATGTGGCAAATCAGGACACATACAGGCAGTGTGTATGCAGAATAAAAATTCTGAGAATGGTACCTTTGGGAACAGTGCTTCGCAAAGTGTGTTCATGCTGTCAATGTCATACACGCTGTGGATTTGGACAGGGTTACTCTTGATTCGCAAATGCAAGGACGTTCTTCTTCGCCTACAGCAAAACTATGTAGTGCGCCACCTCGCAAGCGCTGTCGAGTCGCGTCAGACTTCGGAACAGAAAAGGGACCGGGACAAACAAAATGACTATGTGCAGTGCAATCCTGTACTGAACCTAATGCCTTCTGCAACTTCTCCTTGTAAAAATGCCCAGTACAGTGTAGCCAGTGACAGTAGACTTTATGTAGCTACTCAGAGTAATTTTAGTGCAGAAGCTGGTGAATCTGTGGCAGCTTTGCAAACTTGCGCGGAAGCCGATCCGGCGGCAGTGCCATATAGGGACAGTGTTATTAATCTGCTGTGTGCCGAGTCTGCGTCGCTTCCTTCCGTACACAGCCTGCGCAAGCGCAAGTGCAGCAAAGAAACTGTAGCAGACGTTGCCCACATTCGCGCACCTGTCGTGCGCCAGAAGCACAACATTTTTGTGACTCTTTCCATAGAAAATAAGACTGTGCTATTTCAGCTCGACACTAATTTCACTGTCATATTAATGAATAAAGACACTTATGAACTTCTGGGTTCGCCAAAATTGTCGCCGTCTCAACAAGTGCTCACAGCGTACATAGGACAAAATATTCCCGTGCTGGGAACGTGTAGCCTGCCCGCTTCTTTTCAAGGTATTACCAAAACTATCGCTTTTGTTGTTATTCAGGGGAAATCTACACAGAAAATTTTTGGACTAGATGCATTCGACTGTTTGGCTTATCAATTCAAAGAGATGTGCTTCAAATTTCGTCAGTAGTGCCTCAGGACAAAAAATCAATGCATTGTGTGAAAAATACAGTGATTTGTTTTCGCCGGATCTAGGTTGTGCAAAAGACTTCGTGGCACATGTAACTTTAAAAAAATCTGAAGTTCCAAAATTTCGTAAAGCTAGACCAGTACAGGTGGCACAGTTGCCGAAGAACTTAAACGTTGGCAGGATATGGGTGTGATTTCTCCTGTTTCTGCGAGTCAGTGGGCCTCGCCTTTAGTAATTATAACCAAGCCGACAGGAAAACTTCGTCTCTGTGCGGACTTCAAATCAACAGTGAACAGTCAAACAATTGTAGACACTTACCCCCTGTCCCGTCCTGAGGAACTTATGGACAAATTAGGACAGTCTCGCTTCTTTTCTAAGATTGATTTAGCAGAGCCACACTTACAGATTCCGCTCGATGATGAGTCAAAAATGTTTTTCGTGATTAATACTCACATGGGCCTTTTTCAATTTCAACGCCTACCCTTTGCAGTTCTTCCGTCCCCGCTATTTTTCAGCATTTTTTGGAACAGCTGACAGTTGCTGTACCGTGTTGCTCGAACTATTTAAATCATATTGTGGTCTCGGGACTCACAGTTGAAGAACATTTATCAAACCTGGAGTGCCTTTTCAAAGTGTTGACTGCAGTAGGTCTACATTGTAATAAAGCAAAGTGGTCGTTTTTTTTTCAAACTGAAATGGAGTATCTAGGCTATGTGATTAATGCCCAAGGGATCCATCCGTTACAGTCACATCTTCGAGCAATCAACGACTTGCCTCCTCCTAAGAATGTGCATGGATTGCAAGCAGTTATGGGAAAGCTTAATTATTATTTCAGATTTATTCCGAATGCCTGTCAGATTGCAGCTCCACTGCATCGCTTACATAGGAAGAATGTTCCTTTGTATGGTCTAAAGACTGCCAGGTTGCCTTTGACAAATTAAAGTCTGCACTACTCAGTGATGCATGTTTGACCCACAGAAGCCTGTATTGCTAGCAGTGGATGCCTCGTCTTTTGGTCTGGGCGCAGTATTGTCACATCGTATTAGATCTCACAATCGTCCTATTGCCTTTGCGTCCAAGCTACTGACGCAAACGTAACAGAATTACAGGAAAATAGAAAAGGAGGTCTTAGCAATCATTTACAGCGTCACGAAGTTTCATCATTATCTCTATGGCAGAGAATTCTATTTGTTGACAGACCACCAGCCTCTCACGTCGTTGTTCTCACCCACAAATCCAATTCCGCCACGAACGGCACAAAAGCTTCAGAGATGGTCCTTGATATTGTCAAATTATCAGTATGAGATTTTGTACCGACCTACCACTCAACATGCCAACGCGGACACACTTTCCCGACTTCCGGTTGGCGAGGATGTGTCATTTGATTCTTCAGAAATGGCATGTTGCCAGATAGACTCCAGAGATGCTTCTGCTGTTGCAGACTTCCCTTTGAACTCTCGTCAGGTTGCACAGGAAACAGCTGCGGAAGCGGACCTAAGTGTGGTAGCACGTTTTGTTCGCTCAGGGTGGCCTGCCAGAGCCAAAGACTTTGGTTCGACGTTATTTTGCACAACACCATGCATTGTCTTTAAGTCAGGGTATTCTGTTGTTACATACGGACAACGACCAAACAAGAGTGATTGTTCCTCGTTCCTTGCAACGAGAAGTGTTACGCCTCCTGCATCAGGACATTGGGGTATTGTTCGGACGAAGCAACTGGCCAGACGTCATTGTACCTGGGTTGGTATGGACGCCCATATAGAGAGCATGACGTCACAGTGTACGGTTTGTGCGGAGCATCAGGCGGCTCCTCCGCAAACTTTCTCGGACTGGTCACGGCCCAAAGGATTGTGGCAACGTTTACACATTGACTTTGCTGGAACTTTCGGGAATACGGGCTGGTAATTCGTTGTAGACGCTTTCAGCAAGTTTCCTTTCGTGAATGCCATGAACTCAACGACAGCTTCTAGTACAATCAGTGCCTTAACATCTGGGTTTTGCATCGAAGGTTTGCCTGAAATTATCTTCAGTGACAATGGACCTCAGTTTGTTAGTGCGAAATTTCAACAGTTTTGTCGTGTGAATGACATTCAGCACATCACCACCGCACCTTTTCACCCTTATTTCAAGGGTGAAGCAGAACGTTTCATTCGAACTTTCAAGTCTCTCATGGAAAAGATGAAAGGTCAGCACTCCAGGCAGCAAGCTCTTTTTTTGTGTACGTATCGGTGCGTGCCACGTGACGGCCCATCTCCTGCCGAGATGATCCACGGGCGCCATCACCGCACTCTCCTTCACCTGCTGCCGCCTCCCACGCACCGAGTCGGTTCGTATGGCCCTTCGCGTTTTCAGGTTTCTACGCTGGTGCTGTACAAGTTGTTCAAGTTGTTCGCTGGGAACAAGCTATGCATGCCAGGCACCATTCAGCGCGAGCTTGGTCTCAATATGTATGTTGTACGTTCTTCCACAGGGTCGGAGCTGTGGCGTGTCTGCACCGGCCGCGCCATCCTGCCTCTGGTTTCTTGATTCCAGACCCAGTTCACCGCCAGGGAGCACAGCTACATCGCTCGCCGACGGGCCCAGCGTCCCCGGACTACGAGATCGACCCCATGGAGGTTGACACGCCTCCGATACTGTTGTCCCCGCCGCCGCCGTCGCCGACGCAGCTGCCAGCGTCACCGAATGGGACTCCAGGACCGTGCGTGTCCCTCCAACCTGGGCCACACACCTCAGAAGAAGATGACCTGCTCCCTCTGGGTGGAGGTGTGCGCCCTTACCCCTTTTTGGTGGGTTTTCCGGGGGATCGCAAGGTGGATACCGGGGAGCGGACGACGTCTCGATCCCAGACTCAGCTACGAAGCCCGTCTCACCAGTAACGCCCCCGCCCAGGACCTCCTCCCAGTGCAGCCGCCGTGGCCCTCAGCCGTACGCCATAACGGCGCGGCGGTTTGGGGGGGGGGAGGGGTGTGGTGTCGCACAAGTCTAAAGTGCGCACCACGTACTTTCACTGCGCGCCACCATGCACGCACGGTGCGGCGTTCTTACGACGTCAGCGACGAGCGCCCTCTGTTGCAACTCCGCTCATGGCCACCACTGAACTGGATCGGTGACTTGGCAATATGACAAGCATCAGATAAGACTCTCATCAGTAGGCAGGCCTCTATCTAGTTAAACTATTTATCTGCATTCCACTAGTCTTTAGTCAACAAAGTTAAGTATTGCACTTTCTCAATGAAATATACATCTTGTTTTAATCTAGCTTAGTGTTTCTAGTTTCTGGTGTCCCACTGGCTGGTCACCTCAGACTCTGTACCCGCACATGCATGCCTCCTATTCCCTGTATCGCTCTCTTTCTACTCGGCCACCGACACCTAAGCCAACTGGCGTAAACGAGACACAAAAGTAGCGACGAGGATGGGACACAAAAGCTACAAGTAATGGTCAGAGTAAGAGGAACCTGAAAGACTTGTTAGTGGCCAACTCCTGCTCCATTGATGAATTTTTGCGCAGAACCAAACGGATATGCGGAACAAACAACTAATCTAATCTGATTTATTCTTCATTACACCTTTTTTGTTCCATATCCAAACCTAAATCTTAGAGTTTGTACACTATGCTAAACAATGTTCAGTTGCAACGCGTCCTATGTGTTCATTGGTTCAATGACCCCGGAAAAATGCTCATAGTGAAAAAAGAAAAGAAAAAAAGTAAAATGTTTTTAAACTATCAGTTTTCGTTTCGTCCTTCTATCAAATCATTTTACATGCATATTCAAAGTATTTTTACTGCATGAGAAACGTTTAAAGTCGCGGAGACAGCACGATATCAGTCGTAATGCAGCTGTTTAATATAGGTAGCAGTGGCCGTAGTTTTGCAATGCGCATGCGTGGCCGTTTGTAAATCTATCGGACTCAACTGCTTGGTCTTTAGTCCGTAGCTTACAAATTACTTAAACTAAGGAAACTAACCGAAGGACAACACAAACTCCCATGCCCCAGGGGAGACTCGAACCTCCGAAGGTGATCGGCCGCGCGCACCGCATCACGGCGCCCCAGTACGCACGGCCGATCCGCCGCTGCCAGTTTGTCTTCTTTATCCCCTGGAGGCAACATATGGCCGCTCCCGCGGCATGAAGGGGTGAGAGGAAACGCCGATTTTAACATTGGGGTTGGAGCTGGTAAAGACGTCAGCTTCTGGCTGCTCAAGCTGGGGCGGTTACGCAGGAACGGTCCCAAAGAGGACAGTGGAGCTACTGCGCACCTCGCTTTGCTCATGGGCAAATTAAGGCAACATCCGCCCTTCACAATTGTTTTTGGTGCATTAAAACACGTCATATTTGGTAAAATATCTTATAACTGCAAATTAAAGATGCATCTACTGTAAACGCCTTCAGAATATCCAATCATGAATAATAATGAATTCACTGCTCTCCACCAATAATCGCTTGGTAAGAGCTATCGCTTTATGTAGTCGAACCTAGTGGGCTCGAAACCGACTGCAAGCAAATATTTTCAAATCCATTTCCTTCTTAATGGTTATGGGAACAACAATGACCTGTATTCTTACTTACCACATATCTTTGGACGTTTCAGCAAATGTGTCGTGATTTTTAGGGTAAATTGGATTTAGCTATTCGTTCTAACAAGCCGAGATAAGACATCTTTTCAGGAAAATATATCTATAGGAGCGGGGGGGGGGGAGGGAAGCCAACCGGAACGCTTTCCCCCGGCGCAACTCGCAGAGATGCACCACATTGTCTCTTTGGACGCGCCGCCAAGCGAGCGAGGGAGCCAAAACATCGACGCACGACACACCGAGTGGGAGGGGGGGGGGAGGTTGGCCGCTACTATCAAGGCCCTGTAGTCAAAGAAGTGAACCTCCAGTCACCTGAAGCACCAGCCGCCACTGAGAACGACATCTTTCAGTAAAATGACCTTGTGTTTGAAGAGAGGACACAGTTCGTAGTAATCGATGGTAAGGCATCGACTAAATCAGAGGTGATATCCGGCGTTCCGCAGGGTAGTGTTATTGGTCCTCTGCTGTTCCTTATTTACATAAACGATTTTGGGGGAAATCTAAGTAGCTCTATTAGGTTATTTACAGATGACGCCGTCATTTACCGTCTAGTAAAATCATCTGAAGAACAAAACCAGCTTCAGAATGATCTGAATAAGACATGGGCATGGTATAAAAATTGGCAATTGTCTCTAAATAATGAGAAGTGTGAAGTCGTGCACATGAGTACGAAAAGAAATCTATTGAACTTTGTTTACAAGATAAACCAATCAAAAGTGAAGGCCGTAAACTCCACAAAATACCCAAGAATTACTATTACTTCAGACTTAAACTGGAAAGAACACATAGATAATGTCGTGGTAAAGGCGAACCAGAGACTGCGTTTTATTGGCAGAACTCTTAAAAGATGCAACAGAACTACAAAAGAAACTGCATACACTACGCTTGTCGGTCCATTATTGGAGTATTGCTGCCCAGTGTGGGATCCTTATCAGGTGGGTTTGACGGAGGACATCGAAAGAGTCCAAAGAAGGGCAGCTCGTTTCGTATTGTCACGATACAGGGGAGACAGCGTTAAGGAAATGATACAAGATCTGGGATGGGAATCATTACAACAACGGCGCTTATCGCTGCGGCGTGGGCTACTTACGAAACTCCAATCGCCAACATTCTCCTCCGAATGCGAAAATATATTGTTGACTCCGAGTTACATAGGTAGAAATGATCGTCAGAATAAAATATGAGAAATCAGAGCTCGAACGGAGAGAGATTCAGGTGTTGTTCCTTCCCGCGCGCTATTCGAGAATGGAATGGGAGGTAAAATAGTATAACGGTGCAAACGTAGGCTTCCGCGGCAGTTGTCACTATCAATAAAATCCTTCTGGGTATGATAAAGCGTCGTCATTTAGTAAACTTTGCCGACGTTTCGGCCACTGTTGCAGGCGGCCTTCATCAGGGTCTGTGTCTGACACAATCAGACACAGACCCTGATGAAGGCCGCCTGCAACAGTGGCCGAAACGTCGGCAAAGTTTACAAAATGACGACGCGGTATCATACCCAGAAGGATTTTATTGATAGTATAACGGTGGTTCGATGAACCCTCTGCGAGGCACTTAAATGTGATTTGCAGAGTATCCCATGTAGATGTAGAACGAGTAACATGTTTTGTTGAAGGACATTATCTGTAGGTTCAAGTTAGTAAGACTGTTTGTATTGTAGGTGGTGGGGCTCACACGCGGTGGAGCCGGTAGGAGCAGTTGAGCTGCTCTCGGATGAGCGCGAGCACGCGGCCGTTCCAGGTGCGCTGCCAGGCGGGCCTGCGCAGGCCGTCGAAGACGCGCGCGTCGTCGCGCGGCTCGTGCGTCAGCACCAGCTGGTAGCCGCGCATGCGCCCCAGCGCGCGCGGCGCCCCCCACTCTAGCGCCCGCGGCAGCGGCGCCGCCACCGGCCGCAGCAAGCCCCACCCTAGGGACCACCGCTCGAACGGCTCCATCCTGCGGCAGACGAGAGAAGTACTAAGTAAGCATACAATAATTACACAGGTCGACAAATTTTCACTTTTTGTCTGGGGTTTGCATGAAAATATGAATTTCTGACTAAATTGACCCTGCTGATCACAAATCTGCAGCCTGTTTCTCTGTAGCACGTCAGGTTTTTGCACCACCACTATCATCATCAAATTCACCATAGTCTAACTCTGCACCCAATGACATTGGAAACTGGAAAGAAATTACGGGACAATGGAAACAAAATGGAACAGTAAAGTGGTTAAAAAAGAATTGGAAGAAAGGCATATGAATTATAAGAATCAATTATTATGGTGGGCGCTTACCAGGTAGAGGTATTACTTCCGTTTTGTTTGCCCGTGAATGAACGCTTGATATCGTTCCTCTTGTGTGTCACTTCTCCTTCACGTGTGACGCACCAACAGTAGTCAGTTTATTCCCCAACGACCTTGATAAAGATGTTCCATAGTTTTAAGTTCCTGATGAAATCGTTCCCCATGTTCCTCTGATGTGTCAACCAACTGTTCTTGAAAACTCTCTAAGTGTGACATTAGAAAATGTAGTTTTAGAGAGACCTTGCATCCTAACTGTTTAAAGGACTGTAGCATGTCTTCCACTATTTCCTTGTAACTAGGCTGCTTATTCTGGCCAAGGAAAAGATGCACAACATTTTTTAAACTTCTCCAAGCTTGAAGTTTTATTTCCATCATAGAACTGTCAAAGTGCTCATCAGACATCAACTTCCTTATATCTGGTCCAACAAATATCCCTTCTTTCAACTTTGCAGCTGATAGATTTGGGAACTGCCTACACAGGTAATGGAAACAGTTTCCTGTTTTGTTTGGCACACAATGTGTGGAGCAAATAACTTGTCCTGATCGCCGAGCTTCATGCCGAAATATGCAAAATATAACTAATGCACAAATTTTGTTATTTGTCGACGTCTTACACGTATCACATAATTTACACAGATATAACAAAACGTATCTGGGCTATTCGCACACTGCCTTCCTGACATTTTTAACACATCTTCAGTGAAATACCACCACTCACAACAAAGCGCGAAAGCACCTTCTTGTAACTGTAGCACACACTCACTGATTTCTGCGGCGATAATGGAACGTCAGCTCCAAGCTCATTAGCCCCCTATGCCTCACCTTCACACAAAAAATGCAGCGATGTCACATTTCTGTAGTTGTGGACACTGCATAACATAGATTTCGCAGCCAATGGTAGGATTGGAGGGGGGTAGCTGTGCAGAAAAAACTGAGGGTGATGGGAAAAAACTGATATGATTTTCATATTCAGGGGTGCAAATTTAGTAAAGAACACCACTTATTTTCCAAACCCCAGAATCCATGTCGACCTGTGTTATCAAAGCCATACTTTAGCAAAAGATCTTTCCGAGAACCCGAAAAAATTCTGGTCCTATGTAAAATCGATAAGCGGGTCAAAGCCCACTCTCCAGTCACCCGCTGATCATTCTGGGGCAGTAATAGAAGAAAGCAAAAGAAAAGCTGAAGTTCTATATTTAACCTTTAAGAAATCTTTCACGCAGGAGGACCGCACAAATGTACCATCATTTGATCAACGTACTAATTCCGAAATGGGGGACATAGCAATAGGTATTTCCGGTGTAGAGAAGCTGCTGAGAGAGATAAATACGAAAACGTCTGCTGGTCCGGATTGAATACCAGTTCGGTTTTACAAAGAGTATTCTGCGGCATTGGCCCCCTACTTAGCTTGCATTTATCGCGAATCTTTAATTCAGCGCAAAGTTCCTAGTGATTGGAAAAAATCGCAGGTGACTCCCGTTTATAAGAAAGGAAAGAGAACTGACTCACACAATTACAGGCCAATATCGTTGACATCGGTTTCATGTAGAATTTTAGAGCATATTCTCAGTTCGAATATAGTAAATTTCCTTGAAACGGAAAATCTTCTTTCCATGAATCAGCACGGGTTTAGGAAACATCGTTCATGTGAAACTCAGCTTGCCCTTTTCTCACATGACATCTTGCGAGCCATGGATGAAGGGCAACAGGCGGATTGTGTTTTTCTGGACTTCAAAAAGGCGTTCGACGTGGTGCCACACTACAGACTGCTAACGAAGATACGAGCCTATGGAATAGGTTCACAGATTTGTGACTGGATGGAAGACTTCCTAAGTAATAGAACGCAGTACGTTGTTCTCGACGGCGAGTGTTCATCAGAGACGAGTGTATCGTCAGGCGTGCCCCAGGGGAGTGTGATAGGACCGCTATTATTTTCTATCTATATAAATGATCTGATGGACAGAGTAAGTTGTAATATGCGGCTGTTTGCTGATGACGCTGTGGTGTATCGGGAGGGTGTCGTCTGTAATTGACTGTAATAGCATACAGTATGACTTAGACAAAATTTCTGTTTGGTGCGAAGAATGGCAGCTAGCTCTGAATGTAGAAAAAATGTAAGGTGAGTAGGAAAAACAATCCTGTAATATTCGAATACAGCGTTAGTAATGAGCTTCTTGATGCTGTCACGTCGTTCAAATATCTAGGCGTAACATTGCGGAGCGATATGAAATGGAACGAGCATGTAAGGACAGTTGTGAATAGGGCGGACAGCCGACTTCGGTTTATTGGGAGAATTTTGGGAAGATGTACTTCACCCATAAAGGAGACCGCGTATAAAACACTTGTACGACCACGTCTTGAGTATTGCTCAAGTGTTTGGGATCTGCAGCAGATCAGTTTAAAGGAAGACATAGAGGCGGTTCCGAGACGAGCAGCTAGATTTGTTACCGGTAGGTTCGACCAATGCGCGAGTGTCTCAGAAATGCTCCGGCAACTCAATTGGGGATCGCTGGAAAAAAGACGACGTTCTTTTCGTGAATTTCGGTTGAATAAATTTAGAGGGCCGGAATTTGAAGCTGAGTGTAGTACGATCTTGCTGCCGCCTACTTACATTTCGTGTAAAGATCACAAAGATAAGAGAAATTAGGGCTCGTAGAGGCATATAGACATCCTTTTTTTCCTCATTCAGTTTGGGAGTGGAATAGGAAAGGAAATGTCTAATAGTGGTACAGTGTACCCTCCGCCACGCACCTTACGGTGAATTGCGGAGTATGTATGTAGATGTAGATGTAGATGTAGATGTAGAATGTGGAACACAGTACACTGTCATATATTGATTTTACTGTTGGAACTGTTGAGAGGCTGTTTGAACCACAGAGACGCACTCCAGGCTGAGAAATAGAGACCTTTGCAGATAACAGGCTAAAACAGACACGTATATCTTACGAGATGTAGGCACTAAAGAAATCTCATAGCGAACTGCTGATGCCCTCGGTCACCGTCCCAGGGTAGAGGTTACCTTTCGGAGAAGATGGGCGTAACTTCATATAGCGTCTAGACGCTGTTGTAAGACGTTACATTAGTACTTGGTGGCCAACAGGCACGTTTTAATGTACGTAACAAAGTTGATACCAGTCACTTGGGATCAGCAATGTCATTGGTTCCACGAGGCTAGAGTGAGAGGGTAAAGAAGAAAAACTGCAAGTTAGCAGCTCCCCTGAGGCGTGGCCTAAGGTGGAGCCTAAGGTGTGGCCAACTGACGTAAAACATTGTTGTTGTTGCCCATATTGGGTAGCATCGTGACGTTTTACTTTCAGCTGAACAATGTTGCTACCAAGTATGGATTTTGTTAGTGCACAAACAAGCCACCTCCCCACCCACCTGGGGAATGGCAGAAAGGACAGGGCTGAAACGTGGTTCGCTAGAGGACTCAGAGAGAGGGCAAACCACAATTTAGATTGGTTGAACCAAGCAGCGGCCAATAG
Organism: Locusta migratoria; assembly: GCA_026315105.1. NCBI lineage: Eukaryota > Metazoa > Arthropoda > Insecta > Orthoptera > Acrididae > Locusta > Locusta migratoria. The sequence continues at coordinate 359,263,764 of CM048750.1, forward strand.
GAAATTGTTAACTGTCGGAAAGTGGGGAAAAGAGGTGCGCCCACACCAGCCGTTAGAACCCCCAGTTTTTGGATCAAAAAGGGAGTTCTAAGTCAGACGAGTCGAGCGCCAGCCCGTGATATCGCCGTCAGCGTCAGGGTGCTCCATGACAGTCTGTTTCTTGCGGGGAGTGCGTCTGTCTAGGGGATTCTGCTAGGGAACGTAATTACTGGCTTCTGTTGTGGCAAACGATTTCTACTTCTTGTTTTTTAAAATAACTAACCCCAGAGTAATAGACTTAGAATGGGATGCAATAAATTCAATGCAAGGTACCTAGGAGTTCCATAACGTTTCCTAACAAGTATCCTCTCGAGTCCCGAAATCCGCGTCTCTAGTAGAAGCCTGTACTGTCTCTCTGCAATCACTCCTTTCCGCTCGGGATATGCAGACTGACCTTGTTACCTCTTCCATCTTTCCTATGCAGGACAAAACAACACTGCCAAAGATTACTAAACAACTAAGCATATACACTGCTCGAAACCAGTGTAACTCTCAGGGTTAGATTATTGACACAGTCTAACATATAGAGTAAATTGGGGCAAGATTGCGCACTTAAGGTTTTATTACCGGTATAATGGAGAAAACTTCACGAATTATAATCATATTTTAACTGGCGATTCATCTGACTTTTTCCTATTATACAACAGAGTCCAAAAGTCATATCTACGAGGCGCGTCCATCAAGTACGAGGTGTGTTAGAAAAATAATGAGATTGGCAACACTGCGGGAGATCTGGCAACTTTGTGTCTACCAGCCGATGCTAAATCTGATTCATCAGTCCAAGTTACAACTCCGTACAGTGAACACATTAATTTTCACAACGCCATTAGTAAAGTTGTGTTTTCATTGTGCATCACAGAAATGGAGCATCGGAATATTTCCTATTATATAACAGAGTCCAAAAGTCATATCTACAAAACGCGCCCATCAAGTACGAGGTGTGTTACAAAAGTAATGAGATTGGCAACACTGCGGGAGATCTGGCAACGTTGTGTCTACCGGCCGATGCTAAATCTGATTCCTCAGTCCAAGTTACAACTCCGTACAGTGAACACATTAATTTTCACAATGCCATTAGTAAAGTTGTGTTTTCATTGTGCATCACAGAAATGGACCATCGGAATTTAGAGCAACGTTGTGCAATAAAGTTTTGTGTTAAGCTTGGTGAATCCGCGAGTGTGACTTTTGAGAAGTTGAAACAGGCCTATGGAGAACAGTGCTTATCGAGAGCACAAGTTTTCCGCTGGCACAAATCATTTTTGGAAGGCCGAGAACACGTTGAAGATGAGTCTCACTCAGGGAGACCTTCGACTTCAAATACTGACGAAAATATTGATCGTGTGAGGGCTCTTGTGAGATCAGACCGTCGTTTAACAATAAGGGTGATCAGTGTACAGCTAAATTTAAACATTTTCACCGTGCAACAAATTGTGACAGATGATTTGAACATGTGAAAGGTTTGTGCCAAATTGGTACCGAAAAATCTCACAACTGAACAGAAGCACATTCGAAAAAACATGTGCATTGATTTTCTTGAGAGGATTGCTAATGACCACGAATTCTTCAATTGTGTGATCACTGCTGATGAATCCTGGATATTTCAGTACGATCCTGAAACAAAGCGGCAAAGTAAAGAATGGCACACTCCATCATCTCCTCGGCTGAAGAAATGTCGAATGAGCAAGTCAAAGATCAAGACCATGCTGATTCTTTTTTTTTTATCGTGCACAAAGAATTCGTCCCACCAGGACAAACTGTAAACCAAGTGTTTTATAAAAGTGTCCTTGAAAAGTTGAGGAAAAGAGTGATCCGTGTGAGACTAGAAATTGCAGACAAGTGGATGCTTCACCATGACAACGCTCCGTGTCACACAGCTATTTGTATCCGTGAATTTTTGACCTCAAAACGCATTACTATTGTTCCTCAACCCCCCTATTCACCTGATTTGAGTCCTTGTGACTTTTTCCTCGTCCCGAAATTGAAACATGTCCTAAAAGGACGTCATTTTGAAACACTGGAGAACATTCAAAAGACAGTGACCGACCAGTTAAAAGCCGTACCAAGTGAAGACTTCCAGCGCTGCTATCAAGAGTGGGAACCACGACTCCGCCGATGTGTAGCTGCCCAAGGGAACTACTTTGAAGAAGATAACATTGTTGTTTGAAAATAATAAAATCTTTGGTTAGTATGAAATCAGTCTCATTACTTTTCTCACACACCTCATAAGTTCCGTTTCAATTTACCTCCGCTGCAGCGCTGCGATTGCAGTTCCGCACATGCACTGCAGACGATGTGTATCAAGGTGAAGAACGTAGCCATTTGGAGATCGCTGTCAGTTACGTACGCTTTGTTGTGCTTGTTTGAAATGACGGCATTGATTGAAAATCATGTCGGTGATTCGGTTTCTGAATGCGAGGAAAGTGAAACCAATTGAAATTTATTGGCAAATTTGCGATGTTTATGGACCAAATGCGATGAGTGATTCCATGGTGAGAAGATGGGTCCGACAGTTCAATAGCGGGCGTAGTGATGTGCACGATGAAGAACGAAGTGGGCGTCCACCTTTGGTTACAGAAGGACTTTCATCTGTTCGTACATCTCAAGTTTTGCCTTGGCAGTCATCACTTTACCAATGACGACGAGTTGAAAGAAACTGTTTCCAACTGGTTAAAGACACAAGCGGCAGATTTTTATGAAGAAGGTATACAAAAGCTGGTGCCACGCTATGACAAATGCCTGTAAAATTTCGGCAGTTATGTGGAAAACTAGTTCAAAAGTTGTAGAATTTTGTGCAATAAAAATTTCTTCTGACTCTGTGTACAATTTCATTTTATTACTATACGGAACTTACTTTCTGGACGCGCCTCGTATAATCTAAACTGTATTTAATAAAAAAAGTAATGCAAATGCACAGACTTACCCAACCGTGGGGTAAGAGGTCGTTTCCAGTGGGGTAAGTTTGCGCGTTATTATGAAAATGATAAAAACATAACTGTCATTCAATCCTTTGTCTTTATTTAATTCATCGTATACGTGAATATAATGCCCCTTGTTTCTCGCCATATAACAATAAGTTTTAGTACAAAATACGCTTAATTGAACAATTGCGGAGCTTGTGAAACAGAATCTGGATAATATTCCAATTGGAAGTAATGCTATTTAACAGAGGTCACAAATGAAGTGTCCAGAACCTTCATAACAAGAAGAGGATTCCTGTCACCTCTCCTCGCATTTTAGACATTGAACCCAATCTTCTGTTGGCGGATTATTGTAATTTTCTGCATAGCCGGGAGAGTGAAAAGCACGGGACTTTCCATCGACGTATTTCAGTTTTGCTTTTCTTTCTTTTTGTTTGCTTGATCAGAATCAATTATTCGAAACTCCCTCGCTAGTTGACATTTAGACTTTGCGTTTCTCTGGCCCTCTTTTGCAGCTTCCAGCATTTCTGGAATGTATGCCTTACATAGTTTTTCTTTTGTAGACGCTATCGACGTACAATATCGACCTCTATGTTCATAAACGTTTTTAGCTGATGGGGTAAGATTACGCACTGCGCAGTTTCACCCCACCCAAACCGCAATACGGGACTGCAGCTTTTGTCTGCTTTGCACGAAATTCTATGTTTCAATGTGTAACCAGACTGACAACAAATCGTAGTTCACTATAATATAAAGTTAAACATCCGGTGCTCCTTAATGTCTTAGGTAGAGCTTATTTTCACAAGACAAAATTTTATATCAAAACTAGATAACCCGGTGAACTTCGTATCACTACCTCTTAATATAAAAAATTTAATTTAAATCATATGTATTTTAGACCCAGTAGCGTTCTAAAAGTATCGGCTCGATAGCGGGCGGAAAGAGTTGGCAAATCAGGCACATAAGTCCAGGATATTGTTCATGTCACATTCGTGTAATTTCAGGGAAACGATAAAAATTTTATCGCAGTCAGATGAAAGGTTCTCAACTTATAGTGTTGTGTACATTTAGAAACACATTGAAAATGGAGTTTGTTTCGAATTTTGCGACTTTCCTTTTTAACAGTCTCTATTTTTTTCTGTAAACGTTTCCAAGAACATAATGAAAAACAAAAAACGAATTACCCCTCTCCGTCAAGTGAGTAGTCAGTTATAGTGCTGAATTCAATGAAAACACATTAAAAAATGCCCTTTCAGTTTTTCTCAAATTTTCCAATTATCTGGTAGACTTTCCAAAAAATTTATTTCACACAAACCTAATCCTGTCGAGCCGTACTCAAGTGATGCCCTTGCAGTCATGTGGCAATTGATTTTTATTATTAGAAAAAAATCGCTCTTCGGTTTTTCCTAAATTTTCCTACTTTCCTGGCGACTTTTCCAAATTTTTATTTGATGCGAACCTTCCTCTTGCTTTTAACATGAAATGTACAAAATTTTATCGCAATTGGACGAACGGTATTAACAGGTCAATGGAAAAAAGCTGTTTCAGTTTTTCCCGATTTTCCTCTTTCCCGGACATGTTTTCCATATTTTACGACCGTTTAAATCTTCCCTGGACTTTACGAATATTTCAAGACTAAAATTAGCCAAGTCAGTTCAGCCGTTCTCGAGTTTTAGCGAGACTAACGAACAGCAATAATATAAAACATTGCACAGCCGTTAGCACTACGACAACAACCAAACCATGGCAACGAAGAGTCAGCCACAGAGGCTGTCTCGTGCAATGCAGAACAGCCACCTGCTGGATATTTAAATCTGAGATACATGCGCTGCGTAGTCTTACCCGCTGCGCTCACATCCCATTCTACTTTACAGTCATGACACTCCCACTGATTTTTGTTATACGCCACGACAGCAACGCTCCAAGCGCCTGGGTAGGTGCATTTCTGGATACGATATAGGACGAGTGTGAATAGTATCGTGTAAATTCATTTTAACATTACTTTTTACGACAGGGAATGTACGTAGTGTCATACAAATCGGTAGTAACTAGAAAATAACTTCTCATTTGTCTCTATTAGGTTTCCTGAGAACTATTGGAAGGTATGAAATAGTACTTTTCAAGACAGTTTATTTAAGATTATCTTAAAATCTACGACTTTTTAATCAAGAATTTCATTTCCTATTAAGAACAAAAAACGGCTAATAAACAACAGAAAATCTATCTAACCTCCTTCAGAAAGACATCGGTGTTCTACTCTGAACAGCAAAACGTCGAAAGTAAAAAAAAAAAAAAAAAAAAAAAAAAGAAAACAGTTTCCCAACTAATTAGAAACCAATTTCACAGTTGTTGCCACATCTGAACCACAAACGGCAAGAATCTTCGAGACATTCGTTTTATAAGCAATATTAATTTCACTCAAAAGTATATACGTTTATAAGAAATATGAGTGAATTGGAAAAATGTCCGCATCATTAGACTCCACATCGAATTTTTACATGTTAATGAAACTGAATGTCATATTATAACAGACCACAACAGGAATTAATGATTCTTGTCTGTTTACATTCTCTTACTTTCAGCGTAGGTGCCTGCAAAATATTCACATGTTCGTAAGTATTTTCTTATGAATAACTTGTTGTTTATATCACTGAATTAGGGAAATTTGCCTGTTTTTACATTTATTTCACGATTATTTACGTCTTTTGATATTTTACTAATGCTAGGAACACAAAAATTAGAAAAAAACTATTTGGTTAATTATAGAGAAAAGTAATTATAAATATTATTCTTATGGCACCTTTCCCGCCAACTAGGAGCGCTAGTGTTGTTCCAACTGTTAGCTGGTAACTACTTTTACAGTAGTGAGTCTCGCCACTGGGTATGTTAGACTGTGTTATTGAGAAGTGAAGTTGTAGGGAATAAAACCTTTATGTGCTCACTTAGCAGTGAGACGAGCACCTTCTTACAATTTCTCAATACACTAACTCTACACAGGTAAGAAGGCGGTGGGAGAGCCATATGGTGTCTAGTTGTAGTAACTAGAGAATATATGACCGTCCCACTGCTCTTTTCCTTGGTGATGGAGTTTCTGTCGAGACATTTTAAGAAGGTGGACACAGCACCGTCCACATGAGTGCGTGAAGGTTGATAATGTTGTCAAAGTACAAGGTAAGAAGTCCATATCAAATGTCATCCTGTGACGGACTGTTCCAAGCACCTTGCACCTTTTCTTGCAATGGTTGTATGCCTCGAAAACTGCGTAATATAGCATTTTCCATACACAATCGGTCACAGATGTGGTAATATAGCTGGCCAGGGAACTTCTAGGCCATAAAACAGCATGCTGCCAGACATCAGTATTGCCGAAATCAATTATCCTACTGTCAACTGGCGCGTTGAAGAAACGTTATCGAATGGGGATGTCAGATTGTGCAATGTAATGAGCATTGGTTACTTTATACTAGAAAGTTACCAAAGCTGAGTAGTTGAAACTGATGGTCTTCTGACAACATGAAGCCTGTGATGGAACTTGTGGGTCATGGGGTAATACATTCTGGAACAGGCACCCGACCAAATGCATCCCATACATGTTCAATGAGGGGACAAAAGGATTACCCGGCCCAAATAATTTAAAATCTAAGAACAGAGAATTGCGCAAACGCTAGTTCCAAGCTTCACTTTGGTGTTTACAACTTCATATAGAAGCAAAATAAGAGTTAGGATACAGTTATATGGTGATATTTGTAGCAGATTAACTCACGTGTCATTAGAGCACCTAGAAGCGGTTGAGGTATAACAACTCCTCATTGGTAGATTTACTACAACGAATCACTTCTTACATATGTTTCGTTGGTTGAGTGGATAGGCTTACGGTTGACGAACCAATGAGCGCAATTTCAAGTACCACCGAAGTAAACGTTTTGTTTTGCTATAGACATGTGCAAGTAATATATTTTTTAATTTAATTCGCTAGGAATTGTGCAGTTACAGACTTTTCTACTTTCCACATTCTTAAATATATTCCATTTTATAAAAGGACAATCTTTAAACAACTAGACAAATGATAGCCCTAGAAAAAATGTTGAAAATGGTTGCATGTATTTTTAATTACTTCGACTGCCACATGGTGAATCTATAGTTTTAAGCTAAGACAAATGTCCTTACACGTGGTTTACATGAGTGAGAGGCTGTGCCTGCCATTATCTGTCGTTTCCAGTTTAATATTCATTATTCAACTCTGGATTGACTATTTTACTGTTATGCTGACGAGAAAGCACAGGTAGCTATTGATAGAGTGTCGGCCTTTCTGATTAAGTGGTGTGCATTGGATCGGATGCCGCCAAAGCCCCCCACTTTTTCATCCCAGTGCAGTGGTTTTACTTTTTTCAGTGTTCTCTGTAGTAAATAACTAATAACAGTTTCTGAAATCGATATATAAAAATAATTTTCCTTCGACGGTAATATTTATTTGACCACTAAACTAAAAATAATCTTCCTTTCGCAAGCAGAGTGTTAAACAAAGCAGAGAGGAATTATACCGTCACCGAACTTGAGGCGCTGGCAGTCGTGTACTGGTTTACCAAATACCGGTATTTCCTCTACGGAAGGGAAACCAAGGTATACACGGACCACCGTTGCAATTCCTCATGACAGCTCAGCTGACGCATGGAAGGTTAGCTAGGTGGTCCCTGCTTCTGCAAGAGTACAAGTTCCGGATTGTTTACATCCCTGGGCATTTAAATGTCGTTGCTGACGCACTTTCGCGTTCGCCTGTGGGCCTCACTCACAGCGGAAATACGCCTCAAGATGACAACGTTTTTACGGCTATGTACCTGCGGCAAGTGCCGTTTGAAAACTTCATCTCGACGGCGTTATTGAATATTGCTAGGGAGCAAATAAAGTATGACGTGTGGAGAAGTATTAAGGAAAGGTGGAGGGACCCGCAGGAGACAAATATTAGGCGGTTTTACCTTGTTAATGACGATGTATTGTTTTTCCGCAGAAATCCCACGTTAGATGCATGGGTGGTATGCGTTCCTAACGAGCTAGTTAACAAGCTGATTTGGTACACCCATTTCAGCTATGGCCATTATGGAGCGAGTAAATGCGTGAAACAGTTAAGGCGCGGTGTGTATTTCAACAACATGGAGAGGCATGTGAGGCGGGTGTTGGCAATGTGCAAGGTCTGTCAGAAGACAAAGCCGGCTACGGTGAGTCGCCGAGCGCCGCTCTACCCCATTCTGCCGGAGGAACTAAAAGATTTGGCAGCTGTGGACCTGTACGGTACCGCCCCACGGACGAGGCAGGGTTTTCAATACATCCTTGTGTGTATTGAACTAACCTCTAAATATGTGACACTCCGCTGCGCAATGCCACGGGAAGATCTGTGGCGAGGGCATTTCGCAAAGGATTCTTACGCGAAGTGGGTCGCGTACGAAAGGTTCTGTCTGACAATGGTCCGCAATTTAGGTCAAGGCAGTGGAAGGACATGTTAGCACAGCAGAAGATTAAGCCTATTTACATATCGAGGTTTCACCCGAGCTCCAATCCTGCGGAACGGGTCATGAAAGAGATGGGAAAGTTATGCCGTGTCTATTGCTCTAAGGAACATCGGGAGTGGGATAACCACCTGAAAGACTTTCAGGATATTATGAATGAGTTGCCACACGGGACCACTGGTCTTGCCCCCGTGCAGGTCCTGAAAAATCTGGTTGTCCCCAGCAAAATCAGAGAAGTATTCAAATTTCCGTCATGTAGGAGAGAACGTCGGCAAGAACTTGTTAAAGAAGCGTTAGAGAAGATCAAGAGTGCAGGGGAGAAAAGGAAAAAGATGTTCGAGAAATACACAGTGAGACGGTTCGAAGTGGAGCAGAGAATTCTTGTGAAGGCACACAGGTTGTCTAATAAGGGCAGATTTATTAGCAGAAAGTTCTACCCTGTGTACCGTGGCCCATACCGTGTCAAAAGGATTTGCCACCCCAATGCGGTGGAAATCGAGACATTACGATCACGTCGCTCAAAGGGAGGGCACCATGTGTCTAATTTAAAACATTTTGTGTGTTAGAGTTAATGTAGGCCACATTTCACCGTTAATTTTATATTTCTCTTGGTCAGCCCACTTTTGGTTTGTTTTTGTCCATTTTGTGTATTCCTTTATATTGTAATTGTAATTTGTTTTGGGAGGTATTTTAAGTTAGTTTTCGTGTGTGTCTGTTAGGAACCAACATCGAAATTATTTTATGTTGTTTGATGTGGAGATATTGAGGAAGACAGTGATAACGGAGGTCACTTCTCAGTAGAATTCAATCATGATATGTCTGTGCTGCTGAAATCCCGTTGCTGAAGTTTGGAGAGGGTACGCGGTGAATTTAGGTTCGGGAGAGGAAGCGCAACCTTTGTAATTACTGACGCCGGGCGAGGGGAAGCGCAGCGCAATAATTACTTGCAGCCGGGCGGTGTGTGTTGAACCGCGCAGCATTTTATGGGCTGGTAGATGGGAGAGTGCCATGCCTTTCACCGGGCGTACGTATGTGTAGATGAAAGGAAGGACAGCGCACAGGCCGATCAGATTGTCATCCGCATGGGAAAGTGAGAACCGTGGCTAATGTGCTGTAACCATTTCGAGAGGTGTAGTTTTTTTTGTTCCAGGTCAACCTAATGATGTTTACAGCAACTATGCAAAGGAATACTGAAGAACGGATGGGAAAACGGTAAAAGATATCAGTGGAATTAATTTGCAGAAGAAAACCATAAGAGAACTATGAGTGTGGATGCCATTTTGATACTTAAATTTGGAGTTGAGATAAATACTGTGAAGAGATGTAATACTTGGCGATAAAGTATGGCGTTTCTGATCAGGCAAAGAAGGAGTTGCTATGGTATTGTATGGAGGTGACGAAAGAAGCAAGGTTCTGTATCAGTTCGATTTTTACATTGATTCTTGGGTTGTCTGTCTGAATGTTAAATCCAATTAGAGTTGAAAGTATTGTTTGTGTACTAACGTAGTGTTGAGATAGTGAGTAGTTAGTGTACTTACCAGTAAACGAATTTTTAACTGTTGCATGCTAGAGAAGCAGAGTATCTGCAATACTGACAATGTTGTATAGTGGGGAGGAGAGGTGGTGTTGTATGGGATAATGAGCTGTGAATGAATGAATTTCAAGGGCATGCCCATCCCTTACCTTACTGATCCCATGAAATTATCCTTATGAATTTATTGTGTTTGCTATTGAAATAACAAGTGGTTCGAAGTTCAGGATTTTATTTTATTTTGTACTCATTTGAGAATGATTTGTTAAATGTTTAATTCAGCCTTTTAACGGACATTAACAGTCCAATTAACTTGAAAAAACTTATTTTGGAATTTTCAGTTTGCCTAAAGAGGAAGTTTTGTAATAGGGTAATGAATTTATTTTGATTGAAGATAAGTGCATATCTGCTGCACGAAAATTTATTGTAGAGTAACTATAAGTTAGATGATGCCAAAATGAAGTGCATAAATGCTGCACTTATATAAATTTATAATTTATTGTAAGATATTGCTGCACTGGATATTTGTTGTAAATGGTAGCTAATTTTAAATTGTATGAGGTCACAGTTTTACCTTAAGGTGTTTGTTTTTGAGAATCATAACGGTCTTATGTGTTAATTGTTTTTGAAAGGTAGATAACTGTTTCATTTTGTCTTATGCAGAGAAACTGTAGATATCATTTTGTATGTTTCTTGAATGATGAAATCTGATGTTTGGGCACAAACTGTTACTAGTACGACGAGGTGCGAGATGCACTGGAGATACGCGCGAGGAGCGCGGTGGCCGGCGGAGTGAGTGTCCGGACGGGCAAAGAGATGACGAACGAGGCGGAGTGACATGGTGAGGCAGTCCAGCTGGTGGCTGCGCGGGATGCCGGGCGCGCCACCAGACCCCATCCCACCCCACGGCAGCCAGCCGGTCAAGGACGGGCGGGCAACGGAACTGCCCCGCTCCCCCGGTTCGCATGCCTGCTACCTGAGAATGAATGGGACCGTCTGGCCGTCGTCAAACACCGGGAGGTCGCTGACCGACCGCCGCTGCCACCGCGGCGGGGGCGTGGCAGGACGAGAGCCCCATTGACGGAAAAGCGAGACGCTGACCGGAGCCTTACATCGCCGCTACTGCATATAGTATGACGCGACCAGGCATTGCACATATCGCCCACGAGAGAATTCAGCAGTACTACTCTGTGTTAGTCCATATACTGACGAGGTATTGTAGTCGGACACCGACAGACGATTGTGGCGCTAGGAAAACTAGGACAATTTCCACAACATTGCCTAGTAGTGGTTGCAAATTGGGGGGACATGGCAGGTTCTGTTGAATCATGGTGTATTTGGGGGACATGATAAACTCACCAACATTGTTCACCATGTTGTTTAGTTGGAGTAGTCGGGAGAAGATATTATGTTGTATAGACGTTGCGTCATGATGAACTCTTGTTGTCTAATCCAAGATCCATGACCGGGATTGTCAAAGATACTACAGTACTCACCCAACTGTGCAACCGGAAGCAATAGCTTCTAGAACAATTTGCTGTCGCAGTAGAAGGACATGTTTTTGGGGGTGGACAATTGGAGAGATTGTAAACAACTCTTATGGGGTGATTGAACTTTTGTCGTCTGGGTCTATAATGAATAACTCGATGATGTCAGTGTACTAGATGAAGTGGGACCAGCAGTTAATGGAAGAGTGTTGCCAGCCACTGACCTCGCTCCTCGAACAATCGTGTGGTAGGACTGTCGGAAACTCAGTGCAAAAAGTGATTGCTTTGTTGCCCAAAGTGATTGTGTAGTGTGTGTGCTACGAAGTTTAAAGGAAATATGTAATGTCTGATTGGAATGCTTTTAATTATTTGCCACTGTTAGGCATCGGAGGTATCAGCACCTCCGACTAGTGTGTATTTTGTGTAATATTCATTTCAGGGACGATTATTTAGAAAGAGGAATATTGACGATTGTTTTTGTAGTATGTCTGAATGATAAATTTCGTGGTAATGAACCACTGTGTATTATGAATGTTATGTCGATATGAAGTGTTCAATGTTTTGTTATTTTCTTAAAACTTGGTCTTTCTCATATGTGATTTATGACCTATTGGATAATTATGTGATTGAGTTTTAAATGGACTGCAATTTACTATTTAATGATTCTCATGAAAGTTTAATGATATTGGGATTACCCAGATTGTGTCAAGTAGGAAAAAGTTCAAATTTTTATTGTTATTAAGAGTTTTATGGAAATGTAGTAGTGCATTTTGTTGTGTTTAGAAGATTTTGAAAACTCAGGGCTAAATTTATCTTTTATTTTGAATTTTGTTTGTAAAAATGTCAGTGACTGTCTTCCTATTAGGAAGAGAGCCACTATGCCATTTTTGTCTCCATTGGCGGGGTGTGAAGAAACGATACTATAGTATCATTCCATTAAATCCTTGTATACTACAGTGTACGTTACTTTCATCTGATTATCATTTCGTAAAAGTGTGCTTGGCCTTTAGTGCCACTTAATGGGAGATGTACTAGGTGGAGACAAGAATGCTCTATTATTTATTAAAATTGTTATTGCAGGACAAATAAGTGAGCGCCGCTCACATAAGGAGCTTTGCTCCACAGTACCCAACTCATAACTTATGTGATTGTGTGTGTGAGGGTCTGTAAGTGTGCATGAAGCCGCGGCTGGGAAGCCAGAGATGCGGTAGGTTTGCCAACTTTAGTTTTGGGGTGTGGCAGAGTGGTTTCCTTGGGGATGAGATGGTAAAGTGGCTGCGACTTGCGAGTTCCTTCGGAATTCGGAGGTTGGCAGAAGATCCCGTTAGATCACAAGCCAATGAGGGCGCGGCTACTCGCGAACGGGAACGGGGGGATCGGTTAGGACGGGGAGCGGCCAGGAGAAGAGAGAACGTTTCCGGGTGACGAGAGGAAGGATGTGAGTATGGTGGCCTCCGTGGGTAAAGTATGAGGAACTGTGTTGGTTGTTAATTCTGTCTCTATTTCAGCGGGGAAATGATTTTGTCTAATGGGAATGTTGTGCATAGCTACGTGGGTGCAGTATGAGAGAGTAAAGAATGTACGGTATGAATGTAAGGTTACGATCCTTGTCTCAATCCATTGGTGATACATTTAGTGAATGAATATTTTGTATTTTGGCTTTAAAATGATGATAGGGAGATATACAGTGAATTTAATAAACTTGTGTAAATAGTATACATTTCGTCTCTAGTTGTTTTTATTAAATTCTCAGTCCCAATTTTGCTTAATGATTAAATGGGGGAATTTCAACTAGTAAGGGAACTGCCACCGGTATGCTATCAGTTGCTGCAGTCTTTTGTGTGTAAAAAAAAAAAAAGGTCGTTATCCGTTGCAATGCAATTTTATCAGGGCAATAACATCTGCATTTAAGACCGAAAATAATCACTGAGCAAGGCGGCAACTGGTAGGAAGCGGAGGGTGGTTAACTTACAATTGGACAAATATTTTATACTAGAACTGACATGTCATTACATTTTCACGCAATTTAGGTGCATAGATCCTGAGAAATCAGTTCCCAGAACAACCACTTATGGCCGTAATAACGGCCTTGATAACGTCTGGGCAATGAGTCAAACAGAGCTTGGATGGCGTGTACAGGTACAGATGCCCATGCAGCTTCAACACGATGCCACAGTTCATTAAGTGTAGTGACTGGTGTATTGTGACGAGCCAATTGCTCGGCCACCATTGACCAGACGTTTTCAATTCGTGTGAGATCTGGAGAATGTGCTAGCCAGGGCAGCAGTCGAACATTTTCGTAACCAGAAACGCCCGTACAGGACCTGCAAAATGCAGCCGTACTTTATCCTACTGAAGTGTAGGGTTTCACAGGAATCGAATAAAGGGTAGAGCCACGGGTCATAACACATCTTTAATGTAACGGCCACTGTTCAAAGTGCCGTCGATGCGAACAAGAGGTGACTGAGACATGTAACCCATGGCAACCCATCCATACCATCACGCTGGGTGATACGCCAGTATGGCGATGACGAATAAACACTTCCAATGTACTTTCACCGCGATATAGCCAAACACGGATGCGATCATCATGATGCTGTAAACAGAACCAGGATTCATCACAAAACAATGACGTTACCATTCGTGCATTCAGGATCGTCGTTGCGTACACCATCGCAGGCGCTCCTGTCTGTGATGCAGCGTAAAGGGTAACCGCGGCTATGGTCTCTGAGCTGATAGTCCATGCTGCTGGAAACGTCGTCGAACTGTTGGTGCAGACGTTTGTTGTCTTAAAAATGTCCCCATCTGTTGACTCAAGAATCGAGACGTGGCTGCACGATCCGTTACAGCCACGCGGATAAGATGCCTGTCATCTCGACTGCTAGTGATACGAGGCCATTGCGATACAGCACTGCGTTCCGTATTGCCTTCCTGTACCCACCGATTCCGAAATTCTTTCACCAAAGAAGACGAAGTGAACACTCAAGAATTCAATCCAAGAACAGCTGCCAGCATGCGAAACTTAGAAGTAGATGTTCCTGGAGTAGTTAAACAACTTAAGTCGCTAAACAAAAAAATAATCTACCGGGCCAGATTGTACACCTACTAGATTCCTCTCAGAGTATGCTGATGCAATAGCTCCGTACTTCGCTATAATTTACAACCGATCACTCAGCGAAAGATCCGTACCCAAAGACTGGAAAGTTGCCCAAGTTACTCCAATATTCTAGAAAGGCAATATGAGTGATCCCCAAAATTACAGGCCAATCTCATTGACATAGATTTGCAGTAGGGTTTTGGAACATATACTTTGTTCGAACATTATAAACTACCTCTAAGATAACGACCTATTAAGCAATAGTCAATACGGATTCAGAAAGTATCACAGCTTGCACTTTATTCACATGAAGGGATAAGTGCCATCGACAAGGGATCTCAAATCGATTCCATATTTCTGGATTTCCGGAAGGCTTTTGACACTGTGCCCCACAAGCGGCTTCTAATGAAATTGCGTGCTTATGGAATATCTCCCCAATTGTGCGATTGGATTCACGATATCAGAAAGGAGACAGTTCGTTGTAATTGACAGTAAGTCATCGAGTAAAACAGAAGTGATATCTGGCGTTCCCCAGGAAGCCATTATAGGTTCCCTACTCTTCCTTCAGTTTATAAACGATTTAGGAGACAATCTGAATAGCTCCGTTAAACTGTTCGCGGACGATGCTGTGGTTTATCGGTTAGTGAAGTCAACAGTGGATCAAAAGCAACTGCAAAGCGATTTAGACAAAATTTCTACATGGTGCGAAAATTGGCAATTGACGCTAAATAAAGAAAAGTGTGAAGGAATACACATGACCACCAAAAGAAATCTGCTGAACTTCAATTACGCGATAAATCAGTCAAACTTTAAGGTCGTAAACTCTACTAAATGCCTAGGAGTTACAATTACGAACAACTTAGACTGGAGAGAATACATAGAAAATATTGTGGGGAAGGCGAACCAAAGATTACGTTTCATTGGCAGAACGCTTCGAAGATGCACCAGTTCCACCAAATAGACTTCCTACATCTCACTTGTGCGTCGGAAACGTGGTGGTACGTATTCTTCCTCCTTACACGAGGAATCACAAAAACGTTTCACCAGGCAGCGCCGGTCAACTGCTGTTTGTGTATGAGAAATCGGTTGGAAACTTTCCGCATGTCAGCACGTTGTAGGTGTCGCCACCAGCGCAAACCTTGTGTGAATGCTCTGAAAAGTTAATCATTTGCATATCACAGCATCTTCTTCCTGTCGGTTAAATTTCGCGTCTGTAGCACGTCATCTTCGTGGTGTGGCAATTTTAATGGCCAGGAGTGTATATCTTTAGGATTTCAGCATTGAGAACAGCCCAGATCGTTCGAGGCATAAAATCTACAAGTGTGGGGAAAATGCTTCAGCCGTGGCAATCCTCTCCCATGAAGAATAACCCAAATTCGTAAGGTATGAGGCAATGAATTATATCCTCCCTCCTTTGGAACCAGCTATTAGTCCTAATGCTCTTAGTCCTAATGCTGGTGTGCGATAGATAATTATCATGTTAGTAACTGAGAGGTCATTCGGGTACCAAAGTTAAGCTCCAGGAATGGTGACATTTTCAAGGAAATGTTCATAGCATGCTGAATTGAACTGGTTTTGTATTCATAGGTTTCTGCGCCGATAGAAGGCATCCAGCCCAAACATTTCACACTTATTCGCTTGCTTATGGTGCATGTAGCCACGATGGGAGTGTCATATCGTTGCCTATCTGAGCAGTAAAAAAGAGCGGGACTTCTGCATGTGGACTCAATTATACACTCATCGACGAAAATGACTTTCCTCCAATTGATATTTTCTCAGAAACTCACAAATGTCAGCGTGTTCATGGCTTGATCGTCAGATAATGGTTCTTTAATGAGTGCACAACAGGATCTGATTCCATTGTCGTTCAATCGTCTGATAGTAGAGATTTGCGGTCTTAGCCCAGTCAAAGAAGGAAAATTAGAGACAAAATTCGTGTAGTCGCAAATTTTTGTACGGTGCTAGCGGGGAGTCTCATGAACAACATACTAAAAATCCTGACCTGTAGGATGTGAGCATTGGGGTAGGGGTACGTTTAAAGGTCACTTTTTCACTTTTTTCGTAAATAACTCTAAAACCATTGCTTCTAGTGAAAATATTTCCCAGTACAAAATTAAAGTACGTTAAATGTCCTACAGAAAAGGTCCTATTCATGTTTTCTCTAGGACCAATAGTTTTCTCATTAAAGGGGTGAAAAAAGGCAATTCATGAAAACAATATTTTAATGGTATAAAATTAATGTTTATTGTTAAATGAAGTGGATTAAGAGCAAACATTAAAAGGCAATACCTCATTTAAGTACATTAGAACAGTAATGAGGGATAAATTTTGTTCTGAGGATGCAGTATTTTAAAACACAAAACAAAACATAAGATGCTATTAAATTGATATGTCATGCTATAAGTGACAAAATAGAAAGTGTTCATCATCATATACAGGTTACATACATCAAGATCGAATTACAATTGCTAACACAATTGTGCAAATCAAATCCCACATGTAAAAGTCAGCGCAAAACGTACCAATATGATAATTACATATATACAGTAGAACGTAAAAATAGAGTCTTAATCGCTGTGAAGACAGTAATGTAATCATGTTGTAGTATAGTTTCCTTAAAATGGCATAGACCTGAGGCCACACATGACATGTGCTCATTGTTAATCATGAGCAAGCATAACCAACGAAGTAATATACTTGCAATAAATAAGTTAAAAGTAAATTACAGTGTTTACAAAAATGTTTACAGGGTTAATAAAAGTGGTACAGAGGTATACAATAAAATACAAACCATTAAAAGGCAGTGTAAAGACATTAAGAAATGCATATATATTAATATGTTAATAGTTATTGGCCAGCATTTCTACGCTTAATAAAAGTGAATTAGATATCGAGAGATAAAACAAAATATGTATAATTTTTTTTTGTCAATTAGTAACACAAAATCACATAACTTGCGACTTAGTAAAATTAATGCTAATTTAAATAAGAAAGTTTCACCTTACCATAATGCAGTAATGATAAGGAAAAATATTCAGATGTATAAAATTAATTAGAAGAAACTAAGTACTAGTATGCATAATGATACAGAGTACCAAGAGATGATATACCTGAGGTATATAACACAATAATGAAGGAGATAATAATACTGTAATAAAACAATGTATTACAACATAAAAATGAACATCATAACATCAGATATAGAAGTAATTTTAGGTTATAACAACAATAAAGGAATTTTAGGGTAATACTTGGGAGGGGTAAAAGCTCATTACAAATTGATCAGAATAATTATTAAAATACAATAGAAAAATCATGTAAGTAAAAAGGTGGTATTAATCAAACAAAAACAAATACCATATCACATTAATACCGTACACCAGAGGCAACTGCAATGGTAAGAAACAAAGCTACAACATTGGACCAATGGGTTTAAAAAAATGTAACATATCATTAGGGCATAAAAGATGGTAACCATTTACTGAGGACGATATGGTAATAAATAAGTATAAAGAAGTGGGTAAGGGGATACAGGCAGAATGGTTGGCAGGGATACCTAAGTGGGGAATAGTAGAGTATCAGTAAAATTATCAAAGAAATTTTGTTCATTTAAAGTGTTATGTAAGTGTTTCTTAAAATTACAAAAGATTTCAATTTCCTCCAGCAAATTCATGGCCAACTCTTTCTTTGATTTGTGTAATAACTTCATGTTGTCTTCGATGCTGCCTATTGTGTACTTGCATGACTTGAGATGCATACCAAGAGCTGTATTGTTTGAGTGTTGAGTATGTTCTTGAAATCTTCTTTTAAGTTTCATTCCAGTTTGCCCTATGTAAAATTTATCAGATTCCTGACAATTTATTTTATAGACACCTGCTTACTCATAAATTGATTTTCTTATTCTCAAATTGCTAGGAAGAATTGTTTTAATATCATTTTCAGTGTGTAATGCTAATTGGAGATTACTTTTTCTGAAGACCTGACTAATCTTGTCAGATAAGGGACTTATGTAAGGAAATTTGACAAACCTGGTACTCAACCTAATTTCATTTTTAACAATCCTTTGGTTAATATTTTCATCTTTTGCTTTCACTTTTTCCTTTTTATGCAAGATCTTATCAACCAGTTCTGTTTGGAGACCATTGCTTAAGGCAACACATTTAAGTGTGTTAAATTCTGTCTTGAACTCATCTGACGACATTGGGTTTCTAATCTGCCTGTCAACCAAACTGTGAAAGTATGCATTCTTATATCTTATCATTATCTGTATCAATTATACATAGTAATACTTAGTTTCTTCTAATTAATTTTATACATCTGAATATTCCTCCTTATCATTACAGCATTATGTTAAAGTGAAACTTTCTTATTTAAATTAGCATTAATTTAGCTAAGTCACAAGTTAAGTGATTCTGTGTTACAAATTGACAAATTTTTTTTATTTCTGTTTTGTTTTACCTGTCTGTGTTTAATTCTCTTTTATGGAACCTAGAAATGCTGCCCTATAACTACTGACATATTAATTCACATGCATTTCTTAATGGCTTTTCACTGTCTTTTAATGGTTTGTATTTTACTGTATACCTCTGTATTATTTTTATTAACCCTGTAAACATTTTTTTAAACACTGTAATTTACTTTTAACTTCATCTTATTATCAGTACATTACTTTGTTGGCTATGGTTTCTCTTAATTAACAATGAGCACATGTCATATGTTACCTCAGCTCTATGCCATTTTAAGGAACCTATACTACAAGACGATTATTCTGCATTTTGATATGATTCTTTAGGATCGCATGTATATCCGCGTAGTCGAAAAAATAAGCTCTCCGTACACAGAAGCACTGCCGTCCGTATATAGGATAAACACCGACTACGGCACAAAGGGAGACCTCACGACCTTGTCCAAAGTGTTCCGTGCTGGCGTAAGGAAAAGTACAGTACGAAGGCACAGATTAGAGCATGTCTAAACCTATGCAAGACACTTGCTGACCAACCCCGCAGACACCGTCATGAGGGAGTTGGGAAGCATATGTCACATTTATTGCGACAAGAAGCATGTGACGTGGGACGTGCTCTTACAAGATTTTTCAAGACGTAATAAATGAGACTCCCCATACCACGACCATGCTGGCTCTAACAACTGTCTTGAAAAACATTCCACTAAAAGACCTAATGAAGGAAGTAGCGTATTTTCCTCCGCAGCGTCGTGGCAGACACAAGAAAATTGTTGACTTTGCGTTTAGCCGCATTCGAGATACAGGAACGAAGCAGATGATCATTGCAGACAGAAACATCAAACCGCGGACCTCTGTGTTTGGGCAGAAACAAGATCTTCAGATGTTTGTAGAGCTTATGGGACTTAACTACGGGGTTATCAGTCCCTTGTGATGATACTACTGACCCCCTCATCTCAATGTTATCGCACGATACCGTCTGCCTGGTCCTCTCATCTCAATGTCATCCTACGATGCCGTCTGCTTCGGATCCGGAATCGTGTGGTTCAATAGTGATAAAAGTTGCGTGTGAAGTTAGTTAAAACGAAATAGACAGCCTAGGAATCGGTGTAGGACAGTGTCTCGGTGATACTGTGATTAAAACAAGTGATAGATTTCATTAATTAAAAGATTCATATATTTTCTTTCCAGACAGTTCTATAAACAATAGTTTCGTCATTGTATGTTATTTAAAGACTTAAACAGACAAATTGTAAAAACTTTTCTGAAAAACAAAAAGAAATGAAAATGAGTAGCATTGTATATATGTTAAACTCATAAACAAGTTGTGTAGACCAGTTAATTGTATTAATTATTTTAATAGTCGAGATTTAAATATTATAATTCTTTGTATATATTGACTGACGTGAGATTTTGAACTTATTTTCAGATTTGCGACGATATTTGATAGTTCAATATATGTTAGGAACATGTATGAAGTACTCATTAACTAATTAATGATATTTAACATCGCACTTTGTTGTTAACAGAAAGATCAGAGATTTCGACTTAAAAATTACGTGCCATGTAAAATTATTTTATGTATACTTTCATTTTAAATTGTGATAATTTTTGTGTACATGAGATGTTTTTCTGTTATGTTTGTTAATTGTAAATCAGTATATTGAATTGTTATGAACAATGCATAATGTAAGGTCATTATTGCCGATGTTATATATTTGCCTCACAGCCTTGCATGGGGGAGTTCGAGTTTCAGTCGCGTGTCAAGTGCTCTGGAAGCTATGTCAGTCTTGTTTTTAAATGGAAGTACTGTCGGCTAAGTTCTCTTGCATTGTTTTGAATTTGTTATGTTTTGGTGGAGAAGAAGTTTGATTCAAATTAAAGAAGAAGTGAAAAATTGAATATATGAAGTATTTATTTCTACCACGATGCCCCAGGAGAATAATGTTGCAGCGAGCGGAACCCCCATTCATCGTAACGTTAAAAAGCTGAGTATCGGTAGAATAAACTCTAATTACTCAAAAATATAGTAAAACGTTTTACCTTACACTTACAAGCTACTTATGAACTAGCTAGTACGAAGGACGGCAAAAATATCCATGCCCGAGGGAGGGATTCGAACCCCCGACCGTAGTGGCCGTGCAGACTGTGACTGGTACGCCGCAGAACGCTCGGCCACCGCGGCCGGCGGCAGAAACAACTGATGAAGAGTTTCCACTTATGGAACAAGCAGAATTGTGCCACAAGTTTTATTCAGCGTACAATGGGACAGTGCATGAACATAGGATGGTACACCACTGTGCTGCAGAATTAGAGTTCTTGAAGACACCAAAGTATCTGCAGATACATGTTGCCACATTAAGGCTTTTGTAGAGCAGAATCTGTATCTCATTCTAAGTTCGTAAAATAAGTAGTTTGTAAATTATATTGCTATTTCTGTTTCTGTAGTCATAATAATGATTTGTGTATGTATATTGTGTGTGTAAATTTTTGGGTTGTGTCCATGTGTTTTGTAGGGCTGTGTCATTTGTTTTTGTGTTGCTCCTCTCTTATGAATGTCAGATGGTGCCGAAAATTTGTAGGCATCGGATTTAGATGCCCCACGTTGTAAGATACGTTCAGACGTATTTTGATAAGTTCTGCTCTTTCTTACGTCTTATATTTTGGTCCATCTAATCACTTGAAGAAGAGACGAGTTTGTTTTGCAATTAGTAGTACCCTTGTTTCTTTTTCTCCCGAGATAGTCAAATGCAGTGTTCTATTGAGAATTTAAGCGTTTGGTTCAGAGTGCGGAAAAATTCTATGTCAGAAGATATCTTTGACACAAGTTTCCTTAGAAATTTTTTGGTGTAGCATCTTTGGACAAGGTCGTGAGTTCTCCCTTGGTGCCGTAGTCGGCGTTTATCCTACATACGAACGGCAGTGCTTCTGTGTAAGGAGAGCTTATTTTTTCGACTACGCGGATATACATGCGCGACGTTTTGTGAGTTTTGTCCCATCCAAGATTGGATGTTTGCTTTATTTTGTTTTTGTCGACGACAGAGTGCGCGATTGCCATGAATATTAAGTTTGTGAATTTGTCTGTGCCAAGGAACGTGTTACGGATTTTTTCCCCCTAAGGACAGTCGTTGGACACGACTATGTCTTTATCTCTATGTTTTGATTGTGTATTATCTGCCCGCATTGGTTGTGAGGAGCAAAGTTATAGTAAGCACCAAATTTATGATTACAAGAATAGCAGGATGAGCACAACTAGCGTAAGGATTAAACCAATTTCCTTCCAGGAGGAGGATAATGTAAGGCAGTGTCACTAAATAAGTGTTATAGGTTTCAGAAAGAATTACACCATGCACCAGTACATCCAACCAAACAGGGCTGTGTCCCAGGCAACTAGAGGAGCATACCAGTCACCGCACAATGGGAGTATTTAGTATCAGAGTAAAATTAAATTATGCTGGAGAAACCCAATCTTAGTGGGCTGTTAAGTGAAGGTGCATAAGAAAATGTATATTTCGGCACTTGCAGATAATTTATTGGTAGATTTGTTTCTTAGAAATTATATGGTCGAGAGTTTTTTATATTGTACTAAGTAGAAGTTAGCAACCCTGCATGCTCGAGACCTGTTCCCTGACCTGTAGTTACTAATATTGTTGTTGTTGTGGTCCTCAGTCCGGAGACCGGTTTGATGCAGTTCTCCACAATACCCTATCCTGAGCAAGCTTCTTCATCTCCGCATAAGAACGGCAACCTACATCTGTCTGAATCTGCTTACTGTAGCCCTCTCTTGGTCTTCCTCTGCGGTTTTTACCCCATACACTTCCCTCCAACGCTAAATTCACAATCCCTTGATGTCTAAGAATGTGTCCTACCAATCTATCCTTTCTTTTAGTCAAGGTATGCCAGAAATTTCTTTTCTCACCAATTCTGTTCAGTACCACCTCATTAGTTACGCGATCCACCCACCTAATCTTCAGCAGTCTTCTGTAGCACCACATTTCAAAAGCCTCAATCCTCTTCCTGTCCGCACTGTTTATCGTCCATGTTTCACTCCCATACAAGGCAACACTCCATACAAATACCTTCATAAAGGACTTCGATGTTAACAAATTTCTCTTTTTTAAAGAACGCTTTTCTACCCATTGCCATTCTGCATTTTATATCCTCCATACTGCGACCATCATTTGTTATTTTACTGCCCAAGTAACAAAACTCATCAACCTCCTTTATTGTTCATTACCTAATCTAATTCATTCAGCATCACCTGATTTTCTTAGACTGCACTCCATTACCCTAGTTTTACTCTTGTTAATGTTCATCTTATATGCACCTTTCAGCACACTGTCCATTCCGTTCAATTGCTCTTCCAGGTCCTTTGCTGTATCTGACAGAATTACTATGTCGTCGGCAAAACGCAAGGTTTTTAATTCTTCACCCTGAACTTTAATTCCTTCTCCAAATTTCTCCTTGCTTTCCTTTACAGCTTGCTCAGTGTACAAATTGAATAACATTGGAGAAAGGCTACAACCCTGTCTTACTCCCTTTCCGACCACTGCATCCCAGTTACTAATATACACTCCACAAACAAAACAAATACGGCACATCTAGTATTGGACACCTGGCCGGTGGCTGCAGCTGTTCATGGTGGGATGCTGAACCAGTGTGGGTGCCAGCTCGCTCCTTCTTCGCACGCGCTGAAGACACCACATGCCAATGGAAAGGGCGGGCCTCACTCCTAAATCACACCAGTGAAGGGGAAAGTGAAGCCCATTACTTGCTGCTGACAACAGATCTTAATGGAGTGCGGTTCCTGTCTCCTTGGGGGGAGGGGGGGGGCTGTTATCTTCAGGCGAGCTGCATGAATGATGGGCTGTTCCCCAGCCGCAGCAGACGCTGAATGGCGACTGCCCGGTGTGCCGACCACTGACCACGTCTCCTGACTTCTGGGTGAGCCAGACAGCGTGTAAAATATTTAAATACATTATATTAAATATTTTTTTATATAATCATTTCTTTTGCCTTAAAAAGTAGGTAGCTACAACTTTTGATAAATGTATAAATTTAAATAATCAATTAATATTAATTAAATAAAACTTATAAAGATATATTTAATTAGATATGATACATTGAAATAAATTATTTATATTATATATTAACAAAAATATTTAAAAAATCGAATAAACAACGAAATTTCATACTGATTAAAGAAATAAATCATTACATAAAATACACGCCCTGCCCACGTTCGCTGACGGCCTAATCATTTCACAAGTTTGCAGAATGAAACCTCACTCTGCAGCGGAGTGTGCGCTGATATGAAACTTCCTGGCAGATTAAAATTGTGTGCCGGAACCGGGACTCGAACCTGGGACCTTTGCCTTTCGAGGGCAAGCGCACTACCGACTGTGCTATCCCGACACGACTCACGATGCCGCCTCACAACTCTACTTCCGCCAGTACCTCGCCTCCTACTTTCCAAACTTCACAGAAGCTCTCCTGCAAACACGCAAGACTAGCTTTTCTGGAAGAAAGGATATGGTGGAGACATGGCTTAGCCACAGCCTAAGGGATGTTTCCAGAATGAAACTTCACTCTGCAGCGGAGTGTGCGCTGATATGAAACTTCCTGGCAGATTAAAATTGTGTGCCGGAACCGGGACTCGAACCTGGGACCTTTGCCTTTCACGGGCAAGCGCACTACCGACTGTGCTATCCCGACACGACTCACGATGCCGCCTCACAACTCTACTCCTGCCAGTACCTCGTCTCCTACTTTCCAAACTTCACAGAAGCTCTCCTGCAAACACGCAAGACTAGCACTCCTGGAAGAAAGGATATGGTGGAGACATGGCTTAGCCACAGCCTAAGGGATGTTTCCAGAATGAAACCTCACTCTGCAGCGGAGTGTGCGCTGATATGAAACTTCCTGGCAGATTAAAATTGTGTGCCGGAACCGGGACTCGGAACCGGGAACCAGGTTCGAGTCCCGGTTCCGGCACACAATTTTAATCTGCCAGGAAGTTTCATTTCACAAGTTGTTGGCCGCTACCTCCCGGGCCGGCTCCACTGAATGGAGAACCTGTGAGACACTATGAGGCCCGCCACATGCTGTGTATGCCAGCCACGCTAAACCAGTAGCTGACACACGAGCGCCACCACCTGGTAGGCTGTGACAATAACAATGTCCACTATGAGTCAAGTCTTGCTCCCTCAGTGCAAGGTGGCACCACCGTGTCCATGGCTGTCACTGTGACAGTAGCGTCACCTCTCTGCACTAAAAACCTTGGTCACTCCTACCACAGATTATGATACTACTTACTGCCAGTGATATAAATGTGTGTATAATCAGTGCTTCGAGTCAATATAAAACGTGTGCCACAAGTTTAAGTATATCCTCATGAGAACATTTGCAGAAGAGTAGTTCATAGATACAGGTTCTCCTTTGTGTTTAAAATTTATTCACTTGACATATTTCCAAAATTTACACAAATAGTTGACCCACATTCATGCACTAAGAAAACAAAATTTTACACTTGAAACAATAAATGATGCACATTTCCTGCCATTTAGTTTCTTAAATAAATTATTACATTCTTTTGATAATCTTGTTCAGTATGTCATTATAATTTACGATTTTTGTGTCCCTAAACATGAACACATGTATATGTATATCACAAAATGTTAGACAATTATTTACTTTATTTATGTATTCAGTATGTCTCCGTATGCTCTGTCAGTTTTAATCTGTACACATTTTACACATCTTACATGTTTATTTACATCTTTGTACTGACACAAACAATGAAACGTGCTAAACCACACGTGTACAGAAACACATAGTATACATTTTCAGTATTTGTTTCAGCGTAAGAATGTATGTTTGCCGAGGAGAATATTGTGTAAGGTTTTTTATTTTTGTGTATCGTCAATTTGTATAAATGTGAACAATGGTCTGGACTGCTGAGAGAGCACCACTGAAGGGGTTACCTGAGAATTGTCAGTGTGCCTATTAAATGGCCCTGTTCTCATTTAAGTGTGTGTATGGATCTGCTTCTTTTATTAGAATGGATAGGATTATACTTTTTAAGTATGGAGTTGTTACATAGGACAAGAAAAGCTAGAGATAGGAAAAGAAACAACTTTCAGCAAATAAGTTGACTTGTTCCATGACCATGGAGTCTCACTCCTCAACTGGGTCCTATGGAACAAACAAAAAAAAAAAAAAAAAAAAAAAAAAAAAAAAAAAAAAAAAAAAAAAAAATTAAAAAAAAAAAAAAAATAAATAAATAAATGAAAGAGACGCTTGGTATCAATGGTGAAATGTGGAAAATGTTTCATGCGTTAGGGAATACTGAGTGACTGTTAGGGTTGGCCACTGTTCATACAATCTATTGCCCTCAATGTGCGTCTACATGAATGTCGACAAGTAGGCCTACATACACAGAGCTGATGAATGTAGTAATGCCCTACCTATGCTCAGTGTCCAAAATGTGTAGAAATGTGTTAATATGTGTATCAAGTTTTCCAGAGGACCACCTTGAAATCCTACTGAGAAGTCTTGAGCTCTACGACATGAGTAGATATTTGGCAGTTGGGGATGGTTGTACAGAACAGTCAAGGACAATGAATGTTACAAACACCTTTCATCTATAAACTTCAGTTTTAGCATTTAGAGTCAAAACAGAGGGTATACAAACTAGCCACATGAGTACAGTCTGATTGCCAATGACCATGACAAATGAATCATTATTACTCCAAACTTTCAGTCTTTCTTTTTTATTCATTTGAGACTTTTCCAACGTCATTTGAGGCCGGCATTGCTTTCTTGGATTTTACTCTTCCATAAATATCTATCAAACACGTCTTCAACCTTTTTCTCTTAGATCCTATGCTACTTTATCTTTTCTTCTTACTTTTGATCTTCCTTCTCCCCTTGACTAATTAAATTTCATCAACGCTTCTCACCATGTACTGCTCATCTCTGCACCGACCCACCACGTCATCTTAGCCTCTTTCTTGTATCTTATTTCATAAGGGCATCATTTTCTTTGTTTCCCTAAGGTGCGTATTTCTTGTACTGCCCATTCATGAGAGATTTCGGTAGTGCCACGTTGCTTTCGAAATGTAAATAAATATGTACCCTTGTGAATTTTGTTTCATTTCTTCCATAATTTTTGACTGAGGAAAATATTCTGATACTTGAATTTGTGTGAAGCCAGAGTAGGAGTGGGAGTAAGTCGCCATCCTTGTAGGACCCGCCAAAGAACACCCACGAAGGCGGCTCATTACTATTCTGAAGGGTCCTAACTTGTTAGAATGCGTACCTGCGACCAGCGTCCGACGTAGCAGATGTACTGGGGCACGATTGCCTTCCTAGAATTTTCACAACGTTAGCGCCTTTAGGCTGGCGCCTACGATGGTGACGTCGTGAGAGTGCCTGGAGAATACAATGTACTTTTAAGGGATGTGTGCACTGATTTATGAGGGAAAAGCTGGTCAAATTTATAGAGACAAACACGTTTGGTGCCAAGTTGGGGAACGTCTTGGCGGTATCTTGCAGGAAATATTACGTCTCTGTCGCCAGGAAAATGGATGACGCATGTTACAATAGAGTGAGAATTATGGACGGTTGCAAAGAATCGCTTGCCGGCCGTGTTTTCGGTGATTTCCTGTCATAGCCTCACACCATGAGAAAACTGAAGGCGTGGGCGTGATCCGAGCAGTGAAAACGTGGGAAGATATCTCATTGGGTGCCTTTTTATAGTAAGACTGTTTTTGCAAGCCATAATCCGGACGCAAGCCGATATTTGTGCTACTCTGGTGCCTCAATGTAGACTGGTGTTCCTAGTTTAGCACAGGCGGAGCCTGTAAATTTTGCTGGAGGAGAGAGAGTGAGGAGCTTTTTGAGATGTATTTGGGCAGCAGAGGAGAGCAGTCGTCTCTCTACTGCTCTCAGATTATTCTTTTTTTGAGGAGCTGAACTGAAAGAGTTTTTGTTGAAACTTTCGGACTGGATGCGAAACTTATACTTTTTGCGCTAAGGATTGGCAGCCTGCCTGATATTAGACTCGTCGATGCACTAATAGTAATTATTGCCTACAGTATTCTCCTGTATTAATACACATTAGATACACTGAATGAGTGAAACTGTTGGTACTGACATCCGCTGGTGTCATAGTTGGCTGACAGTAGTCGGGCCTAGAGGTCTTGGGGTGAAGCACTCGACTGGAAACTAAAGGGTCGCGGGTTCGAAACCCGGTCGGACCACGAATTTTTTCAGTCTGCACTTTAACCCATCCTTCACCTCTCAACGATGTGAGGAGTCGACAGAAACCACACGTGGTTCGGATACCACGTTAAGCTGTGGGTCCCCTTTCCCCGGTAGGATAACTGGGGAAGGCTTAGGGACACGCAAGTCGCCGAAGTGGCGTCCAATTGAAAGACTTGCATCAGGCCAATGAGCTACACGAAATTATTATTATAGTAGTTAAATACCAGTTTTGCAATCCGAAGCCGAGTTGTTTTTTGCAACCGTGTTTTACAGCAATCAACACACTACCGCAGTCCAACGGCAACTCAGTGACCCCGCTAGCCGCCACAGTTTTTTGGTGTAGTATCGCCACACTTGCTTGTGTGGCACAGAATGTTAGCGTTATCAAACTTACAGGAAGGCGTTAGGTTAATAACATAAATCAGATACCGGAATACTGCTCACGATTACGCTACTGTTCCCTACTTAATGTGGGTTGTTACTTGTATCTAGTGTCAGTTATTATAATCGTCGACTTAACAGCCCTTACTGTAGGAGTGTTTATTCTTATTGTGAATTTTATGTATTTATTAAATTGACCTTGCTTTGTTGTACTTTGATCTGCTTTTTGGTTGTGATGTGCATTTGATACCAGAAAAATAAAATTAGTTTGAATTTAAATTTCAAGTTATGTCATTCAGTTTAGCTTAATTCCATTTATCACTATTTTGGATGAGTTTGATTAAACAGTTTAAGTTGCAAATTAGAGTATAATTAATTTTTCAGTCTTTGGGGGATGAACCACGCGTATCGTTTGATAACAAGTTATTGATCTTCGACAACCATTTGCATACTCAAACCGTTTTTCTCTCTCCCGTGTCACACTGCCTCCTTTTACCTGTCACTTCTAACATTCACTTCAACCTATCAATATGCACTTAATATTAAACCCTGATCCCATTTCTGTATTTTACTTTCCCAACAGAGTGTTTATACACAGATTATCACTGCTTCAGTGGTTATGGGCATGCTACCAGCTTGCAGGCAGCAATGATTGTCAATGCACTGTGTATAACGTACAAAACAGGCACTACAGTCAGCTTGTGGTATTTGAGAAACAATTATGATATAAAGACAGGTTTGCAGCCAAGATCGCTATCTTCATTTATTTTCTGCGTGCTAGACGCCATCTTCAGACCTGTAGTAATTTTACATGAATTCACTGCCGTATTCCGATTAAAATTACTGCATCATAGACGTTTCAATGAATCACAGGTAGGAAACAAACACTAACATATCATTATTGTTATACAAGAAACTCATTATTGGGACGATCTAGAATTGTTTAAAAACAGGTTTGCAGCCAAGAGCGCTATCTTCAGTTAATTACATTACCGGATTCGGCGTGCTAGACGCCATCTTCAGACCTGTAGTAATTTTACATGAATTCACTGCCGTATTCCGATTAAAATTACTTCATCATAGACGTTTCAATGAATCACAGGTAGGAAACAAACACTAACATATCATTATTGTTATACAAGAAACTCATTATTGGGACGATCTAGAATTGTTTAAAAACAGGTTTGCAGCCAAGAGCGCTATCTTCAGTTAATTACATTACCGGATTCGGCGTGCTAGACGCCATGTTCAGACCTGTAAAGGATTCCTTGGATTATGAAGTGCCTCTGGTTATGACAATAAGAAAGATGGGTTCAAACGTTTTATTATTGACTTATGAATTTTATGCTGATGACACATCAATGTGGATGTAAAACATTGTTGGAATGGGCAAAAGGAATGGAAGAGGAAGCCGCCTGGTAGAATTTTGAACAGAAAATAATTTAATCAAAACAAACACCTGGTTTCAGAATCACGAAAGAAGATTGTATATGTGGAAGAGACCAGGAGACACCGGAATGTACCGGATAGATATTATAATGGTAAGACATAGATTTCGGAAATCAGTTTTAAACTGTAAGACATACCCAGGGGGACATAAGACTCTAAGCATGTATTATTGGTCATGAACTGTAGGCTGAAACTGAATAAACTGCAGAAAGGTAAGAAAAGAAGGAGGTGGGATTTGTATACATTGAGGGAACCTCAAGTTATTTAGAGGGAGCTTTAGACAACAATTGACAGATCCTGGGGGGAATAAAACAGTAGAGGAGGAATGGGTAGCATTGAGTGATGAAATAGTGAAGGCGGCAGAGGACAAAAATTCTTTGATATCTCAGGACATACTAAATTTAATTGATGAATGGAGAAAATATAAAAATTCAATCAATAAAACAAGCAAAATGGAGTTCAGACGACTAAGAAATGAGATTG
This sequence comes from Locusta migratoria, assembly GCA_026315105.1. Lineage (NCBI taxonomy): Eukaryota > Metazoa > Arthropoda > Insecta > Orthoptera > Acrididae > Locusta > Locusta migratoria. Next base: position 359,294,376 of record CM048750.1, read on the forward strand.
ACAGTAAGTGCAAAATAGCTAAGGAGGAGTGGCTAGAAGCCAAATGCAAGTCAGTAGAAGAATGTTTAAATAGGGGAAAAATAGATACCGCCTACAGAAAAATAAAAGAGCCATTTGGAGACAAGACAAGCAGCTGTATAAATATAAAGAACTCAGATGGGAAACAAATTCTCAGCAAAGAAGAGAAAGCTGAAAGGTGGAAAGAGTATATAGAGGGGCTCTTCAAAGGAAATGAAATTAGAGACAATATTGTAGGAAGGGAAGTAGATGAAGACAAGGCCCCTGAAGAGGACGACATTCCCTCAGAACTACTGCTCTTACAACAATTTTTACATAGTCAAACGGTGTACTCCACATTGATGTGTCATTACCATAAAATTTATAAGTCAATAATGAAACGTTTGAACCCATCTTTCTTACTGTCATAAGCAGAGGCACATCAGAATCCAAGGAATCCTTTACAGGTCTGAACATGGTGTCTAGCACGCCGAATCCGGTAATGTAATTCAATGAAGATAGCAATCTTGGCTGCAAACCTGTTTTTAAACAATTCTAGATCGCCCCAATAATGAATTTCTTATATAACAATTATGATATGTTGGTGTTTGTTTCCTACCTGTGATTCATTGGGACGTCTATGATGAAGGCGTTTGATACAGTTCCCCACAAACGTTTAATAAACAAAGTAAGAGCACATGGTCTATCAAACCAATTGTGTGATTGGTTTGAGGAATTCCTAGATAACAGAAAGCAGCAGGCCATTCTCAATGGAGAGAAGTCTTCCGAGGTAGCAGTTATATCAGGTGTGGCACAGGGGAGTGTCGTGGGTCCGTTGCTGTTCACGATATATATAAATGACCTTGCGGATAACATCGGAAGTTCACTAAGGCTTTTTGCGGATGATGCGGTAGTATATAGAGAGGTTGTAACAATGGAAAATTGTATTGGGATGCAGGAGGATCTGCATCGAATTGACGCATGGTGCAGGGAATGGCAATTAAAGCTCAATGTAGACAAGTGTAATGTGCTGCGAATACACAGAAAGAAAGATCCCTTATCATTTAGCTACACTATAGCAAGTCAGCAACTGGAAGCAGTAAATTCCATGAATTATCTGGGAGTAGTCATTAGGAGGGATTTAAAATGGCACGACCATATAAAATCAATCGTCGGCAAAGCAGATGCCAGACTTAGATTCATTGGGAGAATTCTAAGGAAATACAGTCCGAAAACGTAGTAGGTTACAGTACACTTGTTCGCCCACAGCTTGAATACTGCTCACCGGTGTGGAATCCGTACCAGGTGGGATTGATAGAGGAAGTGGAGAAGATCCAACAGAGAGCAGCGCGCTTCGTTACAGGATCATTTGGTAATCGTGAAAGCGTTACGGAGATGATCGCTAAACTCCAGTGGAAGACTCTGCAGAAGAGACGCTCTGTCGCTCGGTACGGGCTTTTGTCGAAGTTTCGAGAACTTACCTTTACTGAGGAGTCTAGCAGTATATTTCTCCCTCCTACGTATATCTCGCGAAGAGATCGTGAGGATAAAATCAGAGAGATTAGAGTCCACACAGAGGCATACCGACAATCCTTCTTTCCGCGAACAATACGTGACTGGAAATAGGAGGGAAAATCGATAGTGGTACTAGAGGTACCCTCCGTCACATACCGTCGGGTGGCTTGCGGAGTATGGTTGTAGATGTAAGGTTCGTTCGAAGAGCTGCATGGATGCAGATCCTGCAGCAGCAATGCAGGCACTACTGCGCATGCGCTGTGAGGATGACGTCACATGCCGTGCATGCTGCCGGAGCTCTTCGAATACTAACCTGCACATATTCACTTTTCTGCCTTATATTTCGGCGCAAAATTTCATCGAAATCGTCATCACTGGACACAAAATCTGAATCGCCCAACATTTGGAACAAATGGAATTGGCAAATGCTCTTGTAACTATATTTGGTTGTGTGGCCTTTTTCCGCAGTGGCTATTAAAGTCGAGTATATTACGTAATCCAGCTTATGCTGACTGCAATTAAAGACATTTGTTTTGCACTAGATGCGTTTCGATTTTTATTTTAAAAGCATCTTCTGTAGTCTGTAAATGATGTAAAGGTTTGTTTATATTCATAGATTGAAGACAGTTTTTTAAAAAGTTTATGCACATTAGGCCTATGTGTTTCTAAATTTATATACGGTCTACTCACGGTGTTGTCTCTTCTTTACATCTCACTGCTGTTTGTCCGACTTGTTGGCTGGGTTGGTTAGTTCATGACGTGTGTTTTTCGGTTTGTACGACACTTTTCGCCTGTTTTTGTGGCGTTTCTTCCGTTTCATTTATTATCACTTCAGTTAAAACAGGCGAAAAGTTCCGTACACTACCGAAAAATGCAAGTCAGGAACCAAATAACATCAGACAACAAGACGGAAAACAGTAGTGAGATGTAAGAGACAACACCTTGAGTAGATCGAATATCAATTTAAAAACGCATAGGACTAACGTGCACAAAGTTTTTTTTTTAACTGTTTTTAATCTATGCATACAAAACAAACTGTACAACCTTTATATCATTTACAGTCCACTGAAGATGTTTTTAAAATAAAAAGCGAAACTCGTCTGGTAAAACAAATGTCTTTAATTTCAGTCTGCATAAGACGAATTACCTATTATAGACAATTTTGCTCTTCTAATTATTAGAGGTGATTTCATACAAACAAAAATAATACTTATATAATAAAATACTAATACATCAATATACACAAACAAATAACGAAATTACTTTACAAACAGTAGAAGAAACGCAGAACGACAGAAGTAACATTTAGTACACTTATATACTACAACGCTGTGGACTTCCGAAAACTTTGAAGAAAGGCGCTTCTTATACCCCCACTACAAGTCTGAGAGTTATGCGCATGCGCGAGTCTGGCTGCATGAGCTGCAGGGAAAATTTCCTCCTGCAGCTCCTGCCTGCATCAGCTGCAGGCCTGCAGCTCTTCGAACAGCCGGCAGACTGCAGGCAGGCTGCAGGAGCGGCGCCCGCAGCTCTTCAAACACGACTCTTCGTACTGCGCATGCGCTGCAGCATGAATGCAGCTCTTCAAACGAACCTGTAGATGTAGCTGAAGTAATTTTAATCGGAATACAGCGATGTGCCGGCAGCAGTGGAGACGCACCTGAGCACGGCGGTGGGCGTGAGCACGAGCAGGCGCAGCGCGCCGCGCATGCGCATCAGCAGCTCGGCCAGCAGCTGCAGGCGCTGCCCGTCGCCCGGCTCGTGCAGCACGAGCAGCAGCAGCGCGCCCGGGGGCACGTTGACGCGCACGAACAGCCGGCCCAGCCGGGGCGCCAGCAGCCGCCACGCCGCCGCAGGGGTCGTGGCCGCCAGCGCCACCACGCGCGCGGCGCTCGCGCAGCTGCTCATCGGCAGCCGCAGCAACCACGTCTCCACTGTGCCACACGAATTAGACTGCCATAGAGCCTTGCAAGTTCTGAAGCAAGCAGGAGTAAAATATAGGGAGCGTAAGGTTATTTACAACTTGTACAAAAACCAGACAGCGGTTGTCAGAGTTGAAGGGCATGAAAGGGATGCAGTGGTTGGAAAGGGAGTAAGACAGGGTTGTAGCCTTTCTCCATTGTTATTCAATTTGTACATTGAACAAGCTGTAAAGGAAAGCAAGGAGAAATTTGGAGAAGGAATTAAAGTTCAGGGTGAAGAATTAAAAACATTGCGGTTTGCCGACGACATAGTAATTCTGTCAGATACAGCAAAGGACCTGGAAGAGCAATTGAACGGAATGGACAGTGTGCTGAAAGGTGCATATAAGATGAACATTAACAAGAGCAAAACTAGGGTAATGGAGTGCAGTGTAAGAAAATCAGGTGATGCTGAAGGAATTAGATTGGGAAACGATGCAATAAAGGAGGTAGATGAGTTTTGTTTCTTGGGCAGTAAAATAACAAATGATGGTCGCAGTACAGAGGATATAAAATGCAGAATGGCAATGGGTAGAAAAGCGTTTTTGAAAAAGAGAAATTTGTTAACATCGAATATTGATTTAAGCCTAAGGAAGTCCTTTCTGAAGGCATTTGAATGGAGTGTTGCCCTATATGGGAGTGAGACATGGACGATAAACAGTGCAGACAGGAAGAGGATAGAGACTTTTGAAATATGGAGCTACAGAAGAATGCTGAAGATTAGGTGGGTGGATCGCGTAACTAATGAGGAGGTACTGAACAGAATTGGGGAGAAAAGAAATTTCTGGCATACCTTGACTAAAAGAAGGGATAGATTGGTAGGACACATTCTTAGACATCAAGGAATTGTGAATTTAGCATTGGAGGGAAGTGTGTGGGGTAAAAATCGCAGAGGAAGACCAAGAGATGGATACAGTAAGCAGATTCAGACAGATGTAGGTTGCCATTCTTATGTGGAGATGAAGAGGCTTGCTCAGGATAGCGTATTGTGGAGAGCTGCATCAAACCAGTCTCTGGACTGAAGACCACAACAACACAGAGTGGCTGTAGATCCACCATGTTCGAAGCAACCTGTAGTATCGCTTATTATGAGGCAACCAAACTCCACTATACCACTATTGTTAGGGCCAAAGGAACATTTGGCAGTACAAGCTCGTAGATTCCTGCAATGGGCAGCACAAAAAGAACATAAGCATGCATCTAAAATTGATGTTACCATCCACAACACCGACTCCCGTCTTTTCTATCCCTCTGCTGGAGTGCCCCAAGGCTCTCTCCTTTATCCCCTCCTGTATCTCCTGTATACCTCGGATATGACTAAGCCTGCCCCTCCTGTACATTTCTTCCAATATGATGATGACACCGCTTTCCTTGCCTTAGATCCCACCCTCGCCCGTTCCAACCGCCTGCTCAAGAACACCTTGACCTCTTTGCCGCTTGGTGCAACCAGTGGCTCCTGTCTATAAATCCTACCAAAATCCAGGCGATCATCGTAGGTCGTACTACCCCTTCCTTCCAGCCCCGAGATTTTTATCTGACCCTCCATAACCGTCCCATTAGTTTCACCCCTACCCTAAAGTACCTGGGCCTCACTATTGGACTCCCCATCTACACACTATCCATGAAAAATCCCGCTCCCGCCTCCGCCTCCTCAAACTCCTTGTTGGCTGAACATGGGGCCTCAACCCTTCTACCATCCTCTATACCTACAAATCCCTCATCCGTCCTATCCTATGTGTCGCCCAAACAGCCTGAATCTCCGCTTCCCCATCCGTCTACAAATCTCTGGAGATACTGGAGCGCCATGCCCTCAGCCTCGCCTTCCGTATCCCCCTTTATCCCCCCTCCCCCACGCAGATCCTCTATGATCTCATTCCTTTCCCCCGACTAGTTCCCTTTATTGAACATCTCCGCCTCCATTACATATCCCGCAAATCAGATCAGTCTAATCCGCTAGTCCATCCCCTCCTCTCTGCACCTGGTCCATTGCCGCACCTCCGCCACTGTATTCCCCCTGCTCTCCACTTGTCCACCCTCCGGATCCTTTGCCGTGGCAACTTCCATACCCTTCCCCTCCCGGATGATGCCCTCCAACCTGACATCTACCCTTCATACCACCTGTGATCCTTCTCCTTGCTCCCTCTCCCCATTCTCTCCCTGAGGGCCCCGACTATCCCTCCCTTCCTGTTCCTTCTCTCCTCCTCCATCCCCTGTCCCTCCGGATCCTCCTCTTACCGCCCTCCCCTATGCTTCTTCCCCGTGGCTGCCTGGGACATCGCCCCCCCCCGTCCCTTCCCCACCGGCTCTGTGGCTCCTCCCCACCCTCTCCCTCTCCTTTCATCCCCTTTCCCCCCACACCACATCTTCAATGCTGTCAGTGCCCCACCATCTACGCAACCTCCTTTGTGCTTCGACAAGTGTGGTGTGCTTTAGCTACATTGTTTTATTTTACAACAGTGGACGGCCAACCCGCAGCCGCCACCATCAGTTTTAACGTGTGTATTTCTCCGGGTGTGTGTTGTGTTTCTTTTGTTTTAACTCCACAATAGCGGACGGTCTCACCATAGCCGCCGCCCTATGCTCATTTTAATTGTGTGTGTGCCACTGACATTCGAGCAATTGTTTTTATTCACCACTTTCGCCGTTCCAAATATTTTATGTCACCATCGTTTTCCTCCATTTTATGTACTTTGTTTTATCTCCATTTTAAATCTCCGTTTTATAGATGTGTTATCTCCAAAATTTTATCTCCTTTGTGTTTTTATGTTTCCCCACTGTCAAATTTTACTTCTGTAGGCTGAAGAGCGCCAGTGAGCGCTGCCGGCCCGCCCCTTTTTTAGGGGAATTGAAACCACAATAAAAAAAATTTAAAAAAAACACCAACCACTCCCTCATGCGTCCTGTCCTTTGCAGCTTCCATCCCGCCTGGATTTCCGCTCCCACATCCTATTACAAAACCCTCCAAGTCCTCGAACGCCACGCCCTCTGCCTCGCCTACCGCATCCGGCTCCCTTCACCCATGCGGATCCTGTATGACCTGATCCCATTTCCCCACTTCCTTGAATATCTCCTTGGGCCAACCCCGGGCCTCTGCCACGCCTCTACGCGTTATACCCCCTTCCCTTCATCTCCACACCCTCCATGTCCTCTCCCAGGGTAACTTCCGCCACCTCCTCCTCCCTGATGACGTTCTCCGTCCTGACATATACCCGTCCTACCAGCCCTGATCCCCCCCCCGTAGATGTAGGGCCCCCTCTCCTCTCCTCTTCCACTCCCCCACTTGGCTACCCCCTCACCACCCTGGAGTCCCTACGGCTCCTCCCTACCGCCTCCTTCCCCGCCGTTTTTCCTCTCCCCTGCACTTCCCTCCCCCCCTTCTCGGGGTCCTGGACCGACAGTTTTATCAGCGCTACGTCAAATGTGCTGTACTCCAGTGAAGTGTATGTTTGTTTGACTGCGTCCACCACCATCAGACAAGCGTCGCACCGTGTGTTTTAATTAGTGTCTCGGTGTACTGCCGTCCTGTGCTATTGTCGTCCTACATGGTTTTTTTAGGTTTCTGTGGCTCATCATTTTTAACAAACTAAATGTGATTTTACTCATCTGTCTTTTGTAATGTACTTCAAACTGTCGCCTTGTCTATGTTATTGTATCTCCGTTGTTTTATCTCCTGTTATGTATTTTAATTTCCACCTCATATATGTATTTTAATTTCTCTCAGCTGAAGAGCAGTCTATGGCGCTGCTGCCAGCCTACAGTGTAACTGGTGTGAAATGCAATACAGAAAAAAAAGTCTAAAATTGATCCTGAGGACCCATGACCGGGATACACTCTTACGCCATCGGCAACTTCAACGACACATTGGAAACCTTTTGAACGTGAAGAAACGCTCGGACTGGTGTTAGACACGCACCGCCTTAATTCCATGCTCCCCGTCAATTCCTCCAAATACTGGAAGGTCTTCCATCGCCTTACTGGCAGTCGCCCCACCCCCTCATACCCTCTCCTCCACAACAATCGTCTCTTCCCTAACGATGCCAGTAAGCCACAGCATATTTCTGACTACCTCTCCAACGTTTTTGCCCCACCTGACAGTCCTAGATTTGACTACTTCCGCTTTCCTGACGTCCATGACCGCACCGATATCTCCTCCCCTCCGCTCGCCTCAGGATTCCAGTATTTGGACCACATACACCCCCACCCCCTCCGAACTAAACACTCCCATCCCGACCCTGGACATTGCATCTACACTTTGCACAAAACGCAACACTTCCCCCAGTCATGATCGCCTCACATACAAGCATCTCCGTGCCTGTCCGACGTCCTTCCATGCCGCCCTGACCTCCTTATATAACGTTATCCTCGTCACTGGCTTCTTCCCTGACCTGTAGAAGACATCCCATATCCTGATGTTCCTCAAACCAAACAAACCACCCTCTGATGCTTCTTCCTATCGTCCTGTCAGCCTCACCTCAGTGTTCAGCAAAGTCCTGGAAAATATCCTTTCCCGTCGTATTCACCAACTCCCAATGTGGCTTCCGACCCTCCTTCTCTTCTGATGACCAACTCCTCCGCCTCGTCCACCTGGTATCCATCCAAGTTAATTCCCGTTGTGCTGCTATCTTCATTTCCCTCGACATCGAGAAGGCCTACAATCGTGTTTGGCATTCGAGTCTCCTGTTCAAGCTCCAGACCTACGCCCTTCCCATTAATTAGGTCCGTCTAATTGCATCATTTCTCTCCTACCGCAATCCTACATCACTGTTAACTACTCCAACTCCCATTTGTTCTACCCCTCTGCTGGGATGCCCCACGGATTCGTTCTCAACCCCTTGCTCTATCTGATATATTCTGCGGATATGCCCCAACCCCAGCCTCCTGTCCATCTCCTCCAGTACGCTCACGACGCCGTGTTCCTAGTCCTCGCCCCCTCTCCTCGCTTGCTCCCAACACCTTCTCCAATCTCACCTGTCTGAATTTTCCTCCTGGTGTAACCAGTGGCTCTTCACTGTCAACCCTACCAAATCCCAGGCAATCATCCTAGGTCATACCACCCGCTCCTTGCGCCACCACGACCTCAACTTTATATTTCATGACCGCCCCCATTCCGCAAACCTCCACCCTTAGATACCTAGGCCTCATCTTTGACCGTTCCCTTTCCTGGAATCCTCACCTTAAGACTGTCCAACAAAAAGCCCTCTCCCACCTTAACCTTCTCAAGCTCCTTTCCGGCCGGACATGGGGACTGAACCCCTACACCTCCTCTACACCTACCGTTCAATAATGTGTCCCATCTTGTGTAGCTTATATCCCACCTGAATATCCGCTCCGCCCTCCTACTATATATCCCTCCAGATCCTAAAACGCCACGCCGTCCGCCTCGCTTGCCGTATCCGCCTCCCTTTCCCCACGCAGATCCTATATGATCTTACGCCTTTCCCCCACCTTCTAAAATTTCTTGAACGTATCCACATCCGGTACACCTCCCGCAAAATAGAATCTCGTCACCCACTGGTCTCTCCTATCCTCCAGAATCCTGGGCCTCTGCCACTCCTTGACCAGCATGTTCCTCCCTCTCTCCACCTCCATACTCCCCACATCCTATCCGAGGGTAACTTCCATCAGTTTCATCTCCCGGATGACGCCCTCCATCCTGACATATACCCTTCCTATCAATTTTAGCCTTTCTTGTAGGTTAGTGCCACGTCTCCCTCCACTCATCCTTTTCCCTTCCCCCACTTGGATCCCCATCCCCACCCACTCCCTTGGAGTCCTTCCATACCATCTCATCCCAGCCCCACTCCGCCCCTCCTTTTCTACTCACCACACTTTCCTTCCCCCTCCCTTTCTACTGCGGGGCCTATTCAGTGATTTTAATTGTGTGTCAGTGATGTTAAGTGTGCAGTGACTTAGCACTTCGAGTGTTCGTGAGTTTTTAAAACGTGCCATGGTGGAGTAGCCGAGCGGTCTAAAGCACCTCGCTGCGGAGCGCGCGTTTGCTCGCCGTGGAGGTTCGAGTCCTCCCTGGGGCATGGGTGTGACTCTTTGTCCGTAGGTTAGTTTACCTAGGTTTAAGTAGTTTGTAAGCTAAGGACTGATGACCACGCAGTTTGGTGCGATAGATTTACAAACATTTGAACATTTTTTTAAATGTCAGCAACCGCCGCACAGGCAGAATACTGAGTTGCCATGTTTTTTAATTGTCTCTCTGTTATCGTTGCCATTCGCTGCACAAAATCTGTGTTTTAGCCACCGTGGCAGATTTTAATACTGATTGTGTGTATTAAAGCCTCATTGTCATTGTATTCAGTTCGCCAATTTTCTCTCCTTTTTTATTGTTAACTTCGACATTTTTATCTCCTTTTTCTCTTTAAATTCAACATTTTATCTCCTGTTTTAACCTACCATTCATGTTTGTCAAATTCATATGTACCCTGGGCTGAAAAGGGCTGCCAGCCTGCCCCATTGGGCATTACAATACAGTAAAGCGAAAGAAATCTCAAAAAGTACATGCATACTGCCTGTAGGAAAGTGTACATCATATCAGCAGAGTGTGCATTGTGACATTCCAAAGTGTTTCACTCAAGTGGACTGAGTTCAGCTAGTTAAAAGTGCTACACTACACAGAACAGTGTATTGGCATTTAAAAATTTTCATAAACAACTAATGGAACTTTGAAAAATTTTCTGAAAAATATCTGGACTTCACTTTATCTGTCTGATTGTACATCACCAATCCTCAAAGTTGTGTATTCGTTTGTTTGTAATAAATTTCACATGTCTTGTTCAAAATGTTCAAATGTTTGTAAATCTCATGGGACTTAACTACGGAGTCATCAGTCCCTAAACTTACAAACTACTTATGAACTACTTACGAACTAGGACGGCACAAATATCCATGCCCGAGGGGGGATTCGAACCCCCGATCGTAGTGGCCGTGCAGACCGTGACTGAAGCGCCTCAGTCCCCTCGGCCACCGCGGCCGGCTCACATGTCTTGCAGAGGTTGTGGGATATTACTGTTAAAGGGTCCCTTCGACACAGAAGCTGGTTTTTTGTGTCATTTTTTTCTCTCATCAAGTTTGTTGTGTATCTCGTCATTCGAAGTGACGTCTCCTCTGCACTGATGAGAAGTCTATATGATAGGTAGTGCTATGTGCAGGAAACAGTATCCAGATCAGGAAGCCGGAGCAGACATCAAAAGTAGTAGTAGACACAAGTAAAAACAACAGATATTATTACTTTAAGTTGGAGACTTCACAAACAAATTTCTTGGGACAATACGAAATGAAAAAAAAATGTTTGGTGATGACTCTCAACAGATGACGAGAGTGTCAGTAGCACCTTTCATCGTAGTATGACAGGAGCACTTGTGCTGATTCATAGAGGAGCGGGTACCCACCGCTTCTGTTGAGGATTACTCCCATGATGACAAAGTCTCACTCAATTCTTTTGCTCTATCACCAATAGGATGGAGGTCATGCCACTGCATCAATGCCAGGGCAGGTATGTTGTCTTAGGACAGCACCAAAAGAAAACAGTCTTCTTTTCTTTCATCACCTAAATGGTCCAAACATGAGGCAGAGAATCAAAGTGCCAGTCATTGAGAGTTGCAAGTGTTACAAGGGTAGATTCGTGTCGAGCACTAACGAGCAAAATAATACCTATAAGTGGATCTCCATGACACTTTGATTAAACTGCAGGTGGTAGCTGACTTTTTAGCATATTGGGACATGACACAGTGTGATAGTGTATTCCATAAACAAGAATTACTTCATGACAACATTTCGTTCATCCCAAAAGAGAGTCAGTAAAACCTCCTCTTAAGGTGGTTGCAAGTTGAAGAAGTTGTGTTCTGGTGATTCGTTTAATTCAGTTCAAATCATTCCATCATTTTCTACAAAAAAGTAAGCTGAAACAGACTTTATCAGTTAAACATTCATACATTAATCTACAAATGATTAAGACAAGATTCAATAACCATTTGGTATTTAATGGCACTCAGTTCTCTTATGCCCTAGGGCAATTTATTATAGTAATTTATTAATTTATCAATATGAAAAAACTGTGAGATTTACTTAACCTAGGCAAAGTCATGTTGAGTGAGTTTGTGTTTCCTGTGTCTTTGATTTCATACCTACGAGTATTCTCTTTCACTTCTACTAGTATTTTAAGTCTATAAAGAGTGTGGAAATTAGACTTTTATCGTACGTAAAGTGAAGTCTATAGAAAACTATGGCGTTTACACATAAAATACACGATGAATACGATCATTTTCTCCAGCATAATTCCTGAAAGCAATATGTCGTAGTACAAACGCATGTAGAAAAATTTGTGACACGCTATTATTAAAATATCATAACCTTATTGTTCAGTGACTACTTTTTCCCTGTTGGTGATCCAATATAATTTACTATCAAGATAATTACCTCCTAACTGTGGGGTGAGATCACATTGCTCATCATCTTGATTTCTAATAGAGAAAGAATTTTGTCCAGTGTTTCTGTTGTTTAATGTCAGTACATTTCTCTGATATGATTTTTCATCATGGAGTCATTTGTTTCACAACATCCATTACAAGGTGTGATATGATGAAGGTTATGTCATCAGCAAACATAACTGTTTCAAATAGGAAAAAATGTAGTATATCATTTCCATATGCAATATACATGGAAAGTCTTAATATGAGATTTCAGATTTATTTCATTTGACAACTCCATTTGTTTCCTGTTGGTCAAGTACGATGTTAGTAGTTCTAATTTTATGCCATCAGGTCCATAATTTTCAAATTTCTGACAAACAATGTTGTGGGAGATTGTTAAAAAAGACTTCGGTTAGACCAACTGAAGTTATTTGGGTGTGTTGTTTATTTTAAAAAGCCGTGTATGGCATATTACAGATTGTTATGCTATCTTGATTTTTGACAGTCCATAACAGAATCCATATTAAGCATTAATTAATAAGTTCTTGATATCAATGTAAACATTTCTTTACTGTCTTTTTATCATTCAATGATTTTTTCTGTTTTGGGAAATACAGTGATAAGCCTATAATTTTTATACCAGTTTTTGTCTCCATTTTCACATATGGGTAGGAGAATTATCAGTTCGAAGCAATCAGGAATTGTCCCCTCTGTTTATGGGAAAGGTCAATATTTATGTTTGAATCCACGTCTGTACCAATGTGCCGCAGTGACCAATGGCAATTTGTCAGAAGAGAACAACTATTACAAAATGAATGGTTTATTACAAATTGATTTTGGTTAGTTCCTAGCTATCTTCAATGTTTCAGCTACAATAATAACCACAGGTCAACTGAAGTAACAGTACATACATCAGTGTTACAGTTACAATAAACAGCACAGGTAAAAATTAATGATAGATAAAATTGCTATATGACATCTAAGAATTTATGTAACATATAGACAAAGTTTTTGACCAGCTCATAAGTATCATAACAAACAATACAAATCAACTTATAATTTGTAATTTTACTTTAAAATTTATTTTCTAGTTTGGCACAGCCACAAGCCCTCGACCAACTAAAGACGGCTTTCCTGTTTCTACCCATTTTTCATTTCATCATCTTTATAACCACCCCCATTAACCACAGACATTGCTGCGGTGGGGTGGATTGTGTGCCTCAATGATAGAGATAGCTTTAGGTACAACCACAGCCTAGGGGTATCAAATGTTTGTAGAGCTTATGGGACTTAACTACGGGGTCATCAGTCCCTAAACTTACAAACTGCTTATGAACTAGCTAATACTAAGGATGGCACAAATATCCATGCCCGAGGGGAGATTCGAACCCCCGACCGTAGTGGCTGTGCAGAATGTGACTGACGCGCCGCAGACCGCCCGACCACCGCGGCCGGCTTAGGGGTATCTGTGGAGAGGTCAGACAAGCGTGTAGTTACTGAAGAGGGGCAGCAGCCCTTTCAGTAGTTGCAGGGGCAACAGCCTGGGTGATTGACTGAGACGGCCTTGTGGCGTTGCCACACAGATACTGCGAACGGCTGAAAGCAAGGGAAAAGTACAGCCGTTACTTTTCCTCAGGACATGCGGCTCTGCTGTAGCGATATATAATGATGGCATCCTCCCGGGTAAAATATTCTGAAGGTAAAATAGTCTCCCATTTGGATATCCAGGCGGAGACTACTCAGGAGTATGTGATCATCAGGAAAGACAACACTGGCATTCTACGAATCGGGTGTGGAACGTTAGAGCCCTTAATCGGATATGAAGGTTGGAAAATTTTAAAATAGAAATGGATAGATATAGTGGGGATTAGTGAAGTTCGATGGAAAAAAGAACAGGATTTCTGGTCAGGTGAGTACAGGATGATAAACAAAAAATCAGTTGGGTGTATTACAGGATTAGGTCTGATAATGAATAAGAAAATACAAATTCGGATTGATTGCATTATCATAATGAAGATAGACACGAAGTAAACAACGATCACAACAGTACAGGTTTATATGCCTACTAGCTCTGCAGATGATGAGAAGATCGAAGAAATGTATGAGGAGCTAAAGGAAGTTATTCAGACAGTTAAGGGAAAGGAAAACTTAATTGTGATGGGAGACTGGAATTCGATAGTAGGAAAAGGAAGTGAAGGAAAATTAGTAGGTGAATATGGACTGGGCAAAAGAAATGAAAGAGGAACCCGCCTGGTAGAATTTTGCACAGAAAGAAGGTTGTATACGTTGAAAAGACCAGGAGACACCGGAAGGTACCAGATAGATTTTATAATTGTAAGACATAGATTTCGGAACCAAGCTTTAAAATGTAAGACATACCCAGGGGCAGATATAGACACTGACCATGTATTATTCGTCATGAACTGCAGGAAGAAACTGAAAATACTGCAAAAAGATAAGAAAATAAGGAGGTGCAACTTATATAAATTGAAGGAACCTCAAGTTTTTGAGAATTTCAGAGGGAGCTTTAGACAACAATTGACAGAAACTAGGGGGAATAAAACATTAGAGGAGGAAGCAAAGAACAATATAGGTAGAAAGGCAAGACCTACAAAATATCCTGGTATATCATGGGAAATACTAAATTTAATTGATCAAAGGAGAAAATATAAAAAATTAGTCAATGAAACAGGAAAAATGGAGGTCAGACGACTCAGAAATTAGACTGACAGTGAGTGAAAAATAGCTAAACAGGAGTGGCTAGAAGCCAAATGAAAGTCAGTAAAAGAATGTTTAAATAGGGGAAAAATAGATAGCGCCTACAGAAAAATAAAAGAGACATTTGGAGACAAGAAAAGCTGCTGTATGAATATAAAGTACTCGCATGGGAAACCAGTTCTCACCAAAGAAGAGACAGCTGAAAGGTGGAAAGATTATATAGAGGGGCTCTACAAAGATATGAAGTGAGCGACAACATTGTATGAAGGGAAGAGGAAGTAGATGAAGATGAAAACGAAATAGGAGATTCTATACTGAGGGAAGAATTTGACAGAGCACTTAAAGATCTAAGTCGAAACAACGACCCTGGAGTGGACGACATTCCCTCAGAACTACTCAAGTCTATGAGAGAGCCAAACACGACAAAACTATTTCACCCGATGTGTAAGATGTATGAGACATGGGAAATATTCTCAGACTTTAAGAAAAATGTAATAATCCCTATTCCAAAGAGAGTCGGCGCAGGCAGATGTGAAAATTACAGAACCATTAGTTTAATTAATCATGGTTGGAAAATTTTAACACGAATTATTTGCAGAAGGATGGAAAAGATCATAGAAGCTGACCTCAGGGAAGATCAGTTTGGATTGAGGAGAATTGTAGGTACACAGGAGGCAATCAGGCGATGCTGAAGGAATTAGATGAGGTTTGTTACTTGGACAATATAATAACACACTATGGTTGCAGTACAGAGGATATAAAATGCAGAATGACAATGGGAAGAAAGGCGTTTAAAAAAAAGAGAAATTTGTTAACATCGAATATTAATTTGACCGTAAGGATGTCTATTCTGAAGGCATTTGTGTGGAGTGTTGGCTTGTATGGGAGTGAAACATGGCCGATAAAGAGGAAGAGGATAGAGGTTTTTGAAATGTGGTGTTACAGAAGAATGCTGAAGATTGGGTGGGTAGATCTTGTAACTAATGAGGAGGGATTGAACAGAATTGGGGAGAAAAGGAATTTCTGGAATATCTTGATAGATAGGACACATTCTTAGACATCATGGAATCGTGAATGTGGAAATGGAAGTAAGTGTTGGTAAAATCGCAGAGGGAGACGAAGAGATGAATACAGTAAGCAGATTCAGATAGATGTAGGGTGCCGTTCTTATGAGGAGACGAAGAGGCTTGCTCAGTATACAGTAGGATGGAGAGCTGCATCAAACCAGTATCCGGACTGAAGATCACAACAACGACAACAACAACAACAAAATCTTTATAAATATAATGTTTTATATTTTTTAAATGTAATAAATTCTAATCAGAATATCTTTTTACTCTGTAAGAGCATTTACTGATGCTGTTAATTTGGACATTACATTTTTATTTTCATGAAGAGCCAGTTAACAATATTTGAATTTTATAAAAAGTTTCATGTCCTTATTCATCTTGCTTGTTTTATAATGAAACATTAATTTGAACTTGTTTATAGTTCGCCATAGTACATGGCACTCAGGATTTTATATTTTGTCAAATTGTTGGTATTACACTCTATTGTAATCTCTCTTTTTTTTTTTTTTTTTTTTTTTTTTTTTTTTTTTTTTTTTTTTTGTTGCATGCATACATTTTGCTTCAAATGTACCTGAATGTAATGACTTATGGTATAATTTTAACAATGAAAAGTCCTATTGCAATGTCAATAATAGAGAATAGATAACAACTCACCGTAAAGAGGCTTGCTGAGCTGCTCACAAGGGAAAAAAAGCCTTCGTCAGAAAAAGAAACACATTCACACAATCACTCAAATCACTCAGAGAACTAAACAGACACAACCACCATGTTCAGCCACTCCAGCGCTAGAAGCATGTAGACTGTGAATGTGGTGGTGAGTGGAGGGGGAAAGATGCCGGGTAAGGGTGGGGATGGAACGACCCGCATTGCATGATGGATTGTAAAGGCTCTCATATGCGGAAATTTAAATTGCAGCAATGAATACAGTGGAGATAAGGTGAAGGACAGGATGGAAATAAAGTGTAGAAGAGTATGGGGAGGTGATGGCGGGATTTGAAACAATAAAAATAATAAAAGGAAAAACCAGGGAAAACAAATTAATAATAAACAAATAAAAATAAAAAGTAAATAACTCTACCAACCTGAGTCCTGATGGATTCTAGGTTGCCTGTCACAAGCCAGGATAAAGGAGCAGTGATATGGTATTAACACCTCTTTAAACAACTGATAGCACCATTAAGGGCTCCTTGCTAGGGATACAGCGAAGGCCTCACTGGCAACGAAGATGGAGAAGATGACTTCAGAATGGCCGAGTTGATGAAAGAATCTGCCTTTTGTCTAAGGCTAAAACTGCTAGAGGGCATGACGGTTCCACATGTTCGTGGCGCTACCCTGGCAACGTCTGTCCCACATGTTAGTGGCAGCTGAATCTCTGAAATTCCAGGCCAACATACTGGTCTTGCTTTGGAAATTCAGCTATTACCTGGATTTCCTACAGTTTACAACTTCAGGTAGCAAAATGGAAAGGTCGCATAAAGCATACACCACTCCAGGTGGTAACTCTAACGAGCAATCCATTACATCACGCGTTAGGAGATAGGATTCTGGAGAGTCCCAACATATGCATTTAAGAAGAGATGGCATGTACTGAAAAGCCTTCTAAGTTTAGTTCAAGAGGAAGTACTTTTTCGGAACACTGAATGTAAATTCTTTATTGAAAAATTGAAAGCAGAAATAATTGGAATTCCTTGTACGAAACAAGAATATACAAATTTTAGCAGTGCTCGAAACAATATTATAACATGAAAATGTCGTTGATACACAAAATTGTAGAATTTATAGAGGGAAACCAGCAGTAAGAGTAATGGAAGACATGCCAGTGTTTGGAAAAGTATTTTACATAAAAAAATAAATACTGTAACAGAATTTAAGTCAAATTCTGAAACAATGTCCATCTTGACAGTTATGTGCAAGAATAAAAGCTACACCCTTATCAACTGCCATGCACCCATAAATGGACACAACAGAAGAAATCTGGAAAAAGTAAATCAATTTGGGGATCTTTTAAAATTTGAAGTCTCCAATATATCTAAACACAAAGTTAAACTAGTTCTCGGTGTCTTCAAAGGCCAAGTTGGAAAGAAAATACAACTTCAGAACATTGTAGTTGCATATGCAGCACATTTTAGAACAAACAAAAATGGTGAAAGACTTATCAATACGTGTAAAAGATTACAATTAAAACGATGTCCATACATTTCCAAAACTTTGATATAACCAAATCAGGAAGAACTTCAGCTGAACCACATAGCTATATCCAAAAGGAATGTCAACAAAATTATGAATGTTAAAGTAATCCCTGTACAATTAAAATACGGTTTCTCCCATATAAAACCAAAAACGGAAACTCCTAAACTACAGAGATAAAACTGCTGTGGAACCAATATTACAATGGAAAATACAGAAAAATTAAACAAGGAATGAGACAACTGAAAGAGGCGATTGGCATGAACTTCAGGCGAAAATCACTAAAGCGGCAGAGAAAATGTTAGGATGGACCAAGAATAATAAGACATGGTGGAATGAGGAGTGTGAAGCAACACTAGAACAAAGAGGTAAAAATGGAGAAATTGGAGACGATAAAAGAAAACGCAACCGTGAAAAATTCAGAGAACAAAAGAAATAAACATCTTAAGTAATCTGGAAAGTCAAAAGGACCTTTGAGGAATCTCAGCTTATAGAAATTCAAGAAAATTTCACCAAAAATAATACTGGTATTTTTTTACGAAACTTTTAAATATGTGCTTAAGGGATATTCAGCACCCAGCATTTATTTCAAACATGAAAATAGAAAAATAGGATTAAATGACAAGGAAAATTGTGATATATTAGCAAAATCTTTTTGATAAGCTTTTAAACTGTCCAATTCCAACAATCAAATTAGACTTTCCAACACTAGCAGAGATCCTTCAGAATGATTTACCGCCAACAGAACAAGAAATTCATGAAGCCAGAAAAACTCTTAAAACAACAAAGCAAGTGGTGAAGATTCCATTACAGCAGGAAGATTCTAAATGACCTACATTTACTTTTTGAAACCGTTTGGAAAACAGAAAAAAAAACTCCAGAAGAATGGAAAATAGCATTTATACACACGTAAAATGCAGACAAACAAAATGTCAAAAACTACAGAGGCATGTCACTTCTTCCAGTAGCATACAAAATATCAAAAATTCTAGTGAAAAGAGTTGAAGAAACTTTACATAAAAAAAATGAGAGAATATCAGGGTGGTGTACGAAAGGGAATATCCCACACTGAACAGATTTTTAACTTAAAATCAATTATTCGCCACAAAATCATAACAAGCAAACCTATAATAGTATCATTTATTGATTTAAAAATAGCGTTTTCATTCACTGGACAGAGAAACATTAGATAAAATCATCAGAGAATTTTAAAGCTAAATTAGTGAACATAATTCGTGAAACACTAACAAGTACTATATCTATATTCATGGGAGTACTAACTCAGTTATTTAAAATAAAAACTGGTGTTTGGCAGGGAGATGGGTTATTACTTTTACTGTTTAACGGGGTTCAAAAAAGATGAAGCAATCAAACCAAACAAAGTCAGTAGAGATTCGCGCGTTTATTAAAAAACAGAAATGCGCGAACCATACAATAAATAAAACCGTCATACCTTAAAAAAGTTCTTGTGGAGTACCCAAAAAATTCTGGTTCTATATAAGATCGGCACGCGGGTCAAAGGTCTCTATACAGTCACTCGTTGATTATTCTGGGGTCGTGATAGAAGACAGGAAAATGACGGCCGAAGTTTTAAATTTAACATTTAAAAAATAATTCATACAGGAGAACCACGCAAACATGCCTTCATTTGATGGTCGCACTAACTCCCAAATGAAGGACATAGTAATGGGCGAAGCTGGTGTAGAGAAGCAGCTGAGAAAGTTGAAAAGAAACAAGGCGCCAGGTCCAGATGGAATACCAGTGCGGTTTTACAAAGCCTACTCAGCGGCATTGGCCCATTACTTAGCTTCCATTTATCGTATCTTTGATCAAGCGTGAAAGTTACAAGTGACTGGGAAATGGTACAGGTAACTCCCGTGTATAAGAAAGGCAAAAAACAGTTTGCTGTAGAATTCTTGAACGTATTCACAATTGTAAAATAATAAATTTTCTTGAGACGGGAATATTTCTGTCCATGAATCAGCATGGTTTTAGGAAGCATCGATCGTGTGAAACTCAGCTTGCCCTTTTCTCTCGTGACATCTTGCGTGTTATGAATGAATGGCAACAGGCAGATTGCACATTTCTCAATTTTCGAAACGCATTCTATACGTTTCCAAAGTGCAGACTGCTAACGAAGATACCCTACTATGTGAGTGGTTGGAAAATTACTTAAGTAATAGAAAGCAGAATGTTGTCGTCGATGGTGAGTATTGATCAGTGACTAGGGAGTCGTCAGGAGTGGCCCAAGGAAGTGTGATAGGAGTAGGACTGCTATTATTTTCTATCTATATAAATATGACAGACAGAGTGAGTTACAATATACAGCTGTTTGCTGATGATGCTGTGACTACCGGAGGGTGTCGAAATTAAATGACTGTAGGAGGATGCAGGATGACTTGGAACGAACTTCTAGGTGGTATGGGGAATGGCAACTAGCGCTAAATTTAGAAAAATATAAGGTGATTCAAATGAGTAGGAAAGCAATCCAGTAATGTTCGAAAACAGCGTTAGTAGTCAGCTGCTTGACAGAATGGCGTCAGTTAAATACCTAGTCGCAACGCTGCACAGCGATATGCAATTGACTGAGCATTAAGGACAATCAGGGGGAAGCGAATGGTCGAGTTTGGTTTATTAGGAGAATTTTGGGAATGTTGGATTCGCCTTTAAAGAAAGACAACATATAAAACCCCGTCTTGAGTATTGCTGAAGTGTTTGGGATCCCCACCACATCGGTTGAAAGGACGACATAGAGGCAGTTCAGAGGCGGGCGGTAAGGATTGTTAAAATAATCTTCCCTGATGTGAATTCTACCAGGTTTTACACTGATCTGAAAATAATTCGTGTTAGTATTTTTCAACCAAAGCTTATATATACACTCCTGGCCATTAAAATTGCTGCACCACGAAGATGACGTTCTACAGACGAGAAATTTACCCGACTAGAAGAAGATGCTTTGATATGCAAATAGTGCATATCAGCCACGTCTCGATTCTTGAGTCAACAGATGGGTACATTTGCAAGACAACAACCGTCTGCACCAACAGTTCGACGACGTTTGCAACAGCATGGACTATCAGCTCGAAGACCTTGGCTGCGGTTACCCTTGACGCTGCATCACAGACAGGAGCAGCTGCGATGGTGTACGCAACGACGAACATGGATGCACGAATGACAAAAGTCATTTTTTTTTCGGATGAATCCAAGTTATGTTGACAGCATCATGATTGTCGCAGCCGTGTCTGGCGACATCGCGGTGAACGCACATTGGAAGGGTGTATTCGTCATCGCCACACTGGCGTATCACCCGGCGAGATGGTATGGGGTGCCACTGGTTACACGTCTTGGTAACGTCTTGTTCGCATCGACGGCACTTTGAACAGTGGCCGTTACATTTCAGATGTGTTACGACCCGTGGCTCTACCCTTCATGCGATCCCTGCGAAACCTTACATTTCAGCAAAATAACGCACGACCGCATGTTTCCGGTCCTGTACAGGCCTTTCTGGATACGAAAAATGTCTTAGTGCTGCCCTGGCCAGCACATTCTTCAGATCTCTCACCAATTGAAAACGTCTGGTCAATGGTGGCCGAACAACTGGCTCGTCACAATATGCCAGGCACTACTCTTGATGAACTGTGGTATTGTGCTGAAGCTGCATGGGCATCTGTAACTGTACACGCCATCCAAGCTCTTTTTGACTCAATGCCCAGGCGTATCAGGGCCGTTATTACGGGCAGAGGTGGTTGCTCTAGGTACTGATTTCTCCGGAATCTATGCACCCAAATTGCGTGAAAATGTAATCACATCTCAGTTCTAGTATATTTGTCCAACGAATACCCGTTTATCATCTGCATTTCTTCTTGGTGCAGCAATTTTAATGGCCATATATATATATATATATATATATATATATATATATTACGAGGTTTATTTGTTAAAGAAAGTATCTTTGTTAGCTTACATTGCAAACCGAGAGAAACTACAGCTCTGGTATAGTAAGTTGCTTGATGTAAAATGCAGTGGTTACGCTGCTATGAATATGTTTGTCCACCATATAGTGGCCTCGGAAGCTGTAACAAAGTACTCTATATCTACATCTACACGAGATACTCTGCAAATGACATTTAAATGCCTGGCAGAGGGTTCATCGAACCACCATTATACTATTTATCTCCCATTCCGTTCTCGAATAGCGCGCGGGTAGAAAGAACACCTGAATCTCCCTGTTCGGGCTCTGATTTCTCGTATTTCATTCTGATGATCATTTCTACCTATGTAAGTGGAAGTCAACAATATATTTTTGCATTCAGAGGAGAATGTTGGCGATTGGAGTTTCGTAAGTAGCCCACGCCGCAGCGATAAGCGCCGTTGTTGTAATGATTCCCATCCCAGATCCTGTATCATTTCCGTAACGCTGTCTGCCCTGTATCGTGACAATACGAAACGAATTGCCCTTCTTTGGACTCTTTCGATGTCCATCGTCAAACCCACCTGATAAGGATCTCACACTGGGCTGCAATACTCCAAAAATGGACGGACAAGCGTAGTGTATGCAGTTTTTTTTTTTTTTTTTTTTTTTTTTTTTTTTTTTTTTGTCCCAGCTTAGTCGCCGCTTTTGTGTCTCGTTTCTGTCGTAGGTGTCGGTGGCCGAGTAGAAAGGGACCGACACAGGAATAAGGGATGCACGCTTGTGCATTGTGCAGATACGAAGGTGAGCAGCCAATGCGACAGCAGAAACTAGAAACACTAGAGTAAATTAGAACGAGAGACATATTGCACAGAATTTATACAATACTTAACTTTTACATAGCTCAGTACTGCATAAGGCTGATACATAGTTGAGCTAGAGGCCTGCCTAGTACCTATCCGATAGCCAAGTCTTCACTGGTGCCTATCTGATTCCGAAGTGTTAACTGCTTCCTATCTCAGTCCCAAGTGAACGATGTCGTTCAGTGGTGGCCACGAGCGGAGTCGTAAGAACGCCGCGCCGTGCGTGCATGGCGGCACGCGGCGAAAGTAGGTGGCGCGCACTTTGGACTTGTGCGACACCACACTTTTGTAGTTCTGTTGCATGTTTTAAGGGTTCTGCCAATAAAACGCAGCCTCTGGTTGGCCTTTCCCACGGCGTTATTTACGTATTCTTTCCAATTTAAGTCTGAAGTAATAGTAATTCCTAGGTATTTTGTGGAGTTTACGGCCTTCACTTTTGATTGATTTATGTTGTAAACAAAGTTTAACGGATTTCTTTTCGTACTCATATGGACGACGTGACACTTCTCATTATGTGGAGTGAATTGCCAACTTTTACGCCATACTGATATCTTATTCAGATGGTTCTGCAGTTGGTTTTGATCTTCAGATGATTTTACTAGACGGTAAATGACGGGGTCATCTGCAAACAACCTAAGAGAGCTACTTAGATTTTCTCATAAATCGTTTATGTAAATAAGGAACAGCAGAGGACCAATAACACTACCCTGTGAAACGCCCGATATCACCTCTGTTTTAGTCGATGCCTTACCATCGATTACTACGAACTGTGTCCTCTCTGACAGGAAATCCCCTATCCAATCGCAAATTTAGGGCGATATACCGTAACCATGCAATTTGATTAAAAGCTGTTTGTGAGTCTTGGAGTGGAGAAGCACAACAGATGAGGAGTGCAGCGTTGCAAAGTTGCGCTACCTTGCCATTTAACGGGTTCCCCGGAGAGGGTGATGGGCAGAGCGCTGTTTCGCGCCGCCTCCAGTAGAGGGCTCGGCAGGCGGCCGTCCCCCAGCTGCAGCACGAACATCTCTGACCAGGCCTCTGGGAGCTGCAGCCGCGGCCGTGACAGCCACGGGCTGGGGGGCGGCGGGGGCGGACCGGGCAGGAATGCTGCGCACCCTGCCACAGCCGCCGCCACCACCACCAAGCGGCTGGCCGTGTGTCCGCTAGACACCATGCCGACACGCCGACCTGGAAAACATTAACAAGTCCGCAAAAAGCGGAACTTAACTTTGTTTACGTCCAGATGGGGCCGAAGGCGCCCGACAATACTCGACCGTCGCACGTAGGGTTGCCAGATTGAACTCGAGGCAGGCCCGGAGACCAGACGTGTCCCCCTCCCCCCAACTGCGACCAACCCCCTCCCACAACCAGGATTACACGTGAATTCTAAAAGGAAAAAAAATGCCCAATGAAAACGGGACATTTTGCTTTAATTCGCTTAGTAGCTTCTCTTTAGCATAAGGCAGAAGCACATTTTTTTTTCTAATACCTCGCTTTTTGTTCGGCCGCATCTTACTTTCGTTGCCACTGAGGAATCTCTAAAAACATAAGGATATAGCTTATTACCACAATATTGAGAATTGTAAGAATGGTGGTGTTTCACACCATGGTAAGTCAAAGTTAATTCCGTTGCAGTGACTTTGTCGTCTTATGCAGAAAATTGTTTCAGCAAGAATTTAAGAAGCGACTGGTTCTTCTTTTGTGTGGTAATATTCGCTTTGTGTCTTTCTGATTGTAAATGTTTATTCACAGCTTTCACTCCGTCGTACTTAACAGTAAATAAGATATTGCATATTCTGCACTTACACATACACTTATCAGTACCGACTTTTTATAGCCACTCTTTATAATTTTCTTTCTGCAACCATTCTTCACAGAACGAACTTAGATATCGTCTCTTCATTTCACTGTTATTACTCACTAATCTGAGTTAATGTAAGCTTGTCTGTTCACAAGCGATCCGAGTATTCCAAAAATTGCCGGTAAACTGATAACAAACAATGAACGAACGAACACAAATAATAGACGTCACCAGTTGACACGTTGCCCCCAGGAAGAATAGAAAAGTAGCGTTTGTTGCAATAAGAAATTGACATTTATATAAAGTTATTAATAATCACTAGAGAGGAGCCGGCCGGAATGGCCGAGCGCACTGAGGCGTCTTGCCAGGGTGCGCGAGGCTGCTCCCGCCAGAGATCCGAATGCCCCCTAGGGCATGGATGTTGTGTTCGTCCTTAGTTTAAGTTACGTTAAGTTCCATGTAGATCGTCGCTACATGAGAATAGTACTTAAACGTCGTAAAAAAAAAGAAAAAAAAAAAAGAGTTTAGATGAAGGTTACATTCAAGACCGGAGATGAGAGTCATTGGCCCGTAGCCCCGGAGAATTCATTCCAAACCCGGGCACTCCGGGCGGCACCCGGAGACCTGGCAACCCTAGTCGCACGTCTCTCGGCACTATACACTCACATCAGTGCCACAGTATGGATGTCTGTGTATTCCTAAGGCTAGTTTACACGACGACACTACGTTTCATGAAATTGTGTTACTGGTCAGTGCGCATGCGCGGCAGGCGTTCGCGCACAGGCGTTCGCGCAACTCGTTGGCGAAACTGAACACTTTCGGCACCTTCCAACTTTGGCTAAACTATTTGCGCGTGTTTTTAGGTTAGGTTATGACCAATACAGAATACAATACAACATAAAGGGGGGAACGGAAGAAATAATTCGGGTTTTGAACATATATGCGTTGCGTAGGTGTTTGTGCCATTTTAACGGCGTGTGGTGCTCTTCTAGCAGTTATTTGTGAAATTAAATATTGATGGGTTGACGTTATATTGCAGATACATCCAATTCGAAATACTTATACAAACGAACTATGGCAATTGTGGATTTGGGAACACGGTGCAGGTACTGTAGAGACGAATTTCAACCTGACAGGAAACGTAATGCAATTTGTAATTTCAATTCTGGTAACAATGCTACACGCATAACAGTATCTTGTTTCTTTATTGCATTACTAACTCTGTTTAAAAGGAACGTGAATTGCTCTGGTGACATTCTAAGTTGATTAAAATAACTTCTAGGGTCTTCAATCATAATTTCTTTCAGCAAGATCGCTGAGCAAAAGAGCTGACGTCTTTTTTTAATCCATTCGCGAACCCAAACACGTTCCTTATTCTTTTTGTGTTTGGTCTTATGCAGTGACTTCACACAGACAAGCAATAGCTCCGCCACAACTCTTACAGATACCAAAACTTTCATTTTACGGCGACTACGGCACTCAGAAAACAACGAAACAGAAGTTTATGGTATTGACGCCGTGTCTACAGACATACACGAAACCAGTTGCGAGAAATTCATTTCAAGCAACGAGTTTCGCAACCTAGTGTCGTCGTGTAGATTAGCCTTTAGCGTCATACTGCTACTGCGTGTTTGGATTACGGAATACTTTTCAGTCTAAGACCTTGCAAAAGATCGCGAATAAAATTTATAGAAATTATATTGGACTGTAAATAAGGCCTAAAACTGTTAACTGAATACTATTTGGTATATAATTTGAACATGAAGGTCGTAAATAAGGCCGGCCGCGGTGGCCGAGGGGACTGCGGCTCGCCAGTCACGGTCTACACGGTCACTACGGTCGGGGGTTCGGTTCCCCCCTCGGGTATGGATATTTGTGCCGTCGTTAGTGTTAGCTAGTTCATAAGTAGTTTTTAAGTTTAGGGACTGATGAACCCCTCTTTAATTCCCATAAGCTATACAAACATTTGAACATTTGTCTTAAATAAGCACTACAAAAATTAGGAATAAAGGCACCTCATGTTCTTGTAAATGCTGTACTGCATCATTCAGCCGTCGATTTTGCTGTAAATCTAAAATCTTCTTGTTGGTAACTTATTCCTAGAGTGATCTGGACCAGTTATTAGTATGGTATCATGTACAAGGAGACTGAATGTTCGGGATCAGATCGTAACAATGGAATTTAGCAAGAAAAAGTTGTTTTTATGAATACATATCGGACTTCGAAAGAAATTAATAAGGAAACAAATAATTTTCTACAGAAATGAGTTATTGCTCCATTATTCATGAACTACTATAAGTGATTGAACATGATACATCTCACCATAATGGCGTCCGAATCACAATAAGATTGAGCAATCAAACATTAACGCCAATGTTGGAAAAAGATAACTTAAAAATAATTATTATTTCAAAGACAGTTTTAATTAATTTATTATTCTCGAAATTGCATACTCACATTAAAATTATAGAATTTACAGGAGCGGGAATAAACACGTCCTTCCAGTACAACGGAACGAGCAGAACTGACAACTATTGAATGTCTTTCTTTCGCAGTAAGGGAATAAAAGAAACTCAAACAGCGTGGTATTTTTTAGCGGCGGAAAGAAAGACGCTGACTTGCGATAAAATTATAACTGTGATCTACCGATGAATGGTGTAACACTTCAGCGTCTGCTAACACCGCACAAATATACGTAACCAAAGAGTACGTTCAGATGAAAAAGTACCAAAAATAATATTATTCAGTGGACCCTCGTTCGTAAGTAATCGATCAAAAATTTACAAGACTTTGGATAGGTATCTAAAGCTTTAAAATGAAACTTTTATTTTAGTACCTAGTGTTGTGCAGTGAATATCTAGTCTGCATAATCTGCAAGAGGTTAAGAGCTTGTTATGTGCTGCAAAGTTATTTTTGATATCTTTATCGGAAAGACTTTGATCATAATTTTTATCGTTTAATTCGTTTAAATATGAACTTTTTTTCAATGTGCAAATCTGGTTTGAAGGAAAAATAAAGATGTGGAATGGCTTAGGCCGGAAATTCAACCATTTGCTATATTAAAGTCATACTTTAGTAACCAAGATTTTACTGAAGTAAGATACAGAGGAGAAGAATATACAGCACCAAATACCTAAAAACATGAAATAACAAACCAACATTTGTCTGTAGGACAGAATTCAATTGAAGAACAAGAATTCCTTCAAGCAGAGGTAACAGTAATTTTACACAATTGAATTAAAAATATGGAATGACAAAATCTCGAACATGACGCCAAAGTTTTGGGTTAGACACGATTTAACAGCAGATTTTATAGCCCAAATGAATCTGCTCACTGAATATTAGGTCAATGTTTAGGTTTATACACAATTTAATGGCAAAATGTTCTGGCCAAAATTTCACTTTCACACTGAACAGTATTCTAATGTTTAGGTTTATAGACAATTTAACATCAATATGTACTAGCCCAAATTTAACTTTCACATTGAATAGTGGGACAATGTTTAGGCTTATACAGAATTTAATAGTAAAGTGTTCTCGCCCAAAGCTAATTTTATCACTGAACGATAATCCAATATTTAGGTTTATGCACAATTATACAAAAAAAAAAAAAAAAAAAAAAAAAAAAAAAAAAAAAAAAAAAAAAGAAATCTTCTAGGTCCAGCCTTTTCACTTCATACAACAACTACTATTAAAATGGGAAACTAAGCAACAAAAATGACAAAATGTTAGCACAAATTTAGAAAAGAGAGAACTAATCACAACACTACATATTGCCCTCAAACCATTAACAATGAGCACATCACAGTGAATAATAGGAACTCTGTAAGGGTTCGGTTCCCGGTGATCCACTGAGCGGCAGCCAGAATACAAAAAATAATGGCGGTTGGACTGCTTACACCATACTTGTCAAAGATAGGAACAGACACGATATTGAGGGACTTTCTTTTATCGGCGTAAGACTTTGGATGTGATAGGGCCTGAATGGATGGAAAGAGGTAATCAAAATCGTTGTCGAAGGTAGGTAAGAGTGGCAAGCAAAATGATAACATTTACCAGGATCTTACCGAAGGGATGGGCCCCGCGGACACACAGAACAAATCAGCTGACAGAACACATGAAAATACAGGACGGTGTGTTGTAAGTACCAGGACTCCGGTAACACAGGCTACCCAAATGATGGCCACGTGCCGGGCATCACAGCGATGCTGAAGTAAAACAATGCCACCTTAATTTACGGACGCGCTCTGGACAGGCAATGGAAACGCGAAGAAGTACATAACATAAAGCCACCGGTAGGAAATTGGCCTACATTAGGTTACGGTAGTAGCACTAAAAGTGGGCCTTTGCGATCGCCTCTTGACAGTTCGAAATTCAAATGAAAATAACGGCTTAACCGTTCATCTGTCACGAAAATTGAATTAAACAGTTTGTGAATTTGTAGAGGAGAAAATTCTCTACAACTTTCCTCTGTTGTGTTTATTTCATAACTCGCATCGTTTCAGAGATATTTGCAAAAATAACGGCGATTTGACGATGTCTGTCTGTATGTATGTAATGTGTTCCCACTTCTTATACAGCACCGTTCAACCGATCGGCACCCAATTTTACAGATATAATTGAAGGCCGCCAGCTACCAGAACCACCCATTTTCAGTTGTTTCGGATAAGAAATAGGTTTGTAAAACTAAGAAAAGGCCAATTTTGAAGCCTTTTGAAAGCAGGAAATTTAATTGCAAACAACGCATTAACCGTTCACCTGACACGAAAATTGAATAAACGAATTTATAGATGTGAAATCTTTCAACAACTTTCCTCTGTCATGTTATTTCCATAACTCGCAGCGTTACGGAGATATTTGCAAAAAGTAGCAGCGATTTGACATTTTCACTTGATTTTACGAAAACCAGGCGATCGGAAATGTCACGTGACATTCCTCGCCCAGAACTTTCTCTGGCATACGCCATCATGCTTTCTGCATTTTATGATTTTCTTTTTATAACTCACACGTTGTCATTTCAAAGCAATGGGGCACTGAGAAATTAACAAAAAACACGTCGCTCTTAGTTCGATATAATATAATCCAGTGTCTAAAAATTCCATATTAGCAGTTAACACCTGCCATGAATAGCACGAGAATTAAGGAACAGTTTCGTAATTTTTATTTGTAGTGTAGTGAGAACTGCGTTAATTTGGAATGGACAAGGTTGGCAATTCGAAACCCGCCTCTACAATCCCCACCTCCCTTGGTTCCTAAAAGGGTTTCGGCCACTCTAATTATATAGAGCTACGTTCTGCAGTATTCAGAGTTGTGCATATGTTAGGGTGCTCCCTCTAAAATGTGCGTTTGTTCTATTTCGTG
Organism: Locusta migratoria; assembly: GCA_026315105.1. Classification (NCBI taxonomy): domain Eukaryota; kingdom Metazoa; phylum Arthropoda; class Insecta; order Orthoptera; family Acrididae; genus Locusta; species Locusta migratoria. The sequence continues at coordinate 359,324,179 of CM048750.1, forward strand.
AGTGTGCCGTAAAATACGTACCAACGAAATGAACACTGGACCTCTGAAGCATATGCACATAAACTTAGTACTTAATCTATATACGATGTTACTACTATTATTACATCATTTAAAACAATCATTCTTGTGATATTTCCCCAGATTATGTACATGAAAGAAGTCAATGTTTGCAGTGAGTTGGTATGTATTTCGTGGCAGGTTCACAAAATAGAACGAATGCACTTTCCAGAGAAAGCACTGTTAGCTTTCAACAACTCGGAATCTTGCAGAATATAGTTGTATTCAATCAACAAGAGTGTGCAAAAACCTTTTAGGAAGCAGTATGAAAAAAATTGCCAGTAGAATTTTTTATTTATATTTTTTGTTACTCAGGTAGATCGATGCTTTGCGGTCGTTTGTTCATGTTCGTTCTGGGTTGTTCCTTGAGAATTTGGTTCAGTTTTTTTTTATTACCACCGCGCTCGGCAAGTTTGGATCCATCTTCAAATTTTCTCGTAGATGACAAACTAAAGCGCCACCCATTACGCTACAGCGAAAAGCTGCGAGAGTAATCCATGATTATCGTACCATCGATGACATTGTTAGACATTAGATTATAATTCATTGTAGTAAGGAAGATGTGTTTTTGGTAATTTTCACTGCGCTATTGCTTTGAAATAACAATACTGATAGTAAGAAAATCATCAAATACAGAAAGCAAGATGGCGTACGAAATTAAAGTTATGGGAAGGGCTTCGGTCAAGGGATGACACGTGACTGATTTCCGAACGCCACATGTACGTTGTGTTCCATACAGGCTTAGTCACTCTTGTGAACTCCAGATGTACGCTAAGTTCGTCACAGGCTATAGTCAGTCTTAATCTATACAGGCAAAGAAAATGAAAAAAAAAAATAAAAAAATAAATAAATAAACTAAAAAAACTATCAAGGCAAGATAGGTGATGATATTTTAACAGAAAAAGGCAATGACAATGTGGGGCAGTTGCTAAAATAAAAATTGTTAAAATAATAGTTCAATGAGGTAAAATATAAAAAAAAGGGTACGTTAGTCAAAGCTAAACGTAAATATCAAATAATTTTGGCTGTTCGTTAAAATACAGTCAGAGTGTACGGATTGTGCGCATAGATATTATCACAATAGTATAGATTTGTAATTGTATCATCCATTATTTTTTTCCGAAATGTTTGCAAAAATCACAAACCAACAGTCAATACTCGAGTTGGAGAGATACAAAATGACTGTGATCTGTAGGCGAACATTTTTTGCATGGTGTAAGTTATTGGATCTTCCGTCTAAGCATCACCTGTTTCCTGTGGGGCTCTAAAAATTAGCTCAGAAGTGTGGTCATCTGGAAGTTAGGGTAGAGGCTGAACAGTTGCTTTATTTATTCAAGATACAAGGTCAAAATAAAGTGCATCATTTTAAACAAAAGTAAAAAAATAAAATAAATACCATATTTGCAAAAAAGGTGAAATCCTCAACAGGCTACTGATAGGGAAATCGGTACTATAATACAGATAGCAATAGCCAATGGTTTCAAAGAATGTGATATTAAGAAAATGGGTGAAATGATACTTTCACAATCTAATGCAAAAAGCACAATAAAAACTGAAAAACATTATGTTAAATACGCTGTTATGACTTATGCATGCCAGTTATCATTAAAAATTAGTAATGAATTTAGAAAACGTAATGTCATAATAGGTTTTAACACATGTAATTATTTGGGAAAATTCATCCGCCATACTGTAGAAAAACCTGTTAACAATAAAAATAACATGTGGGACATGTGACAATTTCTATATTGGGCAAAAAGGAAGGGAATTTAAAATACGATACAGAGAACATAGCTACCCCAGTCATGCTAGTGCACTAAGTACCCATTTGTGTCAAAATCATCATCAACTTCTTAATATCGAAAACAATTTGCAAATTCTTCATTATGAGAATAAAAGCACATGTTTAGACGTTTTGGAAGATTTAGAAATTTTTGTGCATAGATACACGTTGTATGATCAACTGCTTAATGAACAAGTTAGCAGCACAAGAGACTGGTTTTTCCAAATTTTCAGTAATTAATATTGTATTTATTTTAGATATTTGTTTAAAACAATGCACTTTATTTCGACCTTGTGTCTTGAACAAATAAGGCCACTGTTCAGCATCTACTCTAACTTCCATGTTACTCACATAATAATTTGCCATAGTATCTTTATTTTCCAAAATATTATATATATATATATATATATATATATATATATATATATATATATATATATATATAATCTTTATTTTATATAAATATTATCTTAGTAACAACTGATTTTTTCTTGTCAATACATAACAACAGTATTTTATATGGCAAATTGACCAATTTGAATACATCAAATGTAAATTTATATAATATCGGTATGTAATTACAAATTATGTAAAACTATAAAAAGTATTTCATATTATAAATTGTAACTAATTTTATGTATATACTTAATTGGCTGCATTGACAGATCACCAGATGTTGGGCTTCGGCCGAAACATGTTGTGAATTGAAAATAAATAATCTACTGATAACATCTTTTGATTATTCAAGAATCTCAATCACGTTTAAAACCATTATGAAATTTTTTCCTTTCATTTCACAGGCATTATACTAACGTCAGATTAATACATGCGTTTGTCAGTCGACACCGCTAGCAGATGTAGGCTATACTTGCCTTGACATCTGTGATTCCATATTTCGCTGCATACCAAAATTACTTTGCAAGTTTTGCATTTGTTATGCCATTTAATATATTGTGTTAGATGATAATTTCTTGTAATGTTTAGGGCAGAAAAAACTAAAGCGTTTGTTTCTGCCATGAACTGTGCAAAACCTTGGGGCTTCATTATGTCAGGCCAAAATCTAAGAAATAATTTCCGTAAGTTAGAAAATCAACATTTTAAAAAATTGTAACGAACTGTTTTCGATCTATGAAAATAAATCAGATTTTACATAACTCTCATTTCAGACTGACCAAGTTTTATATTCAGTAAAATGAAACGCAGCCGGTGAAAAACGATCACACTTATTGAAGTTGCGTAAACATAATGTGTATAGTTTATGTGGATAGAATTGAAACTGAAAATAACAATACATTACATGATGTAAGTTTTAACCATATAGATGAACGCAGTTGCCATGAACAGTTAGGCAGCAGAACGAAAGACTAAATACTGGAAATGACAAAATGTAAGATATTATTTTAAATTTCTGTTTAGCCTTGTATTTCTTCAAATATAATTTTTGCTGAAATACAAGCAGTTGACGGTGAAGGTAGTCTGCTGATAGTTTTAAAGCGTCGTCTACTCTAGGCACTAAAATAAAACGTGCTGTTATACATTTGTTGTTATAACATTAACTACCTTTTATTTAAACTACAAATTACATTCAAGTTGACTTTACGAAATCTTATTTTTGAAATCTTACTCCACAAAGTAGCCTGGGAATCATACATAACTTTTATTCATATGGTCTGGGCCCTTCTTTCTCAAAATTTTATCAAAGTCAGCTCTTCACTAACGAATAACCCACTGCCTGCAAAAAAACTTAGGAAAAAGTGGTAAATCTAAGCAATAAAGGCACCTTTTATTAAAAGTAAACTATCTCAGCAGTCCTAATAGTAGCCTTCGGAATGCATCGCTGTTTATAGTTAGCTATTACGATTGTATGTAGTACATACGTTCCCTCTTCCAACCATTTCCTACTACTATAAAATACGCTGACGAATGATGTGTTCTGTTCCCAGTCTCACGGTGTTAACAGGCCGTTCTCTCCAGTTTTCGTTTGCAACTCACGTCGCTAGTAGGTGTTCGGAAGCGCTCTCGCACGTTCCGTCGAAGAGATTCTGCTATTATCTCTATAAGATATTTCCAGTTACATGTCTTCATCAAACCTTGGAGCACTGGAAAATTGGGAACTGCCTGTGCAAAATCGATGTTTTAAAAGCGCTTGGTTTGGGACGATGAGGGGAGAGGTTAAAAAAAAAAAAAAAGAATAAAGCGGACTGGTGGGGGGGAGGGGGGGGGGAGGGGCGGATTAGCAGAGGTGCTTCACAGTCATTTGCATAACCGCATGCATAGTTAGGCGGGCGTGTTACGGCAGGTTTGCTGGTATTTTACATGGGAAGAGTGGACGTTGCTGTTCTTATGTTTTTACTTCACTGTCTTACCCACCAGCACTAACAAAGCTTACGATTCCTCTTACAGTATTTGTTTAAGTAACAGAAGTTTCTTGGAGTTTGTGGGCCATGCGAGTGGCGCAGTATTCGTGGTTCTGGATATGTCGGCCTGACGTCAAACTCCTTTGTGTCAGCACTCAAATGGTGATCTACCACTATAGCTTCTTCACTTGACCTCTGCGACACCCAGATTCTTTCTTCATCTACATCTACATCTACATGGAATACTCTGCAAATCACATTTAAGTGCCTGGCAGAGGGTTCATCGAACCACCATTATACTATTTACCTCCCATTCCATTCTCGAAAAGCACGCGGGAAGAAAGGACACTGAATCTCTCCGTTCGAGCTCTGATTTCTCGTATTTTATTCTGACGGTCATTTCTACCTATGTAAGTGGGAATCAACAATATATTTTCGCATTCGGACGAGAATGTTGGCAATTGGTGTTTCGTAAGTAGCCCACGCCGCGGCGATAAGCGCCGTTGTTTTTGTAATGATTCCGCCGGCCGCGGTGGCCGAGGGGACTGAGGCGCTCCAGTCACGGTCTGCACGGCCACTACGGTCGGGGGGTTCGAATCCCCCCTCGGGCATGGATATTTGTGCCGTCCTAGTTCGTAAGTAGTTCATAAGTAGTTTGTAAGTTTAGGGACTGATGACCCCTTAGTTAAGTCCCATAAGCTTAACAAACATTTGAACATTTTTTGTAATGATTCCCATCCCAGATACTGTATCATTTCCGTAAAGCTGTCTCCCTTGTATCGTGACAATACGAAACGAGCTGGTCCTTCTCTGGACTCTTTCGATGTCCATCGTTAAACCCACCTGATAAGGATCCCACACTGGGCAGCAATACTCCAAAAATGGACGGACAACCATAGTGTATGCAGCTTATTTTGTAGTTCTGTTGCATCTTTTAAAGTTTCTGCCAATAAAACGCAGTCTCTGGTTCCCCTTTCGCACGACATTATCTATGTGTTTTTTCCAGTTTAAGTCTGAAGTAATAGTAATTTCCCTGTATTTTGCGGAGTTTCCATAGTGTGTGTGTGTGTGTGTGTGTGTGTGTGTGTGTGTGTGTGTGTGTGTGCGTGTGTGTGTGCGAGCGCATTCTGTAGCACTGTGCTTACGCAAACAGTATCTTCAGATGACAGTCATAAAAGCCGACAAAAACTCAGAAATTTTATATTTTGTGCAATACGTCGTAACGTCTTCATTTTATGCCAAAAGTACATCGTGTCCTCGTTTTAAGACTCTGACATCACACTCTGGTATTGTAGAGATGACATTTCAAGGGCGTATCACTCATACAGCGGTATTTCGCTGGGAATCGGTAAAACTCAGAAGATTGCAACAGCGTCAAGGAAGAATGAATGCCCGTGTTTATCAAGAAAATACTATCAAATGCCAAGTGACGCAACAATACTTCCCACAGCGTTCATTCGTCATCTAGGCTTCTAAAACAATGACAGATTACTTGTTATTACCAGCCAGGCATATAATAATACTTTTCACGCGTATCATGGCTGGTGCAACACGACATTAGCACTCCTTTATCGCCCGCGTATTTTATCAAACTATGCCTGTCAAGTTGCTGGCAGCACTTGTGCAATCGGCAGAAAGGGGTGCCATCATCTCTGACGATTATTCCCAGAGATTGCGTAGTATGCCTGTCAGAGATAATGGGTGTCCGATGACAAAGTGCGTATGACAGAGAAAAGTCGTGATGTGATGTCCCGACTATTCATTCTCACTGTTAAGTGTCCGTTTAATGTATAGGCCTACGTGGATGACAGGAGATTACAAAACAACAACAAATAAATAGCTTTCGTGGTGAAATAATTTATATCTTTCATGTCCCTTGAGCATACAGAACCGGAGTAATAACGGAGTAATAGCGTTATTCGCGAAAACATATATCGGTACGGTATCAATAAAGCTTAAACTTGACTGCAATGCTAACGTCTTATTTCCTCTGAGAATGTCAGAATAGAAATAAATAAAAGTACATTGATCGATATGTATGAAATCGATGAACACGCGATGACTTGGAATAATGTAAGTGCAAACTATTCAGATATGTTGAACTTGCAGCTTTGGGAATAAGTAGTCGCATTTAATTTATTGAATGTGATCTACATCTACATAAATACTCTGCAAGTAACATTGAAGGGCATGGCAGAGGGTTCATCTACAGTTCCATTCTCTAATATCTCGGGAAAAAAGGAACACCTCAATCTATTCGTTTTCGATCTGATTTCTCTTATTTTATTTTCGTGATGATGTCTTCTTATAAAGATGGGTGCTAACAAAATATGTTCGCTTTCGGAAGAGAAAGTTGCTGAAAGAAATTTCGCTAATAGATCTCGTTGCAAGGAATAACGCCTTTCTTTTAACGATTTCCACCCCAACTCGTGCATCATTTCCGTGACACTCTCCCCCTATATCGCGATAACACAAAACCAGCTGCCCTATTCTGTACTTTCTTTAAGTCGTCTGTCAGTCCCACTTGGTGAGTATCCCACAATGTGCAACTATACTCCAAAATAGGACGCACAAGTGTGGAGTAGGAAGTTTCTTTAGTAGAACTGTTGCATCTTCTGCAAACGAAACGTAGGGTTCCTTGTGACAGGATGAGTTGCATAGCATCCACCCGCCCATAGTTGCTTTTAGTGCATGCTTGTCGTAGTAATGTTTGTAAGATAATGAGTGAAAATCTGTTAGTTGACGAGCAGTATGGAATTGTAAATGGAAATGGAACGAGAGAATCAGTTTTGACGTTCCACTTGATAATTGAAGGGAGACTGAATAAATTTATAGGCACCCCTTATATGTCTCTGTCGACGTCGAAAAAGAGGAAATGCAAAATGGTGCTACATGTTCGAAATTCTGCCAGTGTCTTTACTTACCGCTGTCTTCTGTCACTCCACCCCCCCTCCTTCTCTCTCTGTTCGTCTCTTCCTCACCCTCACCCTCATCATCTATTCATCTCCTTCCTCTCCCCGTCCCTACCTGCCTCCTCTTCCCCCTACTTCCTCCTCCTTTCCGCCTAATCACCTCTTCCCAACATCTATCTGTCATATCCCTGTTCCAATCTCCGTTACACAACTATGATATTTTTTGAATCCGTACTATGTCAGTACATCGTTTTCTTCTAGATAATTCATAATGTCGAACGCATTATATTTTCCAAAATCCTTCTACATATTGATGGCAGAGGTATGGGTCTATAACAGGGAACGAAATTTCAGTTCTGAAGCCACCAGCCAATACAGCAACTTTGGTCGCCACAATCCCATTATCTGAAATAATTCCCCTTTCTCCCTCCTATCACTGTTCGAACAATATCTTTACATATAATACCATATCAAACGGTTTAATAGAAAAATCCATAGGAGTACCACAGTACAACTTATCAGTAGTAACTTTGCGTCAAACTGAGACAGAAGAGGTTCATTCACAGATATTACCAGCAAATACTCTAGTCTATCTGTCTTCCGACAAGTCCTGGACGCTACTTTTAGTACTTGGTGCTTGCTCTGCTAATCCGTTTTTCGCGCCATTTCTGGTTGAATTCTCGCGGATAAATAAACTGAAGAAGTGCGAAAGCGTTTTATAGGATTAAATAAAATACCTACCTTACAGTTAACAATGAAACATGAATATGAAATAGTCGAACGTGGGAAGTGGAACAGCTATCAAGACTTTTAAGAATCCGCCACAAATAAAAACACGAATCACGTGAGTCTAACCCACAACTCGGAACCTGGCAGCTTAAAAACGCCAGAAAAAAATTTCCTAGTAGAGTCTGCTAGTCTGGTTGTTTGCTGTTATTGCTTATACAGGAAACAGCAACACCTCAAGTAGACAGAAGTAGAAAAAGGCGTCGCTTTTACACAGTTTCAGCTGTTCACATGTGCATGAAGCCTCTGACAGTTGCCTGAACAAACATAAAGTGTGCGGAGAAAGTACGATAGCCGTGATGTCAAAACATAACTGGCGTTTAAATCTGTTATTTGCACTAATACAGAGAAAGGATGTTAAAAAAGTTAAAAATACTAATACAACTATCTGAAAATGTAGGTCCGCATTATTCATCAGTATAATTACCGCTTACCTCTTTGTAAGCTTCTGAACCCAGCTTTAGTGTTTTCATAAAATAAAATTGATATGTTGGCCCAGATCGCCGACTGCCAATTTTCGGTCACCGTAAATTACGCACCATGATATATAAGTCAGTCAGCTTCTCCTGTTTCCTTCCTAGAGATTGCTGCGACCTGTGCGATTTTCCAGTATACAGTACGGATGTTTTGTCATAAATAGGATTGCAGAGTATGAAATATTAGGTTAGCATACTCTGAAAGGAACATAACTGGTGTACAATACGCACCTTCTAAGACTCTCATTTTTTAAGTGCAGGGGCTGCATATATATCTAACAAATTACTGACGTCGGCAGCTTTTCTCGAATCGAATTCTGGGATGTTTATTTCGTCTCCTTTTCTGAATGAATTTCTGAATAGTCTCTTTAGGGACTCCGCTTTTTTCATTTTATTGGCAACATCGTCATCACAATCGCGCACTGAAAGTAATGGTTGTCTATCATGAGGGACAAAAAAAAAAAAAAAAAAAAAAAAAAAAATAAAAAAATAAAAAAAAAATAAAAAAAAAAATCAAATGTTTGCATAGCTTATGGGACTTAACTACAGAGTCATCAGTTCCTAAACTTACAAACTATTTATGAATTAGCTAAGACTAAGGACGACACAAATATCCATGCCCGAGGAGGATTCGAACACCCGACCGTAGTGACCGCGTGGACCGTGACTGGCGCGCCACAGAGCGCTCGGCCACCGCGGCCGGCTCATGAGGGACAGTTCCTTCTCTTATATGGGCTATATAAATCCCTCTATTGCTGCTGAAACCATTCCTTTGAATTCAAGCCACATCTGATATATGTTTAGTTTGATAGCTTAGAATGAATGGAATCTGTTTCTTACAAAGGTACCAGGGACTGATGACCTCCGCAGTTTTGCCCCCTAAAACATCCAAACAACAAAGGTACCAAACAAATTTTTATCTCTTTTATAAATTTTATATTTTGCGCTTCTTGATGTTACTGTATTGAGTCATGTTACAATCATCATATATTGTCTAAACTCGGTGTTCGTCAAAATGCTTACTACTTGATCAGGATTATTTGCTGCTAATAGATCAATTATGTTTACAAAAGTAATTACAATTCGAGGTGGCATTTAACACAATTTCAGACAATGTTTTATACGTGCTACCGTTTTGAAGATTTATTTCCGCTAACATATCAATGGTAGATTTAAGTCATCACCAACTATAATAATGTATGACTGAAGTACGTATTTGAGACGATGCTCAAGTTTTGTTTGAAACTCTGTGCGACTGTATCACGTGATTTTATTTCGGGAGGGGCGGGGAGCACTAAAAGGGTCCTATTATTAATTTATTCCTGAGATTATATATTATCTCTACCCATGGTAATTGACATGAACTACCTACTTCAGTTTCATTACCCGGCAAACTAATACTAATAACAACAAACACACCACCGCTAATTATATTTTAATCAACCCTTTCTGAAAGCCGTTTTGGCCTTGGGGTTATTGACATGTAGAAAACAGAAGAGCTATCGATACATTCTTTTCAACACTTTTATTATTTCTCAGAACTACTCAAAAAGTGTCCACTACAGCTTCCCAGACAGTGCCAAATAGGTAGCATCAAAATATTCACTTTCTTTTTGCACACTGGTAAACCAGAATAGCTGAAGAAGATTCCACCTAACATTATTAATGTAATTTATGTGGGATAGTTATTTTTAGACTACACTGAGACAATATTTCGAGAGTTCTTATCCACATCAACTTCAAGTACTAATTATGGCACCTATTATGAGCAGATAAGTTCCACTATAGGTAACCCATAAACTGTAGACAGTCAACAAAGGGTGTCTGAGGAACATCCTAGGGGTATGGTGGCCAAACGTCATCTCTAACGAAACACTCTGGGAAAGAACTGCCGGCCGCGGTGACCGAGGAGACTGAGGGGCTCCAGTCACGGTCTGCACGGCCACTACGGTCGGGGGTTCGAATCCCCCCTCGGGCATGGATATTTGTGCCGTCCTGGTTCGTAAGTAGTTCATAAGTAGTTTGTAAGTGTAGGGACTGATGACCCCGTAGTTAAGTCCCATAAGCTGTACAAACATTTGAACATTTTGATTTGGAAAGAACTAACCAGAAATAAATCGAATTGCATACTGGTTTGGGCTTATTTTATGTAGAATGGATCATCTGATCCCAATGAAGAAATCATGAAAAGGTTAAGTTCGTTTGTTTGGATGCCATTTACAACCATTAATGGATTTCATAATTCAAAACAATGGTGGGATTTTTATGGCTGAGATAACCCCCCACTGGGGAACAATTATTCGCGTTTGGTTTGAAGAATACTCAGGATCACTCAAGATGCATCTCATCGAACATTTACGCAATATCGAGATGTGCACAAACATTCTGCACCGGCAACACTTCCGTTATTATGGAAGACTATGAAGGCAGCATGACTCAATATTCCTACGCTGGAGTTTTAGGGAATTGTTGAATCCACGCGACATCGAGTTGCTGCACTTCACTGCTCCTGGACAACAGAGAAGGACAGACACGTTAATGGGATTTAGCCCATTATTTTAGTCACCTCAGTGTACACCGCTGACTATGAAAATATTTTGCCAGCCAATTAGTGTAAGACGATTTGTTTCACACATCTACGCCGTACGTCCGACTATCATGAGACAAACAACCGAGCCGTTCAGGAGAAAGATGCTTTGGCTAGGAATCCAAATGACCGCATTTCGAAGGAAGCACTGGAAGGGGAACACTCGAAGACAACAGAGTCGCGGCAGGCCAAGAACCACACGGAGGCGATCGGCTGAAGCAGAAGGCCAACGACTAGGCCAGTCAAATTGTGATTCTCCGTAACAAAATTCCGAAAGTTTTTTTCTCAACGGTTCTGTATGTTTTCTGGGACGAATTTCTAATTTGCTGTTTTGTAGGAGGTCGGCTTCACAACGAAAAACCTCAGAATTTTCGCACTTTTTCAGTTTCTTGCTTATATTTCGAAAAATATGCGATTTTTCGAAGATATATATATTCTGCACAAAATTAGACAAAATTTCTTACAAAATGCACTTCTCAGATCGATTTTCCAAAGAGTGATATTGGTCCAAGAGCTTGCTGGAAAAGAGCTATTCTTTTGGCTCTTCTGCACGACATACAGCGCGAGAAATATACATGTTATCAAGAAAACCCCTGCACCACGTGGTAGTACATTACATTTCATCCAATGGGCATCTGTAATATTCCATTTTCCCGTAAGGGAGGAAGCACCAAAACGAAAATTACGAGCGATGCCTTCTGCGTCCAATAGTGAATCGCCCCCCCCCCCCCCCCTCCTGCGTATCTCTCGTGGGCGCGATATTTTCGATGTGTTGCACTGAAAGGTAGTCGTTTTGAATGAAATAATGACAAAATAAATTATATTTAGAACATATGAGGTATATAACACTGAGCAGAAAGTTGAAGTAATGTAGTAATGTACATATATCATGAAATGGTGAAAGACGAGCTCAGGATTGGATCATCTCTTCCAATAGGTTCTCCATGTGGACCGGAAAAATTGCCTTTAGTTTTACAATATGGCTACAAGGTGTTTAGTGATCCTTGTATGGAGGAACTAGCTGAAAACCCGGCGTTGCCAAGGTATTTGTTAATTAATTCCTGTCTTGAGTTAGTACTTCTGCTATCCACTCTCTCTCTGTCCATCTCCTTTTTACTAAAAACATGTTACATTTATCGGACAATATATAAGAAATAACGCTGTCTTGCATAATGTACAAAATGTTCAGTGCAATATCTAAACAAAGAAAGATAGCAATCAAACTAGAAATGACATATAAAATTCGTATGATCGCATATTTATTGAGTTATATGCTGTACAATTGAATAATTTTTCATACACACACACACACACACACACACACACACACATATATATATATATATATATATATATATATATATATATATATATATATATATAAGTGCTGTATGTCTGTAAAAACTGCTGCGAAACAGTTAGTTGTAAAGAAGTAATCGATATAAACTTGGTGCGTGATGGGGAGGTTTCCCATGAACGTTACTCTTTATGTGCTCATATCACATGAAGTACGAGTCGTATTGTGATACAATTTCGAAGGTACATTCACGTATAATGTGTATACTGTCTGTAAAATTTCCTGAGGCTTCAATTTGTAGTGTAGAAATTATAAATTGTAACGTCTTAGCGAATGCCGTAGTTTTAGTCCATGAACAGCGGAAAAATATTAAGCAAGAAATATATTTCCTTTCATAATTATGCTCTGTTTATCAACGATAAAAAGGTCAATAAGGTTTGAAATTATTTATAAAGTTTGTTGTAAGTCGCTAAGTAATCTCTTTTTCATATATTGTATTAATTAAGTCTCATCGCATTATGTGGCAGTTTCTTCCAGCTGCTATTGTTTATGACGTTATTTCTCCTGAACTATGTGTCGTATTTGGTTCTTACAATTACAGAATTGGTACCTCCCGGTAAGGAAAATGTATACCAAATTTGGTTGAAATCGGTTCAGTTTTTATTTTTATTTATATATTTATTTAGTTTTTGAGGAAACGTGGAACATTCTCGCATAATGCAGCAGTTTCTTTCGCATCTCATTGTTTCTGACGTCATGATGTATCGTACGTGATTCTTACACTTACGGCGACCGTCCTCACTGATTGAAGCTTACGTGTACAAAATTTCATGAAGATTGGAACAAAACTGTAGATTTGTGTGCAACACGTACACACAAACATACGGACACTCTGCTTTATATATTAGAAGAAGACGATAGCCGATAACTGTAATAGTGCCATACGCGCAATTACTTTATTCATCTCCATTTGGCTGGTTTTGGCCCAGGCAATGCTTCTTGGTTACGTGAAGGTCCAGGTAAAGGATCTTGAGCAACGGAAGGTCCAGGCAAACTATCAGGGACTTTGGAGGGTCGAGGCTGAACAGTGAGTTGTTGTTGATCTTCAATTGAAAAAAAAAGTAACTGAATGATTAATGTTATGATAGAGAGATCTTGATTAATAAAGATGCATATCGCTGCAAAACATTTCATGATTGCCGGCCGCGGTGGCCGAGGGGACTAAGGCGCTCCAGTCACGGGCTGTACGGCCACTACGGTCGGGGGTTCGAATCCCCCCTCGGGCATGGATATTTGTGCCGTCCTAGTTCGTAAGTAGTTCATACCATATGCGGGGCCTATATCTGCCAAGATCAGCAGAATCCTGAAGTAACACAATATAAAGAGTGTGTTCTGCCCACCTAACAAGATCAGGACGCTCCTTGGAACTGTCAAGGATGATCTGGGGTTAATGAAACCTGGTGTCTACCATATACCATGTGAATGTGGGATGGCTTACATCGGTCAAACTACCAGAACAGTTGAAATAAGATGTAAAGAACACCAGAGGCATAGCAGGCTACGACAGGTAACTAAATCTGCAATAGCAGAACATTGCCTTGACCTTGAGCACACCATGGATTATGACAAAACTAGGATTCTGGCTCAGACCCCCCCTCCCCCGATTCTGGGCTAGTGTCATCAATGAATCGATTGAAATCAAGATGACAGAGAACTTGATCAACCGAGAAGCAAGATATCAGCTTCGTACTGCGTGGAATCCTGCTTTGGAACTACTACAGAAACAACGGAAGTAAATTCCATCCTCCACTAATGAACTACATACGTCAAAGGGCTTAAGTAACGGAACAGAACGACATACGCGATACTAGGCAGCAGCAAGCTCCTTGAAGGATGGCCATCATAATATGCAGCTCCAACAACAACCGGATGCCACAGGAAGCGCACCTCGCAGGCGCATACCGGGTTCAGAAGGCCAGGACAATGGCTCGGACACGAGAGAAACTCGCCGCGGTCGCGGACAGCATAAGGAGGTTCAACAGTGCCATGACTGTGCTAGGATCGCGACTATCGGGCGCGGACCCAATAGGGAACGCCTTGGGACGTCCGCTACCTCAGAAGAGAGCCGCAACGGGCGCGGACCGAAGAGAAAGCGTCTAGAGACTGATACCACCGACAGAAACGGACGCAGCGGGCGCGGACGGCATAGGGAGCACCACATACCGCCCAGGCATAAATATGGGACGAGGGCAGCTCGCCAACCAGTCTCAGGGAACACCTGATGAAGACGCCGAGTTATGACGTCGAAATATCGTGTTGGGAAGACGCGGGCCACCGGCAGTACACCCGATTTTACGAGATGACAACAAATCGCCGGGAAAATCTTAGAAATTATAGTTCATAAGTAGTTTGTAAGTTTAGGGACTGATGACCCCGTAGTTAAGTCCCATAGACTATACAAACATTTGAACATTTCGAACATTTCATGATTTAGTACCTTCTGTCGCCTCGGCTACTTCAGATAGTGATGCTGGGCAAGGGGCTGGCCCAGGTTGTCTTGGTCTTCTGTATCCAAGTTGTTGTTGATGTTGGAGCAAACTTCTTCACATTGCTGCCACAGTCATGTTCGCCTACACCCACACCAACATGGCAATTCGTCTTGCATTTTAAAGATATAAGTTGAAGAAGCCTCTCTGGAGCTGGGGGTTTCAGTGTGGTAATGGATGCCAACCGACATTTTGTCACTTTATAGCCCCACTGCTGCGAATCTAAGTAGTTTCCAATCCACTGCTACAGCTGCAGAAAAACTCTGAGCCGGCCGCGGTGGCCGAGGGGACTGAGGCGCTCCAGTCACGGTCTGCACGGCCATTACGGTCGGGGGTTCGAATCCCCCCTCGGGCATGGATATTTGTGTCGTCCTTAGTCTTAGCTAGTTCATAAGTAGTTGGTAAGCTTAGGGACTGATGACCCCATGGTTAAGTCCCATAAGTTCTACAACCATTTGAACATTTGATTTTGAAAAACTCTGAAGGTATGTTGTTGCTGAGCCGCAGCTTCAGTGGGAGGTATGAAATCCATGCGTGCTGTTGCCTGATAGGCTGATTAGCCGTATTGCTTATATCTCATCTTATTGAGTGTAGTGGTTGTGGGGTTTCCATCATGAAGAGAGATCAAAAACTTTTCACCAGCTGCTATTATTTTCTTTGGATGCGCTGAAGAATCAGTGAATTTGGCGAATTGTCTGTCACGAGATTTTTCCTGCACTTTTGATGAACCTCAATTTCAGTGTTCCTCTTAAATATTACAAACTTACCATCATGTCTCCTCTTACTGGCTTGAATGATTTTCAACGTTTTTTCTCTAACAACACTCCTCTGTGTCCCATCTTCTAAAAGTTTGTAACAAATTATAGATTTCGAACGATATATTATGCATAGACGAAGGTCAAAATTAGAAAATGTTGGACCTTTAAAAATTCAACCACGACGCATTTCCCATTTTGACCTGACTAAACTATCGCTAGATAGGATCGTATGGCTGCGAGACGCTCCAGCGTGCCGGGAGGGGGGACATATTAGCGGGGATGTGACCAAAGAGGAGTGGAAAAACCGACCCTTTAGAGGATAGGGATAGGGTTCAGCCACTGAGACTCGGATGACGGATATTCGTCAATAGGAGGTTAATGCGTCGTCATGTTTTGGAGGGCGAATTGAGTGTAATTTCACGTGTTTTAGGGGGTTTTGCTATAGCATTTGATGACACAATCCTGAGCTCGACACTCACTCATTTCGTAACACATACTGAATTCATATTCGACTTTCTGTTCAGTTTCAAATGTTTGTATAGTCTATGGGACTTAACTACGGGGTCATCAGTCCCTAAACTTACAAACTACTTATGGACGGCACAAATATCCATGCCCGAGGGGGGATTCGAACCCCCGACCGTAGTGGCCGTGCAGACCGTGACTGGAGCGCCTCAGTCTCCTCGGCCACCGCGGCCGGCTTCTGTTCAGTGCAATGATAATAAGTGGGCCACTGCTGACTGCAACCCAACTAACGTAACTGTGTTGCTGGTCCTCTAAACAGTGGCTTGAAAATACACAGTGGATACCACAAGAGACACTAGAGAACATTGCTCCTTATGGCAGTCAGACCAGATGTAAACCAATGCTGTCTTAAAGCAAATATTAAAGATGAGGCAGTAACACTTGCAAAAATTTCATTACAATAACTGGCAAGTTGTATACCTTCTAACAGTCATTTAATGACATGATCAGTAATTGTTCGTAATCTGAAAATGAACGCGCTGTTCACCAACCAAAGCTTATGTGTTTGGTCGAGACTCGATTACGTATAAAGCGATCTAAAACATTGACGTCTTCATTAGTCTCAGTTTATAAGACCGATATCCGAAACCATAAATAAATTATAAATTTAGCACTGCACAGTGATTGCATTAAGCTCATATTGTTGGTGAGAGGTAACTACTAACAGTATGCAATATAGTGCAACTCTAAGCTGTCTAACGCCATGAAGTTTTGAAATTGAACGCAGTACCTGTATGAATTGTTAACCAAGCACAATCAGATATCACATATTTAATATATTCACAAATAATGTTACGTTGGAATCTGAAACGGAGATACAATTGATTTTCCCCCTACAGGGATTCGAACCCGGTACCATTCGATGTTGTGTTATAGATACGAATAGAGATAATATATTCGTTGTCTCTTTACCAAGGGGGATGTTCGGCTTGAAGTAATGCCACAAATAATTTTGAGTTGCCTTAGACTCCAAACATGCCACATCGTCACTATTGACCCTAGACGACGAGGTTCCAACTATCATATTCTTTCTTGTTCACTGGTCGTTAGTAATGAGCCGTTGGTACAGTCGTGGAGGGGGTATACGATTTTGAGGAAACAACGAAAACTAAATCAACTCTTTTCTAGCTAGTAGCGTAAAGACATGTGTAATGTAGCCTGGAAACACGCTACTGTCCTGAGTTTGAAGAGGATATGTTTTTGTCTGCTAAACACTATACCCCATCCCCAGGAATCGAACCCATACATTAGCCATTACAAGCTATCATCAGCCCGGCCAACCACAGATGTGCTAGCATAATTGTTTTTGACATAATGGAGTACTCATCGCACGGTACGAGAAGTCAAAGAGTTCGTGGATGTCTGTCTAGGTAAGACTAATTTCTTGGCAGCGTGGTCTGAGGCGCCATGTCACGGATTATGCGGTAACTTCTTCGGGCATGGTTGTGTGTGTGTGTGTGTGTGTGTGTGTGTGTGTGTGTGTGTGTGGTGCGCTTACAGTAAGTTGGTGTAAGTAGTGTGTAAGTTTATGGACCGATGACCTTAGCAGTTTTGTCTCACATGACTTTACAAATGTTCAAATGTTTGTAAAGCTTATGGGACTTAACTACGGGGTCATCAGTCCTTAAACTTACAAACTACTTATGAACTACTTACGAACTAGGACGGCACAAATATCCATGCCCGAGGGGGGATTCGAACCCCCGACCATAGTGGCCGTGCAGACTGTGACTGAAGCGCCTCAGTCCCCTCAGCCACCGCGGCCGGCAGCCAGGACTTTACATTTTGTACTTTCGTTGTGACAGTTACCGGGTAAGTAAAACAAGTGACGAAAGTAACTAATAAAATAAAACTTTTTGAGAATAAACTGAAACCGATTTCATACTATTTACAGTTTTGGAATGTTTCCATCTTACAACTATGTGAACGAGGCCTTACTTCAGGGACGGCAATGTCATTGACGTACTGAAGAACGAGAGAAATTACTCTCAACAGGAAGGAGACGAGTAGTTGCTTATGTATGAAAAGCACGCCTTGACCTCAAATTTATTCAGTTTAGTAACTTAATGCAACATTTTTAATGGAAATTGTTCAGAAGATGTCTCCCAAATGACAAGAAAAACACAAACGTTAAATAGGTCTAACACCCGCAAACCACAATACGCAAAATCTCCACTACAGTGCTACGCTAATGGTAAGATAATACATTTTTGTAGCCGTAAACTCCAGATAGGATCGGTAAGTCCATTCCAGTGTGATGTACTGTGCTGGCAAAATTTCAGAAATTCCACGTGGCTAAATGACTGAAAAAAAAAAAAAAAAATACTTCGCTGAATGTTATTCCAATTTTGGAGACTCGTATAATTGGTTAACAAATGGGGTTTAATTTTTATGTTTAGAGACCGCTAACATTCAATAAGAAAATAAAAACTGGTAAATTCTCGCAGAAAGGACTTCCTAAAAACGCCGATTTGTCCACTTTCCTTCACAAAATCAGCGATGTAGACAACCATGAGGGAAATTACTATAAAATGAAATGACCTTAAGGCTGCCATGATAAAAAATGTCTACGTTACATTAGTAGGCTTACAAAAGAGTCATGTTCAATCACGTACAACTGTCACGAAATGGATTAAAGTTGGATTAAAAATTCCTACGCTGCAGTAGTAGGCTCACAAAAGATGAAAGTTCTTAGAGGCCTATAACTATGACGGTGACCAATGACACGGCCTTATTTCATTTTATATTAATTGACGTACTTCACTAGTCTGTGCCTATTTGTATGCCGTCCCATCTTCCGCCTCTCCAACCTTACCGTGTCATTGGTCACTCTCATAGGTATATGGTTCTAATTGTGGAGGTTGCATTTAATAACATTTAGTAAACACTTTTTCTCCATCTTACTTTCAAAAGTAAAACAAAAAAAACAAAAAAACAAAAATGCTCATGCCAACTTACCTATGATACTTTTATGGTTTCTTTATATGGCACCTACTTTTACATTCTTCATCATGTACACTAATGCCACCTTGCGACACCTTTCGTTTTCTTGGACGGTGACAGTGACGTCTGCTACTTTGCTTCAGTATAGTTTAGCAGGGCCATGACGTTATACAATTGTATGAAACCTTACCCCAGGTTTTAAGTATGTACTTGTATTTACAGTGTGTTGTTTCAAACTCTCAATAATTCTCTTTTTGTAACACCATGCTAACTGATGGTTATAAAATTGCTGATTCTGAGGATGACGAGTTCGAAACGCGTAAATAAATAACCTTTTTATCTGTACAGCTTCCCTTAATAACGAAAACTGAAAATGGGCGTATACGTCATTGGTGACTTCATGTCACATTTGGAATCCCTGATGATTTAACAACATGCCTTCAGACAGATTCGTGTCGAAGTATGTTATTAAATAATCGTATAGGTAATTGGGATACTGAATAGAGCTATCAATTTCTGACCAAGATCATGGTTTGTTCGTGGCTCAGTTACTGGTTATAGTGGCATCATTCTAAGGGTTAGCAATGTTTGATATTAATATACTGTTGTTCGAGTATGTCAGATGATGAATTTGGAAGGAAGAAGGAAGCTTTCAGTTTAACGTCCCGTCGACAGCGTGGTCATTAGAGACGGAGCTTGCGCTCGGAGTGTTTCAAATGTTCAAATGTTTGTATAGTCTATGGGACTTAACTACGAGATCATCTGTCCCTAAAATTACAAACTACTTATGAACTAGCTAAGACTAAGGACGGCACAAATATCCATGCCCGAGGGGGGATTCGAACCCCCGACCGTAGTGGCCGTGCAGACCGTGACTGGAGCGCCTCAGTCTCCTCGGCCACCACGGCCGGCTCGGAGTGTTTGGTTAAGGATGGAGAAGGAAATCGGCTGTGCCCTTTGAAAGGAGACATCCCGGCAATTGCTTGGAATGATTTAGGGAAATCACGGAAAACCTAAATCTGGATGGCCGGAGGTGGATTTGAACCACTGATGAATTCGGGTTTCTCCTTGATTTCGTTTACCCTGCTATGTTAACCGATGTGGTCATTTCTGGCAATCAAGTGTCTTCAGAAGTGAAACGCCAAGATCGCAAAATATTTATTTTTTTATTTAATGACGACCGGTTCAGGTGGTCTATGCCACAAGCATCTGGTCATATCAAATTTTACAAGTTGGACATCTTATTTAAAAACAGTGACTAATTAATACGTGCCGCAAAGCATTTAGTCTAAATATAAAAATATCCACCCCCATGAACCACAGACATTGCCGAGGTGGGGTGGCTTGCGTGCCTCAACGATGCAGATAGCCATACCGTAGGTGCAACCACATCGGAGGGGTATCTGTGGAGAGGCCAAACAAACGTGTGGTTCCTGAAGAGGGGCAGCAGCCTTTTCAGTAGTTACAGGGGCAACAGTCTGGATGATTGACTGAGCTGGCCTTGTAACATCAGCTAATGTGGCTTTGCCACACAGCTACTGCGAACGGCTGAAAGCAAGGGGAAACTACAGCCGTTACTTTTCCCGAGGACATGCAGCTCTACTGTATGAACGTATGATGATGGCATCCTCTCGGGTAAAATATTCCGGAGGTAAAATAGTCCCCCATTCGGATCTCCGGGCGGGGACTACTCAGGAGGATGTTGTCATCAGGAAAGACAATACTGGCATTCTACGGATCGGAGCGTGGAATGTTAGATCCCTTAATCGGGTAGGAAAATTAGAAAATTTAAAAAGGGAAATGGATAGGTTGAAGTTAGATATAGTGGGGATTAGTGAAGTTCGGTGGCAGGATGAACAGGATTTCTGGTCAGGTGAGTACAGGATTATAAATACAAAATCAATTGGGGGTATCACAGGAGTAGGACTGATAATGAATAAGAAAATAGGAATGCGGGTAAACTACTATGAACAGCACAGTGATCGCATTATCATTGTCAAGATAGATACAAAGTCAACACCGACAACAGTAGTACAGGTTTATATGCCAACTAGCTCTGCCGATGATGAGGAGATCGAAGAAATATATGAGGAGCTAGAGGAAATTATTCAGACAATTAAGGGAGAGGAAAACTTAATTGTTATGGGGGACTGGAATTCGGTAGTAGGACAAGGAAGGGAAGGTAAGATAGTAGGTGAATATGGTCTGGGCAAAAGGAATGAAAGAGGAAGTCGCCTGGTAGAATTTTGCACGGAACATGATTTAATCGTAACAAACACGTGGTTTAAGAATCACAAAAGAAGGTTGTATACGTGGAAGAGACCAGGAGACACAGGAAGGTATCAGATAGATTTTATAATGGTAAGACATAGATTCCGGAACCAGGTCCTAAACTGCAAGACCTACCCAGGGGCAGATATAGATTCTGACCATAACTTGTTAGTCATGAACTGTAGGCTGAAACTGAAAAAACTGCAGAAAGGTAGGAAAATAAGGAGATGGGACTTAGATAAATTGAAGGAAAGTGAAGTTCTGGAGAATTTCAGAGGGAGATTTAGGCAACAATTGACAGAAACAGGGGGAAATAAAACAGTAGAAGAGGAATGGGTAGCATTGAGAGACGAAATAGTGAAGGCAGCAGAGGACAAATTAGGTAGGAAGGCAAGACCAACAAAAAAGCCTTGGATATCACAGGAAATACTAAATTTAATAGATGAAAGGAGAAAATATAAAAATGCAGTAAATGAAACAGGCAAAATGGAGTACAGACGACTAAAAAATGAGATTGACAGGAAGTGCAAAATGGCTAAGCAGGAGTGGATAGAAGCCAAATGCAAATCCGTAGAAGAATGTATAAGAAGGGGAAAAGTAGATACCGCCTACAGAAAAATAAAGGAGACGTTTGGGGACAGGAAGGGCAGCTCTACGAATATCTAGAACTCGGATGGGAAACCAGTTCTCAGCAAAGAAGGGAAAGCTGAAAGGTGGAAAGAGTACATAGAGCAGCTCTACAAAGGAAATGAACTTAGAGACGATGTTGTAGGAAGGGAAGAGGAAGTAGATGAAGATGGAATAGGAGATAGTATACTGAGAGATGAATTTGACAGAGCCTTGAAAAACCTAGGTCGGAACAAGGCCCCAGGAGTAGATGACATACCCGCAGAGCTATTAAAGTCTCTGGGAAAGCCAGCCATGACAAGACTATTTGAACTGGTGTGTAGGATGTATGAGACAGGCGAAATACCCTCAGACTTTAAGAAAAATGTAATAATCCCCATTCCAAAGAAATCAGGCGCAGACAGGTGTGAAAATTACAGAACCATCAGTTTGATAAGTCATGGTTGCAAAATTTTAACACGAATTATCTGTAGGAGAATGGAAAAGCTGGTAGAAACTGATCTCGGGGAAGATCAGTTTGGATTCAGGAGGAACGTAGGAACCCGGGAGGCAATACTCACTTTACGTCTTATCTTAGAAGATAGATTAAGGAAAGGCAAACCTACATTTTTAGCTTTTGTAGATTTGGAGAAAGCTTTTGACAATGTTGACTGGAATACACTCTTTCAAATTCTGAAGTCAGCAGGGGTAAAATATAGGGAAAGGAGAGTTATTTACAACTTGTACAAAAGCCAGACCGCAGTTATTGAACTCGAAGGGCATGAAAGGGAAGCATCAGTTGGGAAGGGAGTAAGACAGGGTTGTAGCCTTTCTCCGATGTTATTCAATTTGTACATCGAGCAAGCGGTGAGGGAAAGCAAGGAAAAATTTGGAATAGGGATTAAAATTCAGGGCGAAGAAATAAAAACATTGTGTTTTGCTGATGACATTGTAATTCTATCAGAGACAGCAAAGGACCTGGAAGAGCAGTTGAATGGAATGGACAGTGTGTTGAAGAGAGCGTATAAAATGAATATTAACAAGAGCAAAACAAAAATAATGGAATGTGGTCTTAGAAAATCAGGCGATGCTGAAGGAATTAGATTAGGTAACGAAACAATGAAGGTGGTAGATGAGTTTTGTTACTTGGGTAGTAAAATAACATGCGATGGTCGTAGTACAGAGGATACAAAATGCAGAATGGCAATGGGAAGAAAAGCATTTCTGAAAAAGAGAAATTTGCTAACATCGAATATTAATTTAAGTGTAAGGAAGTCTCTTCTGAAGGCATTTGTGTGGAGTGTTGCCTTGTATGGGAGTGAAACATGGACGATAAGCGGTGCGGACAGGAAGAGAATAGAGGCTTTTGAAATGTGGTGCTACAGAAGAATGCTGAAGATTAGGTGGGTAGATCGCATAACTAATGAAGAGGTACTGAACAGAATTGGTGAGAAAAGGAATTTTTGGCATACCCTGACTAAAAGAAGGGATCGCTTGGTAGGACACATTCTTAGACATCGGGGAATCGTAAATTTAGCATTGGAGGGAAGTGTGTGGGGTAAAAATCGCAGAGGGAGACCAAGATATGCGTATAGTAAGCAGATTCAAATAGATGTGGGTTGCCGTTCTTATGAGGAGATGAAAAGGCTTGCTCAGGATAGAGTAGGGTGGAGAGCTGCATCAAACCAGTCTCCGGACTGAAGACCATAACACAACATAAAAATATATAAGTTAAAACATCACAGCTTGTAAGATAGAATGGAGATAGTAGGATATAATAGAAGGAACCCTCGACAGTGAGCAGGACGCCCACACATTGGAAAATGTTAGGTTTCCGTCAGTGCAAAAGCTAAACGAACTGGCCACCGTGGGCAAATGCTAAACGGACTGGCCACCGTGGGCGGCTGACATGAACTCCATGGAGAAAATATGGGCTAAGGTCGCCACAACGTTAACAGAGAACTAGCCACTGTGGTGTCGCACAAGTACAATGTGCGCTCCACCTACTTTCGCCGCGCGCCGCCAAGCACGCACGGCGCGACGTTCTTACGACGTCAGCCACGAGCGCCCTCAGTTACAACTCCGCTCGTGGCCACCACTGAACGACATCGTTCACTTGGGACTGAGATAGGAACCAGCTAACACTTCGGAATCAGATAGGCACCAGTGAAGACTTGGCTATCGGATAGGCACTAGGCAGGCCTCTAGCTCAACTATGTATCAGCACTCTGCACTACTGAACTGTGTAATAGTTAAGTATTGTATAAATTCTGTGCAATATATATCTCGTTCTAATTTACTCTAGTGTTTCTAGTTTCTGCTGTCCCACTGGCTGCTCACCTCCGTACCTGCACAAGCGTGCTTCCTCATTCCTGTGTCGGTCATTCTACTCGGCCACCAACACCTACGACGGAAACGAGGCACAAAAGCCACAAAACCAGCCTACTACAACGGACGCTCTATGGAGCTGTGTTCTGGAAGCCTGCGAGGAAGTTTCTTCTTTAGGCTGTTACTTCCTACGGCTTATAGATTCTTTGTCAAGACGCATGATAGAAGTAAATGAGGGATTTTGGACAAAAGATTAAAAGTCCACGAAATGTTTTGTCACGTCGTCGTTTTTTGTTTTTATTTTTTTTTCAGTTTCAGTCAGTCAAAGCCAGTGGAAGATCACCTCGGGACAGAAATAAAATATGCGTTACTTTTTCTTCGAGTTGCCGTTTTAATTGAAGAGTTCTTTAAATATACAGATCGTTTATTATTCCATTTTTATTTCATTTATACCCTGTCTCAATACGTACAGAGTAATCAGTTCAGATAAACACTGTCAATGTATTTTATGTTATTTCAAATACGCCTCTTCCTTCCCTTTCATATATTAATACACCCTCTGTCCTTCACAAAATATACCAACGATTTCGTCTAGCATTTATTCATTATTAGTTTCTTATCCATTCTTTCCCTTACTCTCTGTCGGCTCTTTTACATAATAACCACAGTTACCCTTCTGGTCTATACCTGCAACGTTATTGACGAATCTGCCGTTGACACTATACTTTCTCTTTTAAGTCTTTTCTTTACCATCAGTCCTCTCTATGAAACAGTGTTCCTTCATATCTCCTTGCCTACAATACATCCTTGGTTCTGTAACACATTCTTTCCTTTTTTTTATCGTTCCTAATATAAGACTAAGTGTAGCATAAGTAAGGAATACTTTGCAATCGTTTCACTTTTTTATTTTGCACTTCTACACTCCTCCCCATGCCTAGATTCCACCATCCCTCCTGTTACCCCTGCCTTGACATTGTTATCTGCATGTACCTGAATGTGCTTCAATTCACTATTTTGTGCTTGACAGGGGGTTCTTTGAACCACTGTTATTATTATTACACTACCGTTCCACTCTAAAAAAGTGCGGGGGTGTAATCAACACCTAAACATTACCGTGCAAGCATTGATGTCTCCCTCACACTGGCCATTTCTCCTCTGTATGCTGGGTCATTTAAAATATTGTAGCATTCAGCAAAGCAGACCAGGGATTGAAATTTAAGGAAAACATCTCCCCCGTTTAAATAATTCCCATCCTAATTCATTTACACAATCACGCATATTTTGAGATAATACAAAATGACTGAAATTTAGGAAAAACAACTGTCCACGTTTAAATAATTTACATCCGAACTATTTCACAACACCCATGGCACAGTCGCACATATTTAGTGATAGTACAAACCAAGCTGCCCTTCTTTGAAGATTTACGGCATCTTCCGTCAGTCCTACCTCTTATCCTAGGAGTACTCGGGTGTATTGTAGGTGTTCACTTTCTTAGATTTGCTTTTGGTTGCCTTCGCCACAAATGTCAACTGCGAAGGACACATCACTGCCGGCCGCCGTTGCCGCCGTTGCCAATTACGGTCTGCACGGCCACTACGGTCGGGGGTTCGAATCCCCCCTCGGGAATGGCTATTTGTGCCGTCCTTAGTGTTAGCTAGTTCGTAAGTAGATTGTAAGTTTATGGACAGATGACCCCGTAGTTAAGTCCCATAAGCTATACAAACATTTGAACATTTGAATTTGACACATCACTGTGAAGCACTTCATAACACAAAACATTTAATGTTGGCCAGCATATGTATTCCTTCCCCATCCTTCGCACTTCGACATGTAATAGCGTATTCGATACGCTATTGGACTGTAATCCTCCTCCCTTCATTTTAACCTCCATGGCAATTGCACCACGAAGGAGAGTTGGTTGACACACTTTCCAGTTGTCGGATACACTCATTGACCAGTCCATAGGAATATATCGCAGAAACTTCCTCCGTCAACACCTGTATGTCTTCCTCAACGTGTTGAATAATTTATCTGAAAACGATCTTACTTGAAACGCTAAAACATGATGTTCGCTGTGGCACTCATTCAATAGCTTATGGAATAGGTTCACAGATTTGTGACTGGCTGGAAGACTTCCAAAGTAATAGAACGCAGTACGTTGTTCTCGACGGCGACTGTTAATCAGAGACGAGTATATCGTCAGGCGTGCCCCAGGGGAGTGTGATAGGACCGCTATTATTTTCTATCTATATAAATGATCTGATGGACAGAGTAAGTTGTAATTTGCGGCTGTTTGCTGATGATGCTGTGGTGTATGGGAGGGTATCGTCTGTAACTGACTGTAATAGCATACAGGATGACTTAGACAAAATTTCTGGTTGGTGCGAAGATTAGCAGCTTGCTCTCAAATGTAGAAAAATGTAAGGTGATGCGCATGAATAGAAAAAACAATCCTATAATGTTCAAATACAGCATTAGTAGTGAGCTTCTTGATGCTGTCGCGTCGTTCAAATATCTAGGCGTAACATTGCAGAGCGATATGAAATGGAACGACCATGTAAGGACAGTTTGAGTAAGGCGGACAGCCGACTTCGGTTTATTGGGAGAATTTTGTGAAGATGTACTTCACCTGTAAAGGAGACCGCGTATAAAACGCTTGTTCGACCACGTCTTGAGTATTGCTCAAGTGTTTGGGACCTGCAGCAGATCAGTTTAAAGGAAGACATAGAGGCGGTTCAGAGACGAGCAGCTAGATTTGTTACCGGTAGGTTCGACCAATGCGCGAGTGTCACGGAAATGCTCTGGCAACTCAATTGGGGATCGCTGGAAGAAAGACGATGTTCTTTTCGTGAATTTCTGTTAAGTAAATTTAGAGGGCCGGAATTTGAAGCTGAGTGTAGTCCGATCTTGCTGCCGCCTACTTAAATTTTGCGTAAAGATCACAAAGACAAGATAAGAGAAATTAGGGCTCGTACGGAGGCATATAGACATTCTTTTTTTCCTCGTTCAATTTGGGAGCGGCGGTGGAGTAGCCGAGCGGTCTAAAGCGTCTCGCTGCGGAGCGCGCGGTTGCTCGCCGTGGAGGTTCGAGTCCTCCCTGGGGCATGGGTGTGTGTGTTTGTCCTTAGCTTAGTTTACCTAGGTTTAAGTAGTTTGTAAGCTACGGACTGATGACCACGCAGTTTGGTCCGATAGATTTACAAATATTTGAACATTTGATTTTCAATTTGGGAGTGGAATAGGAAAGGAAATGCCTAGTAGTGGTAAAGTGTACCCTCCGCCACTCACCTTACGGTAAATTGCGGAGTATGTATGTAGATATGTAGATGTAAATATAGGGCACAGGTATTTTCCACGGCCTTCACTGCTTCACTCTTTTATTAAACCCAAAAGAATAGATTGTTACAAATTTTAGATGTTTCCCCATTTTAGAATCCGTTTCCTAATGCATAAACGACGCCTCTTATAACTTTAAAAATGGGTAATATCTGTATAACAAACTTGACTCCAAGGTTTTCCTAAAGGGACAAACAGCTGAGGCCATCTTTCGGTAAACATATATGCTAATTTATTTAATTGATTCTAAGCCATGCCCGAGGGAGGAATCGAAACTTCGGCGGGAGCTACTGCATAATCCGCGACATGGTGCCTCAGGCCGCGCGGACAAAAAATTTGTCCTACATAGACAGACACCCACGAGCTCTTTGACTTCTCGAACCGTGCGATGAATACTCTATTATGACAAAAACAATTATGCTAACAGATCTGATATTCGATACTTAGTCTCGCTAGGCTATCTTGTAATGGCTAAGGTGGATACGATTTCGGCTGGTGGTAACAGTGTTTAACACCCACATACATATCCCCTCCACACCCATAGAGCCAAGTATAGAACTCGGATTGTGCCGTGTTTCAAATCAACATTAGGAATATCTATTCGCTACTAACTAGAACAGAGTCGGATTAGTTTTCGTTGTTTCCTCAAAATGCTAAAGCGCTCCATGTCTTTACGAACGGCGCAAGCAATCCTATTTACTAGTGAATGATAATGTGATAGCTGAAACCTCGTCGTGTGGGATCAAAAGTGACGACATGTGCGGGATTGGAGTCTCAGGCAGCACAACTGGCGTTACTTCTAACCGAACGTGTACATATCCCACTAATGGTGAAGAGGCAACTAATATAACATCTCTATTCGTATCTATAATGCAACAGCAAATAGTGCCGGGATCGAGTCCCTGCCGGAGGCAAAATCAGTTGTATCTCCGTTTCAGGTCCCAATTTAACGGTAGTTGTGAATATATTAAATATGTGATACCTGATTGTGCTTAGTTAAAAATTTATACAGGTACTACGATCTACTTTACAACTTTATGACGTCTGATGCGTGAGAGTTGTACAATTTCACATGCCTTTAGTGGTTACGACTGAGCAACAATATGAGCTTAACGCAACCCCTGATGAGGTGCTAAATTTTTCATTTCCTATTTCGAAATCGGTCATGTAAACTAATGAAAACGTCAATGTCTTGCGTCTCTTTATACGTAATTGAGTCTCGAACAAACTCGTAAGCTTTGATTGGTTTACAAAGGGTTTAAATTCATATCACAATTAATAACTCAACATGTCATTAAGTGAGTGTGAGAAGGTGTATCACTTATTGTAATGAAATTTAATTTACAATTGTTACCTCCTCATCTTTAATACTGTGTACTCTAATATTTGTTGTATGTCTGTTTTGGTTTACATATGGACTGACTGTCATAAGGAGCAATGTTCTCTAGTGTCTTTCGTGGTGCCTATCGTGCGTAGTCAATGACTATACCGTGTAGGGTTGCGACGACTTGCGACATGGCTATGCTATATTGGTTGCGTACCGTTAGATGCAGCCAACTCATTGGTATTCATGGGTGACCTACGTTTTTTGCTGGCAAGTGTATATAATGTGTTGTAAATATATTTTGGTAATGTTTTAATGAAACATACTTTCTAATAAATCCATTCAAAACATCACTTTTTAGTGAAACATATCGAAAATCTAGCGCCGACGAGAGATACACAGTTGGGAGAGGGAGTTTCACTATAGGGTACAGAAGGCATTGCTCGTAATTTTCGTTCAAATTTAAATGTTTGTAATACTATGGTAGCAAACTACGTTGGTCATTAGTCCCTAGTCTTACAAACTACTTAAAATAAGTTAAAGTAACCTAAGGACAACACACACATCCGTACCCGAGGGAGGATTCGAACCTCTGACACGGGAGGCCGCGCGATCCGTAACGTGGCGCTCCAAACCGCTCGGCTACTCCCGCACGGCGTCATTTTCGTTTTGGTGCTTTCCTCCTTAGAAGAAAATGTAATATTGCAGATCTCCCTCGTAGGAAATTTAATACACTTCAAGTGGTGTATGGGTTTTGTTGATAACATGTATGGAACGCGAGAGTGGGCGTTTTTGACCTTTTCACAGATTTTTTTTATTTTTATTTATTTATTTATTTATTATGTCATCAAGCTCTAACGGCTCGTCACAGATTCAAACGTGAGTAGTGCATTTTGTCTAATTTTGTGCTGAATGGACATCTTAGAAAAACGCACATTTTTCAAGATAATACCAAAAAACAGAAAAAGTGCGAATATTTTGAGACTTTTTTTGTTGCGTTTTTCGTTTTGAAGGCGACCTTCTACAAAGCAGCAAAATTGGAATTCGTATTGGGCGCCCTCTAAGCATATAGAACCATTGAGAAAGAAACTTTAGGAACATTGTTACGAAATAGGCTGTTTTGAATACAAGCTGACTGGTCTAAACACGGAATAAGGCGGGGAGAAGTGAAAATACTAGCTGAAGACACGACAAGACTTATTTCAATTATCATTACTCATCAAGAAACGATTACTATTGTCTGTATGGCTCTGATACCTGTTAATGACAAGTCAAAAACGTCTGAATAAAGTTCCGTTTGTGGCCTTCATTTGCAGTTTCCGCTCTTGAAATTATCTCTTGAGCTCACAAAAAATATCAGACAGAAAAGCCAAGATGATAGCAGCGTCGCATCATATTGCCGAGGAAGGAAAGACAAACTTGATGTTCACGTACGAATTTTAATTTCTCTTAGTTATCTCATTTCGTTTTTTCAGAGTAACTCTTTTTCGGAACGAGACGTCTCTTCCCCCGCGTGAAAAATTAAATGAAAGTACAAAAGCTGAGAAGACTGAATACTTTACAAACGACTGGAAAGTAAGCCCTGCTTTTTGAGCGTGTATGAAATCAAATTGCACACAGTTATCTCTTACCCATTTACTCGCATACTTTTGTGTCTCAAAATTAAATGTTTGCCAATCAAGACGATAATGTCCCTCCATGTAAAGGTAACCGAATGCACAGAAACTGAGATGGCGGCGTCGAAACAATTTGCAATGAAATTGAATGTAAGTTCTGCCGTGTTGAGCATGTAAGAAATTTAATTACGAGTGGATATCTCTTAGCTATTTACATATATTTTTCCGCGTTATATGTTGTTCCTCCGTGAAAAATTAATTGAAAAACAAACGGTGAGCTGATAATGGGATCGACGTTTTTAGCTGGGTAAGCTGTTTGAGCATCTACGAAATCTAATCACTCGTTATCTATTACTCATTCACGCTTTTTCTTCTTTTTTTTCCAGTGTCACATGTTTGCCGATAAACACGACTGAACATTGATGTGAAAGAAACTGAAAGTATAAAGGCTAAGAAGAGAGCAGTGTGGAAGCTATTTGCAAATTAATGGAAGGTAAGATCTACTGTTTCAGCATCTACGGTATGTAATTATTGGATGTTATTCATTACTCATTATTTATTTCACATTATTTTCAGAGTCAAATGTTTGTTGAACAAGTCGACTATACCTATCCGCAAAAAAGTAATTGTAAGAACAGAAGCTGGGAAGATTGTCGGGTCTAAGCAATTTGCAAACAAATGGATAATAATCCCTGCTGTTTGAGCATGTACGACATTTTATTACTTATCATTATCTCTTATTCATTTACTCA
This sequence comes from Locusta migratoria, assembly GCA_026315105.1. NCBI lineage: Eukaryota > Metazoa > Arthropoda > Insecta > Orthoptera > Acrididae > Locusta > Locusta migratoria. The sequence continues at coordinate 359,355,442 of CM048750.1, forward strand.
AGACAGCAATGACCCACAATGTAAAAGTAGCTTGAAGCACTAAAGCTGATGTGTAGTTCGTAAATGAAAGAGTTCAGTTGAACTATTACAGGAAATGAACTGTTGTTACTTTCAGTCATTTTGAAGAACTATAGTTCTTTTACCTCTCACGCAAATTACCCTCTTGACACTGAGAACAACCCACTCCCAAGGACCTAAGCGTCTACAGTGCTTCACTCCTGACGGCGAACGTTGAGAACAATGACAAGCGACAGAAATGGGGAATGCGGCGACAAAATCAAGAATAAAGAAGAGGAAAGTATTGTGCTGAGCCAATATTTGACTGCAACTGACATCATTGCAGGCAAAATTTTGTCTAACGGCAGTTCAGTAGACGAAAGAAACGACAGGAACCTATGGCCACACTGAACTCGTAAGGTTGAACTTTATTGTTCTCACAATTTATATAAAGAAAACGCACCAATTACTTGATTATAATGCTCAGCATTACTCGTTTCGACAATTTATTCCAATCTGCAGATGCCTTTTTGTTACATATTTGTATTTATTGTGATGTCTCCATTTGTGGTGTTCTGTTTCTCCTCCCATGTGGTTTAGGCGTGATAATGTAATCGGAGAATAGTTTAAATTATGATGTTATTTCTACATTATATTTTTATAAATGGTGTTTTTAAGCTTTTACTTACAGGTATTGTGATTTCTTCATTGTACAGCATCTCACACATATAGAGGACATCACTGTTCTTGTAAACAAACATGTTACATAGATGTTAATATAGCACAGATTTACAAGGAGTTTGTATACATTCAGGCCTGCTACTTTTTACAGACAGTTGGTATGTATTCAAAGATGTTAATTTTTGTGACATATTATTTACATTGTTTACAGTTACTGTGAGCAATTAAATAAACTTACATTACTATATATGTAAGACATGAGGAGCTTTTAAAGAAATTAATCGATTCATTATCCAGTTTGTCATTGGGGATTTTTTCTTCTTGTTTTTTGTAGCGTACAAAAATGTCAAGTTTTTCCATTAAATCCATTGCATGTGACTTTTTTAAACGGTGGAGTATCGTGAGATTTTCTTCTTTGTTTTCTAATGGGTGTCCAGCGTTTTTTTTATATGTGTTGTTATTGCTGATTTTGTGAACTGTTGATGTGTTTATTATATAATACTTTGATCATGTCTTACATGTCATTTTGTATATTCCTCAGTCTGAGACTTTATCTTTCGTTAAGTCGTGTACTAATTTCTGTTGTGTTTACAAGAACAGTGTAGTGATGTTCTCTAAGTGTGTGACACTCTGTACTATGAAGAAGGCACAATACTTGTAAATAGAAGCTAAAAATAATGTAACTATAACATCTTAATATATATAATTAAAACTATTCTCCGATTACAGTATCACGTCTAAAACACATGGCAGGAGAAACAGAACACCACAAATGGAGACATCACAGTAAATACAAATATGTAACAAAAAACGTCTAAAGATGGGAATAAATTCTCGAAACGCGTGTTGCTGAGCATTAAAAACAAGTAACTGGTTCGTTTTCTTTGTATAAATTGTGAATAACGCAGGTACAGGCTTTCAAAAAACATCGTTACAGTGAATGAAATTACTTTATTGTTTCTCTTGTAGAGATCACTGATTTCAGGGGAATCTCTTCACAACTTTCACAGCATTGACCACTGGGCTGCATCTGCATTTGTACCCAGTGATGTTAAACACAAACTCCTGTTTACAACCTACAATCGAACATGATATCTGATGCGTTCTTAGCCGAACAAAAATAGCATGCATCTCTTTATTACAGCTCGGCATGTACTAACCTCAATAAGGCACAACGGATGATGAATTTTACGTGGACCTTCCAAGCGGTATGACGGTCTGCAAGCGATGCGTTTGACTGATAGCACCGCAGCTCCTTCATTCAGCGGAAGTAGGTTTCAGCGGCGCTCAAAAAAGCGGAATGTTTCAGGTGTTCGAAGACGAATGAGTGTGTGACGGGTGGGAATGGGGGAGGTGTTAATAGCGGTGCGTTTCACGCAGACGCCACTCTACAGGCAGCGGAAATTCAGCTCATATCGATCTTCTCATAAACGTCGTGTGTCACGGCCGTGTATACACGTTTTTCTAGTCCCGAACCTTCCCTGCTATTACGAAAATTCAAATGTTCAATTGTTTGTAAATATGTTGGACCAAACTGCTATGGTCCTCAGTCCCTAGACTTACAAACTACTTAAACTAACTATTACGACACCCAAAGTAAATAGGCCTACGTAAATGTGTATGCGCGAGATGATTGCCGTGGCAAAGAGAGAAACCTCGGCAGCATCCTATCAAAAAATTTGTGGCTAAGATCTTGAGCCCGTCACATCGAATAGGTACTTAATAACTGAACCGATTTGAAGTCGGCCAGTCACGTAAAACCACTCTTAGGAAAGAAGTATGCACATTTAGACTTGTTGAAAACGTTTAAGGAAAGAGATCGCTACATACAGCAAGTAGAAAACATGACGCGAGTTACTGGCGGAAGTAAAGTTGTGGTGACGAGTCGTGAAGCGTGCCGGGATAGCTCATTAGCTCTTGAACCCACTAGAATAGTAAATGGTTGTAAGAACATACTTGACCTCTTAGCAACAGATAATCCGGAGCTAATATAGATCACGTCCACTGGGATTAGTGAACAAAGAGTTGTCGTAGTGATACTGAATATCGGACTTTGCAAATCTGCCAAACCCTTCTCTTCTTCCCTTCTCTCCCACCTGATGAAGGAACTGTGTTCCGAAAGCTTGTCCTTTTTGTCCCCTTTTTTCTTTTTCTTTTTCTTCATTTGTGTTAGTATCGGCGGCACAGCACGAAGGTAAGTACTGGCCAGTCATTCTATCTCGTTTCAACAATATTTAAAATTAAAAGAAAGGTATATTTATTCCAAAAAAGTGATAAAAATTCGATTAACGCTTTCCGGACTGACGCGCCGAGGCACACAAAACAGATTAAATCACTCGTGCAAAAGCAAAGAAAAAATCATGCCAAATTTAAACCGACACAAAATATCCAAGAATGACAATATTTTACAGAAACTAGAAGTTTAGGTCGAACGTCAATGCGAGACATTTACACAATACCAGTAGTTTCCTCAATGAAACCCTGCCACGTAATTTGGTATAGAATCCTAAGAAATTGTGGACGTATGTAAAGTATACTAGCGGCAAAATCCAATCAATACCTTCGTTACACGGTGGAAAAGGTGATGCTATCGACGACAGTACTGCTAAAGCAGAATTGCTTTCCGAAATTCCTTCAGCAAAGAAGACGAAGCAAATACTCCAGAATTCGTATCAAGAACCGCTGCCAGCATGCGTAATTTACAAGTTGATACCCTGGAGTATCCAAGCAACTTTAATCACTTAACAGAAGTAAGTCTCCCGGTCCCGAGAGTATACCTTTCAGAGTATGCAGATGCAATAGTCCCATACTTAACTATCATATACAACGTTCCGTACCCAAAGATTAGAAAATTGCACAGATCACTCCAATATTCTAGAAAGGCAATGGGAGCGATTCACAAACTTACAGGCCTATGTCATTGGAGCAGGATTTTAGAACATATGCTTCCCTCAAATACTATGAACTACATCGGAGAGAACGACATATTAACCCAAAGCAACACGGATTCAGAAAGTATCGCTTCTGTGAAACATAACAGCTAGCTCGTTACTCACATGATGTGATGTGTGCTATAGACAAGACATGTCAAATAGATTCCGTATTTTTAGATTTCCGGGAGGCTTTTAACACTGTGCTCCAAAAGCCTCTTCTTATCAAACTGCTTTCTTAAGGAATAGCGCCTCAATTGTGCCACTGGATTTGTGATTTCCTGTCAGAAAGCACACAGTACGTTTTAATTGACGCTAAGTCATCGAGTAGAACAGGTATGATGTCTGGCGTTCCCCAGGGAAGTGTTACAGGGTCCCTACTGTTCCTTATTTTATAAATGATTTAGGAGACAGTGTGAGTAATTCTCTTAGACTGTTTGCCGATGATGCTGTCCGTTGTCGGTTAGTAAAGTCACCAGAAGATCAAAAGCAACTGCAAAATCTATATCTATAAATGTGAATGTTTGTTAGGTATACGTCTGAACCACAAGACATAAAGAGTTAAAAATTTGTACAGTTACTAATGTCTACCTGGGGAAGGCTTTAGACACGGTTTTATGGCGATAGGATAGCTATTTATCTATCTATGTTAATGTGAATGTCTGTTCGGTGTACGCTTATCACGTCCGAACGACAACACGCAGAGACTTAAATGTTTGTACAGTTACTAATTTATATCTGAGGCACGGTTTTATACCGATCTGATAGATATTTTGTAATTTGAAGAATATAACGCGAAATGCGGAACAATAATTACTCATTGAAAATTATATTTACTAATTGAAAATGGTTTCATTGGGTGCATTGTTGCTTGATGGTTGATAATGATAAAAGGGTGGAGTATGTTGGGATGGGAAGTTATCGGTGTATATAAAATTCTACTTGTGTGTGTGTTAATGTTTCGCTCTGCAGCAAAAACTACAGAATGGAAACGAATTGTCTGCGTGTAATTGTTGTCCGAAGTCTCCCGTTGTACACCATAGCAGTTCGATGCCGATATCTATAAGGGGGTGGGAGATATGGCGGTTGAAAGTCATCAAATTATTAAAAAATTCTGACTGAAGGCCAGCGATGACGTTTGCGACTCTATAGTAAGGAGGTTACATACAGCGAAACGTGATGCCACAGACCATATCTTTGGTCTATGCGTGCTACAATGTCTTCAGCTCTTTCTCTGTAAGGATAAGCATATGAATAAGGAAATATAAGAATAAATAAATAAAGCAGTAAAAAAGAAATTTCTTTTAATACTTTTCTTTAATAAATCGATTTGACGTTTCGCGCATTACATCAAGTGATCGATCTTGATCATTAAAGCAACGATTTTGTCATGAACATCAGCCGGAAAAGATGTTTTTATACCTCGCATCCCTTTAATCCCCTCAGATATGCCGTTTCAGTTCAAAAGACTTCAGTTTCCATTTCGTCTAGCTTTTGCTAAGACAATTAACAAAGCTCAAGGACAATCATTAAACGTCGCAGGAATCCATTTACAGCCCTCATGTTTTTCACATGGTCAATTATACGTCGCTTGCTCAAGGGTGGGCAACCCAAAAAAATCTCTACATTTACGCTCCAAACAATACTACAACTAACGCAGTTTACCAGAATGCCCTAAAATGAAATTAAAATGAATTTGGACAGTACTCTCACCATACGTGTTGAGATATTGCAACACAGGATATAAGGAATAATGTATGTATTATTGACTGTAAATCATTAAGTACTTCACATAATTTTTTTTATTAGAATGTTGATTAAAAATGTTTGTTTCTAAAGAATTTATTGTATTTCATTTCATCCTTCAAAACCAGTCTCATAGCACACTACTGAAAGATGGCTTATCTATCATAATCAACCAACACACTAGCGGAGCCGCGGATTTAATCTAGTTATTTATATATCTGCATCGTGCAAAAATTGGCAGTTGATTCTTAATAATCAAAAGTGTGAAGACATCCATCATTATCCATCTCCAGTTTCCCGGGTGTGGCTAACAAGCGCTCTCCATCTCATCCGATCTTGATATAGCATTTGGTCCTGGACATCATCTTAGTTAAAATTCTTTTGTACATCCGACGTTTGCTTTAGTCTTGAAAGCACGCTTTAATCCACCTCTGGCCAGCTACGCCTAACACGGTTTCACCACAGTCCCGTTAACCGCCTCTGTTCGGGGATCCTGTAAGGCCCTCACAGCTGCCGTAGCGGTCGCGGAACTCACATAGTCCCCACAGTACTTCACCCTTACAGACAGTCCCATGTCCACTAATATAAATGAATTAAACTTAATTACATGATAAATCGGTAAAATCTATAGGCTGTGAATTCAGCTAAATACCTAGGAATAACGACTTAAATTGGAAAGAATACGTAGAAAAAATTGTAGGGAATGCGAACCAAAGCCTACGTTTCATTTGCAGAACACTTAGAACATACAACTGTTTTACTAAAGAAACTGCCTACACTACACTTGTGCGACCTGTTTTGCAGTATTGCAGCCTATTGTGGGGTCCACACAAGGTGGGACTGACGGACTATGTAAAGGAAGTTCAGATATGGGCAGGTCGTTTTGTATTGTCGCGCTATAGGGGGGGGGGGGGAGAGTTGCACGGAAATGATGTACAAGATGGGGTAGAAATCATTAAAAGAAAGGAGTTACCGTTCTGGCGAGATATCTATTTGCGAAATTTCATTCACCAACTTTCGAATGCGGACATATTTTGTTAGCACCCACCTACATTGGGAGACACAATCATCATCATAAAATAAGAGAAATCAGATCGAAAAGAGAACGTCTTAGGTGTTTCTTTTTGCCGCGAGCTATTAGGGAATGGAACTGTGGACAAATATCATAAAAATGGTCCCTGAATCCGAAGTAGACATCACACAAGATGTTGAGGAAGGAAGGAAGATTAGGATTTAACGTCCAGTCGACCGTAACCGGTCTTTATGGTCCATATGCATGTGCAGCCGCTATGTTTAGGGAACTTAAATAAGGCTTGTTGATAAGATCACGACTTAAGTTTTTGAGAAATACTATAAGCTAAATTTTGAGAAGCACTGACAAAGAACATTGTCAGGCGCTTCTGCTGTCACCGTTGTACGCTCTATATCCAGTACAGGGATCATGATAACAATAATCTCGGTTACACAGGTGTGAGGATAATCAATTTCCTTCACTCTGCAGGAGAATACAAATGGTCTGAAAGCTGTTACTACCTATCGGAAGTATTGTCCACCGTGCACTGTCTTGCGAAGTGCACATGTAGATCAAGACGTAAAAATAGTCTAAAAGTATACAAACTCGTTCTCTTTGGTCTACTCGAAGAGGGGAGGGGGAGTTCTTGCAAGGGGTGAAAGAACTATAGTCCACCAAAGTTAATGATTGTTCACTTCTTGGAATAGTTTTCAAATAAAGTTACGAACTACACAACTCAAATATAGCATTAAAATTCCGCCTGTGGGGGAAGCAACGGGAAAGTGATGTAATATTTCTTTCGAGCTATGTCCTCGACAGAACATAACTCAGCTTGGTAAGTTGCCAATTGTTATGTCTTTCTTCCATGTTGTGGGATGATACCGATGATATCCCGTCACATTCTCTCCGCGTTTTGGGGGTGATCGAAACTATCATTGGGAACTACAAAGTTCAAGCTATAGTACACTTTAACGTTATAAAAACATTCAGAATGTAGAATGTTGTATGAAATGAAGAAGTCGCTAACGATGAACTCTAATATAATTTAAATAATGCTGTTCCTGCTCTGTGGTTAATTGGTTCTTGAGGTAATCTTGTCCGTTCAATAAATTAATTATCTTCGAAAAAGTACATCCTTCAAAATGATCATACATTAGTTAGAAACATATCAACTTTTGACAAGCAAAACTGTACTTATGATTGCTGCTTATTTTACTAGTAGTATTTTACGTCATGCTCTCAGGTTACTGCTTAACCAGATACTTTAAAACAGTGTCACATTCTATTAAAAGCACCAAAATGTATGTGCCGGCATAACATGTGAAAGCATAACATATTAATTTGCATGTTGTCTATTTGAAAGTGACAGCGCGGCAAAAAAGGGTATTTACCATTGTGTGACTAATATGCTCTTACTTTGTGCTGTGATTGACTGACGGTATCGCGTACCCAATGCTCAGATACTGGTGCCGTCGATGCGAACAAGAGGTGACCGAGACGTGTAACCAATGGCACCCCATACCATCAAGCCTGGTGATAAGCCAGTATGGCGATGACGAATACACACTTCCGATGTGCGTTCACCGCGATGTCGCCAAACACGGATGCGACCATTATGATGCTGTAAACAGAACTTGGATTCATCCGAAAAAATGACGTTTTGTCATTCGTGTACCCATGTTCGTCGTTGCGTACGCCATCGCAGGCGCACCTGTCTGTAATGAAGCGTCAAGGGTAACCGCAGACATGGTCTGCGAGCTGATAGTCCATGCTGTTTCAAACGTCGTCGAAGTGTTCGTGCAGATGTTTGTTATCTTGCAAACGTCCCCAACTGTCGATTCAGGGATCCAGACGTGGCGGCACGATCCGTTACAGCCATGCGGATAAGATGCCTGTCATCTCGACTGCTAGCGATACGAGGCCGTTGGGATCCAGCACGGCATTCCATATTGCCCTCCTGAACCCACCGATTCCATATTCTGCTAACTGTCATTGGATCGCGACCAACGCGAGCAGAAATCTCGCGAAACAATAAACCGCAATCGCTATAGGCTACAATCTAACTTTTATCAAAGTCGGAAACGTGATGGTACGCCTTTCTTCTCCTTACACGAGGGATCACAACAGCGTTTCACTGGGCAACGCCGGTCAACTGCTGTTTATGTTTGAGAAATCGGTTGGTAACTTTCCTCATGTCACCACGTAGTAGGTGTCGCCACCGGCGCCAACCTTGTGTGAATGCTCTGAAAAGCTAATCATTCGCATATCACAGCATCTTCTTCCTGTCGGTTAAATTTCGCATCTGTAGCACGTAATATACGTGGTGTATCAATTTTAATGGCCAGGATGTAAGTGCGAAATGTAGCTATTTAACGGTTAGGACTGAAACAATAAAATTATTGTAGCGTATGCTGAAAAAATTACTTGTTGCTCTGTAAATAGTTATAGATACTCGTTTCAATGAATAAAATTGGATCTGAATAGACCAAAGAATGACACACTCAGATGGACATATGAGGAACATACAAAGATCACCACGGTTATAAATGACACCAGAAAAGCTGAAGATGGAAATCCTTGAAAAATAATATTCTACGAGCAAATGAAATGACAGAGAGAGGAGAGACAGCATAAAAAAGAATGGATTGCAGAATGCAGAATAACCAAAACGATTTAAAACATAAGCTGGAACTACACAACACCGAAAAAGGAAAAAGTGGAGCGTTGTGGAATGAAATCAACCGATAGTCCAAAAAGGCTGAACAAATACTTTTGGAGAACCAATGCAAATAGGTGAATGAAATGATCAAGACAGTTATTAGGAAATAGATGATTAAAATGCAGTGGAGTCCAAAAATAAGATGGACTAATAATATATGAGGAGAAAGACATAGCAGAAACGGAGAAAATTCCTCGAACAACTATATTCAGGATCTAATGTAAAACGCGGAGGGAATCGACCCAGAAGAAGAAGAAGAAAACAATATACTGCGCGATGAGTTCGATCTTGCAGTCAGGAAGCTAAAATCTGGAAAAGCTACTGCAGTTGATAATATGCAGACAGAACTCATCAAGGCTGCTGGCTAACCGCTACATGAAGAACTGTTCCAGCTAATACAAGCTATATAGGAAACTTGTGAGTTCCATAAAGATTTTAAAAAGTGTGTAATAGTGTCAATACCAAAGAAGGTATCAGCAACCAGATATGAACAATATAGTACCCTCAGTTTGGTAACACACGCCTCCAAGATTTTGATTACTATCATTCTAAGGCGAAATGAAGTCACGATAGATTAAATAATCACTGACGGCTTGAGATTAAATCCCGAGAAAAGACTAACTCAGGTTAAAGAAAAAATATTGCTTTCTACGACTTGGAAAAAGTATTTGTCTGCGCAATTGATAAAGCTAGGGCGAACCTAAGAACTATAGGAGGCATCGAAGTTCATGGTAACAGAATAAAATCAAATGTTTGTTAAGCTTATGGGACTTAACTACGGGGTCATCAGTCCCTAAACTTAAAACTACTTATGAACTACTTACAAACTAAGACGGCAAAAATATCCATGCCCGAGGGGGGATTCGAACCCCCGACCGTAGTGGCCGTGCTGACCGTGACTGGAGCGCCTCAGTCACCTCGGCCACCGCGGCCGGCGGTAACGGAATACACATGCCACGATTTGCTGAAAAACGAAAGCAGGTGCACAGAAAGGTGACCAGTAACAGCCGTCCAATACTGTACACACCATGTTGTTGTTGTGGTCTTCAGTCCGGAGACTGGTTTGATGCAGCTCTCCACAATACCCTATCCTGAGCAAGCCTCGTCATCTCCACATAAGAACGGCAACCTACATCTGTCTGAATCTACTTACTGTATCCATCTCTTGGTCTTCCTCTGCGATTTTTACCCCACACACTTCCCTCCAATGCTAAATTCACAATTCCTTGATGTCTAAGAATGTGTCCTACCAATCTATCCCTTCTTTTAGACAAGGTATGCCAGAAATTTCTTTTCTCCCCAATTCTGTTCAGTACCTCCTCATTAGTTACGCGATCCAACAACCTAATCTTCAGCATTCTTCTGTAGCACCACATTTCAAAAGCCTCTATTCTCTTCCTGACCGCACTGCTTATCGTCCATGTTTCACTCCCGTACAAGGCAACACTCCACACAAATGCCTTCAGAAAAGACTTCTTTACACTTAAATTAATATTCGATGTTAGCAAATTTCTCTTTTTCAAAAATGCTTTTTCTTCCCATTGCCATTCTGCATTTTATATCCTCTGTACTGCGACCATCGCATGTTAGTTTACTACCCAAGTAACAAAACTCATCTACCACTTTCATTGTATCGTTACCTAATCTAATTCCTTCAGCATCGCCTGATTTTCTAAGATCGCATTCCATTACTTTTGTAATGCTCTTGTTATGTTCATTTTATACGCTCTCTTCAACACACTGTCCATTCCATTCAACTGCTCTTCCAGGTCCTTTGCTGTCTGTCAGAATTACAATGTCATCAGCAAAACGCAATGTTTTCGTTTCTTCCCCCTGAACTTTAATCCCTATTCCAAATTTTTCCTTGCTTTCCTTCACCGCCTGCTCGATGTTCAAATTGAATAACATTGGAGAAAGGCTACAACCCTGCCTTACTCCCTTCCCAACTGATGATTCCCTTTCATGCCCTTCGAGTCTAATAACTGAGGTCTGGCTTTTGTACAAGTTGTAAATAACTCTTCTTTCCCTGTATGTTACCCCTGCTGACTTCAGAATTTGAAAGAGTGTATTCCACTCAACATTGTCAAATGCTTTCTCCAAATCTACAAAAGCTAAAAATGTAGATTTGCCTTTCCTTAATCTATCTTCTAAGATAAGACGTAAAGTGAGTATTGTCTCCCGGGTTCCTACGTTCCTCCTGAATCCAAACTGATCTTCCCTGAGGCCGGCTTCTACCAGCTTTTCCATTCTCCTATAGATAATTCGTGTTAAAATTTTGCAACCATGACTTATCAAACTGATGGTTCTGTAATTTTCACACCTGTCTGCGCCTGATTTCTTTGAATGGGGATTATTACATTTTTCTTAAAGTCTGAGGGCATTTCGCCGGTCTCATACATCCTACACACCAGTTCAAATAGTCTTGTCATGGCTGGCTCTCCCAGAGACTTTAGTAGCTCTGAGGGTATATCATCTACTCCTGGGGCCTTGTTCCGACCTAGGTCTTTCAAGGCTCTGTCAAATTCATCTCTCAGTATAGTATCTCCTATTTCATCTTGATCTTCTTCCTTTTCCCTTCCTACAACATCGTCTCTAAGTTCATATCCCTTGTAGAGCTGCTCTATGTACTCTTTCCACTCTTTGACATACTACAAAAAAAAAAAAAAAAAAAAAAAAAAATCGCTCGGTCACGTTGTCTGACGGATGATGCGAGGCTGCGTGGGCCGAGATTGCCTCGGTGTGACGTCACTCGACGTTCTGCCTTCAGTACATACCAGGCCTCATAACTTGAATGCAAATATTTGCACCTCCAAATATTTATAATACATTACGAATAGTCACTAAGTAAATGGGCTTTGTGACATATTGTTTTTGGGACATATGATTTCTCAGGTTCAGATTAGAATTTCATCAAGTTAAAAATTCTTTGCAAAATCTCTTTTGCTGTGAAAACCATTTGGGGCTCCATTTCGAATGGTGCTTGGGATGTGTTAACTCTCCATCCCCTTAGAATTGGCACTGATGTCAAAAACGATACAGAGCACTTTTAAGAAAGCGCAGTAGCTTTTGCTGCTTCTTCACACCTACGCATGTTAAATCGAGAAGCAGGGTCAGATGCTGGCTACTATGTATCTAATTAATTCTTTTGTCTACAGGAATGGCTCAAATTTTTGCGAGCTATCTTATTCCAAACACAACACGCTAGCCGCCGAATTAACGCTTATATCCTCGGTGAGTGTCGCTAACATTGTAGACTTTAGTAATTTTGATGACTGCACTGGTTAGTTCAATGTGTGATAGTTACAATTCCACCACAGTTCGTAACTATGTAATAAAATCTTTTCACGTTCAATCTAGGATGGTTACTATGTGGCTGATTAACTCTTCCATCCATAGGAGCGTGAGCAGTTCTTCGAGGAAAGCCTGAGTATGGAACATAAGTTCCTCAACGACCAGCTGCTAGCGCCATGAGGGGGAGTGTCACTTACTCTGTATCCTCAGGTCATAACTAAAGACAGTTTATTCTAAATGTATGTGCACTTATCACTTTGGACGTGTGCGAGTTACGTTCAAAAATTTCCGGAAGGTTCGTAATTTCGCGACAGCGGAGTGTTCGAACGACATGGAGTTTGTATGCCGAGTTTGTGACAGTTGCCCGGAGAGGGAATTTGTTGACACGTACCCGGAGCCCTGGACACTGCAGGTAGTGGGCGGGGTGTTCCACGAGTAGGGTACAGCGACCTGTCTGCGCTGTGAGAGCTCATTGTAAAGTGAAACGGTCCGACGTCAATACGTAGCACAGCATGGGCGACTGGAAGCGCAGGAGAAATGCAAACAATGTGCCGTCCTCAGGCGAGTGACCATAATTAGGTTCTTCGTAGACTTATATTCAGTATATACGGTGAACTTTTTACAGGGGGAATCTACCCAAAATATTTAACTTTGTTGTTGTTGTTGGTTTAGAGGGGACTAAACTACATGGTTATCAGTCCCCTGTTCCTAGCGAAGACAAGACATCCAAGTAGGAAAAAGTAAAATATAGCTCAACACCCAGAAGAGAGGCGTAAGGGACAACCCTGGTGCACAGAACGCTGTATGGGGATCGGTGGCGTTGTCCAGCCATTGATAGTGATTACTGATGAAGCGCCAGTCAAACATGTTGGATATGACAAGCATGAACCGTTGCTCAAAGCCCAGCTTTACCCATGACAGACAACAGATATGGATGGTTTATCCTGTCAAACACTTTGGAAAAATCGACAGATAAGATGGCTATCTCGACATTATGAGTTGCTGCTCAGCTGACAGCATCCCTGTAGGCAACAGCTGCGTGAAAAATGTTCCTCTCTGACACCCCACATGATTGAAAGGTTCTTATAATTTTATCCATTACTATCTTTATTTTACCAGCGATGCACCGTGCTATCAGCTTTTGCTCTGTGTTTAAGAGTGTGCATTAATATATGACTCCAACAAAAGAAACAGTTTCGAAAAGGAAGATCCAGCCCTCAGCCTGGTGATTCTAGCAGCCGGCGCACTGCGCTGGGTAGCGCCCCGGTGCAGTCTAACACAACAGTCACGTAAATGATGGGGAATTCCTGCAACTTCGCGAATGCAGCGCATACAAGCGGCCAGGTTGTATAAACATACCGCAGAATGATTGCATACTGTTCATGTATTTAGAGTGCAGCAGTATATTCAAGGTGACGTCGAATTCTGCGGGTTTTGTGGAGCTGTTATTGTAGGAGCTATGAAAAATGTATTCCAGAGATCCCTATATTTTGATTTGCTAAGTATGCTGAGAAGTAAGAAAATAATGTTTCGAATAGTTACGAATAACAAATTTTTCATTTACAGTGGAGAGCAGAGAAAAAAACACCGAAAAAAACAGAGAGTATTTTATATGTGCAATACACTTGTCATTCGTCATACATGAAATATAATATCCATAGACCCATCATATTCCAAGCGTTTCAACCCAAGAGGTATATTTCTACTCTCTCTGTCTTTTTGTATTCAAACACAGGAGAATGTTAATGTAATAAAGGTAGATAATTTGTTTTCTGCTATAAGGCTTTTTCTGTTTTATTTAGTTTCAATTCAATCAAGATTTAGGCCTACCTGTCGAGTGACTACTGATTGCTACTCCCCCTGACTATCCTTAATAGTTACATACAAAGCAAGATTTACACGGCCTCTTCAGGTGTTGCGTCATAACAACCATCAGAAATAAGAATTATCTTTCCCCCACCAGTTACTTGCAGACTTGCAGCAAATACTGGTTCTTCTAGCAACATCGCCTAACCTTTATTGGTTGCAATTCCTGCTAAAGATATTGTTGTGTGTCTGTCACTGTCGATTTCTGAGCAGTGGAGTGGAAGGTAAGTTCGTACTTTAATAAATGACTAACTCGGGATTAGAGTTACAAATTTGGGGCTTCCAACTCAAATTTGGGGCTTCCAACTCAACCTTGACTTTCTCACCTTGCCCTTATGACCTCGACCTTTTGACCTTGACCTTAACATTTTAAACTTGACCTCGACCTTGCTCTACCAATAAATCGATTAATCGACCTATCGACAAAATAGAGCTATCAATCAATCGCCGAATCGGTCAATCGATCAAACGACCTATTGATCAAATCGATGAATTGATGAATCGAGCTATCGATCAAATCGATCAATCGAACTATTGAGCTATCACTGAATCGCCGAATCGAGCTATTGATCAATCTATAATAAATCAATACGCTAGTGACCGTCTGGTTGCAAACAACAACTACAACAAGATGGTCGTAATGAACAGCGAGAGAGCGGTTATCGGTAGCGCTTAGCTGGTGGTGTCAATACATCGGTGGAGTGGTTTGTTCTGAGTGAGAGTGCGCAGCAGAGTGGGGGGGGGGGGGGGGATGAGATCGGCTGTGTGGTGGCGATGACGCAGCCGCTGTGTTTATAGGTCTGGTTTCGAATACATATGTTTGGATGGTGTGTATGTGTGATCGTTTGTGTGTTTATTTTGTGCGTGCTGACAGCAGAGGCTCTTCCATCGTATTGTTGCAAAACGTCGGTTTGCGGTTCATGTTTGTTGCGAGACACGTGGCTGTGTTTGAGTTTGTGGTGTGAAAGCAGTGTGGGTGATGTGCTATTGCGCATGTGAAGCAATGTGGCCACGCCAATGTTGGTGAACACGTGGGTGGAGTAGTGAAGGGCGGCAATTTTGCAATTTGCTTAGGAGGGACAGAAAGAGAGTGACAATTAATGTGGCAGATACAGAAAGTAAAAGTCCATGGGTGGCCGGGCCGGTTGGTGGCAGGCGTAGCTTGTTGTGTATTTTTTGCCGTCGTGTGGGTGGTTGATGTGTATGAGACGGACTTTGAACAACAACACAGGCCGGTCTTGCGGATGCTTCAGCTGTGACTTCTTTTTGTTTGCCTGAGCAGCAGCTGGCTGAAGTAGGCAGTGCGTGCGCCTCCTGGCGGGGGCGGGGCCTAGCTGCACCAGGTGAGGCCGTAGCGGTTGCGCGGCGTGTGTGGAGAGGCACGGCCCGGTCGCAGAGAGTGTGTACACTTAGTTTTGGCTGTGCTGGTGGCGGTCGTGTTCTGCCTTGTGTGTGCATGAGAGGGATGTGGGTAATGTGTGCGCCGTGGTTGTGGTGGGCGGCATTAGTAGCTGCTTCTTGGTGATGGTGTGTCGCCTTTGTCTTTATTTTTCTGTGTGCATTCATTATTTGGATAGTTAGTTTTGATATGAAGCAGCTAGTGTGTGGGTGCCATCGTCGCTGTGGCGGGTGTGTTTGCATGTTTAGATTGGTGCTGGTGATGTGAGGAGTCCGCAATGGTGCCTGGCGCCTTGGTGGTTGGGGTGTGTGTCTGAATGAATGAATGAATGGCGGTGGGGAAGAGAAGAAACCGAGACTAGAGGGCGCGAGTGGGCGTTGTGTGGCGTGTGTGTGGCAACATATGAGGTTAAGACAGACCGTTGCATTGTGCATTTCAAATGTTCAAACGTTTGTAGAGCTTATAGGACTTAACTACGTGTCATCAGTCCCTAAACTGACAAACTACTTATGAACTAGCTAAATATCCAGGCCCGAGGGGGGATTCGAACCCCTGAGCATAGTGGCTGTGCAGACTGTGACTGCCATGCCGCAGACTGCTTGGCCACCACTGCCGACCGTTGTATATGTTTGCTGTAATAGAGTTGGGTAGTGGCAATTCGTCGGATGCTAACATCGTTGACCTCCTTATCCTTGTAACGAAGTCAATTGTTCTATGGCTGGAGTTGTCAGCTGTGAACTATGTCCTTGGTTAGGAATTAATATATATATACATATATATATATATATATATATATATATATATATATATATATATATATATATATATATGATTTACGAGAGCAATTAATTGTCTTGGGTCGCCACCATATTTATCCGAAATATGGAAAATTAAATGTTACTGATCAACTATGATGTGATCATAGATTCAAACATATAATAAATATTCCTACTCTATTACAAAGTATCAGTTGTACCAAACAAAAAAATGTACTTGAAAGATTATTGGTAAACTGTGGAATTTAACTATTCTATTTCCCCTCCAAAATAGTGACAAAGGAACGTTCTTAAATGGAAAACGATCTGCTCAAAATCAATTTATTACAATTAAACATTCAGATGTCATTTCCCATCATGTAAAACAGATAATGGTATTCACAGAATCTTTTACAATGTTAAAACATTGAGACACGAAAAATGACTGGCTGAATCAAAGGTGGGAGGTTATGCAAAACATAATGCTATTAGACTGGCTACACAGGGGGTTGAAATTATCGTTAGCCCTAAGCACGCCAAAGTAAATAGGCAGATCTCGAAAGAATAAAATAAGGGACAGACTCCAACAAGTCTGATTCATATAACCATCCAGCAAGTGCGTCACCTTACCCACACAGATGATCATTGACGGCAGCATCTCAGGCTCGCAGGCAGCAGTCGGTGGGAGCGATTGAGCTGAAATTTTTATCCAACGTTAATTGCTGCGACGTGTTAAGCAGGGTCGACATGTAACTTAACACAGCGTAACTGGCGTCGGCGTCGCTAGGCAGTTGCTGTGTGATTCTATCATGCTAGTAGACGAATCAATATTTAATAGGTGACACTAAGCCCACTTGGCACAAATCGATCAGTTACTTGCGTAATAAGATCTGTAAAACCAAAGTCCGATTCGAAAAGGCGCAAATGCTCAAATAGAGGCTTCTAGAAAACGAAAACTAAACTGTGGCCGCTCACGGCGTAACCACAGGACAATGTAACGTCTGCAAAGTAAACACAAGTTATACAAGGTCCGAATATTCGGAATCACACAAAAGTCTAACCAGAGGACCGTTTAAGACGATATCCTTCCCGCGAATTTAAACGGAGTATTCCGTGTTTCCCGAGGTCCGTACACTTCGGGCTCTCAAACAGGAGACTAGCGAGGTCCGTACACTTCGGCCGCTCAGACACGAGAGACTGTCCCTCCTCGCGCTCTGCCGCAGCTCACGGCAAGTGACGGCGGCCACACCCACGCGCGAAAATAGCAATATCTGCTAACGGCTAATAGTCAAACCAATCGAATGGTGTAGCGCCATTGACAAATTGTTTAGCTGTCATTCTAAAATAATTTGCCGAATCAGGACGCGTTCTCTGCGGCTGCCAAGAGGCTCCGCCCACGCCACCAAAGCTTCCCGCGGATTTCACCATTCCCAGGGTGAATGCTCTGCAAGGAATTTCACCTTACTCCTAGCTACGGTCACACGACCTAAAAATGTTAACGTTGTGCTATATATACAGCCGCTGGAGCCAAACCCCTGGGGTGCCAGACAGGCAGAAAGCTTTCCTCTCAACATAACCATTTGTCACACTAACTGTGTTCAAACTTTGCTGCTTTCTAGGAAGTTTTTTTACATAACGCCTAAGGGCAATACGTCTCCATAAACAGCCTGGGCCCAGAGCACTCTGCTATTGTTTGTATCCAGCAAATCCCTCTCTTGCGAAACGGCCGAATGACTAAAAAGGCAGTCCCCACTATCGCCCACCGTAAACCGCTGGCCAGCATTGTAAAGCATTCCACATACCCCACCGCCTGTACCGTCGGCGCCAAACAGGTCAAGCCAGCCGCTCTTGTCCTTCCCCGAAGGCGAGCGAAAGTTGGTGGGACGGGGAGACCCCCAAGAGCATCTCTGCTCTTCGCGGCCTGGCGTGCCCAACATGTAAAACCACTTTTTAGCAGCCAAGCTGCACCAATAAACATTAAAATCCCGAAATTTTCATATAAACATAGAATGTACTACAATCCCAGGAGCCCATCATCCTGATGCGTCCCCAAAGGCACAGAACTCTAAATAAATAAAGATCTACAAAGAAAAATGTTACATATTTCAATAATTAGTGTAAAGAGGAGGGTACAGTAACACAAGGTTAGTATGAAAAATAGACTAATTACAGCCCCCGTCTCACAACACCCCACACCTGTTGAAAATTTCAAGTGTGGACTATCATAGCAAGAATGTTGCTATGATAACGAAGCAAGTGAAATTCTAAATGTATATAGGGATAGCCAGTTATCTGTACGTAAAAATTAAAATTTAACATCCTAAAAGATAAATATATAAGAAATAATAATACGATCAATGACTTTCTTACTAATTTCATTCACACTAGGGCCCCAATCACTCTCCCTATCTATTTAGTTGGGTCATATTTTCGTTGGGGCTGATCTCTATGATCATTCCAATTCCCCAACCCCAAACAGAAACAAACTATCCCATGTCTGACCATTCATACTATTAAGATGCCTGGGCCCTACCACATTCATGATCAATGACACAAAAAACAACATTCATTCATCAAAAAGAAATAAAGAAACATAAAATTCTAAATATAAAATGAAACTGATTTTAAGTAAACAAGAGACTCACATTTAAATAAACAAAGTACATGATATTCAGTTCTAGGCAATGAGTCTAGTGTTAGAAACTTTTTATTATTATTCTATTAATAAACAATGTTGAAAGAACAAACATTACCCACGTATGGGATGTGAAATCTACAGTCTTTCTCCCATACGTGGATAATGTGTCTTCAAAAATAGCCAGAATCATGAAGAAACATAAAGTGGATGTGATCTTTCGCCCACCACCTAAGACCTCAGCTCTTCTGGGATGTGTCAAAGATGATTTGTTATTGCGAAAAGCGGGAGTTTATGAAATCCCTTGTGAGTGTGGAAAACGTTATATAGGTCAAACCACGCGCACTGTGCAGGAACGATGCGTTGAGCACCAACGGTATACACGCCTTTTTCAGTCCAACAAGTCTGCAGTAGCCGAACATTGTATTTCTACTGGCCATTCCATGAATTACAAAGGAGTAAAGATTTTAACCACAGCTTCCACTTTCTGGGACTCTGTTGTAAAGGAAGCTGTACATATACAACTGGCGGACCACCTGCTAAATCGTGACGACGGATTTCATCTTGACAATGCATGGAAGCCACTTATATCACGCCTTCGTTCTGAAAGAATGTCTGCGTCTTCTATTCCGATTGATGTTACCACTTTTAATGATTAATTATTCATTTGTAAGCACTGTGGATATGTAACAGCTCTGTTTATGTTTGCACTCACTGCTGACAGATTATCTTTGAAGTATATATTTATCTATGACTAGCGCAGCAGTTACGAATGTGATATCTTCGAGCATGCGCAGTCAAATCCTCAGTAGCTTGGATCACGTGATTTACCGTATAAATAGGCACGCACAGACGCTGAGAATTCAGTCTTGGACTCGCCTTGAAGATGGCTGTAAGGTTTGCAGCCGAAATATCGGAAGAAGAATTGTCGCTGTCCCGAGTGCACTCCCGAAAGATGATGGAATAATTCTATTACGTGTTTTGTGGACTTTTTTGTTGCAGAGCGTCATCTTTCATATTGGATTTGTGTTTTGTTATAAGTTCCTTGTATACGCGGCGCCTAATCGGTCAGAATGGCCACTACCCCGAACCCAAACTTAATGGAAATTATTCAGTTACAGACGGCGCAAATCACCCAGCTACTCCAAGCGGTGTCCCAGCTAACGGCGCAAGCCGCTAACCAACAACAAAACCAGCCGTCGCTTCAGCAGCCCACACCTGCCGCTGCAACGCTTCCTACGTTTCGCCAGTACAATGAACAAGAGGAAGAATGGAGTGACTACTTCGCTCAATTTCAAGAACTCGGCGCGGCTCATCAAATAACAGGTCAGACAGTTAAACATTTCTTTCTCGCCGTAGTTGGCACCAAGACTTTCGTGTTACTGCAGAAACTTTTATCGCAAGCATCTCTTCGTGATGTAGACTTTGAACAAATAGTAGAGGCACTAAATTCTCATAATGAGAGAAAAGTTCTCGTAGCTGCGGCACGGTACCGATTTTTCAGACTTAAAAAATTACCTGAGCAGTCACACCAATTGATCACTGAGTTGAAGGGTTTAACCCGCAAATGTAAATTTATTTGCTCTTGTGGACTTTCTTATAGTGACGTGATGTTGAGAGACGCTATCACTCAGAATATTCAGGACCCCAGAATTAGAGCAGCAATTCTGAAACAGTCTGACCCCTCATTAGACAGTGTACTGCAGCTTATTGAAGCGCATGATACCTTTGACTTAGCAGATGTAGAAATGCAAAGCCACAGTGTAAATTCAGTGCGACGTAACGGACGCTTTTCTAGCCGTAGTTCTCAGTGTAGCCCTAGTGATTCTTTAAATTCTACCGGCCGTGCTGAACAGACAGTAAACAGTAGCCAGTGTAAAAGTGCGACACAAAGGTCGCCCCATCGTGTTAGAAACAGTAATTTGAATAACGGGCGCCAACGTTCATTTCAGACAAATGTTCGTAAATCTTGTCCCCAGTGTGTATCTCGCCACAAGCGTGCGCATTGCATTAGTCGCAACGCAACCTGTTACCAATGTGGCAAATCAGGACATGTACGGACAGTGTGTATGCAAAACAAAAATTCTAAGAACGGTGCCGTTAAGTACAGTGCTTCGCAAACTGCAAAAATAGTTCATACAGTAAATGTTATAGACGCTGTGGAATTGAACAGTGCTTTACTTGATTCTAAAATGCAAGAAAATTCTTCTGCACCTATTGCAAAACTATGTAGTGAGCCACGTCGCAAGCGCCGACAAGCGCGTAAAACACTGCAACGGAAAAAGGTTCGGGACACGCAAAATGACTATGTACAGTGCAGTCCTGTAGTGAAAATAGTGCCTTCTACAACTTCTCATTGTAATAGTGCCCAGTACTGTGTAGCTAGTCACAGTAGAATTGATTTAGCTACTCAAAGTAATTTTAGTGCCGTAGCCTCGCGTTGCGCGGACGCCGATCCGGCGGTAGTGCCATCTAGTGACAGTGATATTAGTCTGTGTGCCGAGTCTGCGCCGCTTCCGTCACTACGCGGCCCGCGCATGCGCATGTGCATCAAACAAGGCGTAGCAGACGTTGCCCACATTCGCGCACCTGTCGAGCGCCACAAGCAAATCTTTTTGTGAATCTCTCTATAGAAAATAAGACTGTGCAATTTCAGCTCGACACTGGTTCCGCTGTTACATTAATTAATAAAGGAACTTATGAACTTCTGGGTTCGCCAAAATTGTCGCCGTATCAACATGTGCTAACGGCATATACAGGTCAAAATATTCCCGTGCTAGGAACGTATAGCCTGCCTGTCTCTTTTCAAGGTGTTACAAAAACAGTTGCTTTTGTTGTTCTTCAGGCCAAGTCTACACAGAACATTTTTGGACTAGACGCTTTTGACTTGTTTGGTTTATCAATTCAAAGAGATGTGCTTCAAATTTCGTCAGTAGTGCCTCAGGACAAAATAAATGCATTGTGTGAAAAATACAGTGACTTGTTTTCGTCGGAACTAGGTTGTGCAAAAGACTTCGTGGCACATGTAACTTTAAAAGAATATGCAGTTCCAAAATTTCGTAAAGCTAGACCAGTGCCTATCGCAGTGCGTGATACAGTTGCCGAAGAACTTAAACGTTGACAAGATAGTGGGGTGATTTCTCCTGTTTCTGCGAGTCAGTGGGCCTCGCCTATAGTAATTATACCCAAGCCGTCAGGAAAACTTCGTCTCTGTGCGGACTTCCAATCAACAGTGAACAGTCAAACGATTGTAGGCACTCATCCCCTGCCCAGACCTGAGGAACTAATGGACAAATTAGGACAGTGTCGCTTCTTTTCTAAGATTGATTTAGCAGAGGCATTATTACAAATTCTGCTTGATGACGAGTCAAAAAATTTTTTTGTCATTAATACTCACATGGGACTTTTTCAGTTTCAACGCCTACCCTTTGGAAGTTCTTCCGCCCCCGCTAGTTTTCAGCGCTTTTTGGAACAGCTGACAGTTTCTGTACCGTGTTGCTCGAACTATTTAGATGATATTGTGGTATCCGGATGTACAGTTGAAGAACATTTAGCAAACCTGGAGTGCCTTTTCAAAGTGTTGACTGAAGCAGGTCTACGTTGTAATAAAGCAAAGTGTTCGTTTTTCCAGACTGAAATAGAGTATCTAGGCCATGTGATTAATGCCCAAGGAATCCATCCCTTACAGTCACATCTTCGAGCAATCAAAGACTTGCCTCCTCCTAAGAATGTGCATGAATTGCAAGCAGTAATGAGAAAGCTTAACTATTATTTCAGATTTATTCCTAATGCCTCTCAGATTGCAGCTCCACTGCATCACTTACGTAGGAAGAATGTTCCTTTTGTATGGTCCAAAAATTGTCACGTTGCCTTTGACAAATTAAAGTCTGCATTACTCAGTGATGCATCTTTGATTCCCTTTGACCCACAGAAGCCTGTAGTGTTAGTAGTTGATGCCTCGTCGTACGGTCTGGGTGCAGTATTGTCGCATCGTATTGGTTCTCACGATCGTCCTATTGCCTTTGCATCCACGCTACTGACGCCAACGCAACAGAATTACTGTCAGATAGAAAAGGAGGCCTTAGCAATAATTCACGGCGTCACAAAGTTTCATCATAATCTTTACGGCAGAAAATTCTATTTGTTGACAGACCACAAGCCTCTCACGTCATTGTTCTCACCCACAAAGCCAATTCCGCCAGGAACGGCACAAAAGCTTCAGAGATGGTCCTTAATACTATCTCATTATCAGTATGAGATTTTGTACCGACCTACCTCTAAACATGCCAACGCGGACACACTTTCCCGACTTCCGGTTGGCCAAGATGTGTCGTTTGATTCTTCAGAAATGGAATGTTGTCAGATAGACTCCAGAGATGCTTCCTCTGTCGCAGATTTCCCTTTGAACTCTCGTTGGGTTGCACAGGAAACAGCTGCGGATGCAAACTTAAGTGTGGTAGCACGTTTTGTTCGCTCAGGGTGGCCTGCCAAAGCCAAAGACATTGTTCGTACTCTGGTTCGACGTTATTTTGCACAACGTCATGCATTGTCTTTAATTCAGGGTGTTCTGTTGTTGCATACCGACAACGACCAAACAAGAGTGATTGTTCCTCGTTCCCTGCAACGAGAAGTGTTAGGCCTCTTGCATCAAGGACATTGGGGTATTGTTAGGACAAAGCAACTGGCCAGACGTCATTGTACCTGGGTTGGTATGGACGCCCAGATAGAGAGCATGACGTTACAGTGTACAGTTTGTGCGGGGCATCAGGCGGCTCCTCCGCAAAGTTTCTCAGACTGGCCACGCCCCAAGGGACCATGGCAACGTTTACATATTGACTTTGCCGGACCTTTCTGGAATACTCGCTGATTAATCGTTGTAGACGCTTTCAGCAAATTTCCTTTCGTGATTGCCATGAACTCCACGACGGCGTCTAGTACAATCGGTGCCTTAACGTCAGTGTTTTGCATCGAAGGTTTGCCTGAAACTATCGTCAGTGACAATGGACCTCAGTTTGTTAGTGCGGAATTTCAAAAGTTTTGTCGTGTGAATGGCATTCAGCATATCACCACCGCACCTTATCACCCTCAGCCCAATGGTGAAGCAGAACGTTTCGTTCGAACATTTAAGTCTCACATGGAAAAGATGAAAGGTCAGCTCTCCAGGCAGCAAGCTCTTCAAATTTTCCTGTCTACGTATCGGTGCATGCCACGTGACGGCCCGTCTGCTGCCGAGTTGCTACACGGCCGTCGTCACCGCATTCTCCTTCACCTGCTGCAGCCTCCTACGCACCGAGTCGGTTCGTATGGCGCTTCGCGTTTTCAGGTTACGACGCCGGTGCTGTACAGGGTGTTTGCTGGCAACAAGAAGACATGGTTGCCAGGCACTATTCAGCGAGTGCTCGGTCGCAATATGTATGTTGTACGTTCTTCCACACGGTCGGAGCTGCGGCGCCACGCAAACTAATTGCGCTTGCACAGGCCGCGCGATCCTGTCTCGGGTTTCTTGATTCCAGACCCAGTTCACCACCAGGGAGCACAGCCACATCGGTCGTCCCCGGACTATGAGATCCCGATGGATGTCGACGCGCCTCCTACGCAGTCGGCCCCTCCGCCTCCGTCGCCGCCTCAGCTGACAGCGTCACCGAGAGGGACTCCGGGACCGTGCCCCCCCCCCCCCCCCCAGCTTGGGCTACGCACCTCAGAAGAAGATGACCTGCTCAATCTGGGCGGAAGCGTGCGCCCTTCCGCTGGTTTTGGCGGGTTTCCCGGCGGATCGCAAGGTGTATACCGGGGCGCGGACGGCGTCTCGATCCCAGCCTCAGCTACGACGCCCATCCCACCAGTAACGCCCCCGCCCAGGCCCTCCTCCCAGTGACGTCGCCGTGGCCCTCAGCCCTACGCCACGACGGCGTGGCGGTTTTGGGGGGGGGGGGGGGGGTGTCGCACAAGTACAAAGTGCGCGCCACCTACTTTTGCCGCGCGCCGCCATGCACGCACGGCGCGGCGTTCTTACGACGTCAGCCACGAGCGCCCTCTGTTACAACTCCGCTCGTGGCCACCACTGAACGACATCGTTCACTTGGGACTGAGATAGGAACCAGTTAACACTTCGGAATCAGATGGGCACCAGAAGACTTGGCTATCGTACAGGCACTAGGCAGGCCTCTAGCTCAACTATGTATCAGCATTCTGCAGTACTGAGCTATGTAAAAGTTAAGTATTGTATAAATTCTGTGCAATATATATCTCGTTCTAATTTACTCTAGTGTTTCTAGTTTCTGGCTGCTCCCCTCCGTACCTGCACCAGCGTGCTATCTTTATTCCTGTGTCGGTCTCATTCCACTCGGCCACCGACACCTACGACGGAAAGAGACACAAAAGCGGCGACGAGGCTGGGACACAAAAGTGGCGACGAGGATGGAGGATGGGATACACAAAAAAAAAAAAAAAAAAAAAAAAAAAAAAAAAAAAAAAAAAAGAACAAATATGGTTATAGCGAAGGAAAAATGTTGTCTTATTCAGATTCAATCGACGTTAACGTAAATTCGCCTCAATATTGTGGGAGCCAATATCGAACACAGCAAAAATATCGTGCAGTACACTACACGATACAAAAAATTTGAACACGCCATATGCGCGGACACCACGAAATCACAACGAAAAATATGCGTAACCCCACACCCATGTCAAGGTTACGGATCCCAAAGACTGACTAGGCAAATCACTCGTGGTTAGCCATTCCATCAAGTCTTATTCACAACGAATTGCGCTCACAGACGCAACAAAAACACAGCTAAACAAACACCCACAAAAAAATTTGAGGAAAAAAAATACGTCAACGTCGAGAATTATCCATCCACTTTCGCAGAGTCGCTACAGAGACAGACTCAACCAACACAAGACGACGTATACAATGGCATTCGCAGTCAGCAACGCTGACGCAGCCTAGAGATTAATAAATTACCTGGCAATTACAATTCAGATAAACAACGATAAACACAGAACAACATGACGAAGAAGTTGGACAGCTGACGCCTCAGAAAAAGACAGAAATTAAACAACAAATATCCGCCCTAAGGTGTTCAAGGACGCGACTCGAAATAATCCAATCCCTATCACAAAACCAAATTACATGCTGAAATACGACGATAAACAAACATAAGGAAAACCTGTAAATGTGCCAATTGATTACACACAACTTGTTTCTAAAAACAAAAGGGACACATTAACAATCAGCAAATTAAAGTACAAACACAAACTTATATTCACACAGGAAATATATAGCTACAGTGCATACAAAAACCAGAAGTCTATTCAATAAAAGGCTTAATGTGGCAGACGTAGTGCACCCTACTGCTGAACTTGTTGTGACTGCCAATTACCATTATTCTGGTTCTGT
Source organism: Locusta migratoria (assembly GCA_026315105.1). Taxonomy (NCBI): domain Eukaryota; kingdom Metazoa; phylum Arthropoda; class Insecta; order Orthoptera; family Acrididae; genus Locusta; species Locusta migratoria. The sequence goes on from CM048750.1 coordinate 359,381,872, forward strand.
GACCGGGGTGGACCGTTATTTTGGCATTGTGCATTGTTTTGGCCCTCTCCTGAACTATTATTATTATTGGAAAAGGATCGGTTCTGCTGGCCGTCATTATCATTATTGCGCCAGTTTTCGTTGTTATGATTCCTCTTTTTCCAATCTTTGCCGCTATTCCACCCGTGTTTGCGATTCTTCTCTTGCCCAAGGTCGCCGTTGTTTCCCCAAGAATTATTGTCTCCATTTTGCGGAGGATTTTCGTCCCTGTTATGTTGAGGACGTCTCCTGTGTCGGATTTCTACGTATTCTGCCTCTCTAAGCGCGGAAATAAAATGGTCAAGAGTTCCGTCGCATTTTCCTATCATGCTCGTCTGTTATCCTTCAGGGAGCTTGGTAAAGCAATGCTTCATAATTTCCTTGTCCGAATATGGGTTATCAAGAACTCTGTTTTTCTTTATTAGTGAATCCAGAAACTTGACTTGGTTCTTAAAACCGACGGATAACATGTCGCATCCCATAACAATTTAATCTCGGATTCGCTCCTGCACTTGTGAAGGCCAATAGGAAGCAAGAAACGTTTTCTTGAACTGCTCATATGACGTACAAGATTCCGCCACAGAGCGCATGTGTTCCACCACGCTCCCTTGTAGATGGCCGCAAATGAATTCAAATTTCTACTGCAGTGGCCACTCTGGCGGGAGTATTCTACCAAACTGTGCAATTAACGACTTCGGGTGCAGTACATTGTTCGATTCACGATAGATCTGAAAATTCTGAACCGACAGGAAGTGATTCAGATCGAATGGCTTATATGCTGTGGCTCGACCGCCGTATTGTGGGTGCCCTTCCGTTCTCATGCTCTGCTGATTTTGCCAGCTGGAGCATACCTCTCAGAAACAGCTGATTCGTGTAGGTGGGAGTCGGTCCTACGTAGACGACAGCAATTATCGTCTGCCTCGGATCGTGTGTGTACACTGTGGGAAATTTCCCCCCGAGTGTTTGATTCCTCTATGACTGGCGAAAGGTAACGGAAGACATGAGTTCTTTCGTCCTGTCGCGGTTCTATGGGTCTATTTCGCGTGGTACACGATCCGCATTTTCTCCCGCATTTCCCGTACTTCTCGCTGTCGACAATGTCGCAATTCTCTCTACATCGCCGCGAGTTCTTTTTATATCGCGACTCAATTCCTTCTGTTGTGAAGAAATGTTAGCCTGTGCCTCTTTGATTTCCGCTATTTCTGTCTGCTGATTTGAAATCTCAGCGATCGCTTTTGAATTTTCTGTGATTTTTTTCTGTTGTCTGCTTCAGAATTTCCTTTCCTTGTTCACTTAATTTGTCAACTACTTTCTTGACAATAGCGATGTCAACCCGTGACTTTAATGTGACTCTTTTGGCCAATTCGGCCGTCTTTCTTGCACCAGCTGCTTCGTAGCGAGCAATTCTGGCGTCTTTCTTTGCCTCTATTGCCGTATCCTTTGCTTCAGTCGCTGTTTTACCGATAGAAACAAGTTCTTGCCTGACTACCGATAATTCCTCTTTGAGTTCACCCACACGTGCATCGATAACTCTCCCTAATTTGTCGGCATTTTCACTAACACGAGCATCTATAACTCTTTCTCGTTTTTGTATTTCTTTCTTTCTTTCTTGTTTATCACGAATTAAAAATCTCATCAAATCCCCCAGCTGAATATCCTCATAATTTCCAGCTGGCGTGGACGACCTTGATACTGTTGGCTTGCGGCTTTGCGCTTTTGTATAAAAAGTTCCCTCATCACTATGAGCATACATTTTGTTCTTATTGGCACTGTGAGGAATTTCAATATCACTTTCACTTGAGTTGTTTACTGAACTCTGCCTATTTAATATTTCACTAGAAGCTTTTGTTGACACTTTACGCAAGACGCGTTTCCTACATGATTCACGACGACTAGAAAAGTCAGAATCATCTGAATGGCGCTTCGTGTCACTCATTGTGGCACCGTTTACTGAAACACCAGTATTTCCTAAAAGCTTATCCCTACTCCTAGTAATCATGATAAATTTTTAAAACACAAACTTACCTACCCAGCATACAACGTTTTGGCCTGAGTATTTGAGAATAAAACACATCAAAATGTCCGTGACAATAATAAATTTCGTACGCGAATAACTGTTTAAAACACGTACATAAATATTTGCTCACCAAATGACACAAGCAAAACCACGCCGTCAATGTCAACGCCGTAAAAACAACGCCATTGTGTGGTGCAGAAACCACATTACATGAACGCTGTAAAGGAACACTTGATGACGCGTTGCGCACATGAAAATTTCTAAAAACTACAACTAAGGGGTTTGGCCTGCCTGCAACTTATGACCACATCACAGAATCTCCTAACATTCGATAATCCTATGGCAGGAGTCGCCAAGTGTAACGAAGTCGATTGTTCTATGGCTGGAGTTGTCAGTAGTGAACTAAGTCCTTGGTTAGGAATTAATATATATGATTTACGAGATCAATTAATTATCTTGGGTCGCCACCATATTTATCCAAAATATGGAAAATTAAATGTTACTGATCAGCTATGATGTGATCATAGATTCAAACATATAATAAATATTCCTACTCTATTACAAAGTATCAGTTGTACCAAACAAAAAAATGTACTTGAAAGATTACTGGTAAACTGTGGAATTTAAGTATTCTCTTTCCCCTCCAAAATAGTGACAAAGGAATGTTCTTAAATGAAAAACGATATGCTCAAAAGCAATTTATTACAATTAAACATTCAGATGTCATTTCCTATCATGTAAAACAGATAACGGTATTCTCACAATCTTTCACAATGTCAAAACATTGAGACACGAAAAATGACTGGCTGAATCAGAGGGGGGAGGTTATGCAAAACATAATGCTATTAGACTGGATACACAGGGGGTTGAAATTATCGTTAGCCCTAAGCTCGCCAAAGTAAATAGGCAGATCTCAAAAGAATAAAATAAGGGAGAGAATCCAACAAGTCTGATTCATATAACCATCCAGCAAGTGCGTCACCTTAGCCACACTGATGATCATTGACGGCAGCGTCTCAGGCTCGAAGGCAGCAGGCGGTGGGAGCGGATGAGCTGAAATTTTTATCCGACCATAATTGCAGCGACCTGTTAAAGCAGGGTCGACATATAACTTAACACAGCGTCACTGTCGTCGGCGTCGCTAGGCAGTTGCTGTGCGATTCTATCACGCTAGTAGACTAATCAATATTTTCCATAGGTGACACAAAGCCCACTTGGCACAAATCGATCAGTCACTTGTGTAATGCCGGCCGCGGTGGCCGAGGTGACTGAGGCGCTCCAGTCACGGTCAGCACGGCCACTACGGTCGGGGGTTCGAATCCCCCCTCGGGCATGGATATTTGTGCCGTCCTAGTTCGTAAGTAGTTCATAAGTAGTTTGTAAGTTTAGGGACTGATGACCCCGTAGTTAAGTCCCATAAGCTTAACAAACATTTGAACATTTTGAACTTGCGTAATAAGATCTGTAAAAACAAAGCCCGATTTGCAAAGGCGCGAATGCTCAAATAGAGGCTTCTAGAAAACGAAAACTAAACTGTGGCCGCTCACAGCGTAACCACAGGACAATGTAACGCCCGCGAAGTAAACACAAGTTCTACAAGGTCCGAATATTCGGAATCACACACAAGTCTAACCAGAGGACCGTTTAAGACGATGTCCTCCTCGCGAATTTAAACGGAGTATTCCGTGTTTCCCGAGGTCCGTACACTTCGGACGCTCAAACAGGAGACTAGCGAGGTCCGTACACTTCGGCCGCTCAGACACGAGAGACTGTCCCTCCTCGCGCTCTGCCGCAGCTCACGGCAAGTGACGGCGGCCACACCCACGCGCGAAAATAGCAATATCTGCTAACGGCTAATAGTCAAACCAATGGAATGGTGTAGCGCCATTGACAAATTGTTTAGCTGTCATTCTAAAATAATTTGCCGAATCAGGACGCGTTCTCTGCGGCTGCCAAGAGGCTCCGCCCACGTCACCAAAGCTTCCTGCGGATTTCACCATTCCCAGGGTGAATGCTCTGCAAGGAATTTCACCTTGCTCCCAGCTACGGTCACATGACCTAAAAATGTTAACGTTGTGCTATATATACAGCCGCTGGAGCCAAACCCCTGGGGTTGCCAGACGGGCAGAAAGCTTTCCTCTCAACCTAACCTTTAGTCACACTAACTGTGTTCAAACTCTGCTGCTTTCTAGGAAGGTTTTTTAGGTAACGCCTAAGGGCAATACGTCTCCATAAACAGCCCGGGCACAGAGCACTCTGCTATTGTTTGTATCCGGCAAATTCCTCTCTTGCGAAACGGCCGAATGACTAAAAAGGCAGTCACCGCTGTCGCCCACCGTAAACCGCGGGCCAGCATTGTGTAAAGCGTTCCACACACTCTAAAAAATGTCTGCCAGGTATACTCCACCGCCTGTAGCGTAGGCGCCAAACAGGTCAAGCCAGCCCCTCTCGTCCTTCCCCGAAGGCGAGCGAGAGTTGGTGGGAGGGGGAGACCTCCAAGAGCGTCTCTTCTCTACGCGGCCTGACTGTGCCCAATACGTGAAACCACTTTTTAGCAGCCAAGCTGCGCCAATAAACATTAAAATCCCGAAATTTTCATATAAACATAGAATGTACTACAATCCCAGGAGCCCATCGGCCCTGATGCGTCCCCAAAGGCACAGAAATCAAAATAAATAAAGATCTACGAAGAAAAATATTACATATTTCAATAATTAGTGTAAAGAGGAAGGTACAGTAATACAAGGTTAGTATGAAAAATAGACTAATTACAGGCCGCGTCTCACAACCGAACCTAATTGTTAACCTAACCTAACGTCAACTCTAAACCTAACCTAATGATACGTTAACCTAACCTGTCTAGCCGTCTGCGGGGCGGTGGACTGTGTCCTGTAAGGCGCACGTAGTGAGTGGTAAACCTCAGACAAGCGCCTATAGACGAACCTCGGAAGGAGACGTCGGTTGCGTGTTTTTTTTATTTATTTTCTTCTTCTTCTTCTTCTTCTTTCTGCTGGCGTGTGATGAAATCCAGGGTGTTGGAAGCTTGTGGCAGCGTGGCTGGCGTGCGTGGGGTTTGGGTGTAGCCGTGTTGAGGGTTCTGACCGTGGGGGTTAGGTTGCAGTGAGCGCCGTGGGCTTGGCTTTGGTAGAGGCGCGGCCCCACTTGTGTTTCGAAACAGTTGTGGGGCGATGTCTTGAAACGGTTTGTGGTTGTGTTTGGGTGAGGTTGACAGACTGGCTTACGAAGGGGTGCCGACGGCGGCAGGTGGGTGTCGAATGCACGGGACGACCATAGGAGGTGATGGGTCGGTGGTGCCGGATGCATGCTTCTCTTTACAGGCGCATGTTGCCGGCCGTTTGGGTAGGGCGGGCTCAGCGACGAAGTGCGAGTGTTGCTGAAGATTTGGGCATTGTATTTTGGGAGGTGTCTTGGGGGTGGCATTCGATGAGGGGGGCGATTCTCGTCGGGCGTGGCCAGGCTGTTTGGCTTTGCAGCCCCATGGTGCGGTGGCGCGTTCGCTGAGAGCTGGCCAGTGGGTAGGCCCATCTTTGGTGACCGGAATGGCGTGAGTGCTGTAGGCGTAAGTGTGGGGCGACGCTGGCCACGCTGTCGGACGTCTGAGTGCAGCAAGCGCGTGAGGCGGCGCGGCAGCGTGCAAAGTGGCGGCCGCTCTCTTCGCCGTCCGCGCCCGCTCGCGATTAAGTACCTGGCTCACCACCGCTTGGAGAGGAGCTAAGAGATGGCGCACCATGCTGAACGCGATGCAGAAACGATGAGTGTGGCGGATCGACGATCGGCAGAGCTCGCTCTGTCGACAGCCCCATCCGGCCCCCCAACCAAGATGGACCGGCATTGTGTCACAGACTGTGACATGGCTGATTCCCTGGTACTAGATGACGGCTGCAGAGTGGCGGATCGCCGTCCGACTGAGCTCGCTCATTCGGCGGCCCCCATCTGACCCTCTTCTCCAGATGTACCGGCCAGAGAAGATAAAGAAAGAAGACGCAAAAGCAGAGAAAGGCACTGCTGGAACGGGAAGCTGCTATGCGACCTCGTCCTTGGACGGGGAAGCTAGTTGTCGGGGGAGTCACCGACCAGGGGTAATACACTAACGGCGGTTATACCCTGTCTGCAACCTACAGCAACCCATTTCCACTCAGGGGACAACAAGAGAAAGAGGCAGCTTACCTTCAATATCGTGGGAGGGATGCCACACAACTCAGTAACAGACACACTCAAGGTGGAGACACCGAAAACCTCAACCTACGAGAGCAAGACACCTGATAGGATATTATCACTCACTGAAGAGCCAGTCTCCTGGCCCAAAATCAGGCCGCCAAACCAGATAGAAACACCACTAAACGATGTCTTCACAGGTACCATCAAACAGATGGCCCAGTTTATACTGGCGAAAGACGAAGTGGAAGCAGAAGATACAGAGGACATGGAGGCAGTGGAAAGTCCTAGCCAGAAGCGACCGGCGGGGACAAACCCGGAAAGCTACCAGAAACGTTCGTCCACCGCCACTCCCGTCACGGCACTGACACGTCATCCTCATAAAAAAGCGTCGTGAAAGGGATTCAAAGCCGCCAAGACAACCAGCGATGCATATGGGTTCTAAATGCCCAGTCACAAAAAGATAAGGAGAGCTGAACAGATGGCCACGGCCGGCCGCAGTGGCCGAGGAGACTGAGGCGCTCCAGTCACGGTCTGCACGGCTACTGCGGTCGGGGGTTCGAATCCCCCCTCGGGCATGGATATTTGTGCCGTCCTAGTTCGTAAGTAGTTCATAAGTAGTTTGTAAGTTTAGGGACTAATGACCCCGTAGTTAAGTCCCATAGACTATACAAACATTTGAACATTTAGATGGCCACGGCTGCAGGCATGGCCGTCAGAAACCAGTTTGCTGAAGTCGATGGGAAGGAAGAGGAGGCAGCTGACCAACAGCAGAAGCAGAAGGAGACGTCACCACCACCCATCATGGTGAAATAGTCAGGTTCCTTTAAGGACATGGAGCAGGCGATCCTCATGGTCGTCAAAAACAACTTCACAAATGAAGACAGTGAATCACGATATGTACTGAATCGTGACAAAAACACAGAAGACTATGATAGCGTCACTGGCCTCATTAAGAGCAGAGGTCGACACTGGTTCACATATGCCTCAGAACCAAGAATGGTGCGCAAAGTAGTTTTCCGCCACCTGCCTTTCAGCATGGACCCTCAGTACCTCAAGGAACTGCTTGAGGCCAAGTGATACATAACAAGGGCAGTATCCAGGATAAAGTCGCCGAAGAACAACGCCGACACACCGCTCCTCCAGTCGGGGGTTCGAATCCCCCTCGGGCATGGATATTTGTGCCGTCCTTAGTATAAGGTAGTTCGTAAGTAGTTTGTAAATTTAGGGACTGATGACCCTGTAGTTAAGTCCCATAAGCTTAACAAACATTCTTTTTGAACACCGCTTCTGTAGATGATACTGGATGACACCCCGGAGCACAAGAAGATATTCCAAGAAACAAGAGTGGGCAGCATCAGCGGGGTAACAGCGGGGAACCACCCTCCCCGCCACCTGCGCCTGCCGCACTGTCACCGACCACCGCAACGAGTGAAACAGCAGAACTTCAGGAGCTGCTGAAGGAGTTCGAGGAGCTGCTGCGCCAATGTCCACAGATGATCGCGTCTGCAATGATAGCGGCTAACACCACGAGAGAAGCAACGAAGGCCTAAGATGCCTGATCACATCATTGGACTCACCGTTTGCGTATGGAACGAAAACAGCATAAGGCAGCTTGAGGGCGAGTTCCGGCAGATTTTGGGCGACGAGGCAGACGATGTGTGCCTCGTGTGTGAAACATGGCTGAAGCCCGGCATCAACACGAAGGCACCTAACTATAGATGCTTTCGTGACGATGGAGCGACAGCTTGTGGTAGAACGGCGGTCTACATCAGAAGTGCTCTGAGGCACCACCAAGTGAAACTACCGTAACTGACGCAACTAGAGGCAACAGGCGTCGTTGTCAATCAAATGTTCAAATGTTTGTCAAGCTTATGGGACTTAACTACGGGGTCATCAGTCCCTAAACTTATGAACTACTTACGAACTAGGACGGCACAAATATCCATGCCCGAGGGGGGATTCGAACCCCCGACCGTAGTGGCCGTGCTGACCGTGACTGGAGCGCCTCAGTCACCTCGGCCACCGCGGCCGGCGCGTCGTTGTCAGCACCTATGTGGGTCAAATGACCTTCATCGCAGCATACCAACAACCCGGAAAGCTCCTGCAACAACAGGACATCGAGACACTGCTGACAATGCGGGGCAACATTTTTATTGGTGGCAACTTTAACGCCAGACACCAAAGTGGAACTCCAGGGTCACCACAACCAGCGGCAGGAGGCTTCTAAAGAAGCCACAGATAACAACGCAATAGTGTTGTCCCTACAACTCCGCTCAGTAGCCCAAGAGAGGCTACCCAGATGTACTAGACATCGCTATGATGAAAGAGGACATACACCAATGCCGACTAGGACCACTTCCGGGGGCACCTAGCAGAGACGATCGCTGTGGCGCCTGATCCCGCCATCAGTGTGGACGCCTCACTCGCAGCGTTCACGCACCTCTCGATCACCACGGCCGACGCAGCAACGCCGCACGACCGACAAAACCGCGGGACTTCTTCTGCCAGCTACCACAGGATATGTTGCAGATGATCCGCGAGAAGAACCAGCTTGTCCGGGAATGGCACGTCACCCGACAGGCGATGACAAAAAATCGCATCGACAGAATGCTTGCGCCATACAACACGCGGTCGCGGAGCACTAGAATAGGGAATGGGCAGAAAAAATAGCCAGTCTCAACATCGCGCACGAAACTGCCTGGAAGAAAACTAAGCAATTCCTGCGAAAGAGGGAACGAGTCCCACCACTACACATCGGTCAGCATGCTGTAGTCGAGCCAGTCGCCAAAGCCGGAGTACTGGCAGATACTTTCGCGGCAAACTTCACACCAATGGGACAAGAAGTCGATGACGCACATATCCGTATGGTGGAAGAGAGGCTCCCCCGGTACCTCGCCACAGAAGATCCTGAGGACCTCATCGAACAAGCAACCCAGGAAGAGGTTCAACAGCAGGCAGTGCACCTAAACCAGCGAAAAGCAGGTGGACGCGACAATGTCGGAGGCGCGATCCTCAAGTAGCTTCACCCAGAGGCCGTGTAACTGCTTATGAGGATCTTCAACACCGTCCTTAGGACTGGCCCTAACCCCTCTGCCTGGAAACATGCGGAGGTGATGGCGATCCCTAAGGTCGGCAAAGATACCAGGCTGGCGCAAAACTTCCAGACCATAAGCTTAATGCCAACGGTCTCTAAGGTATTCGAATAGGTATACGTCAAGAGACTGCAACAGTACGTCGGAGAAAAAAGCCTTCTTCCTGAAGAACAGTTCAGCTTTAGGAAGGGCCATGGGATGACACATCAATTGCTGCGATTAGTGGAACAAGCGATGGGGGCGCTGGAGAGGAGGGAGTACCTCGCTGTGGTACCCCTTGTCGTATCTCGCGCCTTTGGCAGCATGTGGCACGACGGACTTGTCTGCATCTGAGCTTGTTCTCAGCACCGGTGAAAAACAATATTAAATAAAAGGGGGACGGTACTCAAAAACTACAATTTATACGCCAGTCAATAGTATACTGAACTTAATTTGTTTATGTGTGCCTCGGTTGCACAGTGGTAGAGTGCCAGACTACAAACCCAAAGGTCACTGGTTCGATCCCCGTCAGGTACTGGGATTTTTATCTGTCACTTTCCACTTCTTTCACCTCTGGCAGTATTGCTCATGTGAAAAATACCGAGTAGCACCGTGGTTCGGAACCCACGTTAAACTGTAGGTCCCCCTATAACTGGCTGGGTAAGTCAGTTCGAAGGTCGGAGGAAGGCAACGGCATACCACCTCCAAACAGGACCATGCCTAGTAAACCACTGTGGTGTTCAAACCAATCTTTGGATTGTTGACTGCTTTACCTTTTTAATTTGTTTATTCAGGTCGAACGCAAACAAAATGGGGAGCCAATTTTGTTAAGACAATAAAGATGCACCCCATTTACATGAGCTAAGACTGACGATGCCCTGCATTGAATTTAACATAAATTACACAGAACGTGACGCTACTGGGGGGAAGATTTACAAACGATAATCACTCGCTCACACACACCAAATGCAACAGCGAAACTCACAAAAATCAGCGTGCTGAAACGAAGCAGAAGCAGGCTCCGCTATCGTAGGCGAAATTCAGCAAAGCCGGAGGTACCACACAACACAATATACAATAAAACTGCGAAGATGCCTCTGGTCTGTCGTGCCTGATTAGAAATGGTGCATGAGTATAGCAGAGTTAAGTTGCATTTAGATTAGACCGCGAGCAATCACTCTAACGGCGACACACAGCTACGGTACATGATCGCACTCCACTGAAGGTGAAGTGGATAAAATCGGATTCATTACACAAAATCAATGCGGACACTTAAGCTGCAATCTGAGAGTAAACTATCTAGGCACTGTTTTTATGAGAAGTGGCGTCAATTCAGGTGACTAGCTGCAAACCCCTGAGGTCGGAGTTCGGACCCACGTAGTTCTGAAAACCGGTAAAAATGAATAATTCAATTTCCGAAAAATAAAGAAAAGTAACTACGGCATGCAACCCATTGAACTGCGTAGAATATCATAAGGAAGCTACTGAAATGCAGCAACATGTGATTGGGGGGTTGACAGAGACGGAAGAAGTCCAGTCTCAAAACCCGGAGAAGTCAAATAATTACAAAGTCGGAAAAATAAAAATAAAAACTACGGCATGCAACCCATAGAAATGTTTAGAATTGGATAAGGAAGCGAATGAAAGGCAGCTACACGCAATAGGGAGGGATTACAGAGACGGATGAAGTCCAGTCTCAAGAAACCAGAAAAGGGAAATGATTGCAAAGACGGAAAAGTGAGAATAAAACTACGGCATGCAACCCTTAGAAATACATAGAATTTCATAAGAAGGTTGTACAAGGCTCGGAGAGAATTACTGCCAAAGACTGAGTGAATACAAGTTCGGAGAAGAAGCAGCAAAATTAAAATAGGCGGGGACAGAAGATCATGAAATGTTAGTGGAAATCAGAAGAATACACGCATAGTTACTTGCCTGATAGGCATGGAACAAACAGTAGTGGATGCTGATGGCTTTGTTCTAAGAACGAACCACGTGGAACACATAACACTCATGGAAGGAACCCATAAGGAAGATTTTACATTTACTGTACAAAAATGAACATATCGTCTGTTAGAAATCGGGCCCCACAAAGCTAGAAAGAATTTACACAGAGTTCGTACACCGCCTCATAATCACAAAAGGTTTGAATATACTAGACCGTTATCAAACTGCAACTAGTAACACAACTAGTTTATCTGTTGGAAATCACTGGATTTAAAAACTATAACACATTTCCGCCCACGATCAGAAAAAAATATTCTGAAAAATGAATCTATGTTCAAGAGTCTAAGTTAAACATTCTAGACAAGGAATCGCTACCATCTCTGCAGACACAAGAGCAGAACAAACCTTATCTCATCACAATCCGAGCACAAAGTGAAGACCGAGTGGCCTGGAAGCGCAAAACTACCGGAAACTTGCAAAACCCAAGAAACGGTGGTGGTGGGGATGCAAGATTCGTCCTCGCGAGGGCTCACCGACTGGCTTGTAACGAAATGGTGTAGAAACCTCTTTTGCGACATCAGCAGCAAGGGTTGGTAACGACTAACTATGGACTCTGAGCCAGAGAGAACCATGCAAAGCGCGCTATTACTACCCACATTGAGACAGTCATTAGATTCTCACACAACCACTCTCACAGGGACAATGGCGTAGCGGAGAAGCCGTACTGATTGCCACATTCATACCCACAATAATAAATTATTAAAATAACAAAATCCTAGCCATATTAACTAACATTTCAGACACTAATATTTTAAAACATGAAATGAAAATGCTATTCCTCAAACCTCGAAAAGAGTGGAGTTCTAGTTTTAACAAAACGCTAATCTAGCGACATCAAATAAATTACAATTTTATAAAAAAAATATATGGAAGACGAAAGACGGACGTCTTTCACACTTCATCACCAACTCCCTTTCCTCACCTTATCCAGTGCTCTGCTGCTACCTCGACACAAATACAGGCACGCTGCTGTACCGCCTTCTTTCGACATGTTTCACAACAACAACCAAAAACGTACACCCCACCTACACCCACCGTCACACACAGGGCGGGGGGGGGGGGCGCCGCCTCCCACACACGTGGCCACAGCTGCCGTCCACGCACAACGGAAAAACCACCAAAAAAAAAAAAAGAAAAAAAAAAAAAAAAAAAAGAAACAAAACAGTATCCCATCAATGACTACGACACCACAAACAAAACGGGGCATGTGTGCACACTGTCTGCACCCCTCCGCCACCAAAACCCCCACACACACGCCACAAACAACACACTCAAAACACAACCCCACCATACACCCGATGCACACCACACACACTCTCACACACACACAAAATACGTAACAAAACATACACATACACAGTCTTGGCAACCAAAGCATGACATGCCAGGAGGCACATTCCAAACAACGACATGCACCAACAACAACCAACCAACCAACCCCATCCACCTGTCAACTTCTTCTCTAACCACAGAACATGACAACTCAGCTCCTTTCTGTTTGGAAACATGTGATGGCCCTTGGAACGGCCGTTTTGGGCAACACATGCAACAACCGGCCAGTCAGCGTGGTGCGTAGGCAGCGATGTGCTCTTTCTGGCCGCCACTGCAGTGTGGGGAGGAGGGGGGAGGCCTGACGGGAACCGCAGCACCAAGCTGCGCATTTACTTCTTCTTCTTGGGCAATGCCATTGTCTTGGACAGCGTCGTCACCTTCTTGAGGCGGGACGCCTTAGCTTTCTTCCTCGGAACCTTTGCAGCTTTCTTCGCCTTCGAAGGCGACTTGACCTTGGCCGGCTTGGCTGCAGCATGCTTCTTGGCTCCGCCGAGGGGTGGCAACAGCGCCAGACGCCTTCTTAGAAGCGCCCGCCTAGCGCCCCATAGCCGCCTTCACACTGCCAGTCTTCTTGGCGCCAGCAGCACTTTGTGGCCAGAGCGTCGCGGTTCTTCTTTGGCAGCGTCAGTGAGCTCCTTGGCGCCCTCAGCCAAACTGCCGGCAGTTCCACCTCCACGTCGTTTAAAAGGGCCGGACGCACCCTTGCCCTTCATCTGAACCAGCTGCCGGCGATGAGGTACTTCTTGCTAAATTGCGGCAACTTCTCTGCATCCAGCTTGTAGTACGCCACTATGTACTTCTTGATGGCGTGCATCGACGACTCGCCATGCCCCTTCAAAGTCTTGATAGTCGCCATCACCATATCAGAGGTGCACAGGTGTGCAGGCTTCACGCGAAGCTTCTTCGCAGATACTGCCGACTTGGCCTTCTTCCTCGGACCGTGGCTGTGGGGGCCACAGCAGTCTTGTACGTGACCTCCTGTTCCACCATATCCATCAGCAACCTTACGAGCGAGTGAGACACAAAGACTCGGAAAGAGAACTGGCGCGCACGTACTCTACACAAGCGCAGAGAGGCAGGGAATAATCACAGCTAGGCATGCACCACCAGTTTCACGGGTGGGTGCATACGGCCAAGAGAGCAGCCACCACCTTGCGAGCGAGCGAGACACAAAGACTTGGGAAGAGATCTGGCGCGCACTTACTCTACACATGCGCAGAGGCAGGGAATAATCACAGCTAGGCATGCACCACCAGTGTCACGAGCGGGCGCGTACGGCCAAGAGAGCAGCCACCCGTCTGTTACGCTCAGACGTCCGACAGCATGGCCGGCGTCGTCCCACACTCACGCCCACACCACCCACGCCATTCCAGTCACCAAAGATGGGGCTACCCACTGGCCTGCATGCGGCGCACGCGCCTCCCCACCGTGGAGCCGCAAAATGCAGCCAAAGTACGCCTACCGCGCCAAACAGCCTGACCTCGCCGGCCGGCCGGCCCACGCTCGAATGCCGCCCCCACGACCCCACCTAACGTACCAACACAATGCCCAAACCCTGAAGAGAATCGTGCGTCGATAACAGGCGTCCAAACCTGGCACAACCGCCCCATCACCTCCCATCGCCATCCCGTGCATTCGACATCCACCTGCCGCCGTCGGCACCCCCCTCGTACGCCAAACTGTCACCCTCAATCACACGTAACCACAAACCGTTTCAAGACGTCGCCGCACAACTGTCGTGATATACGACTGCGGCCGCACCTCCATACGCCCAGCCACGGTGCGCACTAAAACCTAACACCCACGATCAGAACCCTCAACACGGCTGCAACCACACCCCTTGAACGCTAGCCACGCTACCAAAAGCGGCGAACACCCGCTATTTCAATGCACACCAAAAAAAAGAAACACGTAACTGACGTTTTCTTACGAAGTTCACGTTTAAGTGCTTGCCTTACGTTTACCACTCACTACTTCCTTTTTACAGGAGACAGCCCATCGCCACGCAGATGGCATGATAGGTTAGGTTAATGTAGTGTTAGGTTAGGTTTATAGTTGACGTTAGGTGAGGTTAGCGGTTAGGTTAGGTTAAAGAGGTCAACGACGGTAGCAACTGACCAAGTGCCATTAACCACAAGACACAAAACGAGCGTCCCCTGCCCGTAACCACTAAACTTAGGTTAAGAGTTTATTGTTATTATGTGCATACAGCTGGGTCAACACAAACCGCTCCTACAGCCACATTCCAAAACGTGCCCACCCAACTGTCTCCCACAAATACTACAATACACATATGCACTGCTACAAACTACAACATGCGCCAAAGGCGACCGACTGTTGCACAACACCACCAGTCCTGTGTACCGCCACGCGACCAACACATGACACGTGCTCGCGCCTTTCCACACCACTCTCCACTCAACGACCACAAAAAATACCGCAACCAACACACCCACAGCAACATTGCTCACTATGGCCACCACCCAGGTTTCCTGTTACGTTAAACATATGCAAAAGCGCAGTGCAACAGTCTGTCTGAACCTCATCTGTAGCCACGCACACGCCACACAACAAGCACTCGCACCCTCCATTCTCTCTCTTTTCCCTTGTCCACTGCCATACATACATTCATTCATTGATTCACTCATTCATTCATCCAGTCACTCATTCACCCCGGGTACCACTGCCAACTCCGTACGCCACCAGCACCAACTCCAAATGCAAACACACGTGCCACAGCTACGACAGCAGCCACAAACTAGCCGCCTCATGTAAAAACAAACTAACTAACGAATGCACACAGACAAACAAACACAAAGGTGACACACCATCACCAACAAGCAAATACTAACGCCACCCAATGGCACAACCATGGCACACACATTACCACGTGCACACACAAGGAAGCACACGACCGTCGCCAGCCCAGCCAAAACCCAGCGCACACACTCTCTGTGACCAGGCTGTGCCACACCACAACATGGCACCACATGCAGCATGCAACTGCCATGCCCTCCCCTGGTGCAGGTACCCCACGCCCGCCTCCGTCGCCGCCGCCAGGAGGCGCGCACACACCGCCTTCTTCAGCCGGCCACTGCTCAGACAGCCTGTCGTCGCTTACAGTCCATCTCTTCTTGGGCGCACCACACAACGATTCTACCACCAAAAGCCATCACCACCACACATTAATACGCACCATCCAGCCACATGACGGCAAAAAAGACACAAGAAGCTACACCCACCACCAACTGGCCTGGCCACCCATGCACTTTCACTGCTTCCATGTCTGCCACATAATCGCCACTCTCTTTTTGTCTCTGCTGAGCAAATCACAAAATACGTCAGATGTGCTAATAGCAACAGTGACCACCAACATTGGCATGGCCATGTTGCTCCACATGCAGCACAGCACATCACCCACAATGCTTTCACACCACAAACCCAAACTCGGCCACCTGCCTTGCAAAAAGCACAAACCACAAACCAACCACATGCAACAAAATTAAGGCGAAGCCTCTGCTGCCAGCACACACAAAACAGACAAACAATCACATCCCACCCAACATATATACCCACGACTGGACCCACAAAGAGTGGCTGAATCATAGCCACCACACAGCCCATCTCATCATATCTTTTCATCCCCCCTCTGTCGCGCACCCTCCCACAAAACTAGCCACTCCACCAATGTATTGACACTGCCAGCCAAGTGCTACTGATGACCGCCATCATGCTGTTCATGACCGCCCTCTTGTTGTTTGCAACCAGACAGTCGATAGTGTATCGAATTAATAATAGATTGATCAATAGCTCAATTTATCGATAGGTTGATTAACTGAATCGTCGATTCAGGAATTGATCGATATCTCGATTTGGTCGATAGGACGATTTATCGATTTGATCGATATTTCGATTGATTCGTCATTTGGTGATTGATCTTTAGCTAGATTTTGTAGATTTATAGATTTGATCGATAGGTCAAATGATCGATTGATCGATTTATCGAATGGTCAATGTCAAAACTTCAAGGTCATGGTCAAAAGGTCCAGGTCAAAAGGTGAAAGTCAAAAGGTCAAGGTTGAGTTAGAAGCCCCAAATTTGTGGGGTGGAAGCCTCATAGTGTACCTACTCTCGGTGACCAACTATAAGCATACTCATAGACAAGGGCCAGCACAGATTTAATTTTAGCACATGAGCGTCTCATTGACCAGTGAGCTCCCCACAGGAATACCATTAATACCTATTGACTGTCCTGTCAAAGTTACCGTATCAGCTTCCTGCAGGACTTACAAAAGCCACACAGAAATCTATGCACCATAGGTAAATCCACTAACAAGTTACTAAAATCTGTACACCAGGCTATTCAGCACTAATATATAAAAGCAACCGTCCTTCCTCTCAGTTACTGATGATCTCTAATCGACTTTCAAATACGTCACTTCTTTCACTACAAGATAACTCACATTACTAACATGTATAGTTGCAAAGTAACATGATCAAACAAATTCAACCATACCTCGTTATAAACATTATCCAAGTATTACTTCAACTCCCTGCAAGAGAGAATTAAAGTATTCTAGTAAGAAAATAAACTATAAATTCTCCAAAAGGGTCACGAAATCTTTCATATCGATTTAATGTTGCCCATCATCATGCGCAGTATTGTCATGATCATATTCCAAGATATCATATTGTAAATAACTATAACGTTCTCAAAACCGAATGCATTGTAAGCAATGGGCTATTTGCAACCCTAACTATTTACAACTAAATTACTGAAACTAATTCAGAAATCAC
The DNA here is from genome assembly GCA_026315105.1 of Locusta migratoria. Taxonomy (NCBI): domain Eukaryota; kingdom Metazoa; phylum Arthropoda; class Insecta; order Orthoptera; family Acrididae; genus Locusta; species Locusta migratoria. Next base: position 359,399,293 of record CM048750.1, read on the forward strand.
TTTCGGAACCAATAAAAATATTCAGAGATAGTCACCCTTCACTAGCTATAAATATACCATAAATTTCGATGCTTCGGAGTTATTTGAAGCTGGAGTTAGATACTGTGTACTCAAAGAGTATCTTGTGCAGACACAGCTTGGCGAAAATTTATCTTTGTAAGACAGCCGTATTGTTTATTCTTCACACTGCTGGATAAAATCTACAACATACATTTCACAAAACAGCCTTAATTTTTACAAATAACAAATAGTTACACATTTACACCTCTCAAACAAAAATTTTTAATATTCCTTATTGCTTTTAATAAGTTGGAGCAGAACCTTTAAGCAAACATTTTAACCACTTAATACATAGATTTTGTCCTGTTATGAAGACTATTTCATGCAGGTTTTGATGTATGGTGTTTGTACACAACCATTAAACTAGTTGTTATTTTTACTGCCTCTGTATTTTCTTTTCCCCTTTTCCCATTTTCATTATTATATCCATAGCTCTGTCATTTTTTTCTCATTTTGTGGTTTCACATTAACATTGTGGTTATTACCACAGATGTAATGATTACCACACTACTCAGTAGCTCGTATTTCCACCTGAATCAAATCCAAAGAATCAACAACAGCCATAAATTCCTCAAAATTATTAACTGATACCTGTATTAAATTTTCACATTTTGGAACTGACAAATGATTTCTTAATATTCGTAACACTTCTAGTGACGGTAAAGGATTTTTCTAATAACGAGTCTTGTTTATATATTTCTTAATCTACTTCACTTATGCAGAATATGTGCTGCATTTCTGCATTTATGCTGCATAAACTTCGTTATGCAAACTTTCTTGAATAGATGAATTCCAAAATTTGGCGATGAACTTTTGAACAAACTGTTCATATGTTTCACACTCATCTACTACATCATTTGCCAACAATGTAGTCATTCCTACGATAAAGTACACTATACAAATAATCTTCTGTCGTTCACTCCAGATGGAAGGTAGTATATTTTGGAAACTTTTCACAAATATTATAGGGTGAACTGATTTCTTTTCTGCAATGAAAATCGGAAAATATTGATTTTTCAACAAGTTATTGTCAATTTTCATTTGCATTAGCTGCTTCACTAATAAATCGTTATCACACTTCAGATGAGCTGCTTTTCACTAGAATGATACTTTATGAATCTTTGATTCCCCTACTCCAGTTCACTTTCATACCTGAATTTTTATTTCAACAATATACAAACAGTTGCCTTCAGTATTCTTGTCGTCATTGGCTTCAGATCCTTTTCTAATTACCTCATTAGTGTCAAATGTTGAACAAAATATTGATATATTATTATGTAGTAAAGGCACAGAGTGATTAGTAGTAAATTTAAATGAATAACATTGTCAGTCAGTAGACTAAAATTGTGTTGAATGACGCATACATGTTGGTATGGTTATAAAGACAGCATGACAGCGTGCAGTGGTTGAAATAGGTTTTTTGATGTAAAAACTGCAATTATTTAAATTTTGCTAAACATATAAAGCTCAAAAATTTCATAAAAGTCTATCATATTAATAGTTATTAAATATTCATTGTTCATTCAATAATAAGACATTAAAGAAACTTTTCTGATGTTCGCCCCCTTTGTATAGGACTTAACAGCTAATGATTAAGTTTATTAATAGCATCAAAAGCATTCATTTCACAACGACACATTGAAGAATCTTTTTTAATATTGCTCCCATTTATTTAGAACGTAGCAGATAATGACTAAGTTTATTAATAGCACTTTATTGAATACCATAAACATATCAGGTTAGGAGTATTAACTTTACAAATTACACGAATCAATAAATGTATGGATCACCACCAAGAAATAAATTTACTACCTTAATGCAACAATTTTCTACTTTGTTACTTGGAAATCCTACCTGAACCGAGATACCATCAGATATTTGTAGACTTTCCTAACCATCTGGCGAAAAATCACTTTAAATTCATCTGATACCATACATATCGTCCACACATGAGTAAAAAAATACTTCATACCTCTTATTTATTGCTACCTATGTTAATCTTTGTCAGGCTATAAAACGTTTTTGTGTACTAAAATGTTTGCTTTAGTGAACTTTTAACATTATACATATTTTTCTGCCCTTTCTTATTGTAAATTTATATTTTATGTTTCAGAGAGTTATGATTCCTATAAACTAATATGTGTGAACGTTTAGTTTAATAAATTATATCGTAATTGAGATTTGTGAAGTTCTTATTTTTGCTCTACATATGGTGAAAATTGACAATATTAAACAGTTACTGGAATTCTTGATCAATTCTATAAGCACATGCAACAATACGCGATAATATGAGCCAAATGAATCGTCTGATTTCCTGACAAAACTGGGTTACTGATACAAGCTCTGCTACTAACACTAAGCTATCAAATAAGAGACAAAATCCAAGAACGTACAGACATGTTCTGACATCTTTGATATTGAAAGATCTAGCAGATGTGTCTGGAAGTACTTTCTTCACTAAACGGGAGGCACTGTACGGAAAATACTTCATAATGTCCTTAAGGAAAAAGGTAGAATCTGGAAATATGCCTGCTTGCAATAAACGCAAATGGGCTACGTTGATAGCATCAGCAAAAGGAGATCGCAAAGGAACAGCAAACGATGTGTGTAACTTGAGAAGAGGCTCCTCAACGACCTGAAAAGACGAAAAGTCTTATGTCAACAAACGTCAGAGACACAGCAAATTTTTAATGGCACAATTTTTGGCCATAAGCTATAAACAAATAGTAAATATAAAATATACATGATATTAACATAGCTACTCGCAGTTAACATTTAATTTCCATAAAGAGGCTTCATCCAACCGATTTCACAGTTTCTGTAGCGTTCTATTTTGAAATATGGCCGGGACAAGGTTACTTCTACATCTTTCCGTTTTACCTCCGACTTTTCTTATTTTATTTTGTTTATCATGTTTCACTATGTAGGTGTCTGACAATAAAATATATTAGCATTAACAAATAGTGAATATAAAGTATACATGATATTAACATGAGAGGTAGCAATGCTATTTTATTCATTTCCTTGGGTGATAGGTTGTTCATATTCTCATTCTTCCAATTTTTTTAAATTCCAGATGATAGGAATGGTCGTTGCATGATTTCGGTTCATTGGGAGTAACCCACCTGGGAACTTGCTGCTAGGCGCTGCTAGGATGCCGCCCTGTTGCGGAGGTGGGGGAGGGCAGCAGCACAGAGTAACATACACAGAGGAGAAGCCCCCCCCCCCTAAACCACTGCCCTACGCTCCCCTCGTAGTTCCGTAAGATGCTAGCAGGTGTGAGGCAGTTCCCTGGCTTAGGTGGCCTCTCGCACGTCAGAGGGTAGCGTGGAGGGGAGGTAGAGGGGAGAGCTCGTGCCGCCTGCCACAAGTCCATGGCTGTGTCCGGCTTACTGGCGTTTGAGGGGAGGTGGTGGTGGGGACAGCCACTACCTGCCGCCTGCTCTGGCCAGTTTAAAGGGCTGCTTCTGACTGCAGCGCCATCATGGGACATCTTACGGAACTGCTGGAAACCGTCCCTCCCCGCACCCCTGAGCGTAGGACCAGGACCTTATGGAGGTTTCCCGTCTGTATATATTTGTCTGTGGCAGAAGCTGCCCTGGCCTCACACGGACGTTCCTGGAAGTCGACATCTAAAGCGAAAAGCCGCTGACACCCCTGGTGGGCAGTGCACGCCTTGATAACCTTTGGAGGGAGAAAGCCAGACCTGCAGCATTGTAAACTCTGCGCAGACCCTCACGGTCTGCCGGCGTCCCGTAGGAAGACATTATCCTGGATCGTAAAGTAGGGACCTTTCCGGGGCGTACCTGCAAACTGCGGACAATTATAACACTGTCCTCGAAAGTCTAGAGCCTAACTTTACGATTTTGTTGGCGCCACGTCTCCCAGGTGTGGATTGCGGAGGGTGTTTTTTAGTTGAGATGGGACGGTGCGTTCGCAACGGAGGTTGGCGCCTATGAGGTGATAAAATAATTTGGCTCTTATGCTTATCGAGAGACACAAAAATTCGTGCTGTTCCTTGGAACTGTGGCATACGTGCGGCACATGCTGCGGAAAGTTTCGAGTGGGAGGAGCCTAGTAGCTTAATCAATAGTAATTTAATATGACTGGCTAGACCATTGGGTCTTCTCTCCTAGTGGCTTGAAGTCACATCTGGAAGGAGTCTGTGAACCAGAATTTTGGAAGGGTGTTTTTTGGAGAGACATGGGGGAGATGCGTGGAGGACTCTGAAGTGTACGGACCTCTCGATTTGTGTCCAGTTGGTTCGCCTAGTGGCAACCTTCGGTGGGCTTAGAATATTTTGTGTGCCCATTGCACAGTGTCAGAAATCGCCCGTGTGTTTGCTGTTTGCATTCATAGTAATACACTTAGGAATTAGTAAATATTCTGAAGTGGGTGTTGTTCTGAATAAGCTCATTAGTAATCAAGATAATTTACTGTTTCTCGAAAATCAGCATTCACCACTGGTGGGGAAAATTGCTGTATTTCTCCCGTATTTCGAATACTTTTGTAATTTCCGCGCCGATCGTGTTGATACTTTCCCATCTGCGATCGCATCCATCAGTCCGCACTACCCCCAATCGCCCTTCGACTTCGACGACGCTGTTCTACAGTATATGGTAGGGTAGCGCCAATACATCAACTAGGCGAGAAGATTATTGAATGGTGGTTGATAGGTGGTATGTAGTGTCAGTTTGCGTGGTCGTCATAGTCGACTTTAATCGAGCTTGTCGGTTTCAGTACTTAACCTTCTACTGACTTTTAAATACAATTTTTTTTCTTAGGTTAACACATCAAATTTATGACTATAGCCAGTCTAACTTGTACTTTTCCTTTTGATGTTCAGATGTGGTCCTTTATTTTGTAGAAAGCATTCCGATCATTAGATAATTTTTGTTTGAGCTATTTCAAGTCATTGTTAATTATGTTTTTTATTGTCATTTTAATTGCAAATAAACCGTTCATCTGACACGAAAATTGAATAAACGAATTTGTAGAGGAGAAAATTCTCTACAATTTTCTTCCCTTATGCTTTTTCATATCGCGTATCGATTAAGAGATATTTGCAAAAATAACGGAGTTTGACACCCTCCATTGAATTAACGAAAGCCAGCCGTTCGCGGATGTCACGTGATATTCCTCGCCCAGAACTCTATGTGGCATACGCCATCTTGCGTTGCGTATTTGATAATTTTCTTATTGTAACTTACACGTTGTCATTTCAAAGCAATGGCGCACTGAAGAATTAACAAAAACACGTCGTTCTTCGTACGATAAATGATAATCAAGTATCTACAAATGCATCAGATGCATATTAGCATCAGTTAACAACAGATATTAATAGTATGAAATTAAAGAACGCAAGTTCTAACTCTTATCCGTAGCGTAGTAGGCAATGCATTGGACTGTAACGCTGAAGGTCAGCGGTTCGAAACCCACCACTACCTATAACTTTTTCTTAAAAGGATTTCAGACACTCTTATTAATTAATTTTTTATTATTTAGATTATTATTTTTGACCAAAATGTTTGCAAAAACTACAAATCTAAAATTGGCCATAAAACACGTCAGTGCGACTTTTTTTATAATATAAAAACGTAGTGGCGACCCTTAAAAAATAATGATTGCAAACCAGGTGATGACATATATAAATGTTTTTTAATTCAATTATAATTGTAATCAAGCATCTCTCATTTGTTATTTATTTGCATATTAAAGAGCGGCTTATTTAGGAAAGGTAAAGTCACAGCAACTTTAAAAGAGAAAAAATACAACGACGTCATTCAAACATAGCTAATCGCAATTCACATTTAATTTCTAGACAGATGTTTCATCCAAGCGATTTCACAGTTTCTGTAGCGTTCCATTTTGAAATATGGTCGGGGCAAAGGTACTTCTATATCTTTCCGTTTTACTTTCGATTTTTCTTATTGTATTATTTTTATCATGTTTCACTATGTAAGTATGTGACAATAAAATATATTTGCATTTGGAGGAGAAATTTGGGGAAATAAATTTCGCAAATAGAACTAGACGTAGCGAATAGCGCAATTCTTTTAATGATTTCCTACCCAAATCGTACATCATTTCCGTGACACCCTCTCCCCTTTGTCGCGGTAATACAAAATGAGTTGCCCTTCTCTGAACTTTTTCTATGTTCTCCATTAGTATCATCTGATGAGGAACCCACACTAAGCAGCAATAATCCAAAAAAGGGTAGACAAACGTACAGTAGGTAGTTCCTATAGTAATTAATTCTGCATCATGCAAGTGTTTTGCGAATGAAACACAACCCTTGGTTTGCTTACTCAAGAATATTTTTTATATATTCTTACCAATTTAAATTTTCGCTGTTTTAATTGAGAGGTATTTAGATGACTTTTTCATGGCTCTTAGGCTTCATTGATTTAGCGTGTAATTCAAGGTCAACGGATTTCTTTTACTGCTTAAATGGACGACTTCACTCTTTCGTTTGAGTTACAAAGTCATATTTTGGAGCATAATGGTATCTTATGTATACAGATTTCCATTTGGTTTTCATCCTCTGCTCTCTTCACTACACAATAAACGACAGCATCATTCGGAAACAGCCCCAAATCGTTTTATGAAGGCAAGTAACAGTATATGCTCTATAACACTTCCTTGAGGAACACCAGTTATCATAAAATTTAATGTTTACTAGATCACTTTCTGACAGTTACTACAAACTGTGTCTTTTCTGACTGGCAATTGCAAATCCAGTAACACAGTTGTGACAATATTCATAAGCATGCTTGTAAGATACTGTGTCAAATCTAAGAATATAAAGTCTATTTCATATCCCTTATTGATAGGACTCATCACTTCATGTGAATAAAACAAAAGTTTAAATGTCTGTTGAGCTTATGGGACTCAACTACGGGTCATCAGTCCCTAAACCTACAAACTATTTCTGAACTAGCTTATACTAAAGACGGCACAAACATCCATGCCAATGGGGGATTCGAACCCCCGACAGCAGCGGCCGTGCAGACCGTGACTGGCACGCCGCAGACCGCTCGGCCACTGCGGATGACTAAATAAAAAGCTGGCTGTGTTTCATAATAATGATACTTTACGACTCCATGTTGAATATTGGTTAACAGAGGTAATTCAAACTTTTAGAACCAAGTATGTGTTCCAAAATCCTGCTGCAAATCGACCTCAATGATTTGGGCCTGTAATTCTGCGGATTATACTAATTACTTTTGAAAATGTTCAAATGTTTGTAAAGCTTAAGGGACTTAGCTGCGGGATCATCAGTCCCTAAACTTACAAACTACTTATGAACTACCTTATACTAAAGACGACACAAACATGCATGCCCGAGGGAGGATTCGAATCTCCGACGGGGAACGGCCTCGCGCATCGCAGCATAGCGCCTCAATGCGCTCGGCCGCTCCGCCGCGGTAATTTATTTTCCTTAAGACTGGAGTGACCTGTACAACATTCCAGTTTTTGGGTAGACATCTTTCGCCGAGTGAGCTGTTGTATATCTATGTAAGTGTCTATTGCATTAACTTACTCTGAAAGGCACAATATCGACCAGCAGACTCGTCATTGTTCTGTGATTTTAAGTTGCTCTAGTATTCAGAGGATATCTCCTTCTAAGTTACGCATGTTGCTCTTGATTCACATTCTGGATTATTGACTACGTCTTTTTTGGTGAAGGAATTTCGGAACGCTTTGTTCAGTAACTGTAATCAGCAGCACCACCTTTGCTAATAATTGTATTTTGCAACTAGTAAACTTTACTTATGACAACAATTCATTTGGATTTTCTACAAAATTACAAGATAGCGTTTGTGTGCGAGACTATTACACGCTTATTGCACTGACGACCGCAGTAAAGTTTCTCTAAAAGATCACCAAACTTGGGGATTATGTGTTCGTTAAAATTTGGCAGTACTGTAAGTATTTCAAATAATGTAGCGTCCTATATACTGACCATTTTGTTATGGTATTATGTTACACAAGAGACGATCTAAAAGTCAGGTTAAATCTTTCATTAAGGAGCAGTAGGGAAAGAGATCAGAGCAATAGAGTAGGTGCTCCAGTAAGTCCCATGTGACTTAGCACGACTTCTTAGACATTTATTGCAAGAACTTTGAAAAGAATCTACTGCATCACTATCCATACATATCATTGCTTATATATTCACAAAGTAGTCGCTCCACGTTATAAACAGATGATCTTTTTTCATTATTTGTTCCACTGTGTACGAACTCTAGAGAGTTATTCACAAGAAGATGCGGAACAAAAGTCTAATTAACTGATGTCCGAAAGTGTGTGGTTTTCAAGATAGAGACCATACTTTCTTATCAGAGCGTGCGCCGTACAATGCAGCCAGAGTCACAGGAACCATGGTGGTCATGTTCCTCATACTCCAGCGCCTTCTCTTGCCACAGTGATCGGTAACTTCATTTATCGAATGTTCTGTAGGTGCTTGATAGAATATTTGATACGTGATCACTAAGACACACACGACACTGGTGTAATATTCTATGATACTTTGCAGACCGATTACTTAAAGAGACTCACAGTTACTGTTGTGGTGCAAAGTCAGCGCCACACGCCAACGTTAGAGAACCATCGTGTAGAAGGGCAGCGATCGACCGAAAGCCAATCGTAAGCAGGAGGGAGAAACCGAAGATGCGCGCCCTCTACAAGCGGCTATATCTAGGCCGACATATGTCTGGACGTCCGGCAGTTACTAGTGAGAATTCGTCAGTTACTATTCAGAACTCGGACTAGGCAGCTACGAAGACAGAAATAGGACAGCACTAGGTCATAACGCGGCTACGAACTTAGCAGTAACTAGGTCAGAGCGCAGCTAGCATCATATGGACGACGCCGCGAGAAGAGAAAAGATACAGACATATGTTCTAAAGATGAGTATTGTAAATTTCAGTCAATAAATATCTTGTAATACTAACTACATCAATGTTTTACATGTCAAAGGATCCTGCACCAATACCTTTATTGACAACCAAACCGGGACGAGTAAACAACCAAAAGGTGACGTGGTCACAACAGTTACAAAAGTCCAATATGAACTTCTACACCACATTCACAAAGGTAAGAAGATGAACTACCTAGAAAGATTGGAATCAATAAACACATCGCTGCTTGTCCAAGTCTGGTACTCAATGAAAAAACAGAGTTCCCTTATTCTGCACTTCTAACTGTAGGTAATACTAATACAACTACCTAATCATTATACTTGTTTCATGATTGTCACGCATTTATGTAGCACCTATTTCCAAATTTTTACGTAAGGTACTATAATTATTTCATGTGATCCTTTTTCACAGACAAACACTGTAATTAATTTTTTGTCGAATTGTCACTTACTTCTGTAACAGTTGTCACGTAAGATTCTTTCATATTGTCGCATACCTTAGTCAGTTAGTACAATACTTAATAAATTCGCAGCATTTCTTTGTTTACCTTCCTGTTGTTGTTGTCGTTGTGGTCTTCAGTCCGCAGACTGGTTTGATGTAGCTCTCCACGCTATCCTGTCCGAGTGCAAGTCTCTTCATCTGACAATACGTTCGGCAACCTACATCCTTTTGAATCTGCTTACTGTATTTGTCCCTTGGTCTACCTCTAAGATTTTTTACCCCATACACTTCCTTCTGATACTAATTTGACAATTCCTTGATGTCTCAGAATGTGTCCCAGCAATCTATCCCTTCTCTTAGTCAGAATATTCCAGACACTCCTTTTCTCCCCAATTCGGTTAAGCACCTCCTTATTAGTTAAGCGATTTACCCATCTAATCTTCATCATTCGTCTGTAGTACCACATTTCGCAACCTTCTATCATCTTTCTATCTGAACTCCTTATCGACCACATTTCTCTCCCATACAATGCTACACTCCAGACAAATGCTTTCAGAAAGGATTTCCTAACATTTAAATTAATACTGGATGTCAACAAGTTTCGCTTATTTAGAAACACTCTTCTTCCCATAGCCATTATGCATTTTATATCTTCTCTACTTCGACTACCCAAATAACAAAGCTAATCTTTTATTGTCTTATTACCAAATCTAATTCCTTCATCATAGCCTGATTTTCTGGCATTACATTCCATTACCCTCGTTATACTCTTGTTAATGTTCATCTTATGTTTGTGAAGCTTATGGGATTTAGCTGCGGGGGCATTAGTCCCTAAACTTAAAAACTACTTATGAACTACCATTTACTAAAGACAGCAATGCCCGATGCTCGAGGGGGGATACGAACCCCCGACGGGGAACGGTCTCGCGCATCGCAGCATAGCGCCTCAATGTGCTCGGCCACTTCGCCGCGGTTGTTCATCTTATATCTTCGTTTCAAGATAATGTACATTCCGTTCAATTTCTTTTCCAGATCCTCTGCAGTCTCTTACAAAATTACTATGTTATCGGCAAACCGCAAAGTCTTTATTTCTTCTAGCTGAACTTTAATTTCCTCTCCAAATTTCTCCTTGCATTCTTGCACTGCTTGCTCAGTGTACAGGTTAAATAACATTGGGGAAAGGCTACATCCCTGTCTTACTTCCTTCCCAACTTCTACGTCCCTTTCTTGCACTTCGACTCTAAAAAGTGCTGTATAGTTTCTGTATAGATTGAATACAACTCTTCGCTCCCTATATTTTACCCCTACTACCTTCAGAACCTTCAGAATTTAAAAGAGTGTATTCCCGTCGACATTGTCAAAAGCGTTCTCCGAATCTACAAACGCTATAAACGTAGGTCTGCCATTCCTCATCCTTTCTTCTAAGATAACTCGTAATGTGGGTGTTGCCTTCCGTGTTCCTACGTTTCTCATATATCGAAACTGATCTTTCCCGAGGTCGGATTCTACAAGTTTTTCAACTGGTCTGTAAATAATTCGCTTTAGTATTTTGCAACCATGACTTCTTAAACTGATAGTTCTGTAATTTTCACACTTGTCTGCACTTGCTTTCTTTGGAATTCGAATTACAATGTTATTCTTGAAGTCGTAGGGTATTTCTCCTGCCTCATATTTCTTGCATACCAGGTGGAACAATTTTTTCATGACTGGCTCTCCTAACGACATCAGCAGTTAAGATGGAATATCGTCTACTTCAGGGGCCTTGTTTCGACTCAGATCCTTCAGCGGTCTGTCAAATTCATCTCGCAGTATCATATCTCCTATCTCATCTTCCTTTTCTTCGTCTTCCATTTCTAGAATACTACCTTCAAGTTTATTTCCTATGTATAGGCCATCTATATATTCCTTCCACAGTTCAGCTTTCCCCTCTTTGCCTAGTACTGGTTTTCCGACTGAGTTCTTGATATTCATACCGCTGCTTTTCTTGTCTCCAAATAACTCTTTTATTTTTTTGTAGGCGGTATCTATCTTTCCTCTAGTTATACATTCATCTACGGTTCTGCATTTGTTCCTTAGCCACTCCTGCTTAGCCAGTCTGCACTTCCTGTCAATCTCATTTTTCAGACGTATGTAGTCACTTTTGCCTTCTTCACTTGCTGAATTTTTATATTTTCTCTTCTCATCAATTAAGTTCAGTATATCCTGCGTTATCCAGCGATTTCTATTAGGCCTTGCCGATCTGCCTGTATGTTCCTTTTCAGCCTTGACTACCCTATCTCTTGGAGCTACCCATTATTCTTCTACTGCATAACTTTCCCTCGTTTTAGCCAATTCTTGCCTAATGCTCCCCGTGAAACTCTCAACCACCCCTGGTTCCTTCAATTTTTCCAGGATCCATCTCATAACTTTTGACCACTCTGCTGTCTCTTAAGTTTTAATTTCCAGTTCATAACTAATAAGTTATGGTCCGAGTCTATAGCTGCCTGGTTTCTAAATCTATTCCTTACCATTATAAAGTCAGTCTGGTACCTTACAGTGTCTCCAATCTTTTCCACATATACGTTCTTTTTTTCATGATGATTGAACCATTAAATTGTGCTCTGCACAAAGTCCTACCAAGCGATCTCCTCTTTCATTTCTTTTTCTCAGTTCATATTCACCTTACTACATTACCTTCTCTTCCCTTTCCTACTACCGAGTTCCAGTCCCCCGACACAATCAAGTTTTCATCTCCCTTAACTTTCTGAAAGGTTTCTTTTATCTCCTCATACATTTCTCCAATATCCTTATTATCGGCCGAGCTAGTTGGCATATAAACATGCACTACTGTGGGCGGTGTTGGTTTTGTGTCTGCCTTTGCTACGATAATGTATTCACTATGCTGTTCATAGTAACTTACCAGCATTCATATTTTCTTATTCATTATCAGACCTACTCCTGCGTTAAACACCAACTGATTTTGTATTTATAATCCTGTACTCACCTGACCAGAAATCCTGTTCGTCCTGCCACCGAACTTCACTAATCCCTACCATATCTAACTTTCACCTATCCATTTCTCTTCTCAAATTTTCTAACTTACCTACGCAATTAAGGGTTAGAATATTCCACTCCGATCCGTGGAATGCGTGTTTTGTTTTTCTTGATGACGAAATCCTCCTGAGTAGTCCCCGCCCGGAGATCCGAATGGGGGACTTTTTTATCTCCGGAATTTTTTACCCAAGAAGTCGCCATCATCAAAAATGTTCCAATGTTTGTAATTCTATGGGACCAAACGACGTTGGTCATCTGCCCCTAGACTTACAGACTACTTAAAATAAGTTAAACAAACCTAAGGACAAACACACACATCCATGCCCGGTGGAGGATTCGAATCTCCGACGCGGGAAGCCGCGTGATCCGGAACTCGCCATCATATACGCATACAGTAGAGCTGTATGTCCTCGGGAAAAGTAACGACTATAGTTTCCCCTTGCTTTCAGCCGTTCGCAGTAACCGCATGGCAAAGCCATGTTAGCTGATGTTACAAGGCCAGCTCAGTCAGTCATCCACACTATTGCCTCTGTTACTAATAAGGCTGCTGCCCCTCTCCACACGTTTGTCTGGCCTCTCCACAGATACCCCTCCGCTGTGGTTGCACCTACGGTACGGCTATCTGCATCGTTGAGGCACGCAAGCCACCCCACCTCGGCAACGTCAGTGGTTCATGGGAATAGTTACCTTCCTAAAGTACGTTTATCTTTTGATGCACATTTTGAAAAATCTTCGACTTAACATTTGTTTAAGTAATCTCTATACCTGATTGAGGCTTAACAGGCGAAAACTAGTTTGTACTTGTATAATCAATAAATATTGTAGAATATTACACCAGTGTCGCATGTGTTTCGATAATCGGTATTGTTTTGTCCAAACCACTTCTCTTGCTCGCTCAAAAAATATGTTCAAATGTTTGTATAATCTATGGGACTTAACTACGGGGTCATCAGTCCCTAAACTTACAAACTACTGACGATCTAGGACGGCACAAATATCCATGCCCGAGGGGGGATTCGAACCCCCGACTGTAGTGGCCGTGCAGACCGTGACTGGAGCGCCTTAGTCCCCTTTTTTTTTTTTTTTTTTTTTTTTTTTTTTTTTTTTTTTTTTTTTTGGCCATTCCTCCACAGACGACTTTTCCGACTTTGCACGACTCTCACGCACGCTCACGGTAGCAAAATCACTTGTTAAAGGCCCATGTCGCACCTAAGCAAATGAACACACATCCCCCTGCGAAATAGGCAGCCCTCCTGGCGTTGCTGGCTGACTGGTGGAGTCTGCACAGGGCCGAAATCTGCCACTCTTTCTGCGAACAGCTCTTGTTGTCGCTTGTAAGCAAGTGACAAGCGCAAAACGTACGACTCGCAGAGTGAGATCACTTGTGCGACACCTGGCGGCAAGTGACACAACTAGTGATCCTGGCAGTGGCCGACTGGACGCGGAAGAGGGGAACGTGTACTGGAGGTTTATGTAGCTTTTCCTGACGTAGGTTTCACTATCTGACAGAAGCGCTGTACCTATTTGCCACCTATGGAGTGTGGTACCTGTGGATTATCAGATGTAGGCCGAAAATGATCGCTACCTATTCGCTGCTAGCTGTCAATTCTTAAGCGTTGCCTTGATTTCAGCTCACTGGCACCTCGTTTTCCTACGATAACGCCAGAGTGCGTATATTAAAAACGTTGGAGGCGCCGGGTATCGATCCCGGTACCTCTCGCATGCTAAGCGAGCGCTCTACCATCTTTTTTTTTTTTTTTTTTTTTTTTTTTTTTTTTTTTTTTTTAATGGGTATCTTTGGAGATGAAATAGTGAAGGCAGCAGAGGACAAAATAGGTATAAAACAAGCCAAAAACGAGTCTTGCAGCAGCCTACTTTAATAACATTCTTCGCACTGGCCGCAAACGAGTGTGCTTTCGATAGGCATGGCTTCACATATATTTATGTACCTATGGTTGTCACTTTCGAAACCGCCATGATGGAGAAACGTTTTTCAAAATGCAGTTGCCTCCTGTGAGGATTGAACTCACGACCCCTGGTTTACGAGACCACTGCTTTGCCACTTCTTTTTTATTTTTTTATTTTTTTATTTATTTTTTTTTTTTGGGCAAGTGCTCTGCCACTTTTTTTTTATAATAATGTAAACAATAAAAAAATAATAATAGTGTCTGAAACCCATTTAGGGAAAATAATTTTAGATAGTGGAGAGATTTGAACCACTAACCTTTTTTTTTTTTTTTTTTTTTTTTTTTAAGCCCACGCGACTAACGGCTTCAAAGTTCGTCTTCTCATTTTTTTTTTCACTGCTTTCGCAGTGTTGCCAGAATCTTATTCGAATGTATTCATCCTTTCTTCCAGTTTGCAATTTACCATAATTTTCTGCTCATAACTTTGTGAGCCTCTGTCACCGGTACGCTACACTTTTATTTCATTTTTCTCTTACGTAAATTAATGATTTTTTCCGTGAAATTATTATAATTAGTATAAACTTTAAAACAAAAATGCCTCTCCAATGGCTTATTCTGGGAATATAACTTCAGTAATAGAAGTTTTTATTATTAATTTCAAAAAATAGAAAGCAATTTCCTTTTCTACACAGATTTCCATTCTTCTTGATTACCATTGACATTACAAAATTTGACGACCTCACTTCAAGTGTGTTTGTTATGCACACTCAATGAATTAGGCTGCACTGCTGTTTCAGGGTTCTGCTGAGGCCTTCACGGCTACCGTAGCGGACACGGGGCCCACGAAGTCCCCACCGTACTTCACCCTCAGCAGCGATCCCCTACTTTAGCACTGCAAAACTAATTCCAATCTTTCCAGCTTAGTTTAAGCGGTTACGATATTTTACCTTCTTGAAATAAAATTTGTATCATATTTCCAAATTTTTTCTTGTGATCCTTCCACTTGCATAATTTGTAAAATTCTCCTAGTATGTAATCCTTGTAATCCAGTAGATCGCCATTTCCGTTCTTCTGGATGACGTAATATACGTAATTTCCTAATAACCAATATACCGCATTGTGTTTTTGTTTTGGAAAGTAGACATCTTCCGGGTAAAATATGTTCGCTAATGTAATTTCTCTACCGTCACTGCGTGTTAAGAAAGGCTATTTGTTTCTTCACGGCATTCCATATTTCCCGGTATCCTTGACAGACAAAACGATGCGGTAAAGTATCAGTTTCCTTGCATTTTTGACAGGTGTTTATGTCACATATACCAATTTCTCATTTGTACTAATTATATTGTTTATAACGCGGTACCATGCCACTTTAATATGTGTTGAGAGAACTTTGTTAGCGATATTACGCCATATCATTTTCCAGTTTTTAGAAGGATACTGTAATTCCATTTTATTACGGACGCCCTTTGGGGAGAGTGCTTCCAATAGGAATTTACTATTGCTCCTGTTTTTCTCTAGCACACTGCATTCCAGGTAACTCAACTCAAGATAAAATTGTTTAATATGTTTCATTTTATAATGTAACCTGCCAATATTTATTGGGGGCGTCATGCTTTCTGGTTTAAGTATTTTAAACAGTTTCGATGTGATGCTGTACGGGGAACCATTTATGAGTTGACTTGTCCTTTTAATAAATAAAGCCATATTTTTCCGACGGATATCAGTCAGACCAAGGCCTCCTTCTTCAGGTTTCAGTGTAGCAGTAGTCACTGCCACTCTAAAAATTTGTCCCTGCCAGATATACCTACATATATAACTCATGATAGTTTTTGCTATTGGCTTTGGGATCGGAAGAACTTGACCTACATACACTGCTTTGGATAAAATTATGCTGTTGATTAGTTTAACCTTCTGTAAAATGTTTAGGTCTCTGATTTGATTAAGTAGTAACGTGCTCCTAATTTGGTTTGACAGTTTTCGCCAGTTAAAAGTTATGGTTTTAAGCGGGTTCCTGTGAAAGGTCACGCCTAAGGTCGTATGTTGATCCACCGTTTTCGCCCAATCTAACTGCACATTTTTGAAACCATTTAGACATAAAAAGGAACTTTTCATTTCGTTTATCTTCGCACCAGTTGCTCTACAATAGAGTTTTACCGTCGCAGTTAGCTGTTGAATATCTGCCTCACTTCTGACGACAACTCCGACATCATCTGCATACGCATTGGTCACCCTACTATTCCCTGATATATGGATTCCTTCCAATTCGTTATTTAAAATTCTCAAAAGCGGTTCCAATGCTATTATAAACAGTAACATCGATAAAGGGCTTCCTTGTGGGACACCGTTATTAATATTAATTGATCGAGTACGGTGCCCATTTATTTCAATTGTCGTTTGAATGCCTTTCACAACATTTGTAAAAACGTTCATGTTGTTTTCAGTTAAACCCATACCTCTCATGAGTGTAAATAAATATTTGTGATTTACCCTGTCAAAGGCCTTAGAAAAGTCTATAAAAAGGACACCCGCTTTTGCCGTGATCGTTGAAAATATTGCGACAATATCTCGATATTCGCTTAGAGTTTGGAAGATATTTCTACCAGGGAGACATGTCTGATGACTACCGATTATCTTTTTAAGTACGGGCCGAAATCTCTCTTTCAACGCCCTTGCAACGATTTTATAATCAGAATTCATGAGGCATATAGGTCTCATCTTCGAGAGGTCTTTAATTGGGGTATTTTTACCTTTAGGAAGGACAGTTACACTTTCCTTGAAGTCTGCAGGTACGGCCTCACCTTTCAAAACATCGTTTATTGCCTCGGTTAGCTTATCTCCTATAAGATGCCAGAAAGTTTTATAAAATTCTATAGGCATTCCATCCGGTCCTGGTGACTTCCTGGTAGGGGAACTTGTAATGATATCGAGTAAGTCATCAGACGTTATATCTTCACTGAGAGTCCTGTTTTGCTCTTCCGTTATTATGTTTTGCAGACCACTGTTTTGCAACAGGTCCCTAACTAAGTTCATTTCAATCGGACTTTCACTATATAAATGATCGTAGAACGTATGTGCCTCCCTCATAATGTCTTTTTGTTCCGTCAAAATTTCGTTTTGGTCTGATCTCAAACGGTTGATGAAGGTTTTCTTCCTATTCCATTCGTGCTGTATTAAATGGAAGAGTGACGCATTTTCGTCCTCCACCATTGTCTTAACGTGCGACTTAATTTTTAACCCGTCCAACTGCTGTCTTTTCAGGCTTAACAATCGAGCTTTTACCTGTTTAATCTTTACTATGACATCCTGTGTCATTTGCTGTTCATACAGTTCTCGCAGACATGTATAGTAAAATTCTATGGTCTCATTTCTCCACATCGCTCTTTCTTTTCCATAAGCGATCAATGTGGATCGAAGTTTCTTTTTGGCGCACAACGTCCACCATTCTATACAGCTCCTAAATTTGGTGCGAAATCTCAGGGAAATCTGCCAAGCGCAGGACATCCTCTCATCTAATTCATGTTCCTTCAAATTATTAATGTTTAGTTTCCACATTGGACGTCCCCAATAAGTTTTCTGCTTAGGAAGTCGGACGCTACATTTGACTGCTTGGTGGTCTGAAAAAATTGCAGGCACCGTTTCGATACCGTTAATTTTGTTACTTAGGTTTTCAGTGACATATAATCTATCAATACGGCTCTTCGAAGTTGCGGTGACGTACGTAAATTTCACTGTAGTGGAATATACTTGTTCCCATGCATCCTTCCAGCCCATATTTTTAACCAAACTATCGAGTTCTTTAGAAAAATTAAAATTTGGCGTTTGATCCTTTTTGTTGAGAACGCAGTTCCAATCGCCACCTATTAAAACTTGTGCGGGGTTGTCCTTTAGCAAATATACTAACTCAGTTTTAAAAAATTTGGCTCTTTCTTCCCTAAGATTATTACCAGATGGAGCATACACATTAATTACAATAGTGTTAAAAACTCTTAAACTAATACCTCTTCCAGATTCTAAGTAACTAACGTCTTTAACTTCAATCCCATCTTTCACAAGAATTGCAGTACCACATTCGTTTTCTCGAGCTACATTTAAAAAAACTTGAAAACCGGAAACTTGAAAATTATGAAGTTTGACTTCCTGAAGGAGAGCAATGTCCGATTCCGACTTATACAAAAAATCTTTCAAAGCAGACACCTTGGTTGCATTTTCTATTCTGTTAATATTTAGGGTAGTGATGTTATAAGAGTGTTCCACTATTGGTCAGTTTAGTAAGTGGAGCGAGTCGGCAGATGGTAGGCCGGCTCTCCTGTTTGCTTACTACTCCACTCATTTGTTTGTATCGGCGCCGTCATCACGCCTGTTTCCCGGGTCTTGTAGCTCTTCCATTTCCTCGTCCGTCTGGTCCGTAATGTCGTCCGCCCAGTTTTGTCCGGAAGGAGCACAACCACGATAAGTTGCGCCCCTTCTTTCCGGAAGCATTTTATGTCGAGACGTACTAGTGGTTCCTCTCGCTTCGTCAGTGCCTACCTGACTTACGTTTATCATTGTCATTTTCTTAGCGTGTTCCATTTCATGATCGTCAGACTCTTTTTCGCCCCTGACAATTTCTCGTAACCTCTCTCTGATTGCCGGAGCCAGGCTCTCGGCCGCTGCGTGCGCGAGTCTCCTTTTTTTATTGTTACGCGACTTCTTTGGGGACCGTGTCGGTGACGCTGTCGGCGATGACAAGGGAGATGTCGTTGTCGACATCTTCCCTTCGTTCGTGACACTCGTCGCGGCACTGCTGGTCTCGGGAACAGTATTGTCAATACTTTTTACTGTTGCCCCTCCACTTTGTCCCTGTTCCTTTTTCTCCGGTTCTTCGGATGTCGTAAGAATGTCACGTGAATCTAGCTCTACTGGGTGTTCAACGCGACCGTCCGGAATTTCGGATCTGACATCTTTTGGACAAGCGACTTCCACATCAGACTTGCTGCTTACAGCGCCTTGTTCAAAGGGCTGTTGCACAGTCTCGCGTTCGACAGACGGTGATTCACTGCAGTCCATTTCGGTTAGAGGAGGAACTGCACCTTCATTTACTTTGACAGTATTCGGGGTCTCCTCTACATTTATGTTTAAGTCGCACTCTGTCACTAAATTTTCCGTCTGGCTCACAAGTTCTTCTCTAGGGAGCTCGCGGGTTGTCGCCACGTCTGCATATGTTAATTTCATAACAGTTACGGGACTCTTACGCGGCACCTCACCGACAGGAGTCTGTGGAACGCGCCGTTTGCTGCACTCGGCACGGACATGATCTGGCGAATTGCAGAGGGCACATGTTCGAGGTTGGCCGTCATATATTACAAGGGCACGATATCCACATATATTTATAAAAGATGGAATATGCCTTTGCAGTTCTATTTTCACCTGCCGAATCCCATTTAGGACGGGGAACATATACGGTTCAGACCATTTTTCAGCTATATTCGAAATAACTCGACCGTAAGGTTTTAAAACAGAATTGATTTCTTCCGCAGGTATCTCAAATGGCAGCTCGAAAATTCTAGCAGTGCGTATTCCAAAACCAGCATAAGAGACAATGACTTCACTAACTGACCCATCAGAGTGATTAAATTTCACTTTATCTCCACATTTTTCAACAACAAAAAGACATAATTCAGCAGTTTTCATCTTAACAAACACAGAGTTCGTCACAAAAGACAGGTAAATACCGACAATATCGTCCTCACGAATTCCTATTTTTTCTTGGAGCCACAATTTAACTTCTATTGCTCTAGGTCTAATGAAACTTCGATCAAAAATAAATCTAACAGTATCCTTTCTCATGTAGTTCGGAAGACTCATTTTATATACTGAGAAACAATACGTGAATTGAAGAAAGCGCAAGCAGCTAGCGGCTCAGGCTAACCTGATACGCAGCGACACGGCCGTTGTTTACACTGGAGGAACGCCCGGCCCCGCCACACGTCCGTCCGGCATCACCGCCGTCACTCGAATGTCCCCTCGGCCACCGCGGCCGGCTTACTCGCTCACCTTGTAGTAGATGTGATACAGCACTGTAGCAATGGCTCAGTATCCGAATCGAGAGTTTACTTACAGAAAGTCAAATGATAACTAGCGGCAGGCAACAAGGTTGTATCGGGCACATATCACTGCCGACAACAGGCACAGCGTTCAATGTTTGCGACAGAGTTTTGCTGTTTGTCTGACAAATAGTCGTGAAGTGTCTCAGCGATACCAAGTAATATTAATTTCAATGCAAACGTAAAGTGTGATCAATAATTAGTACACCAATTTTAGCTACCCATAACGGTAGTTACACATGTTGGTCAGCCTTATAGTTAATAATGTAATCGTATTAGGACAGGGAACCAGGTACCAGTATAACGTACTGATTATTATTATTTACTTACTTCTTCCATTTAGCGGTATTAGGAAGCATGTTTGTGGACCTTAACCACAACCAGCGACAATATGTGCACTGGATAACTGTTGCAGGTCTACAGTTCTATGTTGAGCAACTTTAATCTTCCATATTGCAAATAACACTGCGGGGAGTATAAAAGCATCACATGCAACTGGAAACGCATCTCTCTTCCAAGCTTGCTTTATCATGTTGAATATGGGTACACTGAACTGATTAGGGATGAACGCAAGAACGTTGATGATAGCGTTCTGACTGTGGAGTTCAATAGTAATGTTGTCGATCAAAACTCGCTCACAAACACGTTTAACGAGAATGAAACTTTCACTCTGCAGCTGAGTGTGCGCCGATATGAAACTTCCTGGCAGATTAAAATTGTGTGC
Organism: Locusta migratoria; assembly: GCA_026315105.1. Lineage (NCBI taxonomy): Eukaryota > Metazoa > Arthropoda > Insecta > Orthoptera > Acrididae > Locusta > Locusta migratoria. The sequence continues at coordinate 359,420,462 of CM048750.1, forward strand.
CGGAACCTGGACTCGAACGTGGGACCTTTGCCTTTCGCGGGCAAGCGCACTACCGACTGTGCTATCCCGAGAAGACTCACGATGCCGCCTCACAACTTTACTACCGCCAGTACCCCGTCTCTTACTTTCCGAACTTCACAGAAGCTCTCCTGCGAAACATGCAAGACTAGCACTCCTGGAAGAAAGGATATGGTGGAGACATGGCTTAGCCACAGCCTAAGGGATGTTGCCAGAATGAAACTTTCACTCTGCAGCGGAGTGTGCGCTGATATGAAACTTCCTGGCAGATTAAAAAGGCAAAGGTCCCATGTTCGAGTCCCGGTTCCGGCACACAATTTTAATCTGCCAGGAAGTTTCACGTTTAACGAAATTTTTCCACTGACAAAAGAAAGTATACATCCTAAGGTTCAACAAAGTACGTTGCGCCAAGTGGAATGACTTGACTTAATTCCGTTCACTCCGGTGTGGAGCAAAGGGCACATATTAGAGTTCTCCATCTACCCCTGTTCGTTACCGTCTTCTTGACGCCACTCCGCCGGCCGCGGTGGCCGAGGGGACTGAGGCGCTCCAGTCACGGTCTGCACGGCCACTACGGTCGGGGGTTCGAATCCCCCCTGAGGCATGGATATTTGTGCCGTTCTTAGTGTTAGCTAGTTGATAAGTAGTTTGTAAGTTTAGGGACTGATGACCCCGAAGTTAAGTCCCATAAGCTATAAAAACATATGAACATTTGAATTTGGACGTCACTCCAAGAGTGGCCAGCGGCTGCCACGTCCGCTTCAACAGTCCTGCGCCAGGTTGACCTTGGAGTGCCTCTCTTCCTTGCTCCCTTTGGGTTCCATTCTCAAGCCTGCTTTGGAATGTATTGCGGACCTCTTCTCAGGGTGTGTCCTATCCATCTCCATTTCCTTTCTTTTACGGTTACCTCGGCTTTCCATTGCTGGGTGCGTTACCATTGTTCTTGATTTGAGATAATATCTGACCAGCGTACTCCCAGTATAACCTTCAAACGTTTATTGATGGAGGTTTGTATTTTTGTTTTACATTTGATTCAAAGATTTTAAGCTTTACTTTCAACAATATTTCAAGAGGTATCCAAACTGGTCGCAGCTGGGCAAAGGCTCCTTTCGCTTTTTTTATCCTACTTTCAACGTCTTCTATTGCCCCTGCATTTTTGGAAACAATACTTCCCAGATAACCACATTTCTCCACCTGCTCAATCTCCTCTTCTTTCACGGCTAGTGGGTTCTCGTTCTTACTGTTCATCCTAATCTCTTTAGTCTTCGCCGTGTTTGTTTTTAATCCAACTCTCTGAGCTTCTGTTTCCAGTTCTTTAAGCTTCTCGCTCATTTCCTTTAAAGTATGGGACAGAAGGCAAATGTGATCCGCAAAGTCCAGGTCCTCCAGGCGCTCATACAAAGTCCACTGTATACCTCTCCTTTTCTTTTGGGTTACTTTCTTCATAACACAATCTAACGTTAGCAAGAACAGCAATGGTGAAAGGAAATAACCTTAAGTCTTAGTGTGAATGGTTCTGAGATTTTTCCCTGATATTTCACCTGGCAAGTATATTCTCTGTACACCGTCCTCATGATTTTGATGATCTTTGGAGGTACTCAGTAATTCTGCATTGTTTTCCAGATAGCTTCTTGCTGAACTCTAACAAAGGATTTATGAAAATCAACAAAGGACATTTATAGCGGAGACCAGTATTCAATAGATTGATCAATAATGATCTTCAAGCTGTTGATTTGCTTAGTGAATTATCTGCTTTCCTTGAACCCAGCCTGTTCTTTCCTGAGCTTACTATCTATTGGCACCGTGAGGCGGTTTAATACAATGTTTGAAAATACTTTACTGGGGATTGACAGAAGTGTTATGCCACATCAGTTGTTGCACTTGTCAGGTCTCCTTTCTTGGGAAACTTAATAAGGATTCCCTTCCTCCAGTCTTTCAGGCTAATTTCTGTGGTAGTAACATATCTGCTGTTACTTCATAATATATCTTGAGCAGCTCTTAAAAGCTTCTATGGACAGTTGGGAGAGGTTCCAGACAGGATCAACTGTGATGGGCGATCTAAATGCCAAGATTGATTGTGAAAATGAAAGGCTAGAGATAGTTATGTGAAAACATGGTATTTGAGCCCAAAATGACAACAGTGAGCGCTTCATTGCCATGTGCCTTAACAACATGCTGGTTATTGGAGGTTCAGTGTTACCACACAAACTCTGCCATGAAGTAACATGGCTCTCACCAGATGCCAAGACATAAAATCAGATCGATCATTTTGCAATTAGTCAGATCTGGAGGCGGCTCTCTTGTTGATGTTCGAAACAGAAGAGGTGCAGACTGCGCAAGTGACTACCGTTTCGTAATAGCGAAAGTACGGTTAAAGATTGCTGGTACTGGTCAACAAATTCAAATTGCAGGCAGAAAAGATTCAATATCACAAAACTTCAAAAAAAAAAAAAAAAAAAAAAAAAAAAAAAAGGGTTTGTGCTAGTGTTGAAAACCGATAGAGTCAGTTAGAGGAGGATCATCAAAGTGAGAACAGGTACACAAGTATCGAGGAAGTGGAATAAAATTAAGGGAACCTTCCGAAATTCCAGTCAGAAGATATTAGGTTTCCAGGACATCAGAAGGAAGCCATGTACATCAGAGTATGTATGGCAAAAGACTGGCGATGAGGACTTAAGGACCATTCACTACTAATCGTTTCCCTTTCAGATTTCCAGAATTTTTGTTCTTGTGTGCTTGTTTCAGGTATCGCAATACATGAGCTTATAGTATTTTGATTTCTTGTACAGTGTCTAGTTAATATTAACGACTAGATGACCCGGCGAACTTCGTATCACTTACCTCTTAATATAAATCATATTAATTTAAATCATACGTATTTTAGACCCAGTAGCTTTATAAATGCATCGTCAGATAGTCCAAGTATCGGCTCGATAGTGGGCGGAAAGAGTGGGCAAATCACGCACACATGTCCAGGATAATATTCATGTCTCATTCATGGAAGTTCAGGAAAGGTTTAAAATATGGAAAAATTGCGAGGAAAATTTAGATTTAAAACATGTAAAATAATGACTTGATTGTTGCGTTCGTTGCGTTCAGAAATATACTTTGAAAGACTCAAGTTCGCTTTACACGATCTGAACCAGTATATGAATTGTCAAAAAAATGAATTGCTGTTCGTTAGTCTCCCTAAAACTAGAGAACGGCTGAACCGATTTGGCTATATATCATTACATAAACCACTGAGTATATTGTGATGAAATCTGGTGTGGAGATAGCTTGAGTTCTGAAGTACCGCATTCGATACTTTAGAAAGTGTGTAATTCGAGATATTTTTTGATGTGAAGTATATAAAGCGAAATATCGAACAATAATTACTTTGGAAAAGCTATTTACTCTTTGATTTCTTAACTATTTTTCAGAAGTTATAATTACCTTTTAAAAATGCGTTGCCCCTTCTGTAAAACGTCGATAGAACGGAATAACAACAGAAGTATGTATGTATTCTTTCCGTGAACGTCAAATGTGCAAAATTTTATCGCAATCGTACGAATGATATTGACATCCCAAAGAAAAAGGGTCTTTTTCTGTTTTCTGACCAAGTATTCGATACTTTTACTTCACTCAAACCTTCCTCTCACATTGCACGGCGAATATGCAAAATTTTATCGCAATCAGATGAATGATATTGATATTTCATTGAAAAATCTCTTCCTATTTTTTCTGAAATTTGCCAATTTACCGGTAGATTTCCCAAAAAAATTATTTCATACAAACCTTGGCCTGTCAAGCCGTACTCAAGTGTTGCTCTTACAATCATGTGGCAATTGATTTTTATTCATAGAAAAAATCGCTTTGGGTTTTTCCTAAATTTTCCTACTTTTTTTTTCGAACCAAGAATGCAGGAGGTAAAGACAACACGCTTGAAACGTGGGAAAGACGTCAGTTCTCGAGTGTTATCTTGACCGTCAGAAAATTTCTACCGGCGACTGAGAAGCTTGGTCGTGAAAACGGCGCTCAGCTATTGGATGACACTGCAAAACAAATCCACCAATCACAGAGCCAAATTTGAGAAGAAGCTGTAACTGGTGAGTGTAGAGGACTTTGGGAGACACCGCCGAAGTGAAGACTGGTCGTCGCCGGAGAAGAGAGTAGACACGCAGGCAGCTCCCGCCTGTACAGACACGGGGCTTTGACGTCTTGCGCCGCGCCGCGCCACACATCTGCAGAGCAGGGCAGGAGTGTGATGCTGCCGCGACCGCCGCCACCGCCGACCAGCACACACCGCACCGCGCAGATCCGTCGCGTGACGCCCAAATCAAGTTAATGTTGGTGAGACTGGAAATTACCTCCCCCTTCCCTGTTCATATCTGAGTCGTGTCCGTGCCCAGTCAAATGGAACTTAGTGTTTTGCGAGTCTTTTTTATAAACAAAAAATAATTTTTTTGTGGGAATCCTCTGTACAAGCTGTTATGTTCTCAAATCTACCCCTTGAACCAAATGTCCCTAACAGCCCCGTTCCATAATTACTCATTATATTTCTTTTGGCCCACTTTAGGCTACGGTATTAACGCTAAAAGTCGACCTTTGCGATCGTTTCTTGACAGCTCGAAATTTAAATAAAAATATTTAGGCTTTTGAAATGTGGTGCTACAGAAGAATGCTGAAGATTAGGTGGGTAGATCACATAACTAATGAAGAGGTACTGAACAGAATTGGCGAGAAAAGGAGTTTTTGGCATACCCTAACTAAAAGAAGGGATCGCTTGGTAGGACACATTCTTAGACATCGAGGAATCGTAAATTTAGCATTGGAGGGAAGTGTGTGGGGTAAAAATCGCAGAGGGAGGCCAAGAGAGGCGTATAGTAAGCAGATTCAAAGAGATGTGGGTTGTCGTTGTTATGAGGAGATGAAAAGGCTTGCTCAGGATAGAGTAGGGTGGAGAGCTGCATCAAACCAGTCTCCGGACTGAAGACCATAACAACGACAATAGCTTAACCATTCACCTGACACGAAAATTGAATAACCGAATTTATAGAGGAGAAAATTCTCTACAACTTTGCTCGCTTATCTTTTTTTTCATATCTCGTATCGTTTCAGAGATATTTGCAAAAATAACGGCGATTTTGGGATGTATGTCTGTCCGTCTGTCTGTCCGTAAATTGTTCCCCCTTTTTAAGACGAATCGTTCAACCGATCAACACCAAATTTTACAGACATAATTGTAGGCCGACAGAGATCAGAACCTTGCTTTTTCAAATATTTCGGACAAGAAATACGTTAGTAATACCAAACAAATGGCGTTTGTAATGTAATTTTAATTGCATATAAACCGTTCATCTGACGCTAAAATTGAATAACCGAATTTGTAGAGGAGACGATTCTCTACAGTTTTGTTCCCTTACGTTTGTTTTTCATATCTCGTATCGTTTGAGAGATATTTGCAAAAATAACAGAGTTTTTACACCCTCCACTGAATTAACGAAAACCAGCCGTTCGCAGATGTCACGTGACTTTCCTCGCCCAGAACTCTCTCTGACATAAGATATTTTGCGTTGCGTATTTGATGATTTTCTTATTTTAACTTACACATTGTCATTTGAAAGCAATGTCCCACTGAATAATTAACAAAACCACGTCGTTCTTCGTACGATAAATGATAATCTAGTGTCTACAAAGGCCATATTAGCATCAATTAACAACGGCCATCAATAGTATGGAATTAAAGAATACAGCTTTTGAGTGATGGCATTGTATTGTGACGCTGAAAGTCAGTGGTTCGAATCCCGTCACTAAATAAGAATTTTTTTTTCCTAAAAGGGTTTCAGACACACTTATTAAATAATTTTTTGTTGTTTAAATTATTATTTTGGTCCAAAAAGTTTGCAGAAACTTATAGAACTACAAATCTAAAGTGGGTCGTAAAACACGTCAGTGCGATTTTTTAATTTTATAATGGTAAGACATAGATTTCAGAACCAGGTTTTGAACTGTAACACATAGCCAGGGGCAGATATAAACTCTGACCATAACTTATTGGCCATGAATTGTAGGAACTGAAAAAAAAAACTGCAGGAAGGTAGGAAAATAAGGAAATGGGACCTGGATAAACTGAAGGAACCTGAAGTTCTTGAGAATTGTAGACGTATCTTTAGGCAACAATTGACAGAAACGGGGGAAACTAAAACAGTAGAGGAAGAATGGGTAGTATTGAGAAGTGAAATAGTGAAGGCAGCAGAGGACAAAATAGGTAGGAAGGCATGAACTACAAGAAAATCCTTGGATATCACAGGACATACTAAATTTAATCGATGAAAGGAGAAAATATAAAAATGCAGTAAATGAAACAGGCAAAATGGAGTACAGACGACTAAGAAATGAGATTGACAGAATGTCAAAATGGCTAAGCAGAAGTGGCTAGAAGCCAAATACAAGGATGTAGAAGAATGTATAAATAGGGGAAAAATAGATACAGCCTACCGGAACAAAGAGATATTTGTAGATAAGGAAAACAGCTCTATGAATATCAAGAACACAGATGGAAAACTAGTTCTCAGCAAAGAAGGGAAAGCTGAAAGGTGGAAAGAGTATATAGAGAAACTCTACGAAGGAAATGAACTTCGAGGCAATATTGTAGGAAGGGGAAAACTATAGATGAGGATGAAATCGGAGATACTATACTGAGAGATGAATTTGACTGAGCACTGAAAGACCTAAGTCGAAACAAGGCCCTGTAAGATGTACCAGTTTGGCGAAATACCCTCAGACTTCAAGAAAAATGTAATAATCCCCGTTACAAAGAAAGCAGTCGCAGACAGGTGTGAAAACTACAGAACCATCAGTTTCATAAGTAATGGTTGCAAAATATTAACACGAATTATTTATAGAAGGATGGAAAAGTTGGTAGAAGCCGGTCTCGGGGAAGATCAATTTGGGTTCAGGAGAAATTCAGGAACATGGGAGGCAATACTAACTTTATGGCTTATCCTAGAAGATAGATTAAGGAAGGCAAACCGAGATTTCTAGCTTTTGTAGATTTGGAGAAGGCTTTTGACAATGTTGATTGGAATAAACTCTTTCAAATTCTGAAGCAAGCAGGAGTAAAATATAGGGAGCGTAAGGTTATTTACAACTTGTACAAAAACCAGACAGCAGTTGTCAGAGTTGAAGGGCATGAAAGGGATGCAGTGGTTGGGAAGGAAGTAAGACAGGGTTGTAGCTTTTCTCCAATGTTATTCAATTTGTACCTTGAACAAGTTGTAAAGGAAAGCAAGGAGAAATTTGGAGAACGAATTAAAGTTCAGGATGTAGAATTAAAAGCATTGCGTTTTCCCGACGACATAGTAATTGTGTCAGAGACAGCAAAGGACCTGGAAGAGCAATTGAACGGAATGGATAGTGTGCTGAAAGGTGCATATAAGATGAACATTAACAAGAGCAAAACTAGGGTAATGGAGTGCAGTCTAAGAAAATCAGGTGGTTTTGAAGGAATTAGAGGAGGTAGATGAGTTTTGCTACTTGGGCAGTAAAATAACAAATGATGGTCGCAGTACAGAGGATTTAAAATGCAGAATGGAAATAGGTAGAAAAGCGTTCTTGAAAAAGAGAAATTTTTTAACATCGAATATTGATTTAAGGCTAAGGAAGTCTGTTATGGCCTAAGGGCCGTTCATATCGCGCGCGCCGTCATTGGGTTCCGTGGCAGGCGCGGGCCCGGCCGTGGTAGTTCCAGGCCGTGCCACAGGAGGACACTTCGGCTTAACAGCTGACGCGAGCTGCGCGCCGTCTGCTGGCGGGCCCCGTCAAACGGCCGACGTGACAGCCGTGTCATTCGACAAGTAAACGCTGAACGACACATAGTGTGCTTGGACGAAGAGTGTTTACTTCAGTGGCGACGAGGATATTGGTAGCGTGGTCTTCCTGCCACAGTCATGGCAGAACACCTTAGCGCGCTGCTGACGAATCTGCAGTCGTTAGCGGAAATTTTGGCTCAACAGAATGCTTCTCTCACGGCGGCTATTGACACATTGACTAGGGCTGTGACACAACAGGTCGGGTTTCGGTCTTCTGTGCCCGTTCCTCCGTTTCCTCCATTTGACGACTTTGCCGAGGATTGGTCCGACTACGAACAGCGTTTACGCCAACACTTCGTAGCCTTCCAGGTGTGTGATGAAGGTAAGCAAAAAGCTTATTTCCTTTCGTGGCTCTCGCCTCGTCTTTTTCGTTTGCTGGTCGATTTAGCGCCGCTTCAGACGCAGGCATCCCTGTCCTTTCAGGATATCTGTTCTCTTTTTGCGGCGTATTTTCGCCGCCACTCTCACGTGGTGTCGGCCCGCATATCTTTCTACCGTTCGCGGAAACAGCCGGGTCAGTCGTACCGTGCGTGGGCCACGGAACTGCAGGGGCTAGCCCGTCGTTGTCTGTTTCGGTCCGAACCGCACGGTGATTCGTATGCGGACTCTATGTTCCGCGATGTTTTGGTTTGTTTTGCTCCCGACCTGGACGTTCGCAAGCAGGCTCTTCAGTCTGACGATCCCTCATTGGCGGAGGTTTTGCGTATTGCGTGCGCATTTGAAGTTTCGGAGGCCGTGGGGAGTCAACTTTCCGCTTGGGGGGAGGTATCCTCAGTTGACGATTCGGCCCCGTTATCCGCGGCGCCGGTTTCTTCGGTGGCTGTTGTTGCGTCGCCCTCCCCTCCCTCCCGTCGGACGATTTTCGGGAATCGTGCCCGCACAGGCGGGCCACCTGTAATCGTTGTGGCAAGTTCGGACACCTCGCCCGAGTGTGCCGCTCCTCGGCTAAGGGCCGCAAAAGGACCTCTCCCCCTCGCGATTTCGGCGCAGCGCCCATGGATATTAATAAGGTTGTTCCCGTCGGCGTTCAGCCGCCGAAGTTGTTTATAGACCTCCGCATTCTGCGGAAAACGGTTACGCTTCAAGTGGACACAGGCGCGACGACATCGCTTCTAAGTGCTGCAACTCATCAAGCTTTAGGCTCCCCCACTTTAAGTCCGGCGCCTCGCGCGTTGGTTGGCTACGGCAGCCACCCTATTCCACTATTGGGGTCGTTTGTCGCCGAAGCTACATATCAGAACGTTAGCCGCGCGGTACCGTTTGTGGTAGTAAACAGTGCAACGGCTACGAACATTTTCGGCCTCGACGCTTTCCACGCTTTTGGCTTTTCTATTACCGATTCTGTCTGCTTGGTTTCCGATCAAATTCCGTACGAGAGTCTCAAGCAGCTTCGCGCGGAGTTCTCGTCCCTGTTTGCGCCGGGTCTTGGGTGTGCTACGAATTTTCGGGCCACTATGACACTTAAAAATACGGCTCGCCCCGTCTTCTGTCGGGCTCGGCCTCTCCCGATCGCCCTCCGTGGCGCTGTTAAATCGGAATTAGATCGCCTGACGGCGGAAGGTATTTTGCGTCCTGTCACAGCAAGCGAGTGGGCCTCCCCTCTAGTTGTCATACGCAAGCCCTCGGGTGCCCTGCGTTTATGTGGCGACTTTAAGAAAACTGTAAATTCTCAATCCGTCATTGATTCTTTTCCCATGCCTCGCCCAGCGGAATTGATAGATCGGTTGTCCGGGGGCCAGTATGTTTCGAAAATAGACCTGGCAGAGGCTTATCTCCAGTTGCCTTTAGACGATGCCTCCAAACAGGCGCTGGTGATTTCTACGCCTTTTGGCCTATATCAATATCAGAGATTGCCATTCGGGGTGGCCAGTGCCCCAGCAATCTTTCAGCGTTTTTTGGAGCAGTTGCTAGCGCCGGTCCCCTGTTGCGTGAACTACATGGATGATATTGTGGTGACGGGATCCACAGCTGCTGACCATATTGCCAACCTCCGTTCATTGTTTTCCGTTCTGGAGGGGGCTGGCCTCCGCTGTAATTTCCAGAAATCTTCTTTCTTCCAACCGACTATCGAGTACTTGGGCTACGAGGTATCCAGGTCGGGGGTACGTCCCGTGGCCGAGCACGTGCGGTCGGTCGCAGAGCTTCCCCGTCCTTCTTCCGTTCACGAACTCCAAGTATTCCTGGGCAAGATCGCCTATTATCATCGCTTCCTCCCGCAGGCAGCCACAGTGGCTTACCCCCTGCATCAACTGCTACGTAAAGGTGTCCAGTTCCACTGGTCTCCTGCGTGCGAACGAGCCTTTCAGTCACTGAAAAGGGCCCTCCTGGAGGCTCCGTGCCTCACTGCATACACCCCAGGGGTCCCACTTGTGGTGGCAGCGGACGCCTCCCAGCATGGCGTGGGGGCGGTGCTGGCACATCGGTTTCCCGATGGATCAGAGAACCCGTTGGCGTTTGTATCTAAAACTCTTACGGATGCGCAGCGCCGGTATTCCCAGGTGGACAAGGAGGCCCTAGCCATCGTTTTTGCTTTAAAAAAATTTTACGTTTATCTCTATGGGTCAAAGTTCACGCTTTACACGGACCATCGCCCGTTAGTGTCGTTGTTCCACACGTCAGCGGCTCTTCCGGACAAGCAGCCCAACGTCTTCAACGCTGGGCCTTGTACCTCTCTCGTTTCCATTATGAGATACAGTACCGATCGACGTCTCATCACGCCAATGCCGATGCCCTATCACGCCTCCCGGTAGGCCCTGATCCAGTCTTCGATGCGGAGGAGCTTTTGTGTTTTGCAGTTGACGAGTCGGCTAAAGATGTAGTCTCCGGTTTTCCTATCAATAGCTCACGGATCGCGGAGGCTACCGCTGCTGACCCGGTCCTCCGGGTCGTCCTTAAACGGGTGAGGCAAGGGTCAGAGCGTCCTCCGGGCCGGGCATCAGACCCTCTCCGCAATTATTATGCTATTCGGCACCGCCTTAGCACCTACGAGGGTGTTTTACTTCTGTCCACGGAAGACGGCTCCCATAGAGTGGTGGTTCCTGGGTCCTTGCGCCGCCAGATTCTCGGTCTTCTCCATAGGGACCACTGGGGTGTCTCTCGCACGAAGATGCTGGCTCGCCGACATGTATATTGGCCGGGTATAGATGGGGACATCACTCGCCTCATTGCAGGATGCTCTTCTTGTGCATCCCAACAAGCGGCTCCGCGCTCATCTCTCTCTCCATGGCCCACTCCGTCTGCACCTTGGGAAAGACTCCATGTCGATTTCGCGGGGCCCTTCTTAGATAGCTACTGGCTTTGCGTCCTTGACGCATACTCCAACTTCCCATTTGTTGTTCGCCTGACCTCCACGTCTGCGGAAGTTACCACACGTTCCCTGTTAAAGATATTTTCTATTGAGGGGTCTCCCGGCCGCACTGGTGACGGATAACGGGCCACAGTTTACTTCACAACACTTTCACGATTTTTGTTCTACCCATGGGATCCAACATGTCCTGGCCCCACCTTTCCACCCGCAGTCCAATGGGGCGGCGGAGAGGTTCGTCCGCACTTTCAAGACGCAAATGCGCAAGTATGTGGCACATCTTTCAGTGGAGGAGGCCCTCCTTCGATTCCTGACATCTTATCGGTCCACTCCGGCAGGTCAGCAGAGCCCCTCAGAGCTCCTTCACGGCCGCCCTCATAGGACACTGTTATCCCTCGTGCATCCAGGCCCTCCCACACCTCTTCTTCGTTCTCGGTCACGTTTTCCCCCAGGCTCGGCTGTCTGGGCTCGAGGCTACGGCCGCCATCCTCGTTGGGTCCCGGCCTTGGTCGTTCGGGAGCGTGGCCGACGTCTCTGTGAGGTCCGTTCTCCTACCGGGATCCTCACCCGCCATCATCATCAGCTGCGGGTCCACCACCCTCCTCAAGCACCTACAGTCCCTTCCTCCTCATCCAGGTCCAGCCCCCCACTGTTGCGGGTGCCATCCCGACTTCCGCTTTGCGGGCATTGGCTGGGGGGCATGGGAATTTCCCGTCACCGTCGGGGTCCGGGGCCCGCTCCCCCGCCGCAGTCCCAGCGGCCAGCTACAAGGAGTGGACAGCTCCGGTCGTCGGCGGAGGGGGCACCTTGCAGCCTGCCCACGGAGGCCCCGAGTTTCCCATGGAGGAGCCACAGGAGGGAGGAATGGAGGACCCGCCACCATCGCCAGTGCTGGAAGCAGCAAGACAGCGCTCGCGTGGGCGAACCCCTCGTCGCTTGAAGGGGTTCCACCCGTATGAGGTGGGTTCCGGCTAGGGAGTGGATGGAGCCGCCAGACGATCGGATGGAGGTGGAAGAGTCCCAGCAGCCAGACCTCTGCACCGCCGTTCAGGGGTCAGGCTCCTCACCCCAAGGGGGGAGGGATGTTATGGCCTAAGGGCCGTTCATATCGCGCGCGCCGTCATTGGGTTCCGTGGCAGGCGCGGGCCCGACCGTGGTAGTTCCAGGCCGTGCCACAGGAGGACACTGCCGGCTTAACAGCTGACGCGAGCTGCGCGCCGTCTGCTGGCGGGCGCCGTCAAACGGCCGACGTGACAGCCGTGTCATTCGACAAGTAAACGCTGAACGACACATAGTGTGCTTGGACGAAGAGTGTTTACCTCAAAGTCCTTTCTGAAGGCATTTGTATGGAGTGTTGCCTTGTATGGGAGTGAAACATGGACGATAAACAGGAATAGAATAGAGGCTTTTGAAATGCGGTGTTACAGAAGAATGCTTAAGATTAGGTGGGTGGATTGTGTAACTAATAAGGAGGTACTGAACAGAATTGGGGAGAAAAGGAATTTCTGGCATACCTTGACTAAAAGAAGGGATCGATTGGTAGGACACATTCTTAGACTTCAAGGAATCGTGAATTTAGCATTGGAGGGCAGTGTTTAGGGTAAAAACCGCAGAGGAAGACCAAGAGATGGATACAGTAAGCAGATTCAGACAGATGTAGGTGTCCGTTCTTATGTGGAGTTGAAGCGCTTGCTCAGGATAGGGTATTGTGGAGAGCTGCATCAAACCAGTCTGCGGACTGAAGACCACCATCACAACAACAACAATTTTGCTGCAGTGTGGAAGTTATTCAGGTAGAGTTTCGATTTACCACAATGGAAACTTTAATATTAACTGCGTATCACGAATAATTTCTCTGTACCAGAACTGAACACATATTTGTACACATTTTTGAACTTGGAATAATATGAGTTTTCTTGTTCTGGAATCAAATCCACCACCTGTAGCCACCGCTAACCAAACAGACAGACAATTCGTGTCTTATCGAAACTAATTCTTGCCAAAGATCGTTATAGCTGACTAAGATGAGTAAAATACCAGAGTTTTCACAATTATGAGTTCGCAAATCGAAACTTGAATTTGATGATAAAGCCGGCCGCGGTGGCCGAGGAGACTGAGGCGCTACAGTCACGGTCTGCACTGTTACTACAGTCGGGGATTCGAATCCCCCCTCGGGCATGGATATTTGTGCCGTCCTAGTTCGTAAGTAGTTCATAAGTAGTTTGTAAGTTTGGGGACTGATGACCCCGTAGTTAAGTCCCATAAGCAGTACAAACATTTGAACATTTTTGATGATAAATACATAAAGTCGGATGTTAGTAGCAGAACATTTTCAACAGCAGCGATATGTAATTGCGGTACGCTTGATCGGGAATTGAAACCGGCACCTACCGACGTTCTTTCTGTGTACGAAAAGACGTCGAATCTAAAATGGTAACAGGAGTGAGGAAGCGTGCATGTCCGACAAAGAAAAGTGCACCCATCGTTCTTATTCATCAGGCATGAACAGACATCAATCATTATTTTTCGCAATTAGTATACTGTGTTCTATCTAGGACTACAAATGAAATCATTTTGCTGGACCAGGGTTCGAATCCATGTAACCATGTACGTGCCTTTCGTGGAGACATGGCGGAATCCGTGGTCACTGAGAGAACACCTAAATCAAATCAAATGTTTGTAAAGCTTATGGGACTTAACTACGGGGTCATCAGTCCCTAAACCTAAAAACTACTTATGAGCTAGGTTATACTAAAGACGGCACCGACATCCATGGCCGAGGGGGTTTTCGAACCCCCGACAGCAGCGACCGTGCAGACCGTAACTGGCACGCCGCAGACCATTCGGCCACCGCGGCTGGCAACAACTAAACGATCCAACTATATGCTTCCGAGAGGGCCGAATACTGCAAAAGAGGAGATGCAATTAAGAATCTCACTTCAGCAGACGTTTACCATAAACGACCATTGGTTTATAATATAAGTTTTGTATTTTAAGGGCAGTTTCTCGTCTTGGAGTTACTGATTGCCGTCTACAAGGTGAATCACCAAACACTTGTACTGCAAATATTGCGGAAACGAAAAGTTCGATTGATGTGCGCTTTTCACAGAATGGATTGGTTGTCAGATGCTCGTATTTTTAGCCAACAAACAGACTGCAATATTACTTAGAAAGTGTGTTTTTATGCAACATACATTTTTTTAAACGGAACAATGGTTGTTTCTATCATGCACTGGTATTTTTGATACCAGCTGTGTACAAAGCATTTTGAATTACATTTTTATCACGTTTAGTTTTGCAGCTACAACAGTTTAAAGTTTAGGGGGTGGATGCTACGATAGCGTATCTGACTGGCTAAGTAGCTAGCCCCTGGGGTGACCACAAGCCAGACACCCACGTTGTCGTAGCCTCCGCTCCCAAAACGTTGAATGGTTGTAGCTGAAAATGTTCAAGTGTTCGTAAATCTATCGGAGCAAACTGCATAGTCATCAGTCCGTATCTTACAAACTACTCAAACTGAGGTAATCTAACCTAAGGACAACACACACACCCATGCCCCAGGGAGGACTCGAACCTCCGGCGCCGAGCAACCGCGCGCTCCGCAGCGAGGCGTGTTAGACCGCTCGGGTACTCCACCGCGGCGATTGTAGCTGCCAAACTTAATGTGATAAAAATGTCATTCAAAATTATTGGTACACACCTGGGGTCCATTTCCAGAGTATGATAGAAACAACCATTGTTCCATTTGAAAAACTGTAATGCATGCATAAAAATACAGTTTCTAGGTATTCCATCATCTTTCGGGAGTGCATCCGGGACAGCGACAATTCTTCGTCCGATATTTCGGCTGCAAACCTTACAGCCATCTTCAAGGCGAGTCCAAGACTGAGTTATCAGCGTCTGCGTGTGCCTATTTATACGGTAAATTATGTGATGCAAAGCTATTGAGGATTAGACTGCGCATGCTCGAAGATATCACATTCGTAACTGCTGCGCTAGTCATAGATAAACATATACTTCAAAGATAACCTGTGAGCAGTGAGTGCAAACATAAACAGAGCTGTTACGTATCCACAGTGCTTACAAATGAATAATTAATCATTAAAAGTGGTAACATCAATCGGAATAGAAGACGCAGACATTCTTTCAGAACGAAGGCGTGATATAAGTGGCTTCCATGCATTTTCAAGATGAAATCCGTCGTCACGATTTAGTAGGTGGTCCGTCAGTTGTATGTGTACAGCTTCCTTTACAACTGAGTCCCAGAAAGTAGAAGCTGTGGTTAAAATGTTTACTCCTTTGTAATTCATGGAATGGCCAGTAGAAATACAATGTTATCTATGACTAGCGCAGCAGTTACGAATGTGATATCTTCGAGCATGCGCAGTCTAATCCTCAGTAGCTTTGCATCAGGTAATTTACCGTATAAATAGGCACACGCATATCCTGAGAACTCAGTCTTGGACTCGCCTTGAAGATGGCTGTAAGGTCTGCAGCCGAAATATCGGACGAAGAATTGTCGCTGTCCCGGGTGCACTCCCGAAAGATGATGGAATATTATGTCCGTCGGGAAAAATTCAAGAATCACACAGTTTCTAGGTATTTTTACACTCTGTTTATTGGCTAACAATACGAGTCCTTTGTTACCAATCCATTCTGTGAAAACCGCACATCAATTGCACTTACCGTTTCCGCAATATTTGCGATGCAGGTGTTAGGTGATGAACTCTGTATTTTGCCTGTTACTGCCAACCATAAATCGGATCTTCCCCAGTTGATAGCGAATTTATTTTTGTCGCCGTCGCGGGAACCACATACCACGGTCACAGAAAACCAGTGACTGCGGGCCGTCACCTCACTTAGCTCCCAACACCCAAGCTGGGTCATCACATTGCCCTCTTCCCCAAACTCAACCCAGATTTGACGCTCCCTCCACATTTACTTGTTACCGTTACACACAGTGCTTGAGAATGTTGCCGTGATGTAAGACAATGCTGCACATGTCCACTTCCAGAGACTTCAACAGGTGCAGAACAGGGCACAAAAGTTATCTTTGACCTTTCACGGGATAACCCGAGATACCGTATGTAGCAGCATACCAGGATCTCACTACTCAAGACCACTTCAGACACACTACATGTCATGTGACCACAAAGGTTTTCCCGGCGTAATAACTGTTTGTAATCTTCTCGGGTCTGCAGCCGGATACTAAAGTCGACTTGACACAATATTTCAGCGGCGCAACTGCCCGCCATCCTCAGGTGAGCTTTCTGATAGACAATCTCGCCGGAACTGAGTTACCAGTGCAATCGGCGGCTCCTTTATACATCGAGGAAGACCCATAGCGCGTGTGCAAGAAGTGACAGTGACATCCCTCTGGCGCACAAGACATTCAGCGCTCCGGTGGTAGAGATTTATGAAGTACCAACCGTTGTTTTTTAACATCTGATAACACCGGGTTCCAGGATTTACTAAAAAGGTAGCCTTTGTCTCTGTTAATCAGATTGTCAGATAATCGAATCTCTATGGATTCCTTTAAGACACAGTCCCAGTAGCGAGATGCTGAAGCAACCATGTGAGTTTCGTTATATAACATTCTATGTCCCTCATCGAGACAATGTTCAGCTACTGCCGACTTCTCGGGATGGAGCAAACGTGTGTGCCGTTGATGTTCAATACATCTGTCCTGAATGGTACGGATAGTCTGACCAATATACGTTTTCCCACATTGACAGGGAATCTTATATACCCCGGGCTTCCTCATACCCAAATCATCCTTCACAGATCCAAGAAGTGCTCTCGTCTTTACTGGCGGACGAAAAACACTCTTAATGTCATACTTTTTTAAAATTCTTCCTATCTTTGATGAAATACTCCCGGCAAAAGGTAGGAAAGCAACTGATTTGTGGGTCTCATTTAATGGTACAGGTGAAGGACCAAACTGTAAAGCACAGCGGATCTGCTTATCTGTGTAGCCATTCTGTTGAAACACAACTTTGAGATGATCTAGTTCTTGCGTCAAACTTTCTGCATCCGAAATGGCGTAAGCTCTTCTAGCTAATGTCCGAAGAACGCCAGTACGTTGGGCCGGAGGATGACAACTCGAGGCATGCAGATAGCGGTCCGTGTGCGTAGGTTTTCGATAAACGCTATGTCCCAGTTTCCCATCATCTCTTCTGTAAACCAGAAGCTCACCTGAGGATGGCGGGCAGTTGCGCCGCTGAAATATAGTGTCAAGTTGACTTTAGTATCCGGCCGCAGACCCGAGAGAATTACACACACTGCATGTCAGTTCTACAAAAATACAATGCGGTCCGACAACTGGCTCATCCCACTTCTGCAGCAGACAACTCATATTCCTCTCCCACACCACCACAGGCCATGTCCTAGAATAAGCCCCGGCCTTCTCCCTTCATATCACGAATTGGTGGAATAGCGATAAACTGGTTGCCCTGCAACATCGTCGAGCAAATTACTAGCTTACCATCACCTGCATGTGTGCATGCTGTATCCAGAAACACAGATGGACATGATTCACAATGGTTTCACAGTCATATGGGGAGTAAAAACAGCGCTTCTAATAATAATCTGCTTCATTGCTAATTTTAATTGTGATTGTTATTTAACAACTACATTTTATTTCTCCTATCAGAACACTAGATTTGGAATAATCACCTGTGTAGACAGAAATCGTTAATCTTGAAATGAAATAAATAACACAAGTCTGCCATACATAAATAAATCAGTAACAAATCCAAAACACACTGATTCTGGAAGACAATTGATCCCCAATCCAGATTTAATTTCAGAATATCTATATCGGCCTCAGTTTCCATGTAATACTGCTTTCTGTAAATGTTCATATCAACCAATGTACGTATCATAGTGTTACACGTTTCCGGAAAAAAGAGAACATCAAAAATGTTGGTCTATAGCTAAGGAAAAGAAACGACAGTGAATAAAGATACGTAATGGTGTTTTCGTCGTGATTTCCTGCGATATTTTTCCTCAAGAAAATATCTTGGTAGTGTCCAACAGTAGTCGGACAACACTCACATTCGTATCGGGTAGAAGACGATTCCTTTCTTTTCATCATGAAGCTAGAAGCTCTACCTGTTGCTCTGAGCCGTGGTGGAGTAGCCGAGCGGTCTAAAGCGTCTCGCTGCGGAGCGCTCGGTGCTCACCGTGGAGGTTCGAGTCCTCCCTGGGGCATGGGTGTGTGTGTTGTCCTTAGGTTAGTTTACCTAGGTTTAAGTAGTTTGTAAGCTACGGACTGATGACCACACAGTTTGGTCCGATAGATTTACAAACATTTTTTTGGTTGCTCTGACAAATTTAAATGACGAATATCTCATTGCGTTCCCCTTGAGAAAAAGAAATGTTGCGCAGTTGAGTCATATGGGCCGTGAAAAGTTGGGCCGACAACCAAATCTCTTTCTCAGTCTCCACATTCGTCTTCACTCCTTGTCACATTCTGAGGAGGCACTGGTACCGTTAATTCTCGGTAACTAGAACATTTCAGTTTACCTTGTTTTAGAGGTGATTCCAGCTATTTTTGTTAGACAAGTTTTGTGATGCGTTGGTTGCCTCCAAATTCTGGGAACACTAAAGGACATCTGTCGTGTTTCTCTCAACCAGCCAGTCAAGAGTGCAACACATGTTAAACATCATATTTGGTGGTGGTGGGGGGGGGGGGGGTGCATTTTTGTGTACGTCGCCAAGCATGCATACAAAATAAAGTTCATGACGAAAAGTATTTGCGTTATTTATACCTGGTACTAGACATTTCTTATTCTGAAATCAGGCTAAACACAAACTTTTACCAACTTACAGAAACGTACTTCACTCTTTCAGTAATCAGAGTGACAGCAAACAAAGCGCCTAATCGACCCCCCCCCCCCAACCCCCTCGGATGCTGGTAGTGAGTATCGGTCTGAGTATTGTGCATGGAAGTTCTGATATATGTTTCGATTGTTTACGAACAATTAAATGCTGAAAAAATAAATAAAAGGAAATGACTTAAGCAATATAGTACTAGAGGATGTCACACACGAAAACTAAGCCTCATAGGCGAAACCGGACTTCCTTTTCGAATTCAGAGACCACAACTTAGCTAGAACACCATTCTCATTCTTTGTAACAAAAATGCTATTGGCCAGTGTAATTAATGCGATTACGAGTGATTATATTGAAATAATCCATAGATATGTGATTGTGTAATTTCACTTTTGCCAAGATATGAAGAATAAGAATTATGTGTAACTTCGACAAAACTCACGCAACGACTGTTCTCAACAGGAAATCATTAATAGGATGTCAGATTCAAATGTAGAACACATTAACAATCACGATTTGTTTATTTGAACATACCTGAAAGTAGAGCTGATTCCCCACATCATATGTGGCTAGTTTCAGTAGATAGTCACTAATAACAAATGCAAAATCGCCTTCCAACTGTGTTGCCATCGTTTTTGATTTCCATGTCTCTTCAGTTACAACGATAAATTTTTCTGCCAATCTCGTTATTATGTTGCTCTCACCATCAAAAATGTGGCCAATGATATTGGGTACCTGTATCCAAAAACAATTTCTGAATTAAAATTTATAAACTATAATTTATTTTATTTTTACAGTTAACTTGGATTTATTGTGAAAATACTGTTGATTAGAAGCAAAGGGATCATCAGAAAGGAAAGAAGGAAAGATTGAAGGATTTAACAATATACAGTTCACCAGGCTAGATCTCGCCTGAACGTTTCACTTTAATTACGCATATTAGTTAATCATTCTTGTGATAGAGAGATTTTTCTTTAATTTCATTTTCTTTTTTGTGTTTACACACTCTGGCTTTGATACGCAAACAAAGAATAAATTATGATTGCAGATATAATATTCCAGCCTGGCTATTAATTTCTGAGATTAACAAATTTACAGAAGGAAGTGGTTTGAAGTTAGAAGCTATGAAAGATCCCATCAGTAAATTACGGGAAAAAATTTTGGAACAATTATTACATGCAGTTAAATGAAATGGCAAGCTAATTAACGGTGGAGTGTTGTGCAGGCAGAACATTACAAAGAGAATCGACGAGCAGTTACCTTTAACAATAGATCCATCGGTGGTTGAAATTTGGCAGTAAATGAAATTTTAATAATATGATAACCACTCGCCGAACCGTGGATGGCAGTTCGTCAATATCAAACTACGACTCGTGTAGCAAACCGTAAAGTAAGATAAGTGACACGATATAAATCGGATAGGAATATAACGTAAGTCAAACACATCGGACTTCTAAAAATTCACAAGAAAATCGACTGCAGATTCTATTGCCGGTAAATGATAATATTATGGAATAAATTTTGAAACAAGAGTGGCAGGCTACACGAAATATCACCATTCAATATTAACCAAAAAGACTGTGCCATCCATTGTTGCGGTGATTCAACAATGCTGAAAAAGACATTATGGGCGGAGGGAGGATAGGGCAAAATTATTAATAAAAATTCATAAGTGCGAATTTAAGTGAGAGGTGGGGTTTATTTATAAATTTAAGATACGCGCACATCACATACATTTACCTGAATCTACATAATAGCGGCCACATAAAAATAATAAAGTACAGCTCCCGTCTGCAAGATGCTATCGCTACGAAGTATAAAGCAAGAGTGTCTTCTTTCTTACAAAAAATTGAAAGTGTTGTTCCTAAATTTTCTGTCTCTGACTTTCATAGATAATTATTTTAACATGGCGAAATAATATAAAAATACAAAATGTTCTCTGATAATATCGGGGAAAGGAAACCGTGTCTTTATACAGAGGATGTAACTTCAGATATACTTCATCCGAGCAGTGGAACTACATGTAGTAAGTGACGGATATTTGCTGAGTCGCAGCGGAGCCATCACCTCGTGTAATGGAGTAGAGAGCCTGTATAGGGACGGAGTGACCATGCTTGTCACCGCTGCAGATTGGTTGACAGCCCAGGACGCCATGTTTTTACCAGACTTGGCGAGCTTCGTATATGTGTGAATAGCTACATAATGTGTTTTTGTACTGTGGAATGTCTCAAAAGCTTCTGACAACGATTTCAGTGTACAGTTACATACAGATTGCATTTCGGTAGGCACTGCTCCGACTTTACACGTCTTCTGCTGGTTTTATTCCCGTAAATTGACGTGTTGTTCGTCTGGCGTTGACGATAACTATCGAACTTCGCGGCAAGTTTTAAAATTAAATGTTGATTTCAAGTCATTTACTGGGTGTATTTAATAATGTGTATTACATAATCATTCAGCACAGTCAAGAGAAATACCCTCGTTGTTCCTCTGTTCGCTATAAAAACCGAAGTGAAGATTGCTGTATGATGCTTGTGTTCGCAAGGAATGAGGAAATATGGAAACAGTGGGTTGGTGAAAGTTAACTGAGAAAGTGAAAATGTTCAAATGTTTGTTAAGCTTATGGGACTTAACTTCGGGGTCATCAGTCCCTAAACTTACAAACTACTTATCAACTACCTTATACTAAAGACGGCACAAATATCCATGCCCAAGGGGGGATTCGAACCCCCGACCGTAGTGGCCGTGCAGACCGTGACTGGAGCGCCTCAGTCTCCTCGGCCACCGCGGCCGGCTGAGAAAGTGAGAATCGTTAAGACGACTCAACAAACCAACAAATTATTCCTGTCCGTGTGAATCAAATATTTTCTGCTTCCTCCCGCCGAATGCAAGAAAGGCATTGATGAAAATCAATAATAAAAGTACTGTATGTGCAATTTACGACTGCTATAGTAGTGGCGTACTGAATTCGTAATCTGAAGGTCACGAGTTCGAACCCGATAAGCGGAAATTTTTTTATCAGATTTTTTTTTAATTTTTTTTTTTAATTTTTTTTTTTCGTAGTTTTGGTTTATGAAGATGTTATAATATCGACAGGAGCGCCCTTGAAATGCATTCTATCGGGGCTAAAAGCGATAATATTGTACTAATTTCAGCGATGGATATGCAGACAGAAAAATCTCAAATAACTTTTTTTCTTTAAGATACATAACATGAAATACCTCTCTTTCTTATTAATCAGATGCCAACTGTCGTACCGGAACATTGTAAAATATGATATTAACATTCTAAATTCGAACATTCACAATACTTATTTTCTTATAAATTTAAATGTTTGTAAATCTATCGGACCAAACTGTGTGGTCATCAGTCCATAGCCTAAAACCAATTAAACGTAGGTAAACTAACCTACGGACAACACACACATCCATGCCCCAGGGAGGACTCGAACCTCCGGGGGAGCAATCGCACGCTCCTCAGCGAATGCTTTAGACCGCTCGGCTACTGCACCGCGGCTTATAAATTTATCACCTATGTTTTATAAACATAGATGAATGGCATTTCTTTAACCACATACTGATTAGTAAGCTACACGATGTGCTTTGTTCTCAAGGGTGGAAATGATGTCTTATTTCAACCGCTGCATTTCTACATCTACATACATACTCCGCAATTCACCGTAAGGTGCGTGGCGGAGGGCACACTGTACCACTACTGGGCATTTCCTTTCTTATTCCACTCCCAAATTGAACGAGGAAAAAAAGAATGCCTATATGCCTCCGTACGAGCCCTAATTTCTCTTATCTTGTCTTTGTGATCTTTACGCGAAATGTAAGTGGGCGGCAGTAAGAACTACACTCAGCTTCAAATTCCGGCCCTCTAAATTTACTTAACAGAAATTCACGAAAAGAACGTCGTCTTTCTTCGTCGTCTGCGTCGGGTCCCAAACACTTGAGCAATACTCAAGACGTGGTCGTACAATCGTACAAGCGTTTTATACGCGGTCTCCTTTACACGTGAAGTACATCTTCCCAAAATTCTCCCAATAAACCGAAGTCGGCTGTCCGCCTTACTCACAACTGTGCTTACATGCTCGTTCCATTTCATATCGCTCTGCAATGTTACGCCTAGATATTTGCACGACGCGACAGC
Organism: Locusta migratoria; assembly: GCA_026315105.1. Lineage (NCBI taxonomy): Eukaryota > Metazoa > Arthropoda > Insecta > Orthoptera > Acrididae > Locusta > Locusta migratoria. The sequence continues at coordinate 359,443,622 of CM048750.1, forward strand.
ACCAAGAAGCTCACTACTAATGCTATATTCGAACATTATGGGGTTGTTTTTCCTACTCATGCGCATCACCTTACATTTTTCTACATTGAGAGCTAGCTGCCAATCTTCACACCAACTAGAAATTTTGCCTAAGTCATCCTGTATGCTATTACAGTCAGTTACAGACGACACCCTCCCATACACCACAGCATCATCAGCAAATAGCCGCAAGTTACAACTTACTCTGTCCATCAGGTCATTTATATGGATAGAAAATAATAGCGGTCCTATCACACTCCCCTGGGGCACGCCTGACGATACACTCGTCTCTGATGAACACTCGCCGTCAAGAAAAACGTACTGCGTTCTATTACTTAGGAAGTCTTCCAGCCAGTCACAAATCTGTGAACCTATTCCATAAGCTCGTATCTTCGTTAGCAGTCTGCAGTGTGGCACCGTGTCGAACGCCTTTTTGATACGGGCGATATGTAAATGCGTGTCTCTCGAGCAGTCTGGTAAAAACATGGCGGCCACCGGCCGGATCGCCACTCTCTCCCTACACAGCAGAGTTGGGCACAAATCGGCTCAATGAGCAGCGCTCCGGCTCAGGCCGAAAAAGAGCAGCATTCGCGCTCAGCCGGTAGTTATCCTAGTTGCCGCTAGAGGTCTGCATGCTTGCTGGCGCCTCTAATAAATATGGCCAGCTGGGCTGTGTTCGATAAGTCGGTACTCCCGTCTAAAGCAATAGAAAACACCAAGAAGTTCGAAATGACATCCATTAAATGTTCCAAAATATCACCTGACAAACGTTCGATATGGCGAGTTATAGTACGCTGCGACAGACTCAAACTTGCGAAAGAACGTGATAACTGTGGACATAGTTCGTCTGCTACGACTTCCAAACACTGCTTCACAAATTCACCGTCACAAAATGGTCGCGAAGTACGGGCTATCAGCAAAGCTATTCTGTAACTAGCACCAACAGCTGCATCGTAGGATAAGGCATCACATTCCTGTGTGAGAAATTAACAGAGTTGTCATTTCAAAGAAAAATTGGTTTTATTAAACAAAACACTGTGATTAAGTTATCTTGTAAGTAGGTACAGCATTATAACACATACCTCTACTTTACTTCCTTCCTCGCGTAGATTATTAAGAAGATTAAGTCGCATTTCAGCTTCTACACTTCCATACTGGTTGAAGCGATGTGTTTTATAGTGGCGTTCTAAATTGTACTTCTTTATGCCTAGTATTTTACCACATACCAAACATTTTGCTCCTCCTTCGCTTTCAGTGAACAAGTAATCACACTCCCAACTAGAGTTGAACTGGAAAACAGAACGCCGCTTTACCGCGCCGATTTGACTAGGTATTTCAACTCCACAGCGAACTGTACCATAATATCTACTGTACGTAATATCATAGATTATAACGAAAACCCTGAAGTACAAAATTCGAACTAACAAATGGCACTGTTAGCGGTGTCTTCTGAAACAAAACAAAAATATAGCTCTTATTTGCCGGCTCGACTGCACACACTGGACGTTTTAGAGAAGAGTTTCCAGTATTATGTTTAAAGTTACTTACTTATAAACATAATAGCATTTCTCAGGAGATACCCCTAGCAGTGGAATCTTTTCATTCGAGTTGGATACTAAAGAGTTTGCACTATTATCTTTATAAGTAATTTTATAAAGCACTCAGCCAGGTGCATTTCTGCGGCTACGTTAGCGCATTGGCTGCACATACCGCCATCTAGTCATTCAGCAGGAACTATGTGATGGACGCCAGCTGCTCGCGGCTCTGCTCCTGCTCAGGCAGGCGGCTCCGAGAGCGCGGCTCGCTCATTGCCCACCTCTGCTCTCTATAATGGAGAGCCCTGGCTCGTGGGAACGAAGTCCCGCACGCTGGCACACGGCAGTTCCGCCGGGCGGCAACAGAGGACGCCACTGTCTCGCCACAGTACGCCGGCGCTGAGCCCGACTATGGCCACCAGTTTCTTCCACAAAGAGGAACCGTAAGTGACCAATGAACGCAAGACACGTTGCGCCAATCATCGCAGGCAGTAATCCTCCGCGTTGCTATTTCTGCCTGGCATGCTGACCGAAACGTCAGGAACTGCACCACCACTGAAGAGTAGCACCGTCGCTGCAGCGAAGTCCTCTGGCAGTCTTTGTGCATACCCGGAATGCCGAACCGACCGACCCCTGGACATCGTTCGGTTGCAGTCAGCCGCAGTAATCCAACGCCGAGACCACACCGAGCAGAATCAAGGAAGACAGTAATTTATGATCTTTCTTTATTCGAGAAGCAGGATTTAGTTTTCTTATCCACTGAACGATCATTTTGATTTTCAGTTAACTACACACTTTAAGTTTCAATTGTGACAAAAGAGTCAGTTGTTTACGTTATTCAAACAAAAAATCTTTAATCAGAAGAAGACAATTGTTTTGCTATTTGGTTTATTTGCCAAAGTACTGAATCAATAAAGAAGTTGTGGCGTAACACATACTGTTGAGAAGTATAATCAAAGACCAGAATCTTAATTTAAGGATTTTATTACATGAAGAGTGTGCACCAGCACGTGGTCTTACAGATGGAGCACAACACGGGCCCTGCACCTCACAGACAGAGGATTCTGCTAACTGTGCGAGCAATCTGGGAGTGTGATAATGTCCGTGTCACACTGTAACCAGCCTAAGATGTTAATAAGCCCAGCTATGCCACATGAAACACAGTGCACGTCTGCCTGGTCAGTGTCGAAAAGCTAGTGATAGTGGGAACACGCTTCAAACCTCTGACGTTCAGTTGCATGTTGTAACAAACATGGGCCACGGTCGGCGAGCAGCATCTGCAGGGACATGTTTACGATGACGACCGTGTTTACGAGTGTGGCTGTAGTGCACTGTTGTGGTTTGGTCTGTCGCAGTGTCCTCATGTAGCGCTTGCTGCTACTGTTATTCTTCATTCGTCTTTGCATGCAGACTAATTGTAGTACACTGTGTTACCAGACGTCTGTGATAGTGTAGTGTTGTAGGAACTGTGACCATGGTGTATTCGAACTCTGAAAAGGCGGAGATGATACTCATCTATGGCGAATTTCAACAAAATGCATCTTAAGCCTGCAGGGTGTATGCAGAACGGTACCTGGACAGAGAGCATCCAACGTGCCGCACATTTCAAAACATCTACCATCAACTGTTTGCAACAGGTATGGTCGTAGCACGCAAATGGGTCCGTAACAGGCCCGTCAAAGGAGAAGCGGGTGCAGTTGGTGTGTTAACTGCTGTTGCCGTGAACCCACACAGGAGTACAAGGGACATTGCGAGAGCCGGTGGACTGTGTCAAAGTAGAGTCATGCGCATACTGCATCATCACCGCTTTTACCCGTTTCATGTGTCACTATATCAGCACTTACATGGTGATGACTTTAATCATCGAATGCAATTTTGTCAATGGGCATTAACAGAGAATGCGTTGCAGTTCTACCTGTTTACCGGTGAAGCGGGTTTCACAAACCACGGGGCAGTGAATCTTTGGAACATGCATACTGGTCCATGGACAATCCTCGCTGGCTCCGACAGGAAGAGCGACAGCGATCGTGGACTGTAAATGTATGGTGTGGAATCATTGGCGACCACCTTATTGGTCCTGCAGGGGCCCAAACAGCTTCAACATACATCGTGTTTCTACAGAATGATCTGCCAACATTGCTCGAAAATGTCCCACTGGAAACGCGTCGACGTATGTGGTATCAGCATGATGGTGCATCTGCACATTCCGCAATTAACACTGGGCTGACCCTTGACAGGATTTTCGACGGGCGTTTCATAGGACGTGGATGACGCATTAATTGGCCAGCCCGTTCTCCTGATCTTACACCTCTGGACTTCTTTCTGTGGGGTACTTTGAAGGAGAATGTGCACCGTGATGTGCCTATAATCCCAGAGGATATGAAACAACGTATTGTGATAGCCTGCGGCGACATTACACCAGATGTACTGCGGCGTGTACGACATTCATTACGCCATAAATTACACTTGTGTGCAGCAAATGATGGCCACCACTTTGAATATCTGTTGGCCTGACATGTCGGGACACACTCTATTCCACTCTGTAATTGGAAACGGAAACCACGTGTGTACGTGTACCTCACCCCTCATGATAATGTACGTGTGCGACAGTGAAAAAGACCAATAAAGGTGTTTGCATGTGGACGTAATGTGCTTTTCTAGTCTCTTCTGTACCTGAGGAACATCACCGTTCCCTTTGGATCCCTACTTAATTCGGTGCTCTCCGATACACACGATCGAACAGCGGAGGAGTGGTACTCAAGCGTCAACTTTAGGTTGCAATGTCTCCTGATGTAATTAACATATTACAATGCAACAAACGGCACTGATTACATATTTGTTTATATGTTCAGATGTGCTAACAAAACTAACGGGGTTAAATTAAAAAATCGTAGGTTTGTGTTAAAAAACGTACTTCCGTGCACTTTTTTATGGTTTGTATTTACCTATTACCCTAGCCCCTCTCCTCACGTTCGGTCTGTGGAATCGGTTCGTCAGTATTTGATGTGGTTTAGGAAATATATCCAGCGGTAATGTTAGGTGACTTACTCTGTATATTTTCGTTATAAATAACTTTTTATTTAACACTCCCGCGTCGGATGTTTGAATACTCCGTCGGGAGTGGATGCATGTGTTGTCCTTAGGTTAGTTTAACTTAGTTTAAGTAGTTTGAAAGACTAGGGACTGACGACCAACGTAGTTTGGTCCCGTAGGATTACAAAGATTTGAAAAAAAAGTTGTTCGTTTTTCTTTGATAAACTCCAAGAACATATGAATGTGCTCATGAACACTAAAACACAGAACACTGTTAAGTTACTGTAACAAAATGAATCTGTTACGATGAAAGACAGGCTACCTTCAGGTCACATTTCACTGTAAGCATCTCGCCCTCCTAACCTTACGCATGTGCAAAGACTGCTCTACCCCACCTCTATTCAGACAGCTAAATATTTGTTATAACGAAGACTATAAATGTCATGTACCCCAAAAATCGCGTCACATTCGCCAAAACGTCCAAAGGTATGTGACAAGTAACAATACAAAACTCATTGTTGTTCAGATACCTGTTAAATAGGAGATTGGGTTTAAAGAAATTGCTTGCTGTTGGTTTCTGACCCACTACCTTTGATGGCGCAACGCAGTGCCGCTAAACACACGGCTATTCTCGCTAGGTGGGGAGTAGTGACTTTATTATTATTCATGGTCGGATTTTCTGAAGGCTTTTACAGTTGAAGCGTTTTTAATTTATAGTTATAAGATATTTTAGCAAATTTAACGCCTTTTTGATGAATCTTCAATGTGCCAATATGTAGGGCAGATGTTGCCATTATGGATAATTTGCCACCGGCCACGGTGGCCGAGCATTCCGCGGCGCGCCAGTCACAGTCTGCACGGCCACTACGGTCGGGGGTTCGAATCCCTCCTCGGGCATGGATATTTGTGCTGTCCTTAGTATAAGCTAGTTCTTAAGTAGTTTGTAAGTTTAGGGATTGATGACCCCATAGTTATGTCCCATAAGCTCTACAAACATTTGAACATTTCATTTGAGAATTTGCGCATGCGCAAGGCGAGGTGCGCTGTAGCTCCATTGTCTTTGCTTCAGGATCATTCGTCTATAACCGCCAGAGGTCGAGTAGCCAGGAGATGGTATCTGAACCAGCGCCAATGCCAATGTTAAAAGTGGCGTTTCCCCACGCCTCTCCCTGCAGCGGGAGTTCCATATACTGCCTCCAGGGGGTTCAGAAGAGAATTTGAACATCATCCGCGCCTGCGCATTGCAACACTGCGGCCACTGCCCCATGTATTAAACGGCTGCATAACGTCTCGTATACGTGCTGTCTTCGCGATCTAAAACGTTTCTCATGCGATAAAAATACTTTGAATGTGCATATAAAATCAGCTGATAGAAAAACGAAGAATGATAGTTTAAAAACACTTTTTATTTTATGTTATTTATTTATTTATTTTTCACGAGAAGCTGATTTCCGGGGGTTCACTGAACCAGTGAACACCTAGGATGCGCCACCACTGCCTTCATCTCCGCCTCCACTACCATCGAGACGTTCACCGTCATCTTGGCAAAGAACCCATGTGCTACCTACGATGTATATAGTTCCAGCACCATGGAGCCCCAGTGCACAGTCGAAACGTTAGGAATCGCCTGATGAGCAGTGGATAGGACGGAGCAGACCAGTTCCCTAGTCGGCCCGTTCGCCTGATATAACTTGCGTGAATATCTTGCTTTGGCGACATATTAAAAGCTTCGTGTATTATAGTCGTGTACGTCTGAAGAACATCTAGTTGCCCCCGTGTCTGTTGCTGCTGCACATGTGGTCGACAGTAGGGTAAAGATAGGGGTACTAATCCAAATTGGATTCAAAAGAATCAATTGTTTGTAGAGCTTATGGGATTTAACTATGGGGTCATCAGTCCCTAAACTTACAAACTACTTATGAACTAACTACTACTAAAAAGCAGTCAACAATCCGAAGATTGGTTTGAACACCACAGTGCTTTACTAGGCACGGTCCTGTTTGGAGGTGGTATGCCGTTGCCTTCCTCCGACCTTGGAACTGACTTGCTCAGCCAGTTATCCGCACCACGGCTAAGACCGGCGTCTTCTGACACCGACCACGAGGGAGCACCGCCGCAGCCGCAGCCGGACCGTCGCCGAAGCCACGTCTACGCCTGGCCACCGGCTGCTGGTCTCGGTCTCTGCCGCTGCCGCTTCCTGCCGAGGTCCCGAAGCAGAGGACACCGAACTTCGAGGAACCTCTACTTTGTACAAGAGTCAGAAATAATTATCAGGAAGACTTGCTTCTTGGGAATTATTTGATCTATCCAAAGAAGTTGTGTTTGTTTTTGGTTATTGGTAATTGAAATATTATTTTTCATTGTACTGTGCAAGTTAAGCAGAGAATATATTCGGAATTATAAAGAGATACAGATCATCTCGTGTTTCTGTTGTATATAACAGTAGGTACACTCTTTGACAAAAAACCTGGCCGCCGGCCGGCCGCCGCTGAGCGTAAGTCCGAGCCGATCGCGACATGGGACAATAAACGTGGCCGCGCTGATTCGCTCTAAGTCCAGCTATCTGCACAATCTGGCAACACTATAGACTGCGGCATTTCATACAGCACTTCTTGTGTGTAGTTAGAAGATAGGTGGGTCAGCTCCCTCGTTGGTCTTGCGGTAAAGTGCGCGACTTGCATGTTCAGTATTAGCAATCGAAACCGACTGTTGACAAAAATTTTAAATTCATGTCACTCGTGCATGCTGATGCCACATGTGTAAAGGGGGCATATGTGTAAAGTATTTCATTTTTTGCTACACTGGTAATAACATTCCGGCCCAATAACATTGCCACCTCTGGCCGCAGCACTTAGCAGAGCTCTCCGCGGCCCACTCGCCGGCAGCAGCGGTGACAGCGCTACACAGCGCTGCCTCGCCCTCTGCCCACAGCGCCTGCCGCCGCTCATCACCCTTGATACGTAAAATGCTGTAGTGTTGCTGAGTGGTGATCCATAAAAAAAGATTGCGATTCGTATTTCACACAGGATATAACGAAGCAGACCACCTATTTTGAATGATGAGCATATAATACATTAGAGAGGCAAAAAATTGTCATTGTCCAATCCAATGGCACTCTATGATGGTTAACACTTATTTGTGGTTTAAATCTCGATCCTTTTCCTTTCAGAAAAGCCTTTCATGTTATTGTCATCAGTTCATATGTTTTCATCAAGACACAATATGTAACTCACTAAAATGTTTTAGTGTCGTTGTTTCACTCTATACGGTAAATGTATGAGCTAAATTAGGTGAATACGTTTCAGTGCACGTTCTAAAGCAATACAGGCACACTGCAAGGTTCGTGTTTTCATGTCTCATTTCTACAGGAGATATTTCACATCAATGGAGGTGAATTCGAATTTCTTCTAAGGCGTTTGTATGGTGAAGCAAAGAAGACATCTAATACCATTTCCATAATCTGAAGTCGACCTTCCTGAAAGACTTATTGTATAAAGTTTTTCTTATGATTCCGTTAAAGAGTTTCTTCTTGCAGTCTGCAGCGTATAAAGTAAAATAAAACGAAATTAAATTCCATCCCCAAACGCACTTTCTGCAACCACGATAAGAACTGCCGCCTCACACCAGGATTGCATCACAAGACACAAGCAGAACCACACAGCCAACTACACATTGCCGCATTTTGCCCTCAGTCTCTCACATATTCAATGCTGCGCCTCTAACGCATCGCGAAAGAACCTGAAAGTCACCTACACAAATAACTACATTCCTTGAGTGCAAAAGTTAAATTTCTGTCTCTCATTTCACGTCGTCATTACAAATCATTAGTCATGAAAGTAGAAAAGGAATGTCAAGTGAACTTAGTGAGACAATTTAGTACCACTTGAGGAAGTAACTGCACTGTCACAGTGTTGCCAAATATCAGCAACGATGTTGCCAATTCTTAGCTGTACTAGGAAGACCTGTGTAGCGATAAGCGACGCGAAATCGCGCTAGTCTCATGAGGGCTTCTAGAGGGGAGTCGCGCATTTCGGTTAATATGCGATGCTATCTCCTGATAGATTCCGTCGTCACATTTACGATGCAGATATTAAATTCGTCCAATGAGGCCGAAACTATCGTTTAAATTTTTTGAAGCTTTACTGCATTATGATATTTCAGCAAATGACTAGAGAAGTTAAAAATACTGATATTGTGATTGCAACATACGGCAGATCAAAGACTGAGATACGTAAACATGCATCACGATTACAGTTTTATCCCCCCCCCCCCCCAAAAAAAGACTAAAACAATTGCTTTGATACATTTTGACAAAAGCTAATTTTTTGATGAAAAGTTACTAGAAATCAATTATGCCCCATCCGTCTCGAAAAACTTCGCAACTTGAAAGCGACTGCATTTCAAAATGCAGCCTTACGCCTGAACAAGTAATATTTCATGTCTTCTAAGTGTTGGTTTGCTTGAAAGCCAGAAGAGACATAGTTAACTGATTATTTGTGCAAACAGTAATTATTTCACTTAAGTATTCAGAAGACTGGATATTTAAAATTACGGCCATGAACACAGAAACTAAACTGTATATGTGGGAAACGTGCAATTCTGATGTTTGTCCTCTGCAAACATATACATATAATCTATAGACTACTAAGCAGCTTATTGATTTCGTAGTGTTACAGCCTTGATGGGCCAACAAATGATGATGAGAATCCGAACCCATGTGTCTGATGGATTTTTCGACCGTTGCTTAGTATCTGTCATCACGATGTTAAATCAACAGAAATTGTTACAAACATTTTACCTACTTTCTCCTATTGTCCTATTTTTGTCAAACCATACATACTTTCTGGTCTCTTGGCCACATGGGAAAGAAAGCTTTTGCAACTGAATTAATGATAATAATGATGGTAATAATGACAGTAATCAATTATGTTTACGGCATTACAGCAGAATTAAAAAAAATGTTCAAATGTTTGTGTAGCTTATGGGACTTAACTATGGGATTTCAGTCCCTAAACTTACAAACTACTTCTGAACTAACTAAGACTAAGGACGGCACAAATATCCATGCCCGAGGGGGGATTCGAACCCACGACCGTAGTGGCCGTGCAGACCATGACTGGAGCGCCTCAGTCCCCTCGGCCACCGCAGCCGGCGAATGATAAAGATTACAATAACGAGGAGAAAAATAGACCTGAAGCCACACACATCACTAGTACAACGATACCTGACTAATCAACTATGCTTGATATAGATGAGAAAACGAGAACGGCGCCATCGAGCTAAAATGAGATTACTCGTTCAGTTATCTGACATTTGTTGGCAGTTAATACAGACAGTCCCGACATAAAACACAAAATTGTTTGCAATTTAAGGAGGGGTAGACCTTTCTGAGGTCGAAAATTTAATTCAGGTTAACAGAGTCATTTAAATGCAATGACTAATCTCATATCCTCATGAATATCGAAAAATACCTCGAATTCTGGAACTAAGGGGACGATCAGAGTTTCCTAGCATCGTAAGCAATACTGCTAAGCTATAGGAAGAATTTCTTGGCCATCCCACAATATCCTCATTCCTACAAACAGCTTGCTTCAACTGGCTTTTATCCATGCTGCGCTGCCAACGCCCATTATAAGTAAGGCTTCAGTCCGAAAGCAGACAAATCATTGAAAATGCTGATGAATAGACGACTTACGTTCATCAACTTTCGGGGAGAGTTTCTTTCAACGAAACGGAGAAAGTGTGAAATGATTACTTTCTCCAAAGTTCCTTACGGACGTTTGTCCCAAATTGGACGTATATATGTTCAATCTTGTCATACGCGGCTCACATTCCAGGAATATCACCAAAATGAGCATCTGGCGGGTACCGTCCTAGAGCAGCTATTACACAAGTTTTTACTGATAATCATAAAATTGACAAGACGGCTTTTGCTGCAGAATATAGTGACTTCTATTACATCCGCATAACCTTTCCCAATAAGAAACTGTTTTCTTCGTATAGTGATGCCCCTGTTTAGGTGCATTATAATGTTAGTGTTTAATGTTGCTTCAAAAGTACTTTTTGTCTTAAATATTTTTATATTTGCAGGTGATTCAAAGTAATTGTAATAATTAGTTTCCATTCAAATTACTCCATTCATTCGATCTGTTATTTGTAAAGTAATTGCAACCTCCAAAAGTGAAATTGTCCTATAAACCAAACCGTTTGGTTATCTTAGGTCATTCGTATATGGGCAGAACACTTTCATCAGAAATATCTCCACGAAAGGCAGAGAAGCGGACGGTTCTCTGTCATAGTAGAGTTAGGCTCGCGCAGCTAGTCCTCTGTGCAGAAGAGATGGAATTATATGTTGAAGAAAGAAGTCATATCTAAGAAACTTGCATATTAATTTTATATATTTACATTCATTCAGTTTATATTCGCCTTTACTTCTCACAAAATACTGAGATATATTTTTCTGTGTTAGTAGCTACCTTTGGTCGTTTACGACCGCATTACATTTTCTTTTGTCTCCAGCTGGATCATACTTTGTTTCTGCCGGTCCCAGATTTCACGTCGAAAGAAAACATGTGCTCCACATAATTCATTTCGCAGTAGGCGGTCGTATTTCCACCGTTAGTATATTTACTTGTACGAATATTGTTCGTAACCGTAAACAGTTTGCTCTTGCTGTTCATCTCCTTAATATTGTTAAACACATATTTTCCCTATAATTCTCCTCGTAAAGTGTTTGAACTGCTGTGCTTTATTATTGTTAGTACCATTAGTTTTTATTTCAAGTTGATCTCTGAATTTGTATTTTGTAGTACCGTTATATTTGTTTGTTCAATATTAAAGATCAACAAGTTGTCATATCCATTAATATAAGCGACTTAGAGCTAATGTATAACGTTCATTTTAGTCTTGTTTCATCCGTAAACGTTCCTCTGAAAATCTGGAACACTTCTTTTAACACCCTTATTTTGAAAACCATACGTAGGCAGAGGACATTCAAGGATTGCTCATTTATTAACTTCATTCATAATGATAATTTGGATCAAATTTATTTACAAATTTTGTACTCAGTCCATTTAATTTTTATGATAGCGGTAAAATTACAGCCTTGCGCAACCTAGGGCATCTGTTCAAAATCAATGAAAGAAGAGCTACGTCAATACTTTTATTTACTATCTTTTAACAAGCAACAGTGCAATTGCTTTCCCTAATATTGTTCTAAACCATGGCACAATTCATCGATCAATTTTAATCGTTGTAACACGTGATTATTAGGTTGCTTTATTGTCTATTGTCTTTTTGTTACAAATTTTACAATTGATTTTATACTAACGATAGGCGAGAAACTTAATTAACGTAACTCAGAACGGCGTGATAATGCAATATTTACTCGCATTCCTTTTTGCTACGGAGCGAGTTGGTGCAGTGGTAACACACTGGACTCATATTCGGCTGCACGGCGCATCGAACTGGCCTTCGGCCATTTGGATTTGAGTTTTCCATGATTTTCCTAAATCAGTCTAGGCAAATGCCGGAATGGTCCCTGCGGCAGGGCACGGCCGATTTCCTTCCACATCCTTATCATGACAATCCGAACTTCTGCTTCGCTCTAATGACCCCCTTGTCGAGGGGACGTTAAATCGTAACCTTCCTTCTTTCTTTCGTGTCTCGTGTGCAATAGAGCTTACTTTGTTCATGTTTCCGTGTGTTGGTACAAATTTTGCAGTTCATTTTAAACCAACTTCCCTCTGAACAAGAGACCTCGAACTTTCAACTTAACTTAGAACTGGATGACACTGCTTCATTAACGCCATTTCTTAATTAGTGTGTGGTGGAGGGCAATTTTTATACAACTGTTGTTTCCGCCTGTTTCTCTTCCAGTCGTGAATGGTTCGCCGTTAAAACTATTTCTGGTAAGACTTAGTGTGAGTTCATATCGCCCTATCTTTTACCTTCGCGATCTTTTCGTGACTAATACATAAGAGGGGTCAGGTGAAATAGAAATAAAACAAATGTATCGAATGTTTCTGTTGTATTCTCATAAAAACGGTTGAAACTGAATGAAAACTTTCACACATACAAAATTTGAAAAGTGTAAATTATCATTCAGATGGAAAATGCATAGAAACGTGGTTTTAAAATAGACTAAGACGTATGAAGTAACTTCTGCCCACTCGATAACTGCTACCGCGTTAAGGATAGTTCAAATAAATTTTCGAATTTTTAATAGCTGTGTCAGACATCATAGTAACACTGGAACATAAAGTGTTCTTACATCATGAGTAATGCTAACAGTACCGTTTAGTGGCCACCAACGTGAAGGGTAATTTATTTCATTAACGTTCTGAAGTCGATAAGAGGTATGACGCGGTGGCGGCAGCCACGGCCGTTTTGGTAAATGCGGCACAACGAGCGAGTGAAGGCGCGCGCATTTGGATACGGAGAAGGCGGAGCACGCCTGCTGGAGGGCCATCAAACGGAGCCTAACAGATATTCGGTAGACCTCTTGGAACTTACGCGTTTTGACTTTAACATAAGAAATTAATGAAATTCACGAATTGCATTGAACATTGCAATGTATAGTAAATTAATGTCGTCCGCTATCTGCGACTACACCGATCGAATGATAATCTATCAACGTGAGATACCTGGCACCTAAAAGTCGCCATTAAGTTTGTTCTTTGAAACCTATCACCGCGCTGTAATGAACACATTGCAATTAAAACTATGTCTGCATCGCATCCGGCCATGAGACTACGTAACATTTTATGAAATCAACGAGGCAGGCAACAAAGACAGGTCCGGAATCCATTGAGCACCTCATCAAGGAACGTGCTCAAAAAATTCAAATCGAACGCTATTTATCGTAGAAAGATGTTCTGTCAATAACAGGTCGCTTGTAATTTCCATATTGACCTGTGGACATTTTATTTTATTAGGAAGCAAACGGATCCGGATCCTAACATGCAGGACGCCAGCTACAAAAACTCGTTCATCAGGCTACCAATGTAATCAAGATTTTCCAACGTCGTAGTAGGGCCCATAGTTTCCCAAATTCGGCATCATGTAGATGTGAGTCTGATACGTAATTCTGCAGTCAGTTGACTTTTTCTTGTCACCTACATTAATATTTTGAAAAATTAACATCATAATATGCTCGTTCTGGTAGTTAACTGAATTTGTGTTCACGAAGGTCGTTACATACATTAACTACTCCTACTCTCTTTCACGTTGCGAGAAATCTGCCTCAGCTGTGAGTAAATAAATGAGGTAGGGTTTATAGCAGTAATGTCGAGCTGTATAATAGTCACTTTCTGAAAACCTAGCCAATTTAGAAATCGGGGCCGTTTTGTTACAAAAGCTGGATCTCATCATTTCGTCTCGTGACGTCTTTAATTTATCCGCTTACTGTCAAACAAAATCATCCGTGCCAACTGTCACATGGAAACCTCATAGCAGATGCTGTAGCCACCTACTTAAAGAATATCAAGTGACATCAGAAACAAAAGGAAAGAACATTTTCTTAAATGAATTTATCAATTAATCTAAAATGATGGTAAAATTTTAAATATAGATAGAACAACTTATTTGGAAAACACTTCAAATGTAGTCGTCCCATAAAGTAAATAAAGAATTCTGCAGCCGTGTCAGCTAAGAATGTTGCTTTACAAGTCCAAGACCGTTTTCACGGTTTTAAAGACCCATCTTCAGGTGTTAATTTTTGTCATATGAAACTTCATTATAGAGACACAAGGTTCTAATTGATTTCATCTGTCATGGGAATAAAATTTCATTAATTAGGCTCAGATATATAGAACCAGTCCAACAGAAATCATCACTGTCATTAAGAATAAAAACCAAGGACATTAAAATCTGGGACAAATAGTCGCGTAATTTTGATTACTGTATTTTCAATGAAACCAGTAGAGCGCTGACGAAGTGAAGGAAAACTGTCCTAAGAACCGAAGAAACCGATAGATGATGGATTTGTATTTTGCTCATCTTTGCATCAAGTATTACGGCAAGGTAAAAAAACCAACGAATATGCGCAACCACCCAGATTCTCAGTTTTGTTACAGCTTCATGAGGACTAAATTCATTTAGGTAATATTCCTTGAATGTGAGACGCATTTGACAAGACTCAACGTAGATACACTCCATCTTCGGACAACAGTGCCTAGTATCATTGGAGAAAATGATGGTTCACATTACTTTTTCCTTTTGTTACAAAAAGCTCTCACTGAAAGTTGATGAGGGTAAGTTACCAATTCATCATCATTTCTTCTCAATGCATGGCTAAAAGCCAGTTGAGGCCAGATGCTAGTAGGATTGAGAATATTGTGGGCTGTCGCTTTCAAGATGCGAAGTGTTTGATACCTTACTGTTTAGTGACGGATGATGCAACGTTCATTTCCAGTAACTCATAAAAAATTGCTTTCCTAGATATCTAACAAAGTCTTTTTTGTGGGGGCAGGGGGGTGAAACTGAAATCGCGATGAAAGTTTATATATCTGAGACCTTGACCTGCCGTATGTTGCAAGCACAATATCAGTATTTTTAACTTCTCTAGTCATTTGCTGAAATATCATAATGCAGTAAGGCTTCAAAAATTTAAACGATAGTTTCGGCCTCATTGGACGAATTTAATATCTGCATCGTAAATGTGACGACGGAATCTATCAGGAGATAGCGTCGCATATTAACCGAAATGCGCGACTCCCCTCTAGAAGCCCGCATGAGACTAGCACGATTTCGCGTCGCTTATCGCTACACAGGTCTTCCTAGTACAGCTAAGAACTGGCAACATCGTTTCTGATATTTGGCAACACTGTGACAGTGCAGTTACTTCCTCAAGTGGTACTGAATTGTCTCACTAAGTTCACTTGACATTCCTTTTCTACTTTCATGACTAATGATTTGTAATGACGACGTGAAATGAGAGACAGAAATTTAACTTTTGCACTCAAGGAATGTAGTTATTTGTGTAGGTGACTTTCAGGTTCTTTCGTGATGCGTTAGAGGCTCAGCATTGAATATGTGAGAGACTGAGGGCAAAATGCGGCAATGTGTGGTTGGCTGTGTGGTTCTGCTTGTGTCTTGTGATGCAATCCTGGTTGCAGAAAGTGCGTTTGGGGATGGAATTTAATTTCGTTTTATTTTACTTTATACGCTGCAGATTGCAAGAAGTCTTCTAACTACGCACAAGAAGTGCTGTATGAACTCCCGCAGTCTACAGTGTTGCCAGATTGTGCAGATAGCTGGACTTAGAGCGAATCAGCGCGGCCACGTTTATCGTCCCATGTCGCGATCGGCTCGGACTTAGGCTCAGCGGCGGCCGGCCGGCGGCCAGGTTTTTGTCAAAGAGTGTACACGCAATCAGATACCTGACCTCTGGAGCGTGCAGGTTACTTGACGCACGCTGTAACGTTGCGCCAAGTTCACTTTACATTACACAGACAGCGCGTGTGCGTGT
The DNA here is from genome assembly GCA_026315105.1 of Locusta migratoria. NCBI lineage: Eukaryota > Metazoa > Arthropoda > Insecta > Orthoptera > Acrididae > Locusta > Locusta migratoria. The sequence continues at coordinate 359,459,678 of CM048750.1, forward strand.
CACGTTGGCTGTGAGGCGTTCTTTGTCACCGATGGCGCATGTGTGCAAAGTCCATTGTTCATAAATGACAAGGTCAGCAGTATCATTTGGGCAATAAATAAATCTGTATCTATAAATGTGAATGTCTGTTCGGTGTTTATCACGACTGAACTAGAAGACATAAAGAGCTAAAAATTTGTGCAGTTACTAATGTCTACCCGGGGAAGGCTTTAGGCACGGTGTTTGATGGCGAGCGGATAGCTATTTAGCTATATATATTAATGTGAATGCCTGTTCGGTGTACGCTTATCACGTCCGAACGACAAGACACAGAGACTTAAAAATTTGTACAGTTACTAACTTATACCTGAGGGAGGTTTAAGGCACGCTTTTATAGCGATCTGATAGATGTTTAGTAATTTGAGGAACACAACGCAAAATGCGGAACAATAATTACTCTTGGAAAATTATATTTATTCTTTGAAAATGGTTTTATTGGTTGCATTATTGCTTGAGGGTTGATAATGATAAAAAGTTAGAGTATATTGGGATGAAAAGTTACCTGTGTATATAAAATTCTACGTGTGTGTGTGTGTGTGTGTGTGTGTGTGTGTGTGTGTGTGATAATATTTCGCTATTCAGCGAAAACTATAGAACGCAAACAAATGGTCTGTGTGTAATTGTTGTCCGAAGTTTCCCGTTGTACACCACAGCATTTCCATGCCGATAGCTATAAGGGGGTGGAAGATATGGTGGTTGAAAGTCGTCAAATTATAAAAAAATTCGGACTGAAGGCCAGCTATTACGTTTGCGACTTTATAACAAGGAGGTTACATACAGCGAAACGTGATGCCACAGACCATATCTTTGGTCTATGCCTGCTACAATGTCTTCCGCTCTTTCTCTGTAAGGATAAACATACGAATAAGGATATATAAGAATAAATAAATAAAGTAGTAAAAACGAAATTTCCTTCAATAAAACAGGACCATGCCTAGTAAAGCACTGTGGCGTTCAAACCAATCTTCGGATTGTTGACTGCTTTACCTTACATCTCTTTTAAAAAAAAAAATCGATTTGACGCTTCGCGCATTACATCCCTTCAGATATGCCGTTTCAGTTGAAAAGACTACATTTTCCAGTTAGTACAGCTTTTGCTATGAGAATTGACAAAGCTGAAGGACAACCATTAAACTTCGCAGGAATCCATTTACAGCCCTAATGTTTTTCACATGGTCAATTATACGTCGCTTGCTCAAGGGTGGGCAACCCAAAAAATCTCTGCATTTACTGTACGCTCCAAACTATACTACAAATAACGTAGTTTACCAGAATGACCTAAAATGAAATTAAATGAATTTGGACATTACTCTCACCATATGTGTTGACATATTGCAACACAGGCTATAAGGAATAATGAATGTATTATTTATTGAAAATCATTACGCACTTCACATAATTTCATTGTAATGTTGATTAAAAATGTTTGTTTCTTAAGGAGGTATTGTATTTCGTTTCATCCTTCAAAACCAGTCTCATAGCATACTACTGAAAGATAGCTTATCTTTCATAATCAACCAACACGCGAGCGGAGCCGCGGGTTTAAGCTAGTAAATAAATAAAAAAGAATACTGGATGTGAGTTAATCCTGGCTTGTTTCTTTTTTATTAAAAGAAAGTGAAGGAAATTGTCGTAGTGGTGGGATATGTTCCATTGACAAACTGCTTGTGTTGGACAGAGAAGAGTTCAATGACGTCACAACCTTTAAGCTTGGAAGCGAGGACTATGTCCATAGCATGTTACATGAAGAATGGGAAAATACTGTGTTACTGAAGACAAATGCTTATAATTTATTAACTGATATGCAGTTGAATGGTTTGAAGTTGCATTTATCAACCCACGGGGACTTTTGCTTGCACTGAAACTGCACATATTTTCCAAAAACAACGTTTCAAACATCCTACTCGACAAACATTCCGCCATCTTAATAGAGAAGCAATCGAACGTTGTGATGTGTATTTCATTGATCTGTGGGTCTATTTACCTGAAAAAAGGTCTAGATGCGGGTCTGTTGTTTTCGTTTTCGTAGCTCAGTGCAATTTTCGCGATGCAGGATGTGACAAATAAACAGCCTACATGGAGCAGTGACATAAAATTTACCTTTCGAGCATATAAATTATACATACAAAACGTTACTTGTTGTTAGGAGGAGAACATAAGACGAATGGCGCTGGTTCTGTTGTGTAAGAAGACTGGTGTAACACGTACACATCTAGTATGGATCTGTATTTTAGAATCTGCCTGTAAAATGGCTCAGCATTTAATGTGTGCTGGCTACTTGAACCGTAAGGGATTGGCCTGTGGTTGGGAGTTGGTGCTTGTCGTTTAATTGGTGTCTAGATTTGGAACTTGTCGTGTAGTATGTATCGGAATTTTCAGAGGTATAGGATTGTCAGGGTGTACAAAAGGACGTGTTTAGAGTCAGAAGAGTTTAACAATAACGTTCTGGTTTTGATTGTAAATGGTTCTCCGTATACGATGACCGTGCAAAAAGCATATTTCGAGTAATATTTGTGTATCTAGGTGTGGTTCGTTTTGGCCTAAAAATAACACACACAAAATGTGGCTGCGCTGTGTTGTAATCCTATGGTTTTGATGTGAAAATTCTTGATCTGTGGGTCGCTTCGCCCCAAAAAGTGTTAGTGTTGGATCTAATGTGTTGTAAGCTGTTGCAGCACAGTAGACGTGAGAATCGAGTTAGACGCAGACTCCATGGATTGAGCCTTTTACTCTTCTGATGTGTATATAGACCAACCTTACGAGGTGTTGGCTATAGATCATAAGATCTGTAGGCAAAACAAGTGAGCTGAGGAGGACACCAACATTCGATGTGATTACCTACAATATTTATCTAGAAAAGCTATTTAAAAAATGAAGCAGAGACACAACTGTCTGAGTGTAAACACTCCGTCATGTGACTGCACGAAAACCATTTTTCAGTATAGTGATGTTACTCTCAAAGTTCCTCCGAGCTGAAAGCCGTAAGAAGCAGTCATCAGTAGCATTGGCACGTCCACAGTGGGAAAAGTCATCGAAAGGTCCCATACTATGTACATCCGCCACGTCCGAACAAGATCACTTTGGTCACTCCGACAATCGCTCCTGGCACAAAAGTATCATCGCGGATACCATCATATTCAGAATTAACCTTCTTGGCATGGCAGAACAACAGTGAAAACCAGCAGTGCACTTTTTTGGTGATGTTATGAATGTAACTTACCGGCCATGTTATCCACTCTGCCATATTGGTAGTGCTCATGTGTGGTTGATTATACAATTGTGCAGGTTGAGTGACACCTATGGACAATCTATGGAGCTGTGTTCTTTATGCATTATACTCACTCAACATCAGTGGTAGGAGACCATGGGACCAAGATGACGCATCACGATTTTACATACGTATCCGAGCACAACAGAAGACTAGCACCGCCAGACCATAGTCACAGATCGAAAAGAGTGGAATTAGCTTTTCGACATACATTTCTGCTTCAAAAACAGTTAAATCGAAACCTCTCGACACTGTCGCCCAATGTGAACTACAAGACGTACGAGACGTGGCAAAATGAAGCCCAGCATGCCATTGGAGTATAGCTTGCAGGCACCCCCAGTGCTATAATAGACCCACCACCGGGCGAAGTGGCACAGAGGTAACGCACTGGACTCGCATTCGGGAGGATGGTGGTTCAAATCCACCTCCGGCCATCCAGATTTAAGTTTTCCGTGATTTCCCTAAATCACTCCAGGCAAATGCCGGGATGGTTACTTTCAAAGGGTATGGCAAATTTCCTTCCTCATCCTTATCCAAAACTCCGAGCGTTAGCTCTGTTCCTGATTACCAAGCTGTCGACGGGGCATTAAACGTAAGCTTCCTTCCTCTTTTTTCCAGACACAGCCCCCAAGAGCCACCGCCCTGGCGAAGTAGGGTTAACCTGTAGGACAGCGGAAAGCTCTCAAGATTTTTTGACGTAAATGTTTTTGTAGTTGTCAGATAAGTCGAGAAGCTAGTTCTCTTCTTTGTCTGTGGCCACACATGTTTACCTTATGTTGTTCAAAAATTTTTCAAATGTTTGTAGAACTTATGGGACTTAACTACGGGATCATCAGTCCCTAAGCTTACAAACTACTTATGAACTAGCTAACACTAAGGACAGCACAAATATCCATGCCCGAGGGGGATTCGAACCCCCGACCGTAGTGGCCGTGCAGACAGTGACTGGAGCGCCTCAGTCCCCTCGGCCACCGCGGCCGGCTTTTGTTGTTCTGAGTTAGGAACATTTTTCCCTGGTTACCACTTTTATTCTACCATAGATGATTGATTTGAAATTAGGTCTTCAAACTATCCTTACGAAAAACTTACGATTGTTTTACGGTAATTACTTAAAAGCGTAACCCCCTGAGGCCCTATATGCATAGTTATACTCCAGACCTTTTACCTTAGTGCACTCTGTGTGCGAGAAACACGTTATTAATCATTGAAAGTATAAATGAATACTTTTTTTTTTTTTTTTTTTTTTTTTTTTTTTTTTTTTTTTTTTTTTACTTTCGTGACTTGATTGTTGACTACAGCGATACAGCGAAAATAACTGTAACTCTCTGATGGCATTCTGTCAAAGAATTCAACTGCAAAAGGTAATCTTATCGTCTCTGTTCGTAGGGCGTATGAATGAAGTAGTGTTTTTTCCGTCGTCGTCATCATCATGATTGATAATGCCTTTCAGCGTTCAGTCTGGAGCACAGACCCCCTAACAAAATTCCTCTATGACCCCATATTCATTGCAAATGTTAATGCCTTTTACTTCAAAATCATCCTTGTCCGAATCTAAGTAATATCTACCCCGACTCCACTTACCCTCTACTGACGAACATATGAGCTTCTTAGGTAAACTTGTTTCTCGCATGTATGTGACATGACCCAACCATATCAGACTGTTTTCTAAGTGTTTCATCTATTGTGCTGATTCCTTGTTTTTGAGTTCATGTTTTTTCCCTCATAATTTTTTCTCTGTTCATATATTTAGTTCAGTGTTGAAATAACTGTATAATGTTACTTTTAAACGATGTATAAAAGCTGTAGCAAGCAGTTAAAAATTGATGCATTATGCATATAATGATGCTTCCTAATATCATTCTTCTTCTTCTTAATACAGAGAGGTGGAAAAAATGGGAAAACCTGTATAGATTCCTTCCTATTAGTATGTAAATGTGTATTCTGTTGCAGAATATTTTTCGTAATTGAAATTAGTTTAGGTCTGGAGTGGTTAACGTATTTAATGTAAGAAAATAGAACTAGAATTAACTGACAAAATTCTATCGTCTTGACATCTAACGAGTCTCAGCACGCACTGAATTTAACTCGACTTTAAACCCTCATATTTCAAAAATGTATAATCATTACTGAATTTAATAAAATCGTTCTTACTTTATCGATTTAGCTACCAATATGTAAAGTTTGTGGAGGCGAGAGTTGTAATTAAAAAAAAAAAAAGACTTTTTCTGTTTACTGGGTTCGTGACCTGCGTAGACGTTGATAATCGGGCCAGAATTACAATGTACCTTGCGGCGTTGAAGGTAGTTTCTTCAAGTAGAAGTTCCTTGTACATACTGCCTTGGCTATCGAAAAAGTTGATGAGCCATTCCATGCTTTGGCGTTTAGTTGCAGAGTCAAACCGGAGATATCAGGTTTCATCCTCAGTTACAATACGGTTCAAGAAATTCGGTGTCGCATCCATCGTTTCGACAAAATCCCAATAAGCCTCTAAACGTGCTTATTTCTGATCGTCAATCAAGTGATGGGTAACAAGACAACATGTTTTCCTCTTCCCTAATATCTGGGTAAGGATTTGTCACACGAATTCACGGTTAATCTGCAGTTCATCCGCTATCATGCTCATAGTTACGCGACAATCGTTCGTGAATAATCTCATGTCATAACATTCTCAATGTTTAAGTCACTGACGGCGGTCGTCCAGTACAGGAACTGTAAGAAACACTTTCCCAACCTCCTAAAAATGGGTGATCCACTCGTGCACATATTTCATGGCCAGCACATGCTCCCAAAACAATGTAGCACCATCACATACGTTTCTTTAGGTGTCTTAGTAAACTTAGAACAGAATTTTCAATTGATCCTTTGCTCGTTCATTGCACTGTTCTCAGTTGAGAACCAACGCACTTTGTCCAACAGGTGTAACATGGAACACACACGGTCCTCAATTGAGCTACGATGGGGGCAGGTTGTCAACACTGGTCGCTATGCAGTGCTATGTTGCCCGATCGACCATTCTGACTTCATTCAACGAAATTTATTGTCAGAGGATGTATAACTGATTGGAAGTGCAAACCGAAGGAGCTTAAAGAAGAAACCGAAATGCCAGAGATGGTCATAAGCTTTTTGGACATCGAGAGAGGAATAGGTGGGGGCGGTGCTTCTTCAAATAAACTGAGGTGTGTAGTTTCTTCATTGTTTATATTTGAAGCCCATATGGGCAGGCTAGCAGCAACTTAATACGCTGCACTCCTGGCGACAACATTATACAGGAATATCGAGACGAAAAACAAACATTAAAGAGGGTTAAAATTAGCTACTCTAAAATATCCTTACATTACCTTCGTCTTTTGTATATCAAGTCACATGTAAGAGATGAAAAGAGCCATGGTGAAAAATGAGAGCATACCACAACGAAAACACAACACACTGAGGAACGACAGTAAAATTCCCAGGCGCCGACTATTGGTCAGCCGTATTCGTCGGGCGCAACAAATTAAAAAACACAGAAACACTGTAGTAATTCAATGGAACACAAAACATAACTTTGGCTACAACTTACTACCACTGATGAAGCCAGATCTCAAAAGGGTGGTGGGAGGAGGTGTGGGAGATTGGTGAGGAGAGGGTTCACAGAACTCCAGGAACAGGATGGCGGGGGAGGTAGCGGTACGATAGGAAGAGAGGCCCAATGTACGAGGGGAGGAGGTAGGTGAGAAAGTAGTGATGGGGGGGGCGGGCATCAAAGATGGTAGTTTGGGTAGATTCCAGCACACAGGCATCATGCCTAGGGATAGGGTGTGGAGGGTGTGTGAACGTGCAGAGCTGGCGGAATATAGCAGTGGAGGCGTGGCAGAGGCCCCCCGATTGGTGAGGAAGGTATAAAACATGGGGTTCTGGGAACTGAGCGTACAGACGGTGTAGTAGGTGCAGATATTTTTAAGGAGCTGCAGGAAGTGGGGAGTGGGGGAGGAATAAGGCGTAGCCGATCTTTGTGGGGGATGGGACACGGATATTGTAGGCCGAGGCAGAGTGCGTGGCACTCTAGGATTTATAAGGCAGGTGAGAGTTTGAGAGAGTCAGGCCTTTCATTGAACAATGTTTAGGTGGGAAGTTCAGGAGAGGGATCGATCCACGCTGAGGAACGGTATCTGGGGGTAGAGATGAGGTGTACGGAGCGGCCATGAAGTGTGAGATGAATTCACACTGTCCGTCACGTCAACGTCACGTCACGGAACCGTCACGTCAAGTTGTATTCACAGTGTCCGTCCGTGTCCGTCACGTCAATTCGTCCATCTCAATACCACAGAGTAACATATACAGAGAAAAACAGCCCACCCCAAACCACTGTCCTGCGCCTCCTCGTAGTTCCGTAAGATGCTAGCAGGTGTCAGGCGGTTCGCTGGCTTAGGGTGCCTCTCGCACGTCAGAGGGTAGCGTGGAGGGGAGGCTGAGGGGAGAGCTCGTGCCGCCTGCCACGAGGCCACGGCTGTGTCCGGCTTGCTGGGGTTTGAGGGGAGGTGGTGGTGGGGACAGCCGCTACCTGCCGCCTGCTCTGGCCAGTTTAAAGGACTGCTTCTGACCGCAGCGCCATCATGGGACATCTTACGGAACTGCTGGAAAACCTCCCTCCCGCACCCCGGAGCGTAGAACCGGGCCCTTACGGAGGTTTCCCGTCTGTATATATTTGTCTGTGTCAATACGTAATGTTGAAAGTGAGGGTATGAGTGGCGATTGTTATGTAGAAAGTCATAATTTAATACTAGAAAGGGGGAACAACAACGCTAAATGTTATTAACGGCCAAAGAAAACTTTACAGTGTATGTTTTTGGCGAACTTACTGGGAACTGAGACAACATTTCAAAACATCGACATCTATTTTCAAGCGAAAAAATAAACATATGAAGACATCAATCCATACTTGTAAGAGCATACATAGCGCCTGTATACTTTACCCATTACGACTTGCTCGCTAACATTGTTAATACCGTCGTAAACAACAGAATTTTTGTCTTTCATTAGCACTGACCTTTTCATTTAAATTGTTATTTAATGAAAAATGCGTAATTAAATTACAATCTTATTCAAATAAACAGTTTGCTTCAGTCTTTCCTGTTACAATGTTACGTAACATTAACCATTTTTTTGTTTCAGATATCCGACCTCGATTTTAGGGGGACACTCAATTGACAAAAATATTTAAGTCGTCATGAAACATTTGAGATTTACACTTATAACGAAGTATAACAACAAAATAAAGATGAATGAGACACATTTGCATATAAGCAGTGCAATCGTCGACTGCAACATGTAATTCGCATGACGAAAATAGGTTAACTGACGGTGTTAACATCTACATCTACATAGATACTCTGCAAATCACATTCAAGTGCCTGGCAGAGGGTTTATTAACCACTTTCATAACTTTTCTCTGCCGTTCCATTCTCTAATAGCGCGCGGGAAGAAAGAACACCCAAATCGTTCCGTTTTCGATCTGATTTCTCTTATTTTATTGGGATGGTCATGTCTCCCTAAGTAGGTGGGTGCTAGCAAAATATTTTCACATTCATAAGTAAAAGTAGGTGATTGAAACTTCGCAAACAGATCACGCCGCAATGAATAACGTCTTTCTTTTAATAATTTCCACCCCCATTCGTGCAACATTTCCGTGACGCTTTCCCCCCGTAACGTGATAAAACAAAATGAGCTGCCCTTCTCTGAACCTTCTCAATATCTTTTGTCAGTCCCAACTGGTGAGGGTCCCACAAGGGGCAACTGTACTCCAGGAGAGGACGCACAAGTGTGATGTAGGCAGTCTCTTTGGTGGAGCTGGTGCATCTTCGAAGCGTTCTGCCGATGAAACGTAACCTTTGGTTCGCCTTCTCCACAATATTTTCTATGTGTTCTCTCCAGTCAAAGTTGTTCGTAATTGTAACTCGTAGATATTTGGTAGAATCTACGACCTTATGGTTTGACTGATTTATCGCGTAATTGAAGTTCAGCGGATTTCTTTTAGTGGTCATGTGTATTACTTCACACTTTTCTTTATTTAGTGTCAATTGCCAATTTTCGCACCATGCAGAAATTTTGTCTAAATCGCTTTGCAGTTGCTTTTGATCCTCTGTTGACTTCACTAACCGTTAAACGACAGCTTCATCCGCGAACAATCTAAGGGAGCAGAAATTTTGTCTAAATCGCTTTGCAGTTGCTTTTGATCCTCTGTTGACTTCACTAACCGATAAACGACAGCATCATCCGCGAACAATCTAAGGGAGCTATTCAGATTGTCTCCTAAATCGTTTATAAACACGAGGAAGAGTAGGGGACCTATAACGCTTCCCTGTGGAACGCCAGATATCACTTCTGTTTTACTCGATGACTTACCGTCAATTACAACGAACTGTGTTCTTTCTCATAGGAAATCGTGAATCCAACCGCACAATTGGGGAGATATTCCATAAGCACGCAATTTCATAAGAAGCCACTTGTGGGGTACAGTGTCAAAAGCCTTCCTGAAATCCAGAAATATGGAATCGATTTGAGATCCCTTGTCGATGGCACTTAACACTTCATGTGAATAAAGGGCAAGCTGTGATTTCTTCTCGAGAAAGCTCGACGGACGTTGACGTGACGTGACGGTCCGATGACGGACAGTGTGAGTGCCGCTATTAAAAATTCATTGCGGAATGTACTGACGGACGGTGACGTGACGTGACGTGACGGACAGTGTGAATTGGCCTTTAACAGTAAGGAAGCATTGGTTGCAACACGAGAAATAACGGGACAGGTGTTCTCGTAGAAGGTGTTGGTGTTGTTGGAGAGAGTAGGCGATGGTGTACTGACCGTATGATAGATGAGCCTGCCAGAACGGTCGAGGTCCTCGAACGTGGTGATGGCGGGCGTCTTGTGGGGGCTGCGCATGAATGAGACACATTTGCATATAAGCAGTGCAATCGTCGACTGCAACATGTAATTCGCGTGACGAAAATAGGTTAACTGATGGTGTTAGCAGTCGGCCGTTCCGTCAAAACATTCTTCTCGAGAAAGCTCGACGGACGTTGACGTGACGTGACGGTCCGATGTCGGACAATGTGAATGCCGCCATTAGAAATACATTGCGGAATGTTGTGACGCACGGTGACGTGACGTGACGTGACAGACATTGTGAATTGGCGTTTAACAGTAAGGAAGCATTGGTTGCAACACGAGAAATATCGGGACAGGTGTTCTTGTAGAAAGTGTTGGGGTCGTTGGAGAGGGTAGGCGATGGTGTACTGACCGTATGATAGATGAGCATGCCAGAACGGTCGAGGTCCTCGAGCGTGGTGATGGCGGGCGTCTTGTGGGGGCTGCGCATGAATGAGACACATTTGCATATAAGCAGTGCAATCGTCGACTGCAACATGTAATTCGCGTGACGAAAATAGGTTAACTGACGGTGTTACCAGAAGGCCGTTCCGTCAAAACATTCTTCTCGAGAAAGCTCGACGGACGTTGACGTGACGTGACGTGACGTGACCGTCAGTGTGAATTGGCCTTTAACAGTAAGGAAACATTGGTTGCAACACGAGAAATAACGGGACAGGTGTTCTTGTAGAAGGTGTTGGGGTTGTTGAAGCGAGTAGGCGATGGTGTACTGACCGTGTGGTACATAAGCATTCCAGAACGGTCGAGGTCCTCGAGCGTGGTGATGGCGGGCGTCTTGTGGGGGCTGTGCATGAACGAAACACATTTGCATGTAAGCAGTGCAATCGTCGACTGCAACATGTAATTCGCGTGACGAAAATAGGTTAATTGACGGTGTTAGCAGACGCCCGTTCCGTCAAAATTCTCTTCTCGAGAAAGCTCGACGGACGTTGACGTGACGTGACGGTCCGATGAAGAACAGTGTGAATGCCGCCATTAGAAATACATTGCGGAGTGTTCTGACGGACGGTGACGTGACGTGACGTGACGGACAGTGTGAATTGGCCTTTAACAGTAAGGCAGCATTGGTTGCAACACGAGAAAAACGGGACAGGTGTTCTTGTAGAAGGTGTTGGGGTTGTTGGAGAGAGTAGGCGACGGTGTACTGACCGTATGATAGATGAGCATGCCAGAACGGTCGAGGTCCTCGAGCGTGGTGATGGCGGGCGTCTTGTGGGGGCTGCGCACGACGCCGACGACGGCGCTCTGGTAGAGCGTGGCGAGCACCAGGCTGAGCAGCGCGACGGCGCCCACGTGGCAGCGCTCGGCGGCGCCGGCGGACGCGCGCCGCCTCAGGCCGCGCGGCCAGTCCATCGACAGCAGCGCCACCAGCATGTCCGCCAGGCTGCGCCGCAGCGGCGCGCGGCCCGCCCACCCGTGCACCCTGCCGGTCGCCACGCACGCTCTGAGCGTCTGCAGTCTGATTGCAATTACTCGCTAGACGACAGTCCACACGCTGCAGCTGGCGTCCTCCAGTCCAAACAGCTTACATTGCCAAACTGTCACAACAACTGGTTAATCGAATTCCATCTCCTTATCTGACTTTCCTTCTGGATTTGCATTACTGCCGAGTCAGCCATTTTTAATTTTAATGTATTGTTATAAAAATGGCTGCCGGCCGCGGTGGCCGAGGGGACTGAGGCGTTCCTGTCGCGGTCTGCATGGCCATCACGGTCGGGGGTTCGAATCCCCCCTCGGGCATGGACATTTGTGCAGTCCTTAGTATTAGCTAGTTCATAAGTAGTTTGTAAGTTGAGGGACTGAGGACCCCGTAGTTAAGTCTATAACAATACATTTCATTCCAATCCATGATGGTGGTGGTGGTGGCGGCTGGTGCAGCAACAGTGTTGAATAATTAAGAAATGTTCAGTCTCTGTTGCAATATTTTATTACCCAATGACGCGTTTCGCGCTGTTAGCGCATCGTCATATTGGGCGGAGATGGAGCCACAGAGCTATCTATAGCTGTGTAGGAGGAATCTTAACAATTGTTGTCATTGGGCGCCATAGCAGCAAATGAGTTGCTGTCGCGGCAGGTCACGTTTACAACTGGTAATGGCGCTGCTATGGCGCCCAATGACAACAATTGTTAAGATTCCTCCTACACAGCTATAGATAGCTCTTTGGCTCCATCTCCGCCCAATCTGACGATGCGCTAACAGCGCGAAACGCGTCATTGGATAATAAATTATTGCAACAGAGACTGAACATTTTTTAATTATTCAACACTGTTGCTGCACCAGCCGCCACCACCACCACCATCATGGATTGGAATGAAATGTATTGTTATGGGACTTAACTGTGGGGTTAGTTAGTTTGTAAGTTCAGGGACTGATTATCCCGCAGTTAAGTCACATCAACTTCACATACATTTGAAAATTCATGTTGTTGTTGTTGTTGTTGTTGTTGTTGTTAAAAACCATCCGTTTGCTTTGCTATCTACTGTTAGGGTTCCAACTGGAGTATTTTCCCTGCAAGCAACCTCATGTTTGACAAACAAACAATGGGCTTCCATCACATGCCACTGAGTTTGTGTCTGTCTGGCAGTAGCCTCGAATATTCAGGGTGTTACAAAAAGGTACGCCCAAACTTTCAGGAAACATTCATCACACACAAAGAAAGAAAATATATTATGTGGACATGTGTCTGGAAACGCTTAATTTCCATGTTAGAGCTAATTTTATTACTTCTCTTCAAATCACATTAATCATGGAATGGAAACACACATCAACAGAACGTATTAGCGTGACTTCAAACACTTTGTTACAGGAAATCTTCAAAATGTCCACCGTTAGCGAGGATACATGCACCCACCCTCCATAGCATGATATCCCTGATGCGCTGATGCAGCCCTGGAGAATGGCGTATTGTATCACAGCCGTTCACAGTACGAGCACGAAGAGTCTCTACATTTGGTACCGGTGTTGCGTAGACAAGAGCTTTCAAATGCTCTCATAAATGAAAGTCAAAAGGGTTGAGGTCAGGAGAGCATGGAGGCCATGGAATTGGTCAGCCTCTAGCAATCCATCGGTCACCGAATCTGTTGCTGAGAAGCGTACGAACACATAGACTGAAAAGTGCAGGAGCTCCATCGTGGATGAACCACGTGTTGTGTCGTACTTGTAAAGGTACATGTTGAAGCAGCACAGGTAGAGTATCCAATACGATATCATGATAACGTTCTCCAGTGAGCGTAGGTGGAAGAACATGAGGCCCCATCAAGACATTACCAACAATTCCTGCCCAAACGTTCACAGAAAATCTGTGTTGATGATGTGAATGAGGAAGTACAGTACATACAAACGAAACAATTGGGTATTTTGACAATTTTCTGCACGAATTATTTCAATTTACATTTAAAGATAAATACTAAAATGAGCTCTAACATGGAAATTAAACGTTTCCAAACACATGCCCACCTACCATATTTTCTTTCTTTGTGTGTGAAGAATGTTTCCTGAAAGTTTGGCCATACCGTTTGTAACACCCTGTATACTGCATACTTAGAGGCAATGACTTCTGCAAGTATAGTAATTACTGTCTCGAATTACCACCACAAATACTCTGTGTGGGGTACCAAATTGATCAGAAAAAAGAGACCTACCTCCATGCTCACTAGGCAGACGTCTTAACCACTGGATCAATGCAGCACTAGCGATTAAAGCACCTCAAAATATTGCAAGTACGGCTTCCCTCCACGTCACAAACTCTAATTCGTTTCTGTTTTAAGACATCTGCCTAGTGAGCATGGAGGTCCGGGTTCGATTCCTGGCCGCAGCAAAAATTATAATTCAATGCTTCACCTTTAACTTCAATGTCTTTGACATTTTCGAGACGCAAAACAGTCCCTGGGTGTATAAATTTATACGTTTCTTGCAGTGGCCAGTCGAGCAACAGCTGAATATCATGTATTTGACTGTAATGTTTTTAAAGGAAACGCCTTTAGACCAATTCACACTGTCCGTTCCGTCACGTCACGGCACTTCACCGTCCGTCAGAACATTCCGCAATGCATTTCTAATGGCGGCATTCACACTGTCCGTCACCGACCGTCACGTCACGTCAATGTCACGTCAAGCTTTCTCGAGAAGAATGTTTTGATGAAACGGTCGTCTGCTAACATCGCAAGTTAACCTATTTTCGTCACGTGAATTACATGTTGCAGTTTAAGATTGCACTGTTTATATGGAAATGTCTTATTCGTCTTTATTTTGTTGTTATACTTCGTTTTAGGGGTAAATCTCAAATGTTTCATGACGACTTAAATATTTTTGTCACTTGAGTGTCCCCCTAAAATCAATGTCGGATATCTGAAATCAAAAAAAGGTTTATGTTACGTAACATTGTAACAGGAAAGACTGAAGCAAACTGTTTATTAGAATAAGATTGTAATTTTATTACGCATTTTTCATTAAATAACTCTTTCAATGAAAAAATCAGTGATAATGAAAGACAAAAATTCAGTTGTTACGGCGGTATTAACAATGTCAACGACCAAATCGTAATGGAAAAAATAAAAAGGCGCTATTTATGCTCTTGTAAGTATTGTTTGATGTTTTCATATGATTATTTTTTCGTTTGAAAATAATGTCGATATTTTGAAATGTTGTTTCATTTCTCAGTAAGTTGACCAAAAACATACACTGTAAAGTTTTCTTTGACCGTCAATAACATTTAGCGTTGTTGTTCCCTCAATTCTAGTATTGAACTATGACTTTCTACATCATAGATCGCCTTTCATAACCACACTTTCAACATCGCGTATTGAGACGGGCGAAATGACGTGACAGACGTCGGACACTGACGGATAGTGTCAATACAACTTGACGTGACGGTGCCGTGACGTGACGTTGACGTGACGGACAGTGTGAATTGACCTTTTTTGCTACTGCAATGAAGGGTTTTATTTTTATAAGTCACCCATACGAGTTTCGCCTTTGTCACAAGGCATCATCGGTGGGTGTCCTGAAATATTTACATGTTTCTGTTTAACATAAATGTCAAATTTCTTACATATGTACAAAACATTTCGTTTCTGATTTAAAACAGTTCGTTGTTTGCTATAAAATGGTGTACTTACAGCACTTGCTACTCCACATCAGTCTCTTTCTGGCAACCAGATCGAAAGGTTCCACTGTTTTCTAAAAAAACTTTGCATTTTTCTGGTTCCACTGTCATCTGCAGCCATACTGTGTCAACTGTAGTTTGTTTTTTAGTGCTGCCAACCTTCTCAGCTTATTTGAAATTCAACTGTTTCATTGAGAGTGTGATGAAGGTATCTTTGCGCGCGCGCGCGTGTGTGTGTGTATTGTGTGTGTGTGTGTGTGTGTGTGTGTGTGTGTGTATGTGTCTGTGAGTGTTTGTAGGGTTTTTTCTTCTTTTTTGTGTGTGTGTCTGTGTGTATGTGGGGGGGGGGGGTTGATTTTGTGATTATGTGTTGGGATTTGTGTCTACCATATGGTCAATCAGTGAGAACAATCATTGATTAGAATAAGTAAAGAAAAACATCTCCTAACATTACAAGATAATTATCACATATATAAAACAAAAGCTGAGAAAAAGTTGCTACTAAATGACCAAATAAACCTGACCAAACAGTCATTGTTCTCACTGATTGACCATATGATAGACACAAATCCCAACACATAATCACAAACCCAACCCCCCCCCCCAAACACACACAGAAACACCTAAAAATAAAAAATAAAAAATAAAATAAATAAATAAATAAAAAGCCCTTACAAACACTCACACGCATACACACTCACACTTCACATACACACCCAGACACACACACACACACTCACTCACAAAAAATGTTCAAATGTTTGTTAAGCTTATGGGACTTAACTACGGGGTCATCAGTCCCTAAACTTACAAACTACTTATCAACTACCTTATACTGAAGACGGCACAAATATCCATGCCCGAGGGGGGATTCGAACCCCCGACCGTAGTGGCCGTACAGACCGTGACTGGTGCGCCTCAGTCCCCTCGGCCACCGCGGCCGGCACCCACTCACACTTAACATACACACACACACACACACACACACACACACTTACTCACACTTAACATACACACGCGCGCGCGCGCGCGCGCGCGCGCGCGCGCGCAGAGATACCTTCAACACACTCTCAATGAAACAGTTGAATTTCAAATAAGCTGATAAGGTTGGCAGCACTACAAAACAAACTACAGTGGACACAGTATGGCTGCAGATGACAGTGGAACCAGAAAAATGCAAAGTTTTTTTTTAGAAAACAGTGGAACCTTTCGACCTGGTTGCCAGAAAGAGACTGATGTTGAGCAGCAAGTGCTGTAAGTACACCATTTTATAGCAAACAACGAACTGTTTTAAATCAGAAACGAAATGTTTTGTACATATGTAAGAGCCGGCCGCGGTGGTCGAGGGGACTGCGGCGCGTCAGTCTCGGTCTGCACGGCCACTACGGTCGGGGGTTCGAACCCCCCCTCGGGCATGGATATTTGTGTCGTACTTAGTGTTAGCTAGTTCATAAGAAGTTTGTAAGTTTAGGGACTGATGACCCCGTAGTTAAGTCCCATAAGCTATACAAACATTTGAACATATGTAAGAAACCTAACCTTTATGTTAAACAGAAAAAAATTAAGTATTTCAGGACACCCACTGTTGATGTCTTGTGACAAAGGCGAAAGGCGTATGGGTGACTTATAAAAATAAAAGCCTTCATTGCAGGAGCAAAAGGCGTTTCCTTTAAAAACATTACAGTGAAATACATAGTATAAATTTATAATTACAGTAGAACCTCTCAAACTCGATACAATGTGGACTTAAAGGTTGTTGAGTTTTGAGGTTGTCGAGTTTTAGGGAACTTAAATAAAAATAACTAGAAGTTGAATAAAAACGCTTATTTAGAGTATTAAAACTGTACATTTTTTGATTTATTATATATTTATATCAACATTTGTAACTTATCAAAAAATCAAAAATAATTTTGAGACAAAAGGCCTAGTAGAACCTGAAAATACAGTGTTCATTACTATTATTACTGACGTGGTTTATGCTGCTTATAAAAAGTCTATCACAGTTCATTATGGGAAGTTTTCTGAACACTATAAGAAAAGTGTAAAATAAAACTTACTGACGTCGTTTGAAAGCCCTGTGATTGAAGACTACGTTTCTGTCTCCACACGGGTCATGATATAGGTGTTCCCTTCTCCCTGTGCACACGGAACCATTGGTAAAGGGTTTCGCCAACTTTTCTCATGGTTTTTTTTCCGCGATGGATTCTATACACTGTCTTTTCAAACACCAGGATTCAATTACAGATTTCTTTTTCTTCCAACCAGGCACTGTAGACCTACCGATGTTCAAATCCAACGCTATTTTATTTACGCTTTCACCACGCTCAAGTCTTTTTAGGGCACCAAACTTTGCTTCCACTGACACTGACACTTGTTTTCTTCTCCGCCATACTGTCGCTCTATATTCCAGCACAAAACTTGTTTAAACAATTGTCAACCACTCTCGAACAAAGGCAACTGACCACAACTGTGTCTCAACAAACACTAAACTGAACGCCCAGTGACGACAGTGTACCGAGGGTAGTTTATGACCTGCCCGAGAATCCCAGGTCAACGCGCGGCCTCACGATAAGGAAAGTGGCCACAGAAATCCCCGAACAGGTGCAAGCAATAGCCCGCCCCAGCTGGGCAAGTAAAGGGTGCGTTGAACGACCTTGGAAAACACAGTAACCTAGTCTGAGTCTCTTGCGATCGCGGGCGGCCTATGTACTGATGGAAAGCTTTACGTTATGGGCGATGTAAAAAAAAAAAAAAAAAAAAAAAAAAAAAAAAAAAAATTAATTCACCAGCCCTGTCGAGTTTTACGGAATGTCGAGTTTTCGGGAATCGAGTTTGAGAGGTTCTACTGTATAATGAATTTCGGAAAGCTGTGTTTAGCAGCTATCACCGGCAACACTGCATGCCGTACCTGCCTATGGCGTACCAGACGAGGCTGGTGGCGAGGTATGTGGCGAGCACGCAGTACCAGAGGCGGCGGCTGAAGATGCCCGCCATCTGCGACCAGAGCGGCAGGCTGGCGCGCGGCGGCGCCACCACCACCATGCGCGTGGTCAGCGCCGGCGGCAGCACGCGGCCGTACGGAGAGCCGGGCGCCACGTGCATCAGGCCGATCGTCACGTCGAAGAAGCCCAGCTGGGCGAAGTTGGTGTCCCTGCAGAGTAGCGGGGCGCAGTCAATTCCTGCACACTACCTGTGCTGGCAGATATAGACTCTGACCATAACTTGTTGGTCATGAACTGTAGGATGAAACTGAAGAAACTACCAAGAGGTAGGCCGGCCGCGGTGGCCGAGGGGACTAAGGCGCTCCAGTCTCGTTCTGCACGGCCACTACGATAGGGGGTTCGAATCACCCATCGGGCATGGATATTTGTGCCGTCCTAGTTCGTAAGTAGTTCATAAGTAGTTCGTAAGTTTAGGGATTGATGCCCCGTAGTTAAGTCCCATAAACTATACAAACATTTGAAATTTTTGAAACAAAAAGGTAGGAAAATAAGGAGATGGGACCTGGATAAATTGAAGGAACCTGAAGTTTTTGAGAATTTCAGAGGGAGCTTGAGGCAACAATTGACAGAAATGGGGGAAAATAAACAATAGAGAAGGAATGGGTAAAATTGAGAGATGAAATAATTTAGGTAGCAGAGGACAAAATAGTTAGGAAGGCAAGACCTACAAAAAAATCCTTGGATATCACAGGAGATACTAAATTTAATTGATGAAGGGAGAAAATATAAACATGCAGTAAATGAAACAGGCAAAATGGAGTACAGGCGACTAAGAAATGAGATTGACAGGAAGTGCAAAATGGCTAAGTAGGAGTGGATAGAAGGCAAATGCAAGGATGTAGAAGAATTTATAAATAGGGGAAAAATAAAAAAAATGTTCAAATGTTTTTATAGTCTATGGGACTTAACTACAGGGTGAGCAGTCCCTAAACTTACAAACTACGTATGAACTAACTACCACTAAGGACGGCACAAATATCCATGCCCCAGGGGGGATTCGAACCCCCGACCGTAGTGGCCGTGCAGACCGTGACTGGAGCGCCTTAGTCCCCTCGGCCACCGCGGCCGGCGGGGAAAAATAGATACAGCCTATACGAAAATAAAGGAAACATTTGGAGATAAGGAATACAGCTCTATGAATATCAAGGACACTGATGGAAAACCAGTTCACAGCATAGAAGGGAAAGCTGTATATAGAGTACATATACTCTATATATATAGAGAGTATATAGAGGGGCTCTACAAAGGAAATGAACTTCGAGATAATATTGTAGGAATGGAAGAGGATGTAGATGAAGACGAAATAGGAGATACTATACTGAGAGAAGAATTTGACAGAGCCCTGAAAGACCTAAGTCGAAAACAAGGCCCCGGGAGTAAATGATATTCCCTCAGAGCTACTGAAGTCTCTGGGAGAACCAGCCATGACAAAATTGTTTCATCTGGTGTGTAAGATGTATGAGACAGTTGAAGTACTCTCAGACCTTAAGAAAAATGTTATAAACCCCATTCCAAAGAAAGCAGGTGCAGACAGGTCTGAAAACTACAGAACGATCAGTTTAAGTCATGGTTGCAAAATATTAACACGAATTATTTACAGAAGTTGGAAAAGCTGGTAGAAGCCGACCTCTGAGAAGATCAGTTTGGGTTCAGGAGAAATGTAGGAACACGGGAGGCAATACTCACTTTACGACTTATCCTAGAAGATAGATTAAGAAAAGGCAAATCTACTTATCTATCTTTTGTAGATTTGGAGAAGGCTTTTGACAATGTTGATTGGAATAAACTCTTTCAAGTTCTGAAGCAAGCAGGAGTAAAATATAGGGAGCGTAAGGTTATTTACAACTTGTACAAAAACCAGACAGCCGTTGTCAGAAAATGAAGGTCATTGAGGAGTAAGACAGGGTTGTAGCCTTTCTCCAATGTTATTCAATTTGTACATTGAGCAAGCTATAAAGGAAAGCAAGGAGAAATTTGGAGAAGGAATTAAAGTTCAGGGTGAAGAATTAAAAACCTTGCGTTTTGCCGACAACATTGTAATTCTGTCAGATACAGCACACGATCTGGAAGAGCAGTTGAACGGAATGGACAGTGTGCTCAAAGGTGCATATAAGACGAACATTAACAAGAGCAAATCAAGGGTAATGGAGTGCAGTCTAAGAAAATCAGGTGATGCTGAAGGAATTAGATTAGGAAATGAAGCAATAAAGGAGATATATGAGTTTTGATACTTGGGCAGTAAAATAAGAATTGATGGTCTTGATGGTCGCAGTACAGAGGATTTAAAATGCTGAAGGTCAATGGGTAGAAAAGCGTTCTTGAAAAATAGAAATTTTTTAACATCCAATACTAATTTAAGCCTAAGAAAGTCCTTGCTGAAGGCATTTGTTTGGAGTGTTGCCTTGTATGGGAGTGAAACATGAACGATAAACAGTGTGGACAGGAAGAGGATTGAGGCTTTCGAAATGTGGTGCTACAGAAGAATGCTGAAGATTAGGTGGGTGGATCGCGTAACTAATAAGGTGGTACTGAACAGAATCGGGGAGAAAAGAAATTTCTGGCATACGTGACTAAAAGAAGGGATAGATTGGTAGGACACATTCTTAGACATCAAGGAATTGTGAATTTAGCGTTGGAGGGAAGTGTGTGGGGTAAAAACCGCAGAGGAAGACCAAGAGATGGATACAGTAAGCAGATTCAGACAGATGTTAGTTGCTGTTCTTATGTGGAGATGAAGAGGCTTGCTCAGGATAGGATATTGTGGAGAGCTGCATCAAACCAGTCTCCGGGCTGAAGACCACAACAACAATCTGTGGTGGATCTTCACACCTCAACTCCTTCAGATGTACTGGTAAGGAGCTCCAGTTAATACCCCGTCAATACGGATGAAACACGATAACGGGATGATCGTGAAAAAAAGAAGCCAAATTGCAACAGGGAACAATCTAAAGATGTTGTGGCGTCGTTATTTGTCACATCGCCGACGGTCTACACAAATCGCCGTGCAAATTGAAGAAGAGCTAATATGTCTCTCCATGATACTTCTAATGTAAAGAAGTTGTGGCGTTGTTATTCGTCACATCGCCGACAGTCTACACAAATCGGCGTGCAACTTGAAGAAGAGTCAATATGTCACTCCATGATACTTCTAATCTACAGATGTTGTCACGTCGTTATTCGTCACATCGCCGATGGTCTACACAAATCGCCGTGCAACTGGAAGAAGAGTCAATATGTCACTCCATGATGCTTCTAATCTACAGATGTTGTGGCATCGTTATTCGTCACATCGCCGATGGTCTACACAAATCGCTGTGCAACTTGAAGAAGAGTCAATATGTCACTCCATGACACTTCTAATCTAAAGATGTTGTGGCGTCATTATTTGTCACATCGCCGATGGTCTACACAAATCGCTGTGCAACTTGAAGAAGAGTCAATATGTCACTCCATGATACTTCTAATCTACAGATGTTGTCGCGTCGTTATTCGTCACATCGACGATGGTCTACACAAATCGCCGTGCAACTAAAGAAGAGTCAATATGTCATTCCATGATGCTTCTAATCTACAGATGTTGTGGCATCGTTATTCGTCACATCGCCGATGGTCTACACAAATCGCTGTGCAACTTGAAGAAGAGTCAATATGTCACTCCATGATACTTCTAATCTAAAGATGTTGTGGCGTCATTATTCGTCACATCGCCGATGGTCTACACAAATCGCTGTGCAACTTGAAGAAGAGTCAATATGTCACTCCATGATACTTCTAATCTAAAGATGTTGTGGCATCGTTATTCGTCACATCGCCGATGGTCTACACAAATCGCTGTTCAACTTGAAGAGTCAATATGTCACTCCATGACACTTCTGTCGCCAGAGGCGCCAGCATTGCCTCTCTGCCTGCTTTGTGCGCCAGACAATACGAAGAAGTGGGCTGGCCTAGATATGCCGACGCACTACAGCCCGATAGTAGATGAGTATAAGAGTTGGGCTGTTCCAGTCAGTACCAGGAAGTTCCACGAGTCACAGAAGAGTGCCATCCACGTGAGCCAGCAGTCTTAATTTTGCTATTGAAAGAGAAGAACTTTATATTAGACAAGCTTAAACCCGCGGCTTCGCTCGCGCGTTCGTTGATTATGATAGATAAGCTATCTTTCAGTAGTGTGCTATGAGACTGCTTTTGAAGGATGAAATGAAATACAATACCTTCTTCAGAAATAAACTGAAAACTATTCCTATTAGATTGCAGAAGTCTGTGCACTTACCGTTTATCAGGAAAGTAAGTAGTGCAGATCAAATCACACTTTAAAATGCACTCGTTTCGAAGAATCCAATCACGAAATTCAACAATAATGATTGTAATAATATCACAGATCGATCACTTTATGTATTGCGCGAACGCCAAATCGATTTTTTAAAGAGGTGTATTAAAATATATTTCTTTTTTACTGCTTTATTTATTTATTGTTATATTTCCTTATTCTTATGCTTATCCTTACAGAGAAAGAGCTGAAGACATTGTAGCACGCATAGAACAAAGATATGTGGCAGCATTTCGCTGTATGTAATCCCCTTGCTATAGAATCGCAAACGTCATCGCTGGCCTTCAGTCCGATTTTTTAAATAATTTGACGACTTTCAACCACCATATCTTCCACCCCTTTATAGCTATCGGCATGGAACTGCTATGGTGTACAACGGAAGACTTCAGACAACAATTACACACACAAACCAATAAAACCATTGTCAAAGAGTAAATATAATTTTCGAAGAGTAATTATTGTTCCGCATTTCTCGTCACATTCTTTAGATTACTAAATATCTATCAGGTCGCTATAAAACCGTGCCTAAAACCTTCCTCAGGTATAAATTAGTAACTGCACAAATATTTAAGTCTCTGCGTCTTGTCGTTCGGACGTGATAAGCGTACACCGAAACGACATTCACATTTATAGATATAGATTTGACCTTGTACCACAAGCACATCAAAGTTAATTATTACTTTAATGTGTAATCAAGAACATGTGAACTAATCACTTCTTATAGTTGCAGCTTGTCCTCATATTCGTAGTCACAGGCCACCTTCCGAACCTACCGCATCCTGAGGACACAACAAAAGAAGTACGTGGAATAATGTGGCAATGTGAGCGCGGGGCCTGCGGTCGTCTACGCTGCAAGCCTGCAGGCACTGCCAGCAACACTTCCCCTCCACCTACAACTGCCTGCTAACATTGCTCCTTTGCTGATGCGAGTGCGCTAAGACAGGTCTGTAACTTCACATCATCAGATTACACTACTGGCCATTAAAATTGCTACACCAAAAAGAAATGCAGATGATAAATGGGAATACATTGGGCATATATTGTGAGACGGGGGCTGTAATTACTAACCTTGTGTTACTGTACCTTTCTCTTTACGACAATTATTGAAATATGTAACATTTTTCTTTGTAGATCTTTATTTATTTTGATTTCTGTGCCTTTGGGGACACATCAGGGGTGATGGGCTCCTTGGATTGTAGTACATTCTATGTTTATATGAAAATTTCGGGATTTTAATGTTTATTGGCGCAGCTTGGCTGCTAAAAAGTGGTTTTACGTTTTGGGCACGGTCAGGCCGCGCAGAGTAGAGACGCTCTTGGAGGTCACTCCTCCCACCAACTTTCGCTCGCCTTTGGGGAATAACGAAAGGGGCTGGCTTGACCTGTTTGGCGCCGACGCTACAGGCGGCGGAGTATGTGGGACGCTTTACAATGCTGGCCCGCGGTTATGGTGGGCAATAGCGGGGACTGCATATTTAGTCATTCGGCCGTTCCGCAAGATAGGAATTTGCCGGATACAAACAACAGCAGAGTGCTCTGGGCCCCGGGCTGTTTATGGAGACGTATTGCCCTTAGGTGTTATCTAAAAAACTTCCTAGAAAGCAGCAGAGCTTGAACACAGTTAGTGTGACAAATGG
This sequence comes from Locusta migratoria, assembly GCA_026315105.1. Lineage (NCBI taxonomy): Eukaryota > Metazoa > Arthropoda > Insecta > Orthoptera > Acrididae > Locusta > Locusta migratoria. The sequence goes on from CM048750.1 coordinate 359,483,979, forward strand.
TTAGGTTGAGAGGAAAGCTTTCTGCCCGTCTGGCGCCCAGGTGTTTGGCTCCAGCGGCTGTATATATATAGCACAACGTTAACATTTTTAGGTCGTGTGGCCGTAGCTAGGAGCAAGGTAAAATTCCTTGCCGAGCATTCACCCTAGGAACGGTGAAATCCGCTGGAAGCTTTGGTGGCGTGGGCGGAGCCTCTTGGCAGCCACAGAGAACGCGTCCTGAATCGGCAAATTATTTTAGAATGACAGCTAAATAATTGGTCAACAGCGCTACGCCATCCGATTGGTTTGACTATTAGCCGTTAGCAGATATTGGTTCGTCTTTTCGCGCGTGGGTGTGGCCGCCGTCACTTGCCGTGAGCTGCGGCAGAGTGCGAGGGGGCACCAAGACTCCTGTCTGATTGTCCGAAGTGTACGGTCGTCGGAGACTCCTGTTTGTGCGTCCGAGGGGTACGGACCTCGGGAGATTCCTGTTTGAGCGTCCGAAGTGTGCGGACCTCGCGAGACACGCAATTCTCCGTTTAGATTCATGGGGAGGACATCGTCTTAAACGGTCCTCTGGTTAGACTTGTGTGTAGAACTTGTGTTTACTTCACGGACGTTTCATTGTCCGGTGATTACGCTTTGAGCGGCCATAGTTTAGTTCTCGTTTTGCTAGAAGTCTCTACTTGAGCATTTGCGCCTTTGCGAATCGGGCACTGATTTTTTTTTTTTTTTTCTGATCTTATTACGCAAGTGACTGATCGATTTCTGCCAAGTGGCGTCTGTGTCACCTATGCAAACTATTAATTAGTTTACTAACGTGATAGAATCGCACAGCAACTGCCTAGCGACGCCGACGCGAGTGATGCTGTGTTAAGTTACATGGCGACCCTGCCTAACAGGACGCAGCAATTACGGTCGGATAAAAATTTCAGCTCATCCGCTTCCACCGCCTGCTGCCTGCGGGCCTGAGACGCTGCCTTCAATGATCATCTGTGTGGGTAAGGTGACGCACTTTCTGGGGGGTTACATGAAACAGACTTGTTGGATTCTGTCCCTTATTTTATTCTTTTGAGATCTGCCTATTTACTCTGGAGAGATTAGGGCTAACGATAATTTCAAGCTCCTGTGTAGCCAATCTAATAGCATTCTGTTTTGTAAAGCCTCCGATCTTTGACTCAGCCAATCAGTTTTGTGTCTCAATATTTTAACATTTGTAAAAGATTGTTTGAACACCATTACTTGTTTTACATGATAGGAAATGTCATCTGATTTTTTATGTTTAATTATAATAAATTGATTTCGAGCAGATCGTCTTTCATTTAAGAATATTCCTTTTTCACTATTTTGGAGGGGAAACAGAATAGTTAAATTCCACAGTTTACCAATAATTTTTCAAGTACAAGTTTTGTTTGTTTGGTACAACTGAAACATTGCAATAGAGTTGGAATATTTATTATATGTTTGAAAATATGATCACATCATAGCTGATCAGTAACATTTAATTTTCCATATTTTGGATAAATATGGTGGCGACCCAACATAATTAATTGCTGTATATATATATATATATAATTCATAACTAACGACACACTTGGCGATTCCTTCCATGACAATAACGACCTAGTTACAATATATATTATGCTGAAACTGACATGTGATTACATTTTCACGAAATTTGGGTGCATAGATCCCGAGAAATCAGTACCCAGAACAACCACCTCTGGCCGTAATAACGGACTTGATACGCCTGGGAATTGAGTCATACACAGCTTGGATGGCCCATGCAGCTTCAACACGATGCCACAGTTCACCAAGAGTAGTGCCTGGCGTATTGTGACGAGCCTGTTGCTCGGTCACCATTGACCAGACGTTTTCAATTGGTGAAAGATCTGGAGAATGTGCTTGCCAGAGCAGCAGTCGAACATTTTTCGCATCCAGAATACCCTGTACAGTACCTGCAATATGCGGTCGTGGTTATCCTTCTGAAATGTAGGATTTCGCAGGGATCGGATGAAGGGGAAAGCCACGGGTCGTAACACATCTGAAATGTAACGGCCAGAGTTCAAAGTGCCACCGATGCGAACAAGAGATGACCGAAACGTGTAATCAATAGCACCCCATACTATCACTCCGGGTGATACGCCAGTATGGCGATTACGAATACACGCTTCCAATCTGCGTTCACCGCGATGTCGCCAAACACGGATGCTACCATCATGATGTAAACAGAACCTGGATTCTTTCGAAAAAGTGACGTTTTGCCATACGTGCACCCAGGTTCGTCGTTGCGTACACCATCGCAGGCGCTCCGGTCTGTGATGCAGCGTCAAGGGTAACCGCAGCCATCGTCTCCGAGCTGATAGCCCATGCTGCTGCAAACGTTGTCGAACTGTTCGTTCAGATGGTTGTTGTCTTGCAAACGCCCCCATATGTTGACTCAGGGATTGAGACGTGGTTGCACTATCCGTTATCGCCATGCGGATAAGATGCCCGTCATCTCGACTGCTAGTGGTACGATGCCAGCACGGCGTTCCGTATTGCCCTCCTGAACCCACAGATTCCATATTCTGCTAACAGTCATTGGACCGCGACCATCTCTAGCAGCAACGTCGCGATACGATAAACTGCAATCGCGATATGCTACAATCCGACCTTTATCAAAGTCGGGAACGTGGTGGTAAGTATTTCCCCCTCCTTACACAAGGCTTCACAACAACGTTTCACCAGGCAACCGAGGGGCGGTAGTAGATGCAACTTCCCACAACTGTCGTCTTACTCTACAGATAATAGCTTTATGTGACCTTAGAACACACAGACATTATATGTCTCTGGGTTGACAGCAAAAACGGTCTCAGTAATGATTTATTTCCCCATGGTTCTATATTGTTTCCTGTTCAGTGGCACTTAGTCCAGTGTTAGACACAAACGTGATTGAAAATATATCGACGGTCACTTACTAACAGGGAAATATCACAGATTTTGGAAGAATCTACAGACTCTCCAATTGAATTTGATGAAACTGACAATTTAGTGAGTAAACCTGAAGAGGAATGTGTTGTGCGCGAGTATGTTGACAGTGGTAGATTATCTACAGACCGAATTAGGTGAAAGTTATGAAATGTACTTCATGAGCACCTCACTTAAACTTTCCGAATAAGCTTAAACGAAAAACGTAAAACAATCACAGAAGAAGAAGACTGGAAGAAGACTTCAGTTGAGATAATAAACATTTCTTACCAAATTTTCAAAAAAGGAGTACCTGAGTAGTTTTCAATATCTTCAAAAGGCGGGCATTAAGTACCCCCACCTTGGTACTGCAAGGGTTAATGCTGTCTCCAAAACACATGCTTTCTAGAGAATGTTTTCTGTCTCCAGTGCGTTGAAAAGTATGAGTTTTCCTTTGCCAAAAAACAACGAAGCCGAATCCAAATTCTGAAGGCATTTTGGTACAAAATATTGTCTTTCAGTACTTGAAACAACTGGAAATTTACATGGCTGTAAATCTTGTCTTGGTCTGGCTTTAGCATATCCTCGCCAGAGTGCTGCGCAATACCAACAGCTGTAGTAGCTACAATCAGTGCATTGGCAGCGAGCTTCGTGTTCATGTTGTCGCTCACAAGTTCTGCAATCAGTAAAGATATGAGACGCTGTTTATTCTGTTCGTTTGATGGAAATACATCTTTTGCCATAGTTACTGACTTTTATTGAACGTGACAGTTGGCGCAGTCATTTCCCTGGCTCTGCGCAGCCACTCAGCTGATTTCACACACCCGTCACTTGTAACACCAGAGTATCCATAAAACATAATCATCACTTTCCCGCCATGTCAACACTTTATGTAATCCACATACTTTGTAATTATGGAACGAAATTGTTCTTTTGCCTTCCATGCCACTGCGTGTAACATAAATCCACAGTATATAACGAATTCTACCATATCAAAGTGCACAGGATATTTATGTGATCAAACAAATTGTAAAACACAGGTTTCTTTTGTTTTCCGCATACCACAAACGTCAAACATACGAGGGTTGGGGCAAAATTCATGGCAACTGTTTTCTAGATACCAGTCCGTTTGGAAAATGTGATATATGCAGAAGAAAGGTGTAATGCATTTAGCCTGAAAAGTCTCGTTTGTTTGGATTAATGAAGTATCCGATACCACATTCGATCGTAGTATTGTAACCTAATATTCCATGTTTATTTTATATAAACATTTTATGGCGCTTATGGAAAGTCACATTGATTTTATCACTTTCATTACTTGGGTCTTTTAATCAACTAAATTAATTAATTAATTAAAATCGTTATGTTAATGTTGGACAATAATGTGTTTATTAATGAAATTGTTAACTAATAATATCTGAGGACCTCTGTAATTTATTGACCGTAATGTAATACTCAGCTGACCGTAAAATTAAATAATAACTTGAACTTAAAAATTTAAATAATGTGAACATATATTAACACTGCAATAATTGTTATTTACTTACGATCTTTTGTATTGTTTTGTTTTGATACGAAAACGTTATCATTACATTTGTCATAATTTTTTCTATTTTTTATGAACAATTTATGTAAGTTTCATAAACAAATTATTTAATTGAATGCACTGTAACTTCCGTGTTCTACAATGTTCTCGAAATCATATATAACATCTTGACACGCACGAATTGGCGCGAACTCAGTTAGTTGGGAAGTTAGTATCATTTTGTCTGTCTTAGATGAGTCTTAAATCAGTTTTAAGCCAGGATGTAGTCAGTCTAAGTGTAGTCATCATGCAGTCTTATTTTTGTCATCATGTAATCAAGATGTACTTCCGTTTATGTGTTTCATCAAGAATGAAAAATAAATTCGTTAAAAATGAAACGTGTCATATTGGAAGTTTCCATGCCGTATATAAACCCGACGTCCTATTATTTTCATGATGATTTAAAGGTAGGCGAGCAATTAAAACAACATCTACCACTCGACAACTGCAAAAGGTGAGTATTCATAATGTGGCTTTAGTGTAAGTGCATAAAAAGCATCACAAAGGACACGGTGTTAACTACATATGTGGACAATGAATAGCACTGAAATATCATAAGACACTAATTTATTACGGTAGTATACAGAGAAATATGGCCTTCACGGTGCAAAAGAATGACAACACAGTACACATACAGTTGATATGGAAAACCTAGGCCTACAGAACCTCAGAGTAGTCCCCTGCTACTGTCAACACACGCTGCCAACGATGTGCGAGTCACTGAATACCATCTGCCTCAGTGTTTGTCTCACCATGACTTAATAGGGTCTCCTGTTCGCGTACAGCAAAAAAAAGCCTACCACATCGTTGGCAGTGTGTGCTGACAATAGCAGGAAACCACTTTGACGGCCTGTAAGCACAGGTTTGTCATGTAAACTATCTGCGTACTTTGTTGCATTTCTTTTGCATCGTGAAGGCCTCAATACTACCGTAATAAATTAGCATGTTACGATATTTCATCCTATTCATTGTCCACAAATGTTGTTAAGACCTAGCCCTTTCATCTGTATAAGTCACTTTTTCCAACCGGACCGATATCTGCAAGAGAAAAATAGCTGCCATGACTTTGCCTTAACCCTAGTAGATGGAGGATATGGCGCCAGGTCGTATTCAAAATATTGCTTGAGATTTCCATTAAACTTTTTGTGAAGCGCTATTCTGCAAAAAATCGTTTCAGCGTTGATAGGATTTACTTTGTCGTGCATTGTGATTTTAGTTCACACACTTTAGAAGCAGAATTGGATTTCTCATTTCATAGTTCACAGTGTCAAAGATGTTATCAAAAGCCTTTGAAATACATAAATTGCTAGACTGTTCTTTTACCTCCATGCCACTCTATGCAATAGAAAACCTTCACTGTTAATTAAAGGACCAAACCTGTACATTGTAAGTAATCATTCGACTGATAGAAAAAAATTATCTTGACAGTTACCATGTGATCCATATGTCACTCAATAATGGCGATATTTCCTTGGCAGCAAAACTTATTTTGCTATTTTAATTGCATTTTTGAAAACACATATTGGCGCTCTATAAATGTTCTCCTGTAAAATTTTGTGTCAAATTGGCAAATTCCCAGACGCTGCACGTTTTATACAGACGAAGAGAGTGTTACTCATAGAGTGTGAAAAATCACCATTCTTTGAAGTAGAATTATTTTAGAAAACTAATGAAGTTAATAAGTTTTGGTACTGAATTGATGCAGAATTTAATGTTCTACATTTTTGTAACCTTGACTTTTTCAACAAAGTGCTTGCATTCGGAGAAATTTAAACCTACTGAAAAAAAAAAAATATATATATATATATATATATATATATATATATTAAGCTAGTTTTTTTATTTATCGGAGCACGGAGGAAACTCCCATTGTTCATACAAGAAGCCTACGTGCGTGAATAAAACAGTCTCCAGGTTTCACTAATGTTTGGATGGCAACCACCCGTTTGGAGGTAATTTTACTGGACTGAAGATACAAATACCATATCGTCATACTCAGCATGTGTAAATACGTGCAGCATGTTTATACTTTGTAGCACAGTAGACATGGACCACAACTCGCAATGAAAACTTCAATGTAAATTATTGCACGACTTCACAAAGGGAACAAAAACACACTAATGTTAACATTGGCGTGTTGTTTTGGGCCAAAAAATCTCTCCAAACAAGTATAAATGAGCAGAAGCCATGAATTGTTTTTCCACAAGTCCGGACGTTTTGTGTGTATTGCTTCCCACAAACAGCTCATAACGTCAAGGTAACTCCGTATTGAATGTACGATCGTGAGGCAAAAATTCCCGATGCACAAGTACACGATAGTTAAAAAAAGTGAGCAAAACTTAAAAATTTGACATATAATTGTACTTTACGGTTCTGTCTCGGTCTTGGCCCCTCGGGATGTTTCCATTGAGACGATTGTGCCTTCGTTTCGACGTCATAATCGTAAACCCATGTTTCTTCAGTAGTTATGACCCTTTTGAGCATATCAGCATCACCACTGACGTCATTCAGAGATCCTCAGCGATGCTAATACCACGGTTCTTCTACGTTTTGGAAGAAACTTCGCTCACTCACGTCTCATACCCGAAATATCCGAAAAAATTGCATGACACGAGCTAACCGATATGCAGACATCAAATCAAATCAAATGTTTGTAGAGCTTATGGGTCTCAACTATGGGGTTATCAGTCCCTAAACTTACGAACTACTTATGAACTAGCTACAGCTAAGGACGGCACAAATATCTATGCCCGAGGGGGGATTCGAACCCCCGACCGTAGTGACCGTGCAGACCGTGACTGAAGCGCCTCAGTCCCCTCGGCCACCGCGGCCGGCTATGCAGACATCCTTAGCAATTTCTCTTATGGTAACTCGGCGATATTCCGAAACAAATTTCTTCACAGCTTCGACGTTATCATCTGTTGTTCATGCGCAGGGGCGCGCAGAAGAAGGTTCGTCATTTTCATCTTCTCGGTCATCTTGCACGACTTTGTTCCACTTGTAAACATATGTCTTACTTACACTCGCCGTACGCCATTGTTAACATTTCAGATGTTTTAGAGCATTTGACTCTATTTTCACACAACATGTAATGTAAATTTTTTGCTCCACTTTTTTTGTAATAATAAAAAAATAACCGAGCACACTAAAACAAGTCTAACCCTTCTGTCTATCAAAACCAAACGAAGTATGCTGTACACTAGAAAATGTGAACATGTTTTCGGGATATGCATACCAACATAACAAAAACGTTCGATAGTTGAATGCACGTTTTCCGCGCAATTTGAAAAGTCACCAACAGCTCTTGTATGATACGGCGACCTATGCGTTCGTCGCTGTCTGTTAGACTTCGCAATTGCACACACTCGTAAGTCTCGGTCCGGTAAATGTTTAATTTGTTAACAATGTTTAAAATATCATTTTGTATTTTCATTCAATAGATTGGCACTTCCTTTAGCATTTTTTAATGATTCATTAGATTTCGCTGGGATTGCGAGAGCGAAGATGACTTAATGTCTGACCTCATGTGCCAAAACAGCAAAATACATAGCGCTCCTGAGATTGGTGACCGACATCTTAACATAAAAATAACAAGAGAGACTTTCGAACTAGCCCTCATTAAAAATTAAGAATCGGTAGCAGCTCTCTGTGACGATTATGTCTTTGCGTTCACACACCAGCCTTGACGAAAGCAACTGCTTACTTTAATCAAAAATTCAGGTGTTGCAAACAATGTTATAAGTACAAGATTTGATTTCAAAGCTTAACTAAACCGATTCCTTTTTTTTTAACCAAAATGGTGGCTTTTGAACAATGAGGCTTGCATCAGTGTTAATTTTCATTAGCGGCCAATGGTAATATTAATTCCAAAATTCAAATCTGTTACATTTCTCTTAACTAAAGTTTTGGCCACGACTCTTTTACTGTCAAGGAGATTTTCATTTTTTTCTGTGAGTGAGAAAGTAACCTTTCAATGCCCAACAGTGGAGTGACAACACAGCACGCTGTAATTGGCCCAATACATCAGCTGGAGACACAAACCTAAGGTGGAAGCTTCCCTACACCCACTGACCTTGGAAAACCCCAAAGGTTATCGAAAAAAAAAATGATTACATGTTAGTAAATCTAAGGGACTTAATTGCTGCGGTTGTCAATCCCTAGGCTTACAAATAACTTTGACTTATGCTAAGGATAACTTACACACCCTTGCCCAAGGGAGAAATCGAACCTCGGACGGCGAGAAATCACGCACTCCGCAGTAAGGCTCGTTAGAGCGCTCGGACACTCCCCCGCGGCTATCGAAAAGGTGTATTTAAGTTCCACCGAACATCGCATTACGACACAGCTAGACCGGTGAATGCCGACAGGCTGTGGCTCCCGCCGACACCACTACCACGTTGAGACCAAGCAAGGTGGTTGGAGTGGTTAGCACATTGGACTCGCATTAGCGAGGACGATGTCTTAAATACGCCTCCAACCATCCATATTTAGTATTTCCGTGATTTTTCTGAATCAGGTAGATGCCTAGATAGTTCCTTTCAAAGTGCACTATGGGTTTTCTTTGCTACACTTAACATAAGAGTCATAGTTCGTGCTCTGCCTCTAATTCCCACTGTGTGCATGGAAATTTAAACCCCAGTCTCACTTACTTTTTTCCTTTCTAAATGTAATGAAGGCTTTCACGACCGGATGTCACAGTTGCTGGTAGAACTTCCGCCTTAAAGGCCGTGGTCCATGAAACTTTCCAGTTTCACCTAACGTTTCGTCCAGAGCTGCGCCGGACATCTTCAGAGATCTTCGCACTTGCGTTGAGTCTAGCCGACTGATGAGTCGGGTGTCTGAGAGCGCCATATATACTGTAAAAAGTGCGCTTGGTCAAACAGTCACGTCATCAGCAGAGATAGTCCTTGTCAAAGATAAAACATCACTAACGATTGCAATCTGTCAGAGATAAAACCTGTCGATCTTCCAAAGCTACTGTCCATAGGTCGCTAAGTTTCATAGCTTCTTTCCTGTTAAAATATTCTTGCATTATTAGGAATAGAAGACGTGTTTCTGCCAACGAGGGAGTACATATTTGGGTTAAAGTTGTTGGCCCTTTTGAGAAGAAGTTTAATGTTCAAGGAGATGTGTTGGTGTATTATCATAATTGAATAAAGAGATCCTTTCTTTTCATCCTGTGAGGTTTTTTTTAATAATTAAAAACACTAATCGGGCACTTCGTGTCATTATGTGGTGTTTGTAATGCTACAGCATTGCATTCACGACTTTGTACATTTAGTTCTGACTTTCTCGCCTGGTGCGCCACTGTCGTTGTCGAGTGGAATATCTTTGGGTCGAGTGGAATATCTGCCGCGCCCGCCCGCAGCTACTAGTTACAACGAAGCTGCGGCCGCTGAAAAATCAAACAGACCGGATGTGGCGTTCTAGTTATCATGCGCGCCAGGCGGAAGGGCGTTGGCTGCTGCAGGCATCGTGGCTCATTTGGTTTGAGGCAGCCGCACGAGCAACAGCATTGAATCACGAAGCCACGCCGTTATTACAGGAGACGTCGTAGTATGTTACCTGTCTATAAAGCTGTGTATACTGTGGACTTTACACCTGGATCTAATGGAGTGACTACTACTGCAGAAGAAGAAGTGTTACATGGTCCTATTACATTTGTTGGAGCCAGATTTGATTTTAGTATTACAAGTACTGAAGTTTTTGGTGGTTCTGGATGGCTTACAGTTGCTTTGGTACGAACAAGTGATGGTAAGAAACCTGGATTGGAATCTTTCAACGAGAGGGATGTTATATGTTTTCGTACATGGAGTATTGGTGAGGTACCTAACAAGTCATTTGGTACTTCATACTTTATTTCTGATAATGCACTGTATCACTAGAGTTTCCTTGCACTTTTATGGCGTTGCGGCTTGTGATAACACAGACTGCTTGCTCTCTTATGTGGAACTCTTCTGTTGACTCCCGGATCCAAACTGTAGAACTGTCTTGGTGTTGCTCTGTCATATGTAGTCGAGCCCCCTTCTTCCTATTGGCCGGCGCGCGAGCAAGCAAGGAGGTACAGAGACTGCAGGCGCCGCTGACGGCCGAAGTCCTACAGAGCGAATTATCGCCTGTACTGACACGCCTACTTGCGTGGAACGCCGGCTAGTAGCAACGCCACAACACTTCTGCCATCGTAAACAGTGGAGGCAGCAACTACTTCCGCCAGGCTATGGGATAATTCAAAGATCCTGTTCATTACCATTTTTACCGACAGGAGAGATGATTTCCTTTCTTTGGTCTTCTCTCCAGCCTATAGTAACCATTTCTTGCTGACACACATGAGCGTGCCATGTGCATTCTACTGACACCAGGTCACCATCTCATTTCTTCCCTCTACTGTCTTAAGTCAAATATTTAGACGAGACAATTATGCTCTCTGAGATCCAGTCTGTTATTATAATAATTGCTCAGTGAATGAAGGTGTTGTGAATGTTCACCAGGAGAATCACTCTGTGCCCACCCCTTCAGCTCTCAGCAGTAGAACCCCAACTGTGCAAAACACACACGCCATTTACTGCGGGAAATAGATGGTTGAAGCTATGCGGAGCATCAACACATGTATAAACGTAAAAAAGGATGTGTCTCATACTGTCAATAGCATGCAACCTCAACTGATAGTTGTTTCTGGAAAACGAAAATTTCAGTTGGGTGGATAAATCTTGACTGATGAATTTCAGAATTCGTACTCTTCCCTTTGACAGAAAATATACGTAAAAATCGATCCTTTTACACCCCCAAATGCTGAACAAGAACGTTAAGGTGAAAAATGTCCTAATATGTGAATAAATGGAAAGGAGTAATTGTAGAAAAGAATATTCTTTAAGTGTGATTAGTGGTTTCTCGGATTTATATAAGCATTAATATGAAATTACTGAACTTTTGGTGCACTAAAGTAACTATCTCCATTGTGGAAAGCAAATGTAAGAGAACACTTGTCATACATACTTTCTCAGTTCAAGGAAGGAAAGAAGCCTATGGTTTAACGGGGTAAGAACGTCAAGCAGGCCGACTTGAGGTAGGAGAGGCATAACAGGACATTTTAATTTCCACTGACTATACTTTCACAAATAAATTAAAAAATTTTGTCAGCATAATCGGGAAGGATTAAGAATTCAGTCTCATTGCAGTGGGAGTTTTAAAACACAAGGAAATAATTTTTATTTACATGTGATATTACATTTTTTATTACTATTGGCTGCATTTGTTGCTGTGGATACACTTTAGTCCATAACTAAGAGAGATTCTTCGGGCCGCGGCGGAGTGGCCAAGCGCATTGAGGCGCTATGCTACGAGGCGCGGGGCTGCTCCTCTTCGGGGGTTTGAATCCCCCCCCCCTCGGGCATGGGTGTTTGTGTCGTCTTTAGTATAACGTAGTTCATAAGTAATTTGCAAGTTTAGGGACTGATGACCCCGCAGTTAAGTCCCTTAAGCTTAACAAACATTTGAACATTTTTGAGATTCTTCGGTGAATTTTACACAGCATAGGTACTTACAGGTATATTAAACTCTAGAATTTTCCAAATATACACTCCTGGCCATTAAAATTGATGCACCACGAATATTACGTGCTACAGACGCGAAATTGAACCAACAGGAAGAACATGCTGTGACATGCAAATGATTAGCTTTTCAGAGCATTCACACAAGTTTGGCGCCGGTGGCGACACCTAAAACGTGCTGACACGAGGAAAGTTACCGACCGATTTCTCATACACAAACAGCAGTTGACCGGCGTGGCCTTGTAAAACGTTGTTGTGATTCCTCGTGGAAGGAGAAGAAGTGCGTACCATTACGTTTCCGACTTTGATAAAGGTCGGATTGTAGCCATTTCAGATTATTGTAACGTGACATTGCTGCTCGAGTTGGACGCAAACCAATGACTGTTGGCAGAATATGGAATCTGTAGTGCCAGGAGGGCAATAAGGAACGCCGTGCTGGATCCCAACAGCCTCGTATCACTAGCAGTCGATATGACAGGCATCTTATCCACATGGCTGTAACGGATCGTGCAACCACGTCTCGATCCCTGAGTCAAAAGATACCGAAGTTAACAAGACAACAACCATTTGCACTAACAGTTTGACGAAGTTTTCAGCAGCTTGGACTATCAGCTCGTAGACCATGGTTACAGTTACCCTTGACGCTGCAGCACAGACAGGAGCGCCCTCGACGGTGTACGCAACGACGAACCTGGGTGCACGAATGGCAAAACGTCATTTTTTTCGGATGAATCCAGATTCTGTTTACAGCATCATGGTTGTTGCATCCGTGTTTGGCGACATCGCAGTGAACGCACATTGGAAGCGGTATTCGTAATCGCCATACTGGCGTATCACCTGGCGTGATGGTAGGGTGTGCCATTGGTTACTTCTTGTTCGGCCACTTCTTGCTCGCCTCGACGGCACTTTGAACAGTGGCCGTTACAGTTCAGATGTGTTGCGACCTTTGCTGTACCCTTCATTCGATCCCTGCAAAATCCTACATTTCAGCAGGATAATGCATGACGGCATGTTGTAGGTCCTGTATGGGCCATTCCTGGATACGGAAAATGTTCAACAGCTGCCCTGCCCAGCACATTCTCCACATCTGTCACCACTTGAAAAAGTCTGGTCAATATTGGGCGAGCAACTGCCTCGTCACAATACGCCAGTGACTACTCTTGATAAACTGTGGTATCGTGTTGAAGCTCATGGGCATCTGTACCTGTACACGTTATCCAAGCCGTAATTTACCGTCTAGTAAAATCATCTGAAGATCAAAACCAACAGCAGAACGATTTGAATAAGATATCTGTATGGTGTAAGAATTGGCAATTGACTCTAAATAATGAGAAGTGTGAAGTCGTCCACATGAATACGAAAGGAATCCGTTAAACATTGTTTACATGATAAATCAATCAAATGTAAAGGCCGTTAACTCCACAAAATACCTAGGAATTAAAATTACTTCTGACTTAAATTGGAAAGAACACGTAGATAATATCGTGGGAAAGGCGAACAAGAGACTGCATTTTATTGGCAGAATCCTTAAAAGATGCAACAGAAGTACTAAAGAAACTGCGTACACTACGCTTGTCCGTCCTTTTATGGAATATTGCTGCCCACTGTGGGATCCTTATCAGGTGGGTTTGACGGAGGACATCGAAAGAGTCCAAAGAAGGGCAGCTCGTTTCGTATTGTCGCGATACACGGGAGACAGCGTTACGGAAATGATACAGGATCTGGGATGGGAATCATTACAACAACGACGCTTATCGCAGCGGCGTGGGCTGCTTATGAAACTACAATCGCCAACATTCTCCTTCGAATGCAATAATATATTGTTGACTCCCACTTACATAGGTAGAAATGATCATCAGAATAAAATACGAGAAATCAGAGACTTAACGGAGAGATTCAGGTGTTCATTCTTCCCGCGCGCTATTCGAGAATGGAATGGGAGATAAAATAGTATAACGGTGGTTCGCGATGAACTCTCTGCCAAGCACTTAAATGTGATTTGCAGAGTATCCCATGTAGATGTAGATGTAGATGTAAACTCAATGCCCAGGCGTATCAAGGCCGTTATTATGGCCAGAGGTGGTAGTTCCGGGTACTGACTTCTCAGGATCTGTGCACCCAAATTGCGTGAAAATGTAATCACGTGTCAGTTCTAATACGATACATTTGTCCAATGTGTTCCCGTTTATCATCTGCATTTCTTCTTGGTGTAGAAATTTTAATTTAGTGTATTAAAAATGTGATAATAATTAAGGTTGCTAACTAAAATTTTAATTTTTTCTAAACATAAAATTTAAATTGCAACAGCTCAATCATTTTTTCGTAAATTAAATAAATTCTAGATTTTCATACAAATATAAGTAAGGTTTGTATGCTGTGTAAAACTCATCGATGAATCCCTCATACTTATGGAGAAAAGTGAACCTACTGCAACAAATTTTGTTTCGTTATGTTTTAGAACTCCCACTGCTATGAGAGTGAATCCTGAATCTTATCCGGACATACTGACAATTTTTTGTGAATTAATTTGTAAAAGAATAGACCTGTGGGAATGAAAATGTGCTGTCGTGTCTCTCCCGCCTCAAGTCGCCCCACTTGATGTTCTAACCCCCCCCCCCCTCGCAGTCCCCTTAACGTCCCATCGACAGTGTGATCATTACAGACGTAACTGTTCGCAGTTTTGGGGAAGGATGAGGGATGAAATCGGCCATGCCCTTCGAAAGGAACAATCCTGGCATTTGCGTGTAGTAATTTAGGGAAATCACGGAGTAGTGGCACAAGGGGCTAAAAACGAACAGTACGATAGAATGTGGATCACTGTCAACAAAGAACCAGAACGGCACTTTGGTAGGTCCTGTCGGTGAAGGAGGTGGCCATGTGTTAATCACATATGACCAATATGCACTCAGAAAAGAACAACGGACACCCAACGAGAGGCCCTCAGGAAGGACTTCCGCTCACCCTTGGGGAGTTTAACTGCATGGAGCTTATTCGGTACGCTCAGGTCAACACATGCAGAGTTACAAAGCCCTAGGATCTTGCAGTTCAACTGCGGTCGGAGGTCCCCATCCTAGAGACCAAAGGGCCGCGATGCAGTGGACTGCTTGACTAGGTGATCAACAAGATCGTTCCCTATTATGTCAACATGGTCTAGGCTCCCAATAAAAGCCACAGAATGGCCTGATCTGCATAGGGCGGATACAGAGTCTTGAATAGACTGTACAAAATAGTGTTTCGGAAAATACTGGTCGAGTGCCTGCAGGCCACTTAGGGAGTCGCTACAGATGACAAACGACTCCATGGGGCAGGTTCTGAGATTTTCTAGAGCTCTAGAGACAGGGACCACATCCATGGTGAAAATACTACTCCCACTAGAAAGGGATCACTGTTCGACGTGATCACCATTTAGATACCCATTCCCAGCATGGCTATTTACTACAGAATCATCAGTGTAAACGATTTGTGAGCCATTGAACGATTCAAGGTGCCAGTAACTGGCGACGGAGACTGATACTTTTGAGTCATGGGAGAAGTCGAACCACAGCTGCAGGCGAGGAATGGTCGAAGGAGGAGTGTGGGAAGGGTAGCGAAAAGTGGGAGAGATGGGAAGGGAGTCAAGCGACGATAGAATGGAACGAATATGAACCGCAATCTGGAGACCTGACCTTGGCCATCGTCATGCGGAAGCGGTGGCAGCAACTGGAAAGAAACGCGCACAATTCGGGTGGCGTGGTGAGGCATGTACACAGTCTACGTAGAAAGTGAGAGGTTGTTGCTAGCAGAACCGCACAGGGGAGGAACCCTCGCTTCGACTAGGAGACACCACTATGTAGAACTGGGTTCAGATTCTGTAGTGCTGAAGATGCTGCCGAGTCATACACTATGCTCCCATAGTCCAGGCACCACTGTATGAGGGTCTTTATAGCTGAAGGAGTGTTGGACGTGAGGCTCCCCTAACAGAGTGGCTGAGACAGCGTATTATGTTGAGATGCCACCAACAGCTGACGAAGATGTGGCACCCAAGTCAGCCAGGCGTCGAAAAACATGTCTAAGAAGCGACGTGTCTCTTCAACATGGAGGAGTTAACCACCCAGATACAGCTCTGGATCGAGGTGAAAAGCCTGTCGGTGTCACAAGTGCATGACTCGGGTCTTAGAGCTTGAGAATTGGAAACCATGGGCAGAAGCCCATGACTGCGTCTTTCTAATGGCTCCCTGCAGCTACCGTTCAGCGATACCGATGCTAGCGAAACTCAAGTAGAGGCGAAATTCATCGGAAAATAGGGAGGACGAACTCGATAACCACACTCCTGTAGCAAGACCGTTGATTGCAATTAGATAAAGGGGAATACCATTCTCTTAGACAAGCAGGGAGCTGAGAGGGGTGACAATCCGAACCTGAATAGAGTGGAGCGACAGAAAATTCTGCGTGAAGATTGGAAGTGAGCTGCATAAGACCCACTCATAAACTGTGGATAAAATATGATGGAGCCGGGTGGTATCATAAGCCTTTCAATGATCGAAGAAGATCGCAACTAGATACTCATGCCTGGTGAAAGCAGTGGGGATAGCCGACTACATTGACACAGGCTTGTCAATGACAGAACAGCCATGGCAAAAGCCCTCCTGCTGTGGGACAAAGGGTTCCTGGTCTTAAAGGATCCACATGAGCCACCGACTCACCAGACGTCCGAAGAGCTTGCAACGAACGTTGGTGAGGCTGATCAGGTGGTAGTGTCAGCCACCCGTGGATCTGCTCCATATTTCAACACCAGGATGATAGTGCTTTCCCGCCATTGCGACAGGAAAACCCATCTGTCCATAGACGGTTAAACAGGGAAAGAATTTTGTGTTGAAACTCTATTCAAAGGTGACGGACGAACTGGCTGTGAATCATACCTGGTCCTGGAGTGGTATCGAGCCATGCACCAAGGGCATTCGGAACTGTCACACACTGAATGGGTCGTTGTAGAGTTCCCAGCGGCAGGTGCAAAATGATAATGGTTTCTGTTCGGCCCGCTCTTTGAGGGTGTGAAAGTCCACATTGTAAGTTGGAGTCGCGGAGAAAAAGTGCGTAGTGCTCTGCCATGTGCTTAGCGATAGTTGTCGGGTTAGTGAAGAGAATACCCTGGATGGTGAGAGATGGGATTCCTGTAGGTAGGCGATATCCAAAGAGGTGCCGTACTTGCATCCATACCTGAGAAGTGGAGGTGCAATAACTGATGGTGGCTACATACTACTTCCACGAGTTCTGATTACTCTGCTGGATCAGTCCTCAATCTCGTGCACAGAACCGTTAAAAGACTATCAGGTTCTCCATACAACGATGTCGTCGGTGGCGCTGGAGTGTTCGCTGACGTTCTTAGCCTCAGCGATCTCCATTGCCCACTAAAACATGGACTTGCGCCTAAGGGAACCGGTGGTTTGCGGAACAGCTCCCTCAGCGGTAGAGACAATACTAGAAGTCACCTGATGCACCGCAATATCGATGTCGGCTTCTAGCAGAGCAGTAAATACAGAGGTCGAGGTGTAAAATGGCCATCACGGCACGTGTGTTGCACGTTCTTATTGTAGAAGCAACAGAAAAATGGGAAAATGATCGCTGCCACAGTGTTTGTCATGGACCCTTCACTTAAGATATGTTTGTAGGATTGGGCTACAGACAGAAAGGTTTATCGCTCAATATATGGCTTGCGACACACAAAAATGTGTGGGGGCGCCAGTATTCAGGAGGCATAGATCTTGCTGCACCAAAAGGGTATCAACATCCTTACCGCGGTCCGTGGTCTCGGTAATACCTCACATAGGGTGATGAGCATTGAAATCCCCTAAGAGGAGGAATGGTGGAATGAGGGAAGGTTGGGCGACCAGAGTAGTAAGGTAGGTTAGGCACAGAAACTCGTCCAGGTGAAGGTATATGCTGCAGATGGTCAGTTCCTGCATTGCCTGGATTCTGACTGCCACTGCCTCAAGAGTGGTAGGGAGAGGCACAGGGGCACAAGGGGTAGTGGCGAGGATGTACAGACACACGCCACCAGACACCTTTCACAGATCGATTTTAAAGTAGCCCCAATAGCTGCGAAGGGCAGGTGTCTGCTGGAGAGAATACCAGGGTTCTTGTATGGCTAAACAAAGTACAGGATAGTGGCACAGCAATTATCGCAGCTTAGATAGGTGGTGAATAAACCCTTCACAATTTCATTGGATAATTACATTCTGAGGTGCTGGGCCATGACGAAAAATATGGAGCAGATTATTCCATGAGGACACCTTCTGCCTTTGCTTAATCAAGAATCATGGATTCTGGTGCATCAGTTAGTGAAAGATCCACAGGTGATGTAAGGATCTCTACCTCATCTTCTGAAGAAGATGAGGTTAGCTGTGGCTTGGAACCACCGAAGATTCCTTTTTCTTATTCCTATTTTTCTTTCCCTCTCACTGGCCCATTGGCTTAAAGAACAGAGAGCTTTTCAGAACTGGCATCAGGGGGGAAAACAGAGCGGGAAACCCCTCGACCGGTGGTTTGTGGATCCTTGAACCATCGACCAGAATTCTCTGGAACACTCTGAAGTCTCTGAAGTGTGGACTGGTGTCCTCGATGGCTGGGGGAGAATTGCTCCCACAGCAGGTGTTACAACAGAGATGGAGGGGCGCCCCCACCCATCGAGGGGGCAATGGAAGACTGATGGCCCCTAGGGCCTACAGGACGAGGCAATACTATGGAAGTTGTCATACCGAATGAGGGTAGGGACCACACAACAGCAGCAAATGATGTAGTCATGCACACCGGATGTAGCTGCTCATACTTTTTCTTACCTAAGTCGGTTCAAAGTCTTTCGCTCCCTCATCTTGCATTCCTTGTGCCAAAAAGTGCAGTCTGGCGAGCCAGGTGGGCGTAACCGATTACAGTTCACATAGACGGGACGTGGGGTGCATGGATTGTCTGGATGCCCGCCGCAGTGGCCGAGCGGTCTGCGGCGTGCCAGTCACAGTCTGCAAGAGCGCTACGGTCGGGGGTTCGAATCCACCCCTCGGGCATGGATGTATGTGTCGTCTTTAGTATAAGGTAGTTCATAAATAGTTTGTAAGTTTAGGGTATGAAGAGCCGGCAGGTAAGTCCCTTAAGCTTAACAAACATTTGAACATTAGAGTGTCCGGATGTGATGGACGCCCGCATTCTCTTTATGTGGGGCTGGAAGTACATCGAAGGACATATGCTTGAACTTCCGGCATCTGAAGCATCTCATTGGGGGAGGAACGTATGGTTTGTCGTCACACCAGTATATCAAATCTTTGACCTTCTTGGACAGTGTGTAATACATGATGGCTAGGATTAAAGCACCGGTATAACACTGAGATCTTTAGGTCCCCTATAGATGCCTGAGAAAGGGTTCAGGTTGGGTTCTAGATTTGTGCACAACTCATTGTCTGACTGTGACAGGAGTTGACAGTGGTATATGAGACCCTGGACCGTCTTTAGCGTCTTGTTGGGCGTGATACTGACAGGAACATCACCCAGTTTGTCACAGGCAAGCAGTGCCTTCGACTGGGCAGGGGATACCGTCTGTATTAATTCTGCCCCACCTCTCATCTTGTACAAAGACGCTACCTGGACAACCTTGCCTTGAAAGTATTCCAGAAAGAACTGCGGCTTTGCTGGCAAGATAGATTCCCCATCGCTTCGTGTGAGTACCAAGTACTGGGGCGAACACTGCGCAGAATGGTTATGTGCCCTACGTTCCTCCCATGTCGTGGCCATGGAAGGAAATGATCTGGGATCGTATCCCTCTGCATTAAATTCCGTCTTCCTGCGCTTAGAGACGGCAGTTTTGCGTCCGCCAACGCTACTACATGCTCGTTTCATCCTATTCCTACTGGCAGTCAGGGAAATATACGTCCACACAAGCAGAGGGCCTGTATGCCTTGGGTAAGCCAGATAACTTGAGTCTGGCCCGTACAACGTTCCACCATCGCGCCATACACTGGTCGCTGATGCACGCACAGAGCTTAAGGTGTGGAGCACTGTTGGCGCGACGCAGGGCTCTAGGTTCGCCAAGCACTTAACATATTAAGGCTGAGTCCACTGAGCGGACCAAGTTTTTGTTTAGTGGTTGGTTTACGTGTAGAATTTTATCATATATTCCTTTCACAAGATGTAACTACCACTACATTGTGCCAGAGTAATATGTCACATTTATGTTTCATTCAGGCGTCAGACAATAGTGACTCATTCTCCGTCGAGATCCCCTGCATATTAATTGAGGTTACCACAACTGATGCCATAGAAAAATGCCGTTTCAGTAGTCTCATTGCATTAGGTAACATTTAGTGCCTTTGCTGGTGGCTGATTTAGCCGCTGGGGCTTTGGTTTCGTCAGCGTTGTGCGGGGTACATCTGACTGTTCCGCAATATTCTGGGAGACATCTTCTTTGCAACTAAATAATAATAAAAGCCGACGGAGGACTCGGAAAAATGGGCCTCCCCAAGTAAACAAGCGGGCTCCAATGTTGCATAATGCATACACCAATGACCAGTCACTCATCACTGGAACCCAGTCTTTTATCTACGCAGATGACACAGCTGCAGCTACTCATGGCTTAACATCTGAAGCAGTAGAATCCAAGCTGCTCCCGTAGAACTCGCTGCTTATTATGATGACAACCGCCTGAAACCCAATAAAAGTGTAGTGCGTGAATTCCATCCGCGCAATAGGGAAGCAAAAAGAAAGCTGTGCAACATCTGGAAGTGACACGATTTGAGTCAGAGTGACTATCCAAAATAATTAGGAGTAAACTTGTAAAGAGCACTGTATGGACATGTAACAGAAAGTATACAATAGGAAGAACCTTGTCCTCAAACTCAACACCAACGTCCTCTGCACGTCTGCTCTTGCCCTGTAGAATATGCTGCACTGGTTCTCAGGAAGGCCGCACATAACAAGCAAGTTGATTGTGCTCTTTATGAGGCAGGGCACACAGTCACAGGATGCCTGAGACTAACTCCTGTCAGTAAGGTTTTCCCACTCATGGAAGAAGCACTGCCAGATGCACAGAGACAGGTAGTAGAGATGGCTGAAAAGAAAAAAAAAAAAAAAAAAAACAAGAAACAGATTCAAGGCATCCAATGTTTCGTATCAGGGCTCCATTTTCACGGCTGAAATCAAGGGAAAGCTTCTTTATGGTACCTGGAAGACCTTCAACAGGGTGAGAACCGTAGTGACAAGAAGTAAATCCAACATGAAGAAGTGGCGTGTCAGTGACGATGAACTCTGTGAGGACTAACGATTGTTAGTTTGTAACAACCTTAGCGCACCTATTGACGACAAGACTTCTTCACTGCAAATGACAGTGCCACTTTGAGGACAAAGTACTCGTCTCGCAAAGTGTGTCATTATCCTTAATCATTTATGTTACATCATAAATTAATATTTTGAATTGCATTGTTTCTTGGTTATAGATATATAAAAATTCTGTCACGAGTTAATTATATTAGTTAATAATTGTTAATAATATTGCATCATACGAAACATAGGTATAAGAAATGATATTTCAAAACAGAACTTACTCTAGTGAACGAAATACAATTCAATCCTTTTTTTCAGCAGATCAATGTTTCAACCCTCAGGGGTAATTTTCTAAATTCCCCCAGACTAGTAAATCTTCTTTCTTGGCATGTGAAACCCACAGTGGAGTTAGCACGCACTGCCGTGGCAGCAAAGCTTCCCACAACGCATGTGGCGTGTTGACTCAAAAAACCCAATGTGACTAATAAACAATTTCGTTGCCTAGTAACTTTCTTAATAATAGTAACTTAAATAACAATAATAATACTTGTTCTACCTTCAGATTGAAAAAAATGGTCTTTACACGGATCTAAAGAAATACATGTAGTAGGGGTTTTACAGACAAACCACACTGTACGATAGCCATTAGCATATCAGCAAGTTAGGCGTTCAGTTACCTCATTCCCTCCCTATTCTTAAGCCTTGCACGTTTAACTCATTTCCTCTCCACCACTTCTCGAAAACTTTTGGAACAGATGGAACTCACCTCACGTATCGCCGCAGTTGCACACGTAGTAGATTACATTGTGTGAGTGCAGAAGCTCCTCAAAAGGCGTGTGGCCAAGCTGTGCTACTGTCCATTATGCCAAATTCCGGGAAGTGTAGACAAGTAGTGATATAGTATTGCACTGTAGCTTTAAGTGCCATATATTTCACTTTACTGCATCTATGTGATGTTTAACACCATTGAAAACTAAAATGATGAATAAATGCCCAAAGTGTGAGTAATTATTAAGGTGTTCATGGTGCTTTTGCAAGGTGACAGTTATTGATCTGTATGAAATAAAAGCATCATAACTTCTGAACTGTTTCTGCTAGGACATTAAAACTCCAATGTTAGCCATGGGGCATTGTGAGAATTAGTACGTGCCCACAAACATCGGTGTAATATTCCTTGACGGCACAGTGGCTACCTAAAGATGCTGGAAGATAATTTCATCGCCATGATCGAAAGTAGCCTTGATTTCGACAAGATGGGGCTCATGTAAGATGGAGCTCAATCCCATCGAAACAGAATAGTTTTTGATATACTGGAGAAGCACTTTGGGGTTGCATTTTGGCGGTGAGGTATCCACAGACCACTGGCATGGGCCTCTATTTGCCGCCACATTCTCCGGATGAGAACACATGTGACTCGTTTTTGTGAGGCTATATTGCAGAGATTCAAGAGATCATAGACAACACTGATGTTCCGACATTTCCAGCAGGTCATGCAGAATTTCTGTATTTGTCTACATCCGCCACAAAAGGTAGGCATATGGATCATGTAACAACATAATCTAAATACCTGTACTGAAGTTGATATGGTGAATAAAGTATGTGAATGCCATACTTTTATTTCAATAGTTCATTAACTGTTACCCTTGTACATGCCAGCAACCACTATTGAAAATAACAGTAGTGAAATGAGGTTGGTTAATCATGGAGGTATAAAGGAGGGGAGATGGCAAGATGACATCACAAAATTTAAGCCAAATTTAAGCAAAATTGACCCAAAACATTAGCAGACTGTTGTGTCTCTGCTTTGCTGCGTGTGAGGGGGTGTATGGTGACTAGCAAGGATGGGGACATAGGTATGAAATGTTCAAATGTTTGTAAATCTATCGGACCAAAGTGCGTGGTTATCAGTCCGTAGCTTACAAACTACTTAAACCTAGGTAAACTAACCAAAGGACAACAGACACACACACCCATGCCCCAGGGAGGACTCGAACCTCCACGGTGAGCAGCCGCGCGGTCCGCAGCGAGACGCTTTAGACCGCTCGGCTACTCCACCGCTGCACATAAGTATGTAACTAAAATAATTGATTAGTCCACATAATTTTAATGATAATGTGAATAGAATACTTTGATATTCTTGTATCGGCAAAAAGTCTTCCTATCGATTACTGAGTTTTAAAATGTAATAATAAACTGTTGCGGCTTGTGGATAGACTGCTGGCTATGGCCAGTGGAATTTCTGGATCGTAATTGCTGGATCGTAGAACTGCCTCGTACTGAGTGGAGCTGTCCCATACTGGTGTAGTCTGCCGGCCTGTGTAGGTCACCCCCCCCCCCTTCTTCCTATTGGCTGGCATGCAAAGCAGGCAAAGAGGTACAGAAGAGACTGCAGGCACCCCTGGCGGCCGAAGTGTACAGAGCGACTTATCGCTCTACTTGTAGTTGCGCACCGACTTGCATAGGCCGCCGGCTCTGTGACGAATAGCGACGCCACACCACAGACTACGGTTTATGTTTGCTTTTTGTTCTTATGACGTGTGAATATAACAGCTGTTTCCAGTACTAAGCATTACAAAGATTACACGAGAACCATATAGTCCGAAAGGCAGATTCGAACTACTTCTGGTTCAAATGCGTTTTTGATCCAGTAATACAACGCATTTGGCTTCTTTATTAAGAAGCTTATACATTTCAAAACACAGAAATATCTACATCTACAAAGACACTCTGCAAATCACATTTAAGTGACTGGCAGAGGGTTCATTAACCACTTTCATAACTTTTCTCTACCGTTCCATTCTCTAATAGCGCGCGGGAAGAAAGAACGCCTAAATCGTTCCGTTTTCGATCTGATTTCTCTTATTTTATTGGGATGGTCATCTATCCCTTAGTAGGTGGGTGCTAGCAAAATATTTTCGCATTCAGAAGTAAAAGTCGGTGACTGAAACTTCGCAAACAGATCACGCCGCAATGAATAACGTCTTTCTTTTAATGATTTCCACCCCAATTCGTGCAACATTTCCGTGACGCTTCTCCCCCCCCCCCCCCGCGTAACGTGGTAAAACAAAACGAGTTGCCCTTCTCTGAACCTTCTCAATATCTTCCGTCAGTCCCACCTAGTGAGGGTCCCACAATGGACAACAGTGCACCAGGAGAGGAGGCACAAGTGTGATGTAGGCAGTCTCTTTGGTGGAGCTGGTGCATCTTCGAAGCGTTCTGCCAATGAAACGTAATCTTTGGTTCGCCTTCCCCACAATATTTTGTATGTGTTCTCTCCAGTTGTTCGTAATTGTAACCCGTAGGTATTTAATAGAATTTACGACCTTAAGGTTTGACTGATTTATTGCGTAATTGAAGTTTAGCGGATTTCTTTTAGTGGTCATGTGTATTACTTCACACTTTTCTTTATTTAGTCTCAATTGCCAATTTTCGCACCATGTAGAAATTTTGTCTAAATCGCTTTGCAGTTGCTTTTGATCCTCTTTAAACTCCACTAACCGATAAACGACAGCATCATCCGCGAACAGTCTAAGGGAGCTATTCAGATTGTCTCTTAAATCATTTATAAACACGAGGAAGAGTAGGGGACCTATAACGCTGCCCTGGGGAACGCCAGATATCACGCTACCCGTGATGTGAAAATGACTTATCTACTAGCGCTTTGAGTGTTTAGAGTCGTAGTTCTTTGGTTAATTGTCAGCTTGTGTCGTTTGAAATTGTTGGAATCATTATGACTTTAATGTACAGCTGTGAAACGTGTTGTCTATTTGTAATATGGTTTGGTATATTAGTCCTAATATGCTATGATTACTTGTTGTTCCAGCTTATATGTGGGCTTGGATGTGAGTTCTTTCCTTGGCTCTGAGTCAGTAACCTTTAAAAGCCAGTGATACACTCTTGGTGTTATTCTGGACATGCCACGTCTCAAAGGCGATCTTGCCACAGCGGTCTGCTGCGTTACGATAACGCGGCATACAGCAGGCGGCTGTTTCTATTTCTAGTAGCTTGTCGTCATCTGGGGAACGCGGTGTATTTTGCAGCCTTTGTTGCAAGTGGCTTGATAATCGCTGCAGCAATAATACCTCAGGTGTTTCTCTTCCATATGCATCACGAGTGCAACAGTGACAGCCATCAACCGGCGTGATGGCGCGACGTGGATTGCCAGGTGTCCAGAGGCCGAATCAATTTCCTGAAAACTCCGCGTCCTCAGCTGTTGGAACTCCGTTTTCCAGTCCATTGTGACGTTTATGGTAACGCCGCATCCGTTCGTCCTTACCGGCCACCTGGGTGAATGCGGGTTGCCGTCCATTCACACCTTTCTTCTTGTCTTCAAACTCCTGTTCTGGCTGCTAGTGCTCGACAGTGACCGTGAGTGGCCCCGTCATGTTGGACAGGTCCAACTCCAGCCAATGAGTGCCCATCGACAGAATGACCTAACTACTGAGTGACACTCATTCCATGACAGCACATTGCATACTGCGTAATAAATACTCTGTGACTGCACACTACTTCCTATCAGCTCTCTCTGACTGGCTGTGCACTGTCTGACTACTCTACCTCCTCTTCAGTATTTATCTGATTGTCCTGCTCACGTTGTAAACCTGCTGGAAGGGTGGCTGGCCTTTCGCTCATTGAACCAAGTATGTCATATTGCTCAGGAATATGAAGGCAGGTAAATATACTTGGTGAATGGCCTGTGGTGATGTTCGGCAGTTGTTGCAACACGTGATCAGTCGGTTGATGTCCTGATGGCTGTGCCATCAGTGTATGGCCTATGGTCACATGATGTAGAACAGATGAATGTACTTCAGTCGATGGCCCATGGTCAGGCAGTGTGATGGTTACTGTAACACGTGTGTAGTCGGTTGACGCCCTGGTGGCTATGCTGACTGATGTCTGATTTGCCTACTGGATGACGTCCTGTCCAGAATGTAACCTAACTTCCGCTACTGTCATTACCTGATGTATCTGTCTGATCTTTCTGGAACAGTATTCTAAACTGCACCAGTTTTTATGTTTTCTAACTTTCACTTAACGCTTAATTTGACAGAAATCATGAGAAGAAAAAGTATTATATTACTTAATTGTGTAAGGCCAGATTTATTCGATTTTTTTCAAAATATAGTTTCTGGTTTGTAAGTAAATTGCCCAAAAACTTTGCGTGGTGGTACAGTATTAGTAGTACTACAGTGTTGTTCTTATAGGTGTAGAAATTATTTATTTTGGACTATTCTATGCGAAACGTGTGGAAACAAGTCGTTTTTGTTGCAAAGTTCAGAACAGTCCCATGATTTCCACAATTCACAGTCAACTATCCCTGAAGACAAAAATTGCCAATTCCTTTTGCTCCGTAATCTGTCAAGTGACAATATATTTTCATATCTGTGTTATTGTACATCATTGACTGCTACAGGAGATGCTGCTTCATTCTTCTTTGAAGTTTTTCCCCATTTTGTAGTGGTCTAACAGGTCTCCTCTTCCCAATAAATATAAGTCCATTTTCAGTCCCTTATATAAAAAGCCGTTAATAATATTCCATAATAAACAAACATCAAGGCTTACTTTTCCTCTTTTATAAGCAGTTGTCCATGTATCACGAAAAATGTCGTCACAAAATTGAAACAAACATGTACCTTGGTAACGTATGCTTGGAGTGTCCACTAAAGATTCAGTTTATTGCTCAACTTTCTGGAAAAGACAACAAAACATCACTTTATTGGAGAGAAGCTGGCCGCGGGGGCCGAGGGGACTGAGGCGCTCCAGTCACGGTCTGCACGGCCACTACGGTCGGGGGTTCGAATCCCCCCTCGGGCATGGATATTTGTGCCGTCCTTAGTTTTAGTTATTTCATAAGTAGTTTGTAAGTTTAGGGACTGATGACCCCGTAGTTAAGTCCCATAGACTTTACAAACATTTGAACATTTTATTGGAGAGAAGAAATGTTAGTTTCAAGCACTGTTGCCCATCCAAAGATGAAACTTGAGACATGTTTCAGAAGACCACTCGAAATTTGATGTTGCTTGAGAGCAACATTGCCAAGTAAAGGGTTAAAATAACTAGATGGTATGTTACACATATGTTCGTTCATCACTTTATTCCGTAATCATTGTCAACTCGATAATCAACTCTCATTCAGTTAGTTTATTTACTAACTACTCATTATTTTTGTTTTTATTTTACTAATTTATTCATTAAATACTAATCAACTCAACAGCCGAAAGGAACCACATTTCAGTCTTAGATGGAGTACTTATTCACAAATCATGATGGCTTGCCTTACATTTTTCCTCATTACACATACTTATGGGCTAGTAAATGAAACGTAGTTGTTTATTATGCAAACATGAACGCTGAAAGTGTTTTGCAAATGATCTTGAAGTTTAAAATGTGAGAAATAAGAATCAGTGGTTCAATATTCATCAGCTATCGTAACATAGTCAGTAAAACGGCAATTAAATGAATTACAAAGCTTACTTTACACATCACATACACGTATTTCTCTTCTTGGTTATTCGAATTATACACAAAAAATAATTTCACCAATGAGGCCAATTTTGGTGTCACACTGGATCAAATACATCCGAGGCTTCTTTTAGTCTTGAAAGCACGCTTTAATCCACCGCTGGCCAGCTGGTATCAGGGTCCCTATTGCGAACATCTTTGGGAAACGAAGACTGCAGTGGTATGGCCATGTAATGAGAATGGATAGCACAAGAACAGCTAAAAAATACTTCAGAATGGAAGTTGGAGGAAGAAGACCAAGAGGAACGCCAAGGAGACGATGGACAGAGGCAGTTAAATCAGACATAGAGAAGAACGGTTTTAACTGGGATGATGTCCAAGACCAAATGGTACGAGGTACGTCCAGAAAGTAAGCTCCGTTTGGTTATATAAAACAAACGTGTACATATACAGAAAAAATATTTATTGTAAAAAAATCTACAACTGTTAAACTACTTTCCTACATAGCTGCCGAAATTTTGTAGGCACTTGTCATAGTGTGGCACAAGTTTCTATATGCCTTCTTCATATAAGGTTGCCGCCTGTGAATTCAGCCATGTGGTAGCATATTCTTTCAGCTCGTCATCATCGTTGACATGTTGACCACCAAGGACAGATTTTTAGGTGTAAGAAGAGGTGAAAGTGGCTAGGAGCGAGGCCCGGGCTGTATGGATGATGATTAAACACGTCCCAGTGAATTTCCCGTAATAGTCGTTTGGTCACATTCGTCACATGAGGTCAGGCACTATCGTGGAAACAAACACCACCTTTTGATGGAAATCCTCTTCTTAGACCTACAATTTGCTCTGTCAACACTTCAACGATGACGAGCTGAAAGAACATGCTACCACATGGCTGAATACACAGGCGGCAACCTTCTATGAAGAAGGCATACAGAAACTTGTACCACGCTATGACAAGTGCCTACACAATTTCGGCAGCTATCTAGAAAAGTAGTTTAACAGCTGTAGATTTTTGTACAATAAATATTTTTTTCTGTATCTGCACACGTTGGTTTTATATAACCAAACGGAACTTACTTGCTGGACGTACCTCGTATATCAAGATCGGATGAGATGGAGAGCGCTTGTTAGCCACATCCGGGAAACTGGAGATGGAAAATGATGATGATGAAGACTGGATTAAATACACATTCAAGGCCAAATAAACGTTTAAAGTTGCTTTCCTGATGCTCTATTAATCATGTAAGCGCTATAATATTTAGTACTTAAAACGGTTGTTCCCGGCACATTACAAAAATTACCACACCCGGGAAACTGGAGATGGAAAATGATGATGATGACTGGATTAAATACACATACAAGGCCAAATAAACGTTTCAATTTGCTTTCCTGATGCTCTATTAATCTTGTAAGCGCTATAATATTTAGTACTTAAAACGGTTGTTCCTGGCACATTAAAAAAATTACCACACCTGGGAAACTGGAGATGGAAAGTATGATGATGACTGGATTAAATACACATTCAAGGCCAAATAAACGTTTGAATTTGCTTTCCTGATGCTCTATTAATCATGTAAGCGCTATAATATTTAGTACTTAAAACGGTTGTTCCCGGCACATTACAAAAATTACCACACCCGGGAAACTGGAGATGGAAAATGATGATGATGAGTGGATTAAATACACATTCAAGGCCAAATAAACGTTTGAAGTTGCTTTTCTGATACTCTATTAATCATGTACTTTGCACAGCTTATGGGACTTAACTACGGGGTCATCAGTCCCTAAACTTACAAACTACTTATGAACTACTTACAAACTAGGACGGCACAAATATCCATGCCTGAGGGGGGATTCGAACCCCCATCTGTAGTGGCTGTGCAGAACGTGACTGGAGCGCCTCAGTCCCCTCGGCCACCGCGGCCGGCATTAATCATGTAAGCGCTATAATATTTAGTACTTAAAACGGTTGTTCCCGGCACATTACAAAAATTACCACACCCGGGAAACTGGAGATGGAAAATGATGATGATGACTGGATTAAATACACATTCAAGGCCAAATAACAAGGCCAAATAAACGTTTGAAGTTGCTTTCCTGATGCTCTATTAATCATGTAAGCGCTATAATATTTAGTACTTAAAACGGTTGTTCCCGGCACATTACAAAAATTACCACACCCGGGAAACTGGAGATGGAAAATGATGATGATGACTGGATTAAATGCACATTCAAGGCCAAATAAACGTTTGAATTTGCTTTCCTGATGATCTACTAAACATGTAAGCGCTAAAGTATTTAGTACTTAAAACGATTGTTCCCAGCAGATTACAAAAATTACGAACAGGGAACAAGCCGCGGTGGAGTAGCCGAGCGGTCTAAAGCGTCTCGCTGCGGAGCGCGCGGTTACTCGCCGTGGAGGTTCGAGTCCTCCCTGGGGCATGGGTGTGTGTGTTGTCGTTAGGTTAGTTTACCTAGGTTTAAGTAGTTTGTAAGCTACGGACTGATGACCCCGCAGGTTGGTCCGATAGATTTACAAACATTTGAACATTTTTTGAACAAGGAACAATGGTAAACAACAGTCTACTAAAATGCTTTGGGTTCACGAATGATGGCGGCATCCAACACCAAATGCACAGTTGCGTCTCCCTTCCTTGCGCCTCCATGTGGAGAGCAGAGAGGCGGCTCACGCGCGGTAGAGGTGCAGCGAGCAGTGCAGCTGTCGCTCGAGCAGCGACAGCACGCGGCCGGGCCAGCTGCGGCGCCAGCGGCGGCCCACGTGGTGGTCGTCGCGCGGCTCCTGCACCACCAGCAGCGGGAAGCCCGCCATGCGGCCCAGCACGCCAGAAGACGGCGCCGGCGCATGCGCAGACGGCGCCGGGCCCGCCACCTCGCGCAGCTCGCCCCAGCCGCCGTCGCCGCGCCGCGCGAACGGCTCCAGCCTGCGGGCCGCACGGCTGCCAACTTATACATGCAAAACCATGAAATTACGCATTTTTGACTCAGAAATATCATACAATATTTAAAAAAAAACTCAAAACAAGCGGAAAAATTATCTATTACTGTTACGAATAGGAGGTGTTATTATGCGAGGGGCTTTTGAAAAGTACATGCAAAGTCAGAGAGTTGGAACAATCGGCACGTATCGAGCGTACATTGAATCGTACTACAGTTCTGCCAACCCCCCTCCAGACGGGTAGAAGGAGGCGGAGTCTCTTGAGCACGTGACTGGTCTTCAGTAGCGCATCCAAGCGGCAGACAGCATAAGCTTCGGTCACTTGTTCACAGTTTACGGGCGTTATTGCGTGATTTTACGTGTAGGTTAGGTTGTGTGAATTCCATTCCCAGAGCAGACTCGGCAAAATAACATGAAAATATTGTACAGCAGTCTGAACACAAGAGTGAATTTCTGCCTTCCTTATGTGATTTTAGTAGCCTCAAACGAAACGGGAAGCTTCAATACTTTATTCTTCTATTCGTGGTATAACTACCAGTGAAAAAAAAAATCACTAGTTTTGTAATGAAGGTCAATTGAGTGTACAAGCACCTCTTACGTCTTTCCATCGAAGAAAATGGATATACAATGTCTCATTTGCTGTAAGTGCGTTTTAAATACATAATTTATGAAACATTTATAATTATACGTATCAAAGACATGTGGGCTACAGTCATCTCCCTATAATAATAATTTCGTGTGGCATGTTGGCCAGATGCAAGTCTTTAAATTGGACGGCACTTCGGCGACTTGCGTAAAAGAATGTGTGTTGTCACATGCCTTTATTCTCTTTAAACTCGTTGCCAGTAACGTAGGTGTGATTTTAAGTTTACTGTTTATTAGTAAAAACACCAGTGGGAGTCAGTCAGTACAGACAGATAAAGACCATAATTTTTTATTCCTGTAGTGAAGACTATGGTAATTAGAACATAAATCAAATAATATATGAGATAAAATTTACGGTACCGGTAGGCCTGAGTTAATGTTTACACTTTTCCAATTCTATAATTTTTGTTTGTACCTCAGAACTGTCCCACTCCTTCAGGCTTGCAATTTATGTAGCATATTGTAGGGATAGTAGGGAGAAACGTAACCTTCGTAGTACCTACTATGAAATTTCACTAAAATAGGAACATTCATGAGCTACAGATGTCAAAACTAAACAAATTAACTTAGAATATAAGACATCAACAGCTGACAGTGTGAGCTACAGACGTAAAAATATAAAAATGTACTTAGAATATAAGACAGCAACAGCTGACAGCGTTAAGCTTTTGCTTTCTGCCACTGGGAAGCGCTACTGCAGACTAGTCACGTGCACAACATGCCCCGCCTCCTTCTGCCCTTGTGAAGGGGATGTGGCAGAACTGTAGTACGATTCAATTTACGCACGTATCGAGGTCAGATAGGTATATAAACAACATGGAAAGGCAATAGGCAAGCTACAGCGCTCTGGGTGGCAGCACTAAGCAACTTTTGATCAACAGTTTTGAGGGAGATGACCTAACTCTGATCATGATAATAAGGCAGAATAAGGAAGATTTAGTCACAGTAAAATTCATCAGCACAACTATACACATTT
The DNA here is from genome assembly GCA_026315105.1 of Locusta migratoria. Classification (NCBI taxonomy): domain Eukaryota; kingdom Metazoa; phylum Arthropoda; class Insecta; order Orthoptera; family Acrididae; genus Locusta; species Locusta migratoria. The sequence goes on from CM048750.1 coordinate 359,516,362, forward strand.
CCTTGGAATAACTGACAACCGGGATATAAACATTTAAAAAAATCAGACACACTTTGCTTATTTTTACTCATTTATATTTTTGGTTAGCTCTACAATCTGCGAGTGAGTTTTTAAAATAGCAATGGCATTAATAAGACTCATTTCTAGAGAAAATTCAAGAACGCTATGCCAAAACCTATTGGATTTGCTTTTGATATATCGATTTTTTTGTTATATAATAACTTAAGCAATGCTAGAAGTAAATAAAATCATCTCTGAAGCGTTTTTCCACGGATGGATTTAAGCCATTCAGTAATTTTTCAGTGGTACAAAAACACCTGTCTTTAATCTTAATTTTCTCTGCAATAGCATATACTGAAAACCGATATACTTAAAAAATAATGAAAATACACAAGAACGCTTCACAACAGGTATTAAGCAAAAACAAAGAAAATCGAACCATTTGTTGGTAACTTTCCTCTGTTTTCGATAGCTGACAAGCAGTTCATCATCACTGGTCCTGGGGAAATTTTGTGTGGGTCAACAGAGAAACAACTAATGATAGGCAGAGAGTCACTAGATTTGATTGGTCAGAAGTTTGACGAGAAGACCACCGAACTTTTTAGGCATGTTTTGACCTCCACGCATTTTCTTTTCAATGGCGAATACTACGAACAAACGGAGAGAGTCGCCATGGGTAGCCCACTCTCCCCTGTGGTCGCAAATTTGTACATGGAGAATTTCGAGGAGGAAGCCCTGCATCATCTTAATGGGAACCTACTTGCTTTTTCCGCTATGTGGACGACACTTTCGGCATCAGGCCACATGGTATGGATAAACTCCTTGACTTCCTTACACATCTGAACTCCATACACCCCAACATCAAATTCACTATGGAGACTGAAACGGAGGGTAAATTGCCGTTCCTTGACGTCTTGGCAAAGAGAAGAGCTGATGGCACCCTGGGTCATGGTGTGTATCGGAAGACAACGCACACTGATCTGTATTTACACGCAGACACCTGTCACCACCCTTCACAGAGAAATGGGGTACTTAAAACTGTAGTACATAGGGCGCGATCTATCTCTGACGCAGAGAGTCTGCCCCAGGAATTGGAACACCTGAGAACGGTATTCCGAAAAAATGGGTACTCAGAGTGGCAGATTCAGCGGGCTCTCCGCCCAACCACTACATCACAACCTGTGGAAACGGATGAAAACACGGGGGAGGAGGTAGGTAGTACGTTCGTTTCATACACCGGCGCACTCTCGGGGAAGGTCGCCCGCATTTTGAAGAAACACCAGCTTGGAACTGTCTTTTGTCCGCCCAATAAAATTCGTGCACTTAAGGGGAGCGCCAAAGATGATGTCGGCTTGAGGGGGACGGCGTGTACCAGATTCCGTGTCAGTGTGGCAAGTCATATATTCGACAGACGATGCGTACCGTCGAGGATCGATGCGTTGAACACCAGAGGCACACACGATTGATGTATCCGAGCAAGTCGGCGGTCGCTGAACATTGTTTGTCGGAGAATCATGCGATGGAGTATGAACGCACTCGGATTCTGGTACAGACGTCGAGATATTGGGACTGCGTCGTTAGAGAGGCCATTGAAATTCGCACAAGTGACGACCTCATAAACCGTGACTGTGGCTATAATCTTAGCAAAGCTTGGGAACCAGCGATTGGGTTAATTAAGAGTAAAACGTAACGAAGTGACGACCACGGCGGACAGAGCCCTCACACGGACGTCATCTCAGACGCCATCGCAATCGGTTCCACTGCGCGATCGCGGCGCGGGGCGCGGACCGCGGAGGGGTGGTCGCTCCGCGGGCCGAGGGTATTTAAATCACCTGCTACCGGGCTAGAACCCAGTTCCCTTCGAGCATCCGTAGCATGCGGATCTCCGGGCCGGCGTGTTTCCAGGAGCTCAGTCCGTCAGTTCACCTGATGATGGCGACATGTATGTCCGTTGGACACTATAGACCGGCAGTACACCCATGGATATTTTGATAATGTTATCAGTGTTTTGGTGCTGCTGATTCAAACTGGCTGAGCATATTCGCACCTTTATGATACTCAGATCGACAGACACAAGTTTCAGACGGTGTCTGAAAAGTGAATCTAAAACTCCAAATCCACAAAGCTCAAAAGGTGGAAAAATAACGGACGTCCCAAATCACACACAAGTAACCACCTAAGTCGACTCTACCGCGCTAGTCGGCTGCCTAAGACGGAATCCCTTCTTGAGCGCTGCTCCGCACTCTGTTCGCAAAATGCGAGGTTACCCGTTCCTGAGAAAGCGAAAGTCACTCGCTCTCTAGGCGCCAATTTTCCTCTAATGAGCGGACACAGCGCGAAGATAGCTTCGAAAAACTGCCCTCCCACTCTGTGCAGTCCAATGACGACCGTTCCCGCGCCTGCGCAAATAGCCGTTTGCGCGGAAAGTATTCCTCCTTGGGTCGGTCACTGACCTGAACCTAACGACACGTCTTGGCGCGGCTCTCCTGTTCCCGGGGCGATCATGACGCAAATTTCGACGCACCGCTGGTGCGCGCCACGTCAGAGGTCCGCTGATCCCCACCGAGAGCCCCTCTGACTTTGTAATATGTAGGTGCCTTTCCTGAAGGCTCATTCTCCGTCTCACGTAGATTCGTCACCTCTCTCTCCCACTTGCAGAAGAAACGTACAGGATTCACTGGCGTGGCCTCTTCGTGGGACTCAACTGAATGAAAATATCAATAACCCATAAAAGTTGAAATAAAGTTCAAATCAAATGTTTGTTAAGCTTATGGGACTCAACTACGAGGTTATCAGTCCCTAAACTTACAAACTACGTATCAACTAGCTTATCCTAAGGACGGCACAAATATCCATGCCCGAGGGGGGATTCGAACCCCCGACCGTAGTGGCCGTGAAGACCGTGACTGAAGCGCCTCAGTCGCCTCGACCACCACGGTCGGCGAAATAAAGTTGATGGAAAGTTCTCGACGTCTTTCAGGATCTAGTTCATCGTTGTAAACGTGCATAACAAATGGTAGTGATTATGTGGTAAGATGACAGTATGTATTACTCTTTTGAGCTGTGCTATTGTGATTTGTAGATCTGTTTCAGTTTCCATGTATACAAATAGGAGGCATTACTTCCAGAACGACCCTCGTGGTGGTAGTAGTAGTATGGAACGTGCCATTCGTGAGCAAGTGGCCCAAGAAATGAATCAATGATAGAACAGTGGTATTATTGTACTGATCGTGGCCATCAAATAGGCATCCCTTTTCCTGTGTACAAAAAGTAATCAGGTTCATTGCAGCTGTGTCTGACATGAAGGGGAATTGAAGTTGAGGGTGAAGAAATAAAAACATTTCATTTTGCTGATGACATTATTTTGTAACATTCCAAGCCACGATAATTGATTTTTCCTTCCATTCAAAGCAGAGATGGAAACAGGAACAATCCGAATACGGTTCAATTTAAATCCGTCTACCGTTTACAGCAAATGTCTGATTGCGCAAGTAGTTTTAGTTTGTCAGATGTCTGATCTGACTGTATTGGATGTCAGTGATGGACCAGTAGGAGATGTAAATAACAAAGTTGCTAAATTATACAGCCTCTATTTCCAATGTTGATTACACTACACTGTCACTCTACAGTGAAAATATTGTGGAATACATTGCAGACAGTGTGGTGAAACAGTTATTTAAAAAGATGAATTGTGTAGAGTGTATTGTCATCATATACTCGAATACAGAAAAGAGTGGACAAATTAAAATTAAAGACAAAGCTGGTTTAGTCTACCTGTCCAGGGACGTTATCACATTATGCAAAATAACTGAAAAAATTTTCCTTAATAAAATAAATTCTTACGTAAAAATTAAAAATGTGCTATTGAAGTTGCAAGTGGAAGCATTTTCATTTTTAACAAGTGTACTATTTTCTGATAGTGATCATATGTTCACTGCAACAGAAGTAAATGAAGAATCACATTAGTCTGTCCTTCACTATTTTAGTCGCAGGATCAATTATTTCTGTAAAAATAAATCTGTAGAGGAGAGAGGAAAACAAATACGAAAAACTTTCACAAAGCTTGTCCTGTTCAAAGGGCAGTAATTGCAGATGTTAAATATCTGTACCAAAATCTGTGAATATTTTTTATAGAAGTGTTTATCTGTTTCTGTTTCATGTAATATACTTTCTTCCAGGATCGTCACAGAAGCTAGCTGTGTAGCGTTCCCACAGCTTATGGACAAGAAGATTTTTTTGTGACTGAAAACTTCATTTATGTTTGGTGAAGTTTGTGTATTTTGTAATAGTGGGACGTTGTTTGTTAACTGCAGTATGAATGTGCTGTTCAAAGGGTAGAAACTTCAATTGTTAACTAGAATGTGACATGGACTTGGGGCATGGCATGTGAAAGTGCCTTCTGCAATCTCAAGCAGGCCTTGCTTCAGCCCACATGTCTTACGGCCTCTGATCCATCACTCCCAGTGATGTTGCGGCAGATGCCTCTGATTATAGTGTGGGTGCACTTCTTTCACACAGTGTCGATGGGCTGGAACGACCAGTTGCCTTCATCTCCAAAAAATTAATATCAGCACAGTGCAACTATGGGCAAATTGAAAAGGTATTGGCCATAGTCTTTGCTTTAAAAAAGTTCCATGACTATGTTTAGCTTCGTCATTTTACCGAGTTGACCGACCACAAACCACTGCTGCCTCTCTTTCGATGTGATGTAAACATCCCTACCAAAACGACTAGATGCCACCATCAGTAGGCCTAATTTCTCGCTAATTACCCTTATGATATTCAGTATCACTCGACGATCAACCATGCCAATGCCGATCTCCTCTCCCGGCTACCATTAGGTCAGGTCATTTGACGCTGTCCCAGAAGTGTGCTGCCACTTAGACGCAGAAAAAACACACTCTCACGTCCCTTCCCATTGACGCAAAACTAGTAGCCAAGCAGTCTGCAGAGGACCCTGTCCTGCATGAGGTCATCCGGCTGGTTCAGCAGGGTTGGCTGTCAGATCGACGGCAGGTGGTTACCCAAGGGATTCAAAATTATTGGCATCGATGGCACGAATTTTCTGTCCGTGATTGTGTTCTCATCCAGGGCGAAACGGCTGTCCACAGGTTGTCATTTCTCCCTCCCTACAACACAAGGTCCTCAGCCTCTTTCATCGTGGTCATCAAGGAGTTGTGCTCACAAAAACCTCACATGTCAACATGTCTACTGGAAGGGGATCGATGCGGATATTGCCTCTATGATAGCAGCCTCCCCTCCTGCCAAAGCAAACAAGCTACTCCGGCACGTCGGTATTTCCCGTGGCCAGAGGCATCAACACCCAGGTCCAGGCTCCATTTGGACTTTGCAGGTCCCTTTCTGGTCCCCTCATGGTTGCGTTTCCTTATGTCTGCTGGATGTCCTCCACATCATAGACCCACGTCATCCAGGCACTCACTCGCAACTTCACTATTAAAGGCCTACCAGAGACAATTGTGACCGGCAATGGTCCTCAATTCACGTCCCGAGAAACCATGGCCTTCTGTGCATCTAACGCCATTGCCCTGGTAAACACGGCGCCTTTCCTCCCTGCGCCCAATGGATTGGCTGAGCGATTCGTACAGACTTTGAAGAATCAAATGTCGAAGCTCTCTGCACACCACTCACTGGACGATGCTTCGTCCATCCTTTTGGGCTCTTACAGGACAACTCCACAGGAGGGAACCAGTCTGGCAGAGTGGCTCTGTGGGCATCCACGGCATTCGCTCCTCTCCTTCCTCAATTCCACAACGACCTGTAGAGCACAATGGGCAAGGTCAGCGACACTGGTTTGCTATCCCCGATTATGTCTGGGTCCTGATATTCTCTCGCCGCGGCCGTCGTTGGAATCCGGCGGAGGTTACAAAACTACTGGGACGAGCAATGGCGGAGGTTCAACTTTCAAATTGCTACCTTTTCCGCAAGAATCTGAACAATGTGCACCCCAGGAGCCGTCATTTGACGATTGCCGTCGACTCTCTGCCAGGATGCTCTGCAAGACCAACCCCTGCTACCGCCCCTCCAATGTCAATGATCAAGGTGCACAGCCAACTACTGCAATTACTAATAGACGTCCCCTGGTCAACCACACACTGCCAGGCTCATCTGATGCCATGGACATCGATCCAGACACCGACACTAGCCTCCATCTGGCTCATCTCTTACGAGTGAGGGATGTCATGTACCGGTGGGTTGCCTGTCGAGAGGACACACCCACAATGCAGGGTACCAGTGCATGGATGCATAACAGTCAGGCGCCCCACAGCGGCGGTCCCGGAGACACTAGAGGACGCAACGAGCACCGCCAGAGAGCGCACTAAACCAGTAAAAGGACAGCACAAGAATACAATATAAAATAGAGGATTGAAAAGAGGATTCATCAAAGAAAAAAGAGGTAACGGGTGAAAGCAAGTGTCAAAGATATGTAGCTCATGATAAGCAAATATGAAGTAAGAAAATTCTATAGAGAGATGAATGCAGCACAGAAGCCTTTCGGTAGTAAAACTAGCTTAATAAAGGATGAGACTGGGAACATAATAAGTGAAGAGAAGGGAATATACGTAAGATGGCACAGGTATTTTGATAGTCTCCACAACTCTAGAATATCTGTACTAGAGAATCCAACAGAAATGAGCGATGAAGACGACAGAGACAGCACTGCCCCACCAAATATACAAGAAATGAAAACTGCCATGAAGAAATTGAGAAACAACAAGGCGGCAGGGACTGATGGTACTTCAGCAGAACTGTTTAAGCAAGCAGGCAGAAAGCTGGAACGAAGCTTTCTGGAAGTCGTCACCAGAATATGGGAAGAGGAGAAACTGCCCCAAAGTGGAAAGAGAGTATCATATGTCCCATGTCTAAAAAAGGAGATCAGATGGGGTGTGGTAATTACAGAGGGGTCACATTACTTAATCTGGGATATAAAATATTATCTAACATACTATTCGATAGAATCCTCAGAGTCATACAGAGGGAGACAGGGCCATACCAATGTAGGTTTCTCCTAAGTAAGTCAACTATAGATCAAATATTCACCTTAAGACAAAACCTGGAAATAACAAACGAATATGGGGTTGGCACGCATCACCTATTTATAGATTTCAAAGCAACTTATGATAGCATAAATAGAAAGTAGTTAGATCAAGCCCTACACTAACTGGAAAGCCCGAGAATGTTGGTAAGGCTGGTGAAAATGACAACGAACGAAACACAAGGTAGTATAAGAACAGGAGGAATGATGTCCACCACATTGAGTATTAAAAACTGAGTGCGACAAAGGGGCTGCATTGGCATGTATTCTCTTTAATGCCGTCCTGGAAAGGGAGATGACAAGTGCAAACCTTCTTAATAAGGAAACAATCTTCTATAAATCAGTGCAGATACTGGCCTATATTGATGACATAGATATAGTAGCAAGAACCCAAAAAGCAATGGAAGAGACATTTACAGCTCTCCAACAGGCTAGTAGGAACGTGTTGTTAATTATTAACGAAGAAAAAACAAAGTATATGGCAGCTGAAAAGCACATAGACAAAATATGCCAAATGCAATAACAATGGGCAATTATAAATTTGAGAGTGTTGAACATTTCAATTACCTGGGTTTGATAGTTACCCATCTAAATGATACCTGCTATGAAATTAAGCAGAGATTAACACTAGCCAAGAGAGTCAATTTTGCCCTAACAAGACTTCTATCCTCAAGGCTTCTGACTCGTACCACTACATTGACTATCTATAAATCACTTAAACAACCAATTTTTACATATGACTGTTAAAAGGGGATATTAACAACTAAAGATACTGAAATACTGGATGTATTTGACAGAAAGGAAGTTATCGGCCCAATCTGTGAAAGAGGAAGATGGAGGAGGAGTCAGAACCATCACATAGAAAACCCAACCCAGCAGAAGGACAGTGAAATCATCCAGATTGAGGTGGTCAGGACATGTGACTGGCATGATTGATACAAAAATACCAAAAAGAGTATTACAAGGAAAGCCAGGAGGGCAGGGGACGTTGTCGACCAAGAGCCAGATGGGAAGATGGAGTAATCAAAGATCTTAGGAAGATGGGTTATAGAAACTGGAGACTATTGCCAAAGGACAGAGAGAAATGCGAGGAAACTGTAAAAGAGGCCAAGGCTCATCATGAGCTGTAGAGCCAAGACAAAGAAGAAGAAGCGGTGATTCTACTAAGAATACTGTCAATACTAACTGAATAGGTTCACAGGTTATACTTGACGATCCCCTAGGTTTTCTTGGACCTACTTTGAATTTTACTAGAGAGATGAATGTTTCTCCTCATCAGGTTGTGCACGGCTTGCAGTATCAATGATTCATGTTGTTTTATCGAATAAACTAGGAGGGCCATGAAGTTTCTACTAAAGATATTGTCCAGTATTAATATTCTTGTAATAAGTCTAATACTATCAGAACTCACAGTACATGCAAGTTTAATTTGGATTAGGGTGTGTATATTTGCATTAATGGACAAGATGTGAAAATGTGAAGTTTAATGGGGACTGTATACGGTATTATCATAAATAAAGTATAACCTGTAAAAGGGAATACATAATGATCTTGGGAAATGCAAATCTCAGTGTTGTAGCTCTCATGGGCACCCTAGGATACTATCTGTATGAGGCACCCCTGGACATCTCTGTAAGCCACAGCACATGGTTTCCATAACGATTTCCATGGGCAGCTCGCTTAGTGGCATTGTTCACAGCACAAATGGACATTTCTGTCAAGCAGTCACCCCTTTCACTGCCGGCTCTGCATCCAGAACTCCCCAGTGGATTCTGCTCCTTTATCACGTCTTCCACAGTTTCAGCTTCCTTGAAAGTGGACGGTTTTTGGTAATTATTTATATGTATTTACTTACTGTTTGGCGATTTTTATAGCAAAGTGGGCATGAGGATGTGGGCAGGAGGCTGGTATTGCCACAGTTACATAATCTGTCACAGCTGTGTTATCAAACTCTCCCCCACCGCCAACCGCCGTTTTCCTAGAAACCAGCAGTCCTTGATGATGGTGCAAACGTTTAGGAGGAGTGTGTTGTATTTCTATCAAGTGTTCAGGGTACAAGTCACACAGTTGACTTCAAGCAATACGAAGAGAGCGTTGCTGTAACCTGTAACAACCAAAGATAAAACAGACCCCAACTACGTCTTTAGTGAAGTTGCGAATGCTTCACCTGGAAGCGCAATGGAGCTGAACCACAGCTGAGTACCCTGAAGACTACGCTTATGTTACAGTGACAACATGGCTAGAATGGCTGCAGTGTTGCTGGTGTGTTCGTTTGCGACTTTCTTTTACATTTTAACTGTACCCATGACTTGAACAATTTTGCTGTATTTTTGAAGGACCTATTGAAAGACCTCACAAGTTGGGAGTTAAGCATTGTGAAATAAAGCTGTTGAGTTCAGACATACATTTTCTACTCCTTGTTAGGACCATCCATTTGCACTATAAGTCATGATAGAACAAATGGAAAGAGAAGATATTACACACTGTGATGATACTGCTGGCCCTCTCATCTCAATGTTATCGTACGATACCATCTCCGTAGGAGCCAGAATTGTCTGGTCTAATAATGATATATGTTGCGTGTGAAGTTTCAAACGAAATAGCCAGCCTAGGAATCAGTGTAGGACAGTGTCTCGCTGATACTGTGATTAGTTAACAATTGATGGATTTCATTAATTAAGAGATTCATATATTTTCTTTCCAGACAGTTCTATAAACAATAGTTTCGTCATTGTATGTTATTTCAAGACTTCGACAGATGAAGGGTAGAAACGACATGTAAAACAAAAAGACATGAAAATAAAAAGCATTGTATATATGTTAGGCTCATAAACAAGATGTGTTGACCAGCTAATTGTGTAAATGAATGTAACAGTAGAAATTTCAATGTTGTGATTCTCTGTATATATTGACAGATGTGAGATTTTGAACCTAGTTTGAGAATTGCCAAGATACTTGATAGTTCAATATATGTTAGGAACATGTATGATATACAAAGTAATTGACATTTAACATTTCTGTTTGTTGTCATACAAAAATGACCGCGATTAAAACTTAAAAAAATATGCGCCATCTAAGATTATTGTGTGTATAGTTTTCATTTTATATTGTGATAATTTTTGTGTACATGCAATGTTTTACTTGAGTGTTCCTTAATTGTAAATTAGTATATTCAATTGTTGTGAACAATGCATAATGTAATGTCATTATTGTCGATGTTAAATATTTGCCTAACCGCCTTACATGGGGGAGATCGAGTTTCGGCATTTCCAATGTGCTCTGGAAGCTATCTCAGTCTGTTGTTTTAAAATGGATGTACTATCATATAAGTTCTGTTGTATTGTGTACGTTGTAAAGTTGTAATGTTTTGGTGGAATGAGAAACAGTTTGATTGAAAATTAAAGACGAAGTGAAAATTGTACCTACGAGTATGTATTTCTACCACAACGCCCCAGGTGAATAATTTTGCAGCGAGCAGAACCTCCATACATTGTAATGTTGAAAAGCTGAGTATTATGTTTGAAAGTGGTAGAATGTAATTACTTAAAACACAAGTAAACGTTATAACATGTATTGTGATCTGCTCAGTCTCCATATTTGAATTGCATAGAGTATTTCTGGAATTTAGTAAGGAGGCATGATGCATCATGTCAGCATCCACCAACCAATATGCAAGAGAGCAGGAAGAATGGGTGTTATTACCTCTCCTTGAAATTCATGGGCACGATTTTTTTCAACATAGTAGGCCCTCATTGATGCCACAGGTCGTCACATCTCATATTGAGCATTTTAATTAGTTGTCAAAATATGTGTGCAAATCTAATAAGTTTTAAAAAGCGAAGAAGACATTGTTGTCTACTGTTATGCATGTTGCAGAAGTCTCTGTTCTCTGTACTTTGCACTGTTTCTACTTTAATATCCCCATCTTATACTGTTTTGTGGCAAAATGAACGCAACCTTGCAAAATTCCCGTTTCTTCATTTAATTTCGCACACAAGTGTATTTCTGACACCAACACTACTCTGTACAGATAATTGCAAAATTTTGCGTATATGCAGCTTCTCCTTCCATTTGAAGTATCAGGGTGGATTCAGATCAAATTAGGGGTGGAGATACCTTACAGCGTGTATATTAACAGAGAGGAATTCCGTTGTAAGCCATTGTACAGTGAATGATCACTACTATTTTGTCCTTGGCACAAACTGTTATTCCATTCGTTTTTCAAATACTAACATCCAGTTGTACTTATATTTTTCTTATTACGCTGATTTTTGGCACTTAGGCTCTTCTTCAGGCATGTATTGACCCACTACATTTTTGTTTTCATAGAGAAGAGTCCTCTACTTCGCCATATGTTGCTTGGCGAAGTGTTCCTTCATTAGACTGATCATTGTTTGATCAATCACTGTAGAAGTTAGCAGAAATACATAATTTCTCATAACAGGGGAGAAGGGGAGATTGATAGAGATAGCAGGAGGAGCAAATCTAGAAGAGAAGGAGATGGACAGAAAGAGGAGGAGACAGAGATAGAGGAAGGAGGAAACAATTAATGGGTGAATGGCAGAGATGAACAGATTGTGTTCATGCATAACCAAATTGGAAGTTTCATTTGACATGGAAATTACTCAGTGAAGATGCAATGTAATACAGAAAACGTAGCTCAAATATCAAATACATTACTTGTCTTTAGTGATGTCAAACATTTACCATAATTATGAGAAGTTCATGACTTGAACATGTTTCTGAGTAATGCATTTTGTAAACTAATATTGCCCTAAAGTTAACAACTAGTGTCAGGAATTTATTGTTTACCTGATAAATGATGCAAAAGTCTTGAATCATAGAAAAATTGACATTTGTGACTGAGTTCAACAACTGCTGAAAATTGTTTGCAATATTCATAGCGATAGTCACTGCACCAAAGCTTGTACAAGGACAATCCTGTCTTTAATCATATGGTCCATACCAATAGCTTCATTTCTGTATTAAGTAATTACTATTTATAGAGTACATATTGCAACCATGAAAATAATAGTTTTGTAGTTTATTGATATTCAAACTATTTCCATTTTGTAAAAAATGAGAGTTAAAAACCTATTTTCTGAACTATGTAATATGAGATGCATAAACAGTGATTTAATGTTAGTTTTGTATTCATAAATTACATAATTTGTCATCAAATGATGTGACATAAGCTTCTCAGAATATAAAATTTAACCAAGCGAACTAACTATGCTTTGTTGGTCACTGGTCTTCTGTTTTCTATGTCTGGAATCATTATTTGTCTGTAGTGGTCAATCTGTAAGTTGTCATGAGCATCTATGCAGGATTATATTGATGAAGTTGGGTATTGTGTATGAACCGTTTATATTTTAACAAGCTCTGATATGTGTTTAAAAGGGGAGAGGTTGACAATGTTGATATGGTAATAACAAAGGATGCTTAACAGGTGAAAATGATAGAAAAGAACGAATCATGCGAGTAGTAGTTTATACTATTTGAAGTCAATAAATATGCAAAGTCATACTTGAAGTGATGGAATTATTACACAGGTATACATTGTTCTATGTACATTTAGTAAATGACTGTTTGGCACATTTGTATGTCATACCCATAACAATTCCTTATAATTCATTGAACTAAATTTGTGTCCTATTAGTAGACAAGTTGACGTGTTATCCTAGCCTAAACTCTGTTGGACTTTGTATTGTGAAGTGAGGTAGTATTAAAGAAAACAGCTTCTTTCTCATCCAGGTGTAGGACGTTTGTCAAGATTCTTTTCATCCTAGTGGAGGAAGTTAATGGAGATCCTTTTCAAGAGACAGGAACAGATCTGCAGAGAGATGGTGGAGGAGATACTGTATATGTGAAGAAGGTTTCACAAAGTGGGTATAGAAGGAGATCAACAAATAGAGGGAGAAGGAGAAGATGAACAGAGAGAAGGGGAAGGTAAAGACGGACTGACAGAGGAGGAATTAGGAGATGGAAAATTATGGTGTCGTCGACAGTCTGATATTCAAGACAGAGTTCGTGTAGGTAACTTCTATGCAATGAGGAGAAGGAAATCCTCCATGCCTTGGATAGGAACCATCTCGGTATTTGCCTGGAGTGAAAAAATGTTCAAATGCTTGTCAAGCTTATGGGACTTAACTGTGGTGTCATCAGTCCCTAAACTTACAAACTACTTATGAACTACCTTATACTAAATACATCAGAAATATCCATGAGCGAGGAAGGATTCGAACCTCCGAGGGGGAGCGGCCTTGCGCATCAGAGCATAGCACCTCAATGTGCTTGACCAGTCCGCAGTGGCATCTGGAGTGATTTAGGGAAAACATGGAAAACATAAAATGGATTTGAAGCCTTTCCATATGAATGCGAGTCCAGTGTGTGGTATTACGAGATGGAGTACAGAAGATTCGAATGATTAAACACCCCGACCACACAGTGTTGTTATCTAGTGAGGAGAAAGAGCTGGCCTGTGGAATGACCCTGACCTGAACATGCGCACTGGCGTGAGCACGGCCAGCCTGATTGCGCCCCGCTGTCGCAGCAGTTGCTCGGCCAGCGAGTGTTCTGGACTCGGCGGTACCCGCGCCAACAGCAGCAGCAGCAGCGCTCCAGGCCACATGTAGTCCTGTGTGCTGGGTAGCCGCCCACGCGGCAGCAGGAAGCGCGACGCCGACTCCGCCGACAGCGCCGACACCGCCAGCACCAGCCCAGAGGCGCCACTGCCGACCTCACTGGACGCCACCAGCCGCAGCCACACGTCCGCTGCCCAACATATGTATCACTAAAGTCCTGTCTATACGAGACGTGTGACATGCACAAGAAAGTCGTTGTCAGCTGTAGCGCTCCTTATGATAGGCCATCGAACTACAAAGAAGCGCTTACACAGTAAGTGTTTGTCAAATCGTCTGCTTCACGTGTCTACTTTGTTTGCTGTCAACTTAGAGCAAATGAATTGGCGAGTTAAGATTACGGTTCAAGACTGTCACATATATCGTGATCATTGTAATGATTAAAACATTTATTTGTGTTTTAGACTGCCACTGTGAAACTGTATTTAATTAGTTTCGTGCACCTGAAGTGTAACTATGTCGCTCAAATTTGTAAACAACCTTCTTATAAAATGCGATTGCATACTTCCATACATATAAAGAACAAGCTCAGGTGTCTATGAAAATCTGTCTGTACATAGCCCTTTTACTGTTACAAAGATTCAAATAATGTTCACTAAAACAAATATTTCAGCTGTTAACTGCAGCATGTTTCAGGAAAAATAGCAAATATTTTAGGAGATGGTAATAAAGTCACCAGTTCTTACTGGGTACAGAGATTTAGTATAAAACGCAAACAAACTTAAAGTACCTCCACATTTGGATATTTTGACTGATTCTTTTGTCGGTCCTTGGTAGATCAACATATTGACTTTCATTTACATAAGCAGTTTTCAACGTACTTGAAAGTCTGAAGAGGACCTAGTAAGCAGTAAACCGCGTAACTAAGTGGAAATGAGTTGGTAAGAACATACACAAACTAGTACATTGAACTCAGTATGTTGTTGTACTACCAAGAACCGACAGAAAAATCTGTGAAAATGTCTTAATTTACATTTACTCTAAGTCTCTTTGGCTTTCACATTAAAAGTTATATTTCTGTACTCAATAAAATTGTACCCATTTTATATGTAATTCGTAATGCAATTCGTCAATAGTATCACCTCCTAAAATATTTACGACTACTGTTGAGACACCCTGTTGAACAACTACATTCCTCTGAGCAGGATACAAGTACAAATTTCTCAACAAATTTCGCTACTTGGCTCAATTCGTCAGCTGGATTCCCCACTCATTCATCTGCGCAAGCGCGGAGCACTTCCATATGCATGATAATAGGATCCATTCTATTCCGTCTACTAGGAATCATTTGCAGGTATCTTGTGCAAGTGGACACGTCTACACGGTACACGCCTGATGTGATCAGTGCATCATGGGTAACCTTACAAGCTCTCACTTCCCGTGCAGAAAGGGCTTAAGGCTGTGTTCACAGTGGCAACTGATAAACCGGCGTCAGACGCCGTCGCCTGAGTTTTACAGATAACATTACACTGCATCCGATGTAGTTTGTCACTTGGGGAGGTTAAGGAGAAGTTTAGGTTAGGTTAGAATCTATTCTGTGTTTGAAGTATATTAGATTGCAATTTCGTGGGGAGCAATGGATTCCACCAACATTTTATGCCTGGAAATGAGTGCTACAATACGATCTTTGTTATTAATAAAGACATTGAATGCATACGAATCAGCTACATCTGTCTCAAAAGAAGAAAGTGGCGAGGATTGTATACTGTCCTCAGTTATTGCTACTACCAGACAAGCTTTACGAATATGTGAGGTAGCGGTAAAATGATAAACTTCTATTACATATTCGTGTTACTTCATGATGTCACTGACAAGAAATATTACAGTTTTGATGAATTTATTTGAAGTTGTACAGCATACATTAGTGAAACTCCATGCCTTAAATAGTGAAAATCTACACCAGTTACTTAAGTTTATTGCTTATAACAACGAGTTTCGAGAATTCATTCACGTCTTCCACTGCATTTGTTTACATAAGTACGCGACTTTTTTGACGTTTGAATGTGTGATTTTCTGCCATGGTCGCACTGCAGTTGTCTTATTGAGGTCACTGAAGTTCGGAAAATCGAACAGAACAAATATTGAAGTATGTATTTTATCCTAACGTTAGTAACCATAATTTTCTCTGTCTGCTTAAAGGTATTGTGCTTCTCCCATTACTCAGAATATCAAACATATTAATCATGTCTTAGTCCTACCTTCATCAGTGTTAAGTGACGATTTTAGTGTTGTGATATCCAATGTTATGGAGCAGACACAATGCTTGCAAATTCAGACAAAAGTACTATTTACTATGTAAAAAACTTGCAAATTTTTATGATGTTCGATTTCTCTCACTGTAGTAACCTCAAAAAGACTACATCTGTGCAAGACATGTATTTATGTAAACAGCTGCACTAGAAGCAAGAACATTTCTCGAGATGCTTTGTGCAAAGCATAAAATTACATGATGCATCCAGTTTTTCAGAATTTAAATCCATGAATAACACAGCTGTATGCTGCAATAAGAATAACATATTTTTCAACAAGGAAAGACTGTAAAGCTGACGCTCACGTACATCACATTTACAGGTTACTTAATAGAACAGAATCACCACTTAGTTATAGAAAGCCAGAACCAGTAAGACTAATTTGCGGAGAGCTATTACCTGATGATCAAAAAGGAAAACAACATAAGAGAGACACTACAATAACATTAATATAAACCACAATTCCAAATGGAACACATTTTTTGATGTTATAATGTATGCCTAAAATTCCTGATAAAGGATTTAATCAACATGCAATTACCAGTAAACTCTAAATCACACCATATATCTTGAACTATATCCCAATTGAGATATTTATCATATTCTGGGTACCACAATGTATTTCTTCCTTTCACTACACACGTCAGTTTCTCACTGTCCTTATGTACAGAGTGAGAATGTCGGTCAATTTGTCTCAAGAAAACAAACTGATTTCAATTTCATCGACTGTCGTGCAAAGTCTGTACATTCAGGCAATAAGATCGGCTACACTGTGACCGTGCCGATACCAGTTATCGGTAAACCCCACCAATATTGGAGCTACTGTGAATGCAGACAAAGGGCGAGGCTCAGCATCGCCAAATTAACATGTCATGTGAGGGCGGCACTCGTGCTTCAAAGCGTTTTGAACAACCACAATCATAAACTGTGGGGGAGAAAATTAGTCCATAGTTTCCAAACTACTTAAATTAAGGTAAACTAACATACATACCACACAAACACCCATGACTGATGGGGGACTGGAACCCTCGCAGCGAATGGACGCGCGCACCACAGCACGGAGCCCCAGTGTTGTGGTTAATCTTCTGCAGCAGGTACATCACATCGGACATCAGATCAACTATCAAGAATCAAATTTTTTCACTGGTACTTGATACTGTGATTACAAGGCAATGTGCCTGTATTGTGACACAGTTCCCATCTGTTTATTTGTTGTTTTGATAGGTGAGCTGCTCAGTTTTTATTTTGCTTCTTTATGTCACAGCTTGGTATATTTTATATGTTGGCACAAAAATACAGACCAATTCCTGTAGCTATTGCTCATCAGTACTGAGGCCGACTGTCTTCCTGACCAGCAAGTGGGGCTCATTAAATGAGTGTCATACAGGTCGCTGCTCTCCATGGCAACCATAGAAGCAGCCACACATTTTGTTGTAATGGCCTCATGTTGCTGCAGTTTCCGAACTCCCAGTCTGGCGTTGCAGTGCTGGTCGGTGTGCCATCTTTTGGATAGGATTACAGTAGATTGATTTTGTAGGGTATGGACCACTAGGCAAATGTTATAAAAATTGCTCGTTAATACATTTTTGATATTCCATAAAATTGACCTAATTATCCAACACCTATCCCTTTCATATATGTAAGAAAATCACTTTACTTTCAGCAACCTAGTTTCAGTTCCTTTTTTAATATAAGTGATTTAAAATGTGTTTGTCCACAAAGTAAATTATAAAAATTTTACAATGTGATTGTAAGATAATAAAATGTATTAATTAAAACAAAAGTACATTATTGTAAAAAATTTACATCTTGAACTCTATATCATGAAATTCATTATTTTTATTTACAATTTTTTCAATTCATTATCAGAAACTGCAAAACATCCCCCAAATCCCTATACACAATACTGTGCTTTGGACTCCTCTGACCCTATGTACACAGCGCTACATGAAAACGAAGATCTGAATTAACAGAAGCGGTTCTTTTATTTGGGCTGTTATTAAGTACATAGACAAGGGTATTTGATGTTTTAACAAATCAGCAGGCACTCTTCACACATAAAGTTTGAATGACCTTTGCTATGGCCATTCCAATCACTTAATGTTTGTATGAAGTTTGGCTGATATACAATTGATCACAAATCGTTTATGTAGTTGGTATCAACAGACGAAGTCGATTCAAGTTTATTGTTTTTCGTTTGTTTATTTCAGATGTATATAAATAATTTCTTCGTGTTTTCGTATTTAGTTTGAAGCTATTAAATGTAGATAACATGCAACGATTACTACAATACTCAAATTAACATTATTGAAGACAAGTATTCAGTAATTAAATCGAGATAGCTACCACATTGAAGTACATGGACTTAACAGCAGTGTCACCTAGTGAGAGATATTCGATTCTAGTTATTTCACACTAGCAATCAAAGATGTCTCTACTATTCTGAAACTACAGCTTCAAAAATATAAAATGCAACAATTGGATAGCTTGAAACATAAAATGCCACAAACTTAATCAACATAAAAAAACTACCTCAAAAACATATATTGTTGTTGTTGTGGTCTTCAGTCCGCAGACTGGTTTGATGCAGGTCTCAATGATACCCTGTCCTGTGGAAGTCTCTTCATCTACGAATACGTTTGGCAACATACATCCTTTTGAATCTGCTTACTGTATTCGTCCCTCAGTGTCCCTCTACGATTTTTACCCCACATTCATCCTAATACTAAGTGAACAATGACTTGGAGTCTCAGAATGTGTCCAACCAATCTATCTCTTCTCTTAGTCAGGATATGCCACAAACTCCTTTTCTCCCCGATTCGGTTAAGCACCTCCTCATTAGTTATGTGATCTACCCATCTAATTTCCATCATTCATCTGTAGCACTACATTTCAAAAGCTTGTATTATCTTTTTATCTGAACTCCTTATCATCCACGTTTCACTCACATACAATGCTACACTCCAGACAAAAGCTTTCAGAAAGGACTTCCTAACATTTAAATTAATATTGGATGTTAACAAGTTTCGCTACTTTAGAAACGCTTTTCTTCCCATAGCCATTCTGCATTTTATATCTTCTTTACTTCGGCCATTAGAATTTATCTTGCTACCCAAAGAACAAAATTCATCTACTAATTTTATTGTCTCATTACCTAATCTAATTCCTTCAACATCACCTGATTTTCTGACATTGCATTCCATTACCTTCGTTTTACTCTTGTTAATGTTCATCTTATATCTTCCTTTCAAGACACTGTCCATTCCATTGCTCTTCCAGATCTTTTGCGGTCTCTGACAGAATTACTATGTCGTCGGCAAACCACAATGTTTTTATTTCTTCTCCCTGCACTTGAATGCCCTCTCCAAATTTCTCCTTCCATTCCTTCACTGCCTGCTCAATGTACATTTTGAACAACATTGGGGAAAGGCTACAACCCTTTCTTACTCCGTTCCTAACTCTTGTGTCTCCTGGAAAAAAAATTCTGGAAAATATATAATGAAATAAATCAGAAATCATTTAATAAGTTACATACTAAAATCTGAAGTTTTTATTTTTGCTATCTTTCTTAAAACGTTTCAGAAATCTATATAAGCATGAAGTTAACACTTTTATAAACATTTTACACTTTTCATTCTTATATGTAGAAGCAAATATTAATAATTAACAATTTTCAGTAAGGAATCTATGTTTGCATCATATTTAACATTTTTTTCAACCATACTTAAATACATAACCAAGTGTATCATTTGGAATTTTATCATTATAAGTTATACAAAGTTTTACAGTTGTTTTTGTGTACTTATAAATTTTTCTACCTCTATTAATATCAATATCAATATCGGATTTTAGTAAAGTAATTAATTTAAAATCGAGAAATCCATCTCATGCTTTTAGAAAATTATTTGGCGGATTAATATTCCACATTTCGTGAGAAAAACTTCATTGCTACCATTTTTAATAATATATTCTGTAATTTCACAAGATCAAATGCTGAAGACTTAAGTAATTTATTATTTTTTTCGATTTGTCTCAAATACAACAATATAGGTAGAGTTATAAAAATTAGTTCTATCTAGTTTTTAAGCATTTCTACCAAATAATCCAGCAATTTCTTTTATATGTAGTTCATAAAAAGAAATATGAATTTTAGGATTTTTAAGAATATTTTACCATTGTTGAAATTCGTAATTTGGTTTATATTTAACAACTGGTACATGTATTTCCATAGTTTTATATAAGTATTTTACCAGCTTTTGGTAGTGTACAACTTCAACACCAGCATCATTTTATCAGACAAACTACATTTAAAAATTACAGTTATGTATCCTTCAAACATAATTTCTTTGTAATCTTTAAACAATCCACCAAGCTTTGACAAATGATGAAGTACTTCATTTCTTTTAAACTTATTTTGTCAGTCACAGGTGAAGTTAAATGCAGTAAAACTCCATCAAAATAGATTTTATTATTTTTGTTGAAACGTTTCATGTTAAGAAAGTTGAATAATAACCAACTAGTTAAACATTAGTATAAATATTAAATATGGGAACAGTTAATCGTTTTCTAAGGAAAGATAATTTACCACTACATTGAATTAGGCCAAAGCAGTCTTTAGACTGTGTAAGGCAGCTCATTTACTAATGAAAAAATTATTAATAAATGAAAAAGTATAAATGAATAAAAATTATTATAAAAATGAACAGATTGGGAACCTAAAATAAGAATTCAGGAAATATTTTAAAAACCAAATATGGTAAACTTTTACCAAATTCTATAAAATGTGCAATAGTTGGACCCTCTGGTTGTGGAAAAACAACATTAATGATTGATAAGTATATTTTAGTTCCAGCATGGTTGAATTGGAATAAAATTAAACTTTGGTATCTTTATTCAAACAGTTTAGATCAATCAAAATCTCAAGAAGTTAAAAAACAGTGTAAAAAGATTTAAGATAAAATTAATAAATAGATTATTAGTTTTATTGGAAATAATGAAGTTACTCCATTAGATGAATGCAAAGAAAACTGTGTTGTTATATTTGATGACTTCATTCTAGATAATCCAGTTATTGTTAGAGATTATTTTACAAGGGCCATACACATATTCAAAAATAACAAAACGGTTAGTTAGAGACAATCTATATTTTTTAAATATATTTAGCTCAGATGATAGCAATTTAAATCTTATTTAGCATTTAAAGGAGATTAAAGTTTGATATTTTTAAAGAAATTTGTAGTAAATGTTGGAATGATGACTTTGCATTTTTCAGAATAGATATGTCTAGAAAACCAAATGAAGGTAAGTTCGGAACTAAAATACGAAAATGAAAATAACAACTTTCATTATTAATTTTTTCTTCATTAATAAATCTTTACAAAGTAGGATGAAAAAGTTGTTAAACAAGCTGAACAAAATCAAAGAAACCTAAAGAATAAAAAGAACAATTTAAGATTTGAAAAAAGCAACCCAGAACAGAATATGAAAAATTTAAAAAGGAAGATCAACCAGTTATTGAAGAAAATAGAGAAGTTGAAAAACAAATGACCCCATATCGTCACAATATAGACGATTTTGGAGATTTATTACCAATTAAATGATTACAAGGTTGGTCTAAAAATATTCCTGGAAAATATGATTATACACTAAGTGAAACAGAAATTCAAGATGTATTAAAAATACTCAGACGAAAATGAATGCAAAAAGGAAAATGAGTGTAAATAGATAAATATTCATGAAAGATTGTTAAAGTATATTAATCACATATATTATTACGAAATTTTAAACTATATAAATGAATGACTTTACAATTAATTATACTTTGGTACGTAATGTCAAAACTAAATCAATATCGTTTAAAATGATGTTAATTAATGAAGAATTAAATGAGATTCAAGAGAGAAAGAAAGAATACTGCTAGAAATTTAGTTGTTAAATTACCGATTTCTGTTGTGAAAAACATTATTGAATATCTAACAAAAAAAGAAGGAAAAGAACTAACACAAGATGAAGGTGGATTTCTATGATTACTTTTGGCTGCAATACCATATTTAGCAAAAACTGATTCATTAGCTGGAGGATCTGTAGCAATTTCAAATGCAGTTATAAACAAGGGGAAAGCTGCCAAAGAATCATAAGAACAATAAAGACACAACTTGGAAATGGTAAAGAAAGCTACAGAAAATAAGGAAAATTCAGAGAGTTGATGGAAAAATTTAATAATCCTTTATCTAATGTTGCCATAGAAAAACTTGCTTATCAACTGAAAATGAAACATATCCGTGGTGTATACATGATGGATGAATTACCGAGTCATCCAAGGGAATATGAATGTGGTATACGAAATTTATATACATCTGATAAATCTCATACACATTGGATTTGTTATGGTAAAAAAAATGGTAGACAGATTGTTTTCCATTTATTTGGTGGTAAAATGTCAAAACAATTAGTTAACTGTTTAGGAAAAAGTGAACTATACTACAATACAGAAAGAATACAAAATTTTGGTGAAGTAATATGACGTAATTTATGTTTATTTTTTTTAAATTATTCCATGAATATTATAATTTCAATGATATTTTAGATTTAATAAATGTACATTTTTGGAAAAAAGTTATATTTATTTAAACAAATTGAACAAGTACTTAATAAACCAAAATTCAATTTAGAAAAATTTGAAGAAATTGAAGATTTAATTAATTTAATTAAACAGCTACAATCAAATATAGCCAATTTAAGTAAAATATTTCATAAAGAATTTAATGCTATTTCTAAAGCAAGTAGAGGATATATTGGTTTTAAAAATAGAAAACATGGAAATGTAAATAATCCAGTTGATGTGAAAGATGTAGTTAACAAACACTATTTGATAAGCGACAATCAAATGTTGTTACAAGACCTGAATACACAAGCTTACAAACACAATTCAATAACCATATTAATAAAGAAGATTATTTTAGATGTAAAGCAAAGAAATGGCATTAGCTATTGTATTTTGAAACATTATACTAAAGAGATGAATATGATGAAAGTGAAGATTAACTCTACAGAAAGCACACTTCAAAGAACAGAAAGAATACTAAAAGCACACATAAATTTTAATTCCAAGTTTAGAGGAAAAAGTTGCTAGAGATCCAGTAGTACTGAAGCATTTAGATTAAATTGGTCTTAAACTACTTTTTCATGTACATAACTGAAGATTAAAAATTCACATATAGTTCTTAAAGAAGTTCATATTTATTGTGTGAAATGTAAAAAGAATACCGAAATTCGTAATACATATTGAATAATAACTAAAATTTGAAGACAAGGAATTGGAAGAATTTGTAAATATAAAAAAGGAAATTTGTTAAAAAAATTGTAAATGGTTAAGATATGAATAATAATGTTATTCATAAAGAAATAATTAATGAAGAATACAAACAATTAGAAAAAATTTCAAAAGAAAAAATGTTATTTCTATTAAAAGACGATATATGACAAGCTTATATAGATGAAAGAGATTCAGGGAATTTAAATGGCAATTCAAAAATAAATAATGGTTATCAATGTTCGTTAAAAGTAATTATTTTTTTCAAAACAAACATTTACTCTTCCTATTAAAGATAAAATGGCTAAAATATAGTTGATGCTTGAAAATAAATATGGTTCTAAAAATAAATTATTTAAAACCAGTTAATGGTAAAGAATTTTTAAAGATAGAATTTAAAGAATTACTGAAAAAATATAACATTAATCATTATACAACTTCTGAGAATTAAAAGAATCTGTTGTTGAACGTTTTAATAGAACACTTAAATAAAGATGTAGTACGGAATTGTTAACAAGGAAATTATAAATCGTTAAATGTAGTTAAAGATCTAATTAATAAATACAACAGCACAAAACATTCAACAATAAAAATGAAATACATAGAAATAAATAAAAAATTAAGAAACAAGTAACATTATATCTAATGAAAATCCTACTCACGGACTTAAGTCTACTTCAGCTGATGCTAAATTTAAAAGGGGTAATTAAGTTAGAATCAGTAAACTTTAAAGTCATTTTAAAAAAGGATATACAGCTAATTGCTCAACAGAAGTATTTGTAAGTGAAGATGTTTTTCTATCTAATCCCTATTACATATAAATTAAAAGATACAAAAGGAAATTTTTATGTACAAGTATACCTAGTTGACGAAGTTTTAAAAAAGGAAGCTGATAAAGTTTATGTTAAAGATTTTTTTTTGATAATTCACTCAATACTTGGGTAAACAAACATAAAACGTATTTATTATGTTATTTTGTATATATATAGTTTTGCTATTTTGTTTTTAAATAAGTATCAATATATCCAACATATTTTGAACCTGATAATCTTTTGAAGTAATTATTTCATTTTTTAATTTTATACTTACATCATTCATTTTAATTCTTTCGTCTTTATTTTAATTATTTATTGTTTACATTATGTAAACTTCGTAGTTTTTGTATATAAACATCTTTGAGTATAATTTGATCATTGTCAGTTTTTAATCTTTGTAAGTAGTTATCATTTATGAACAAACATTTTATATGTAAAAAATATTAATTTTATGTAGAAATATTTTCAGTAATTATATATATAATTTTTTTATAAATTTCAGAACTTATAATGACCATGTGGCAAAGTTTTATTATCGTGAGGTGATAGTGCTTTTGTGTTTACTTGAATGGTATATATTGGATGTACAATTTTATAATATAGCAAGGACAGTTTACAACTCACCGCAAAGACATGGCGACGATCTGCGACAGGCACATACAGCCAGGGGAGCTGAGACGCTACAGTCACAGTCTGCACGGCCACTACGGTCGAGGGTTCGAATCCCTCCTTGGGCATGGATATTTGAACCGTCCTTATTATTTGCTAGTTTGTAAGTTTAGAGACATATTACCCCGTAGTTAAGTCCCATAAGCTATACAAACATTTGAACAGGCACATACAAAAGAAACACACATTCAACACTTTCAGCTATCGGCCATGGCCTTCTTCAGAAAGTAGGACACTCAGGCAATCACATTGGCACACAACACAGTCATACAACCATCACCCCCGGCTGCCACACTTTGAAACACACTCTGTGGGAAATAGGGGACGGGGGAACTGGAGGGGAGTGGAGAGAAGATAGGAAGGATACATCATGGTGGTGGGGATGGGTTAGATGGGAATAACGAGATGCAGCTTAGGAATGGAGTGGGGAGGCGGATGAGGGGAGAAAAATGAAACGAAATAAAATAAACAAAATAAAGTAAAAACAGTATACAAAATGTGTGCATGCTGTAAGTATACAAGACTCCACACACACACACACACACACACACACACACACACACACACACACACACACAAACACGCACACACACACATGCACGGACAGACACGCGCTCGCTCATGCACGCACATGTGCACTGGTGTGCACGCTCACACACACACACACACGCACACATGCACACACGATCGCACATTAACGCACCACTCCAAATAGGTAAGGTTTGAGATAGAGAGGTATAATTTTCAATTAAATTAAATTTTCTATATTGTTCCACATCGTTCAACTAACAATTTTTAAACTTATTTTGCTCTTAACAACACATTTTTTAATTTCTATAAGTTTCTTTTTGAATTTTTTAACAACTTTATAAGCATACATCTCTCTTTTAAACCACAAAATTCTTCCATTATTTTATACATTACATTAATGTTTAATTTTTCCAACAATTATTTTGTTTAATTGTGGAATACCGTATATTATCTGTTGGATAATCACTTGCTTCAAAGTAATCATTTATTTCAAATCTTCAATAAAGTCTTGAGTTTTAATACTGTAAATATAACTACCTGTATCTTAATAACATAATTCATTATTCTCTCCATATTTATCTTTAATAATTACATAATGAAAATAATACATTAATTATTTAGATAAATCAAGTATATTTAATTATCATTAAATCGAGTTGTACATTTACAGTTTGGTTTAGGTATAAGTTTGTCTCATAATTTCCTGTTTCAAAAAATTCTTTTACCATATACAAAGTAGTTCATTAATTTATAGAATGCTTTTTCAAAATCATTTGTAGCTTTCGTTCTTAAATGTGTATTTCGATCTATGCACTTCTTTAATGAATTAGTTTCATTACTTTTTAAAAATTTATGTATTTATGTAAGTTGCATTCCTATACTGTACTACCTTATTATGCTTATTATCTGAAGTACTTATTAATGTACTTTCATTTGTACCTGGAACAAGTTTTCTGTCAGGATCTAAAGGTAAAACTTTGGCTATTTAATCATACAATTTCTTTAGTATATTCAAGATCTACTTCCAATATGTAACCATTTCCACAAATTTTTGATATTTCATTTACTTTTCTACATTTAAAGTTATTTCGTTCTTTCCATTTAAATTCTGCATTTGGTAAATATTCGTTCATAACATAACCGTATAAATGATTTGCATCTACATTCACAATATAATTTGATTATTGTTTATTATAATAACCAATTACATTTTTATATTGGCTTTTACATATATTTCACAACATTCTGAAATTCCATCTCTTATTTCTTTTTCAACCATTAAAAGCATATCATGATCATATAATATTTCAAATTGTTGTTAAGTATTTTGTAACATCGCATCCCAAGATAATCCTGGTGCTGTAAGCTAGCAAGAAGGATCTAGATTAAATGTATTTATAAATGTTTTTCTTTAATTTTCAAAAACTTCTCTTAATAATAATGTATCAGATTGCAGATATAAATCAAGATATTCACCAAGTTTTTCTTATGTCATACTTTTCCCAAACTAATATTGCATGTTCATAATCCTCATCAGTTGTATTACAATTATTATATTTAGTATTACATATTTGTTTTGATTGTAATTGTGTTTACTAAAATTTATTCCAAGAATCCATGTAATCAAATAGATAAACACCTCTTCTAATTACTACATTAAATAATTCTGGTGAGATCTACTTTTTAATATTATTTAATTGATTATTCTTTAAATGTGATGGAAGTTTATAAAGTGAATTAGCCATAAATCTAAATGTATCAACAAATAAAATTATTTGATTTTTTGTTTGTTTGTCGAATTTATTATATTTATTCTCATTGTTTGGTATTAGTTCTATTTGTTTATTAGCATAACTAAGTTCTTACATAAATAGATGTGAATCATCACCAGGTAAATTTTGTAAATTAATAGTACAAATTCATGTTGTTTTAGCTTTGAATTACAATTATTAGAAAATGTAGCATTATTTTCTCCAGTAAAATGATAATGATTACATACTATTTTATTATTTTTTGTAAAATGACATTTACATAATGTACAATATTTAGAATTATTGTGCATTATTTTTTCAGTTTGAAGTGCTTTCATTTCAACTTCCTGTTTTATACATTCAATAAATGTTTACGACAATTTGGTCCTATATAAAGGATCTTCTTAATCAAAATCCACTTGGTTGTTTTGGATATTTCATTGTCTATGGTTATTGAGGATTTGGTACACAAGTGTCCTTTCTGAAAAGTAAACTTGCAAAATCAACATAAATTACAAATAGAACGTTTTGTTTATATTGCTAATTTTTAAAATATACATATTTGCTTTCACTTGGCATTATAACTGAAGGGTCCACGGGAAAAAGGGGGCAAGTAAAAAAAATGAAATTTTAGATTTTTACAGCTTCAGAAAGCTTTCAACAAGCTGCTTTTATCGGTTTTTGTTTCATGGAAAGAAGGGGGATAGTCTCAAAGTTACAACGGTTTAAAAATATAGTGTCCACAGGAAAAAGTCAATGTGAAACTAGGAAAAGAGGGGGTTAGTCAGTTGGCAGCAGTGATTGCACCTGTCGTTTACGTTCTGTAGTCCAGGTGTTGAGCATCTGCTGTTGGCGAGGTTAAGTTAATGCTTTGTGTGTTGTGTGAATTTCTTTAGTTTATTTTACGTTTTAACTGAACTGTGGAATATGAAAAATGAAGATGAGGAAAGTATCACCTTCAGTCAACTGTCACATTCAACGAAGAAAAGGAAGAGAACAGGTCGACTTTCCGACGTGAGAAACAAACTTTTATCATCCACCCATGAATTAGGGCCAGATTGTAAATGTTCCAGATTGAAATGTTTCAAGAGTATTACTGACGCAGAACGTGTGTACATTGTATCTAATTATAACAAAATGACTGTGAATGAGCAGAATGTTTACTTGGCAGGCCTAATTAATGTAAATATTATATCACAAAGGAGACCTAGGCGACCGGAAAATGAAGCTAAATTTCGTGACAACAGTTATTCATATCGTGTAAGAGTGAAGAGGGAGAATTCCGTCACTGAAGTAAATGTTTGTTCTAAAGCCTTTACATCTTTTCATGGAATATCTAAAAAAAATTAGAAGTCGTACAACGTTACCTAAAAAAAGGTGTGAGTCCTAAGGATGGTCGAGGCCAACACTCTAATCGGAAACATTGTGTGACATCAGAGGCACTTGAGGCAGTTCGGCAACACATTAGTTCATTTAAAGATGAACGAAGCCATTACAGCTTGAAAAGCTCTAAGAAAGTGTATCTCCTACCAGATATGAACATCAGTAAGATGTATGAGTTATTTAAAAAATCATGCACAATCCGTGTCGTATGAAAAATACAGAGTTGTTTTCAACACAGAATTTAACGTCGGTTTTGGATTCCCTAGAATGGACACTTGTAGTTATAGGCATGCTGCCGAAATTCGAGCTGTTGAACATGCTTTGAAATCGTACCCAGAAAATAGTTCAGAAAGGGCGAGTGCAGAAAAAAAATCAAGCAACTGTCAACGGAGAAAAAATTTCACTTATTAAAATCTGATATGTTTTATATTCGTAAAAGACGTTCTAAAGCAAACAGCAGGGAACAAAAGAATGTGAAAGCATTACTATGGATTTCCAGAAGAACGTACCTATCCCTAACATCACAACTAACGACATGTACTACAAGAGACAGTTAACATTGTGCATGTTTAATATTCATATATTGTCAACCGATGAATCATATTTCTTCGTGTATGATGAAACAGTAGCCTAAAAGGGTCCAACGAGGTCGCTTCCTTTTTGTTTTATTTTGTGATGTCAATTCTTGATCCCTCTGTTAGAAAATTAGATGTTATTTTCAGACTCTTGCGGGGGGCAGAATAAGAATTGGACTATTTTCCGCCTGCTGCATTACATTGTTCATCACGTCAAGAGACTTGAGCACGTGAAAATGACTTTTCCAATACGTGGGCAATCATGTCTCGAATGTGATCGTAACATGGCCAGTATCAACAAAAAAAAAGGGTTGAAATGCCCAAAGACTGGATTGAGGAAATAGAGAGTGCAAGAGCAAAACCCACAACTTTTTATGTTGTCGAAGTAGACAGGGAGTTTGTAAGAGATGGTCTACATACTTGGATCAGTTATATTTCAAGAAATGCCCATTTCCTTCTAGACCAATAAAAGAATTAGCGGCTGCAAAAGAGCATCCCTGATTCTTGGAACACAGATGTACATTCCATAGCCATTGGGATTGAGATGTTATCAACAAGCCAGTTACAGTTCCAACAGAACAACTTCAGCCTGAAGGAGAGTTCTTTCTACCTGACTATGCATATAAGGGTGAGTGTTTCATTGTTTCATCCTTATTTTTATCAGCATTTTTATCGTATTATTTACTTAAAACAGATTTTATTCTAATATTATAAACAACTATACATACTTTTACCTAAAAAACTGCAAGAAGGTGTTATTCTTTTAGGTGCACAACCTATCACTTATGAAAAGTATTCACACCTACAACATTTAAAGATGTTTCGCGGAGAAGAGGGTAGGCAGTTTTTTTCCCAGCTGCCAAAACTGGAAAAAGGACAAAAGCGCAACAAGAAACTGTGCCATCAAAATGACACTGTTTTCCCAAATCTAATAAGTGCAAGAACTAAGAAGACGACACAGAGTGAAAATGAATAAGCAATGAATGTACATAGCTTACAAAGATATTATTTCGACCTACAAAGTTTTGGTCAATTTAAAAAGAATTAATTCTAGCCTATAATTTATGATTTTTTTGTTTTTTTGTAACTAATAAATTTTTGCACATTCATTTTTACATTTTTAATTACTTCTTAAATAATACTGGTAGTTAGTTCTAATTGTACTAGGTTTAACAAAATTAATGAATTAGCGAGATTTACAGACATTCCCCGTTTCATAATGACTTACCCCCTTTTTCCCTAGAAACAATGACATCATTCGATGTAATATTTTATTTAGGTCGTTACAGTACATTTACAGGAAAACCTTGTAGAGTTATCTAACGACTATATGGAAGGCTACACAAAACATAAATTTCAAGAGAATTGGCGAAAAATTGCATTTGGTACAAAAATTGAGAAGAACTGACTTACCCCCTTTTTCCCATGGACCCTTCAACTTTTAATGTTTAGTTAAACAATTTTGTGTTTATTTTTATCTTATTTGTCTCTACTATTAAAATGGAGTAAATATGTCACACAATTTTATTTGTTCCATGTTTCTTGATTTAACTTGATACAAAATCTAGATAAATATTTTTATATAACAATTCTTTAAAATGATATAGATTTACATATTTCTCCTTTTTAGATTTACTAATTTTTAAAGGATATACTTGATATTTTTCATAATCATCATCAAATGATTAATTTCAATAGAGACATTAACTGTGTTTTCTAATTTAATACGATTAACTAATACAGGAAATTCAATATTTTCAGGTTTCTTTAAATTAATTTTTTAGTTCAACATTTTTATATTTGATATTCTTTCAGAATGTTCATCTGCACTGTAAATACTTTTAAACATTATTTTTGACATTAATAATGTTACTTATTTCTTAATTTTATTAAAATGATCTTTTTACCAGAACATATTTTTAGTTGCTAATTTTAAAACAATAGTGCTATTTAATGATCATCCTGATCCTTGTGCTTGCATTTTTTAAAAAAAAATATGTTTTTTGCCACTTTTAAATTTTCAATAAACATGTTCCTGTTAAAATAGTGTAGTTTGGTGTTAGTCGTCCAAAATGTTGAACTGGTTTTATCTATTTCATCTTTTTAGTATACATTAACAAAATAAATTAAAATTTATCATTACACCATGATGTATTGTTTAAAGTTATGAACATATTTGCTTTTACTGTATTTAATAAATGTTTAGGATTCAGTATATCTATAGTACTTTCAAAATTTATAGTTGGTAACCTATTTTTAAATTGCTTTTTTAACTATGTTACCTTTAATTTGTTTCTATCTTTAGGTAATACAAATGTATTTGTAGTAAAGGGTTATGTTCTTTTTAGTGGTTGATCTTCTTTAGTTAGAAGGGTATCATAAATATCATAAAATGGTAACATTTACCAAAATTTTCAATACTTTAATATTTGTTATTCTTAATAATATTAGTCTGAGTTACACTTACTTCTCCTGGTATATAAATATTAACAGTAATTTTTCATTATTTTTACATTTAAGTTGTCTAATTTATATGATTTTCACTTATATATTTTTATTAGTTTCAATGCCTTCAGATAAATTAATATTATTTTCAACAATTTTGTCTTAATCTGACTTATTACTGTTGTATTATTTCCATCAATATTTTGAAGATTACTAATAATAATTGAACGATTCATAATAATAATTGTAATTAAATTGCTTTATGTTAACTGGAATATGTTCATAATTTTTTTTTAAATCTCACAAAAACTTGCTACATTGATTTATTGTATTTCAGCAGCAATGTCACTTTCTGTTGCCCTTTTATTTGTTACAAAAATAAATTAGATTTGTAAATATTATTTTAAATAAAATGAACTATAGTTTTTAGTTAATAAACAATTAATCTAAAAGAGAGTTTATGTTTTAGTTATTGCTTTCTGACTGTTAATATATCCTAAGATACATTTCTTGAAATTATTATTATGTTTATCTTTATGTGATGTATTTTTATAAAAAACAATTGAAATCTGTAATTTACTGAGAAACGCTACATTTCGTTAAAGATGTTTCTTCCATTACAACTTCTTTAGTAGGTTTTTTCATTATCTATTGTTAATAGATCCTAGTATGTTCTTCACTTTGACTTCCTCTTACATGATGTTTGAAATAATATTTCCCACATTTTCCACATGCACAAGGAATTCGATTTTAATATGATTTTGTTAATGTTATTTATTTATAGATGTTTACATATAGTTTTATAACCATCAGTTGTAGATTTTTGTAAAGTGAAATTATCACCTTATTTTTCTGCATTGGAATATTTACGAAGTTTAATCTTAACAAAAGAATCATGTTGCGATTGCTCCATTTATATAGAAAATATTAATTAGATTTGTGAAAATGTAAGCCTTTATATATTTTATAAATTTTAATTTTAAAAAATCATCATAATCACCATTATATGCTGCTTCATTTTGAGCATTAAATACCAATTATTTCATTTTTTCTGGTGCTTTGTTTTTAATAATCGTCATACGAAGTGGACAATTAACTTTTCTTTTAAGCATTCATCACCACATTCTTTATGAAAAACATGATTGTAACTTTCTTAAGAAACTGATGATTATTTTCATTACTTAAACAAATAGGACCATCAATATATTTTGCAGATACTTCAGTTATTAATAGCTTGCACTTTGTTTTTGTTGTCTATTTATAATAACATAATTCTTATTAAATTTATAAAAAATTAATAATAATTTTCTATGTATCCTTTAGATATAGGTACAAAATTACATTTTTTTTATTTTGGTAAAACTAATAACAAATTTTCTATATAAATGGAAACTTCTTTAATCAAGAAGCTAAATAATTTAAGTAATTCTAAAGAATTTAGAAAAGTAAATGAGCCAGATATAAATGTGTTTCTATAATACTATGAACTGTGAATAGCTTATTTAAGTACTAGATTAGGAGAACAACTATGTCTAGAACTTAATAATGATTTGAAGTTATTTTACTCAATAGAATTTCTAAATTAATTGACGATTTTGATATAATTAGGAAAGGACAAATGAAATTGAAATTTAAGGGAATCAAAAAACTTAAAAATAGCAATAATGAATTTCATGATATAAAGTTCATGATGTAAAATATTCAAAATATTTTCATTTGTTTTAATTAATACATTTAATTATCTTACAATCACTTTGTAAAATTTTTATAATTTACTTTGTGACCTAACAATTTTTAATTAATTTTTCTTTTATTCAAACAGTAAATGCAAGTAGGTTGCTGAAAGTAAAATGAAGTGATTTTCTTACGTATATGAAAGGAATAGTAGAATGATTTTATAGGTTCTTGATAATTAGGTCAATTTTACAGAAAATAAAAAAATGTAAGTTTTAATGGGTATTTTTTATTTTTTATAACATTGGCCTAGGGGTCCACAAACTATAAAATCATTCTAGTGACTTCCCACATTCATCCTGGTTTCATATTTGATCAGTATTCAGTTCTTGATCAGCTATGCATTGCACCATCCTTCCACTAAATGTGATGGAATGCCATGGGAACTTTCCCTTGTTAGTAGATCAAATGATAATGGTTTCAATATTATCGATCAACATAGGGGTCCACAAACTATAAAATCATTATAGTGACTTCCCACATTCATCCTGGTTTCATGCTTGATCAGTATTCAGTTCTTGATGAGCTGTGCATTGCACCATCCTTCCACTAAATGTGACGGGATGCCATGGGAACTTTCCCTTGTTAGTAGATCAAATGATAATGGTTTCAATATTATCAATCAACATACAGCATAGTGAAATAACTGTCAGAGTACCATCTGTGTGTACCCTGAACAGGGAAAGTGTATAGCCATAAGGGTCATTGTGATATTCTGTGAAGTAGAGAGAAGTCTTGGCAATAGAAGCACATTCCTATCAGGTGTTCAAGTCTTCCCTCCGGATGGTATGTCTAACCACTGATTACCGTAGCTCTTTGTTCCATAGACTTACAAACATTTGATGTCTGACATTTTGACAAACACAATCAGGTTTCTACAGACAACTGAGCGAGCTAAGTCAAATTAGGACTCCCGCAGTGGCTCGGTCGTCCTTTTGGAAAAGTGTCGCACAAGTTGGACATATTGTATTTGCTGTCAAACAATGCTGGTTGTAATGGTAACAAGCGTATTCTCACACCGTTAGATGGGTTCTGGATATCCATCCAGCACAGTCGACAAACAAGATCGTTGTATTGAAAACACAGCTGTGGGAGTTCGTGCAGCTAGCAGCTACCAAAGGGCAGATACTTGGATTTATGAACCGAGAACTGTCAACACGAATTGTTGCTAACTGGTTACTAGAAGTGGCACAACTGGAAAGCACAACTCAAGTCAGTCTTCCACTCATGTCACAGCATCAATGATCACAGCTTGGCTTGTGCCATCACACAGTCACTTGGCAGATGGACTGGTGGACTGTGGTCTTCAGCAGTGAAAGCAGATTTTGCCTGCACGCAAGTAGATCTGACAAGCACAGTCTTGTAGAGTGCATTCATCCAAGATGCACTGGTCCCTAGCTTTATGGTCCGAGTTGTCTCAGGCTAAAGGTCTGTTTCACCTTTGGTGTATGTGTGTGGAAGGAATGCTGACCAGTACTCGACATTTATAGAATGGTTAGAAACCAGTTGCAATTCCAGTCTGTTACAGGTGTGAGCAGGCAGTATATTACCCATCGTGCTGTGGTGGGCCGGCCGCGGTGGCCGAGGGAACTGAGGTGCTTCAGTCACGGTCCTCACGGCCACTACGGTCGGGGTTCGAATCCCCCCTCGGGCATGGATATTTGTGCTGTCCTTAGTATAAGGTAGATGATAAGTAGTTTGTAAGTTTAAGGACTGATGACCCCATAGTTAAGTCCCATAAGCTTAACAAACATTTGAACATTTGATTTGCTGTGGTGGCAACATCTTCATGAGCAGCTGTGGGATGGCAGCTGAGTGCTGATTGCTGAAAAGCTAACAACCATGAAACAATTTCTTGCTCCAAATAATAAAAAGTTGTTACTACTGGGAATTCAGCTGCTGCATTCCCTGAAGATCGCAGTGCCAGGAACCTAACTCAGTTCGGTAAAGTGTGTGTCTGCATGTACTGGTAAATGTATATTACTGAAAGCCAAAAGTTTATACAGAACGATGAACCAGTCATAATTAGAGCATCAGTGTTATGTATATGGCAGATCTTGTTGTTGCTTCACTAGAACTCTGAGTTAAATCTTCTGAGTTAGCTTCCTAGTTTGCACTAAGACTAAAAGTTTAAGCTAAACGAAATAAGTGTCCTTCACACCCAAAACAGTAGTAGCAGTTACTTCTTCTCTGCCTGGAGTCGAAGAAAGAACACCACAGCCTCACTCCTTGGAGGCAAAGCACAAAGGCGACGTCCTCCCTCCATATAGGCAATGCACAGCGTCCCTCATGCTGTTCACAATACCACTCTCTCTGTCTCTCTCTCTATCACTTAGAGTCTGTGCCACATCCTACAATCTCTCAAAACAAAAATCTACCAGGTTCTGTGTGCTGACCAGTGAAAAGGCCACCCTCAGAAGATTCATGTCTTAGACTGTCAAAAATTACTGCTAGAGCTAATCACACACGATCATGCATTGTAAACGCTCTGCTCATCCCATGGCTTGCGTGTTTCTCACGCCAAACCACGATAACAGGACCTCTTTGTAGAATTTAGTAGGTATTAAAAATTGCCTGTGGTGGCCTCCCTCTGTGCCCTCTCTCTGGTGCCAGATGTCCGCATCACAGGGTGCCCCTTTTCAAAACATACTTGGCCGACTTCTCCTGGTAAGAGAGCCATAAGGGCTGTTGCAGTACTTTTATATACCCGAGAGCACAGTCTCTCCAATTGTTTTGCAAAATACAGAAGCCAGCCACCACTCCTCAGCTCAGGAACTTTTGCAAAAAAATTTACAAGACAACTAGACAACGTGAAATGAAAGAATGGGAGAAACATAATCAAGGGGACTCGAGAATTAATATGTGAGATGGACAGCCATCTCACAGAGACTAGACAATTCTATGCTCGGTTGCTAATTTAAAAATATCATCTTCCTTCAGTTTTAATAAACAAACAGGTAGAAGCACATACCCCAGAAAACAGCGATAATAATACGTGATAAGATTCAAGTTTTAGTATAGAGGTGAGGTTTGTACATGGAATAGAAACTCAAAGATGCACTCACATAAGGTTATCCTTACACCAAGATTAAACTAATGCATGTTTGAACTGAGGAGTAACTTCACACAACCAGAAGGCATCCATCCTTGCCAATCATCTAGTTCACCTTTGGTTCAGAACAGTTTCATGTCACTATTCTTCTGTATGGAGTATTTTCAATCATCAGTCTTATACTCATTCGTATCTTTCACTACTATGCTGTGACAAATTCGAACCACATATGGTCTTTGAGCTTTTCTTTCAAGATCAGATTCACAATTATGCTTCCTCTGCTGCAGCCGTGACGGAGTGGCCGGGCGCATTGA
Source organism: Locusta migratoria (assembly GCA_026315105.1). Lineage (NCBI taxonomy): Eukaryota > Metazoa > Arthropoda > Insecta > Orthoptera > Acrididae > Locusta > Locusta migratoria. The sequence goes on from CM048750.1 coordinate 359,552,887, forward strand.
GGCACCAGGCTATGATGCATGAGGCTGTTCCCTATTGGAGTTTCAAATCCCCCATCAGGCATGGATATTTGTACTGTCCTTAGTATAAGCTAGTTCATAGGTAGTTTGTAAGATTAGGGACTGATGACCCCATTGTTAAGTCCCATAAACTCTACAAACATTTGAAAATTTCCTCTGTTGCATTTCATCACTCCTCTCGTTCTAAGAACTTATAGAGATATCATCCTTGGTTAAGTTTAGAATTAGTTTAGATGATTGCTTTTATACTTGACATATTTACTGTTTGTTCTCTATAGTTTGACCCCTTGCATGAGCATTCGTTTCACATGTGCTCTGTAGCATAGTATACAGAACACAAATAAGGCTGTTGGTATATGAGACCAAACCACTGTCTCTACAAAGGCTAATGACATAAGTTACATGCTTCATCAGCTCTATTTACACTGCTGAGTACATTTGAATTTGTTAAGCCAATCTCGTCTGGTGAGACAGAAAACATTCCCACACATTTAAAGTCATTTTATTATCTCCCCTTTGGGAATTTAGAAAAGACAAATTGTAACGTCTGCCTTTTAGATTTTCCAAATGTGTTCCTTGTGTTCATTTTTGCCCTTCAGTAGAGAAAAACATGTGTGTTATACTTTCAGTGCATATTTTTTGTATGGTAGCCATTTCCATAGTGTGTGTGTGCGTTGTTATTTTCAGCCCTTTCTATGTACACTGGAGTCAAAACGAAATATTGTCCATTTGTACATAATGTTTCCAGACAATCTAGGCATTTCAGAATGAATCTTCCTCTAACAGCGGCAATTACATTCTCCCTGCACATCGTTGAATTCTGTAAGAACACATCTAGTATTTGAACTGGCGTTTGTGATTAACAACAACGGTATATACCTCTAATGCCAGTGGATGCGACTTTTCTGTGATAAGAAATAAATAAGTTACGAACGAGTGTTATGAATTGTATATATACATGTGGCGTCTGTTCCGAAGAACAGACGTCACATTCTGATCCTGCAGTTGTTATTATTTAATATTCATAGAATATATGACATCAACTGCGATTGGGCAAAGCTGAAAATGTGTACCCAGCCGGGATTCGAACCCGGGTCTCCTGCTTTCTAGGCAGTTGCGCTGACCCCTACACCACTGGGGACACAGTGATCACCGCACCTGCAAGGACTACCCATGCACGCCTCCCGTCAGATACAAATTCCCAGCTTCGCCCTGCCCATAGTACTCAAACTCGTAGTTTAACTAATTTCCGTCAGAGTAAGGGCTTCAACTTGCCCACCCCTCCCCACTAACGATAGGATCATTGCCCGTCACCGGCGTATTATATATATACATGTGGCGTCTGTTCCGAAGAACAGACGTCACATTCTGATCCTGCAGTTGTTATTATTTAATATTCATAGAATATATGACATCAACTGCGATTGGGCAAAGCTGAAAATGTGTACCCAGCCGGGATTCGAACCCGGGTCTCCTGCTTTCTAGGCAGTTGCGCTGACCCCTACACCACTGGGGACACAGTGATCACCGCACCTGCAAGGACTACCCATGCACGCCTCCCGTCAGATACAAATTCCCAGCTTCGCCCTTCGCCTTATGAATTGGTGAAAGAATGAATTCCATTAGTATCTACTTACAAGACGCTTTTAATGGTAATATCAGCTCTCGTGAATCAAGGGCAAAATTAAACTAACTTTCGTCTAAACAGACAAATATTTCACTGCCATTGACAACACTAAGGAGAGCAGAGAATGCCCAACCTAAATTTCGAAGGTTTACGGTAAATTTTCCTGTATTGCATCCCTGCGCTACTACATTGAATTGCTCCCAATGTTCATCTATAGAGTGGATTATCTGATGGTCATTAAACAGCAAGCGATCTTTATTATTATCACGTTCTCTTGAGAGTGTTGTAAGTCATACATCTTACACTGTATAGCCAATGAAATTAGTACACCTGCTTAATATCATGTAGGGTTCCCATGAGCACACAGAAGTGCCGTAACATGAGGTGCAATGATTCAACTAATGTATGAAGTAGTGTTGGAGCGAATTGACAGCTTGCATCCTGTAGGGCTGTCCATAAACCCGATAAGTACGAGTGGTTGGAAATCTCTCAAACAGCACGCTGCCAGACACCCCAGATTTGATTAATAATGCTCATGTCTCGAAAGTTTGGTGGACAGTGGATATGTTTAAAGTCACAACAATGTTCATGCAGCCACTCTGTAACATTTCTACAAGTGTCTCATTGACCTGCTGGAATTGCTGAAGTACATCAAATTGTACTGTGTGCATGAATGGATACAGGTGATCAGCCATGATACATTTGTACGTGTTACCTGTCAGAGTCATAGATAGAGGTATGAGGGGTCTCATATCACTCCAACTGCACACGCCCCATATCATTACAGAGCTTCCACTGGCTTGAACAGTCCCCTGCTGACATGGAGGGTCACAGATCCCTGCAGTTGTCTCCATTGCTGTACATGTCCAACCATTTGGTACCACTGGAAACTAGACTTGTCTGACTGGGCAACACGTTTCCAGTCATCAACAAACCCCATTGTTGATGGGCCTGAGCAAAGTGTGTGTTGTGCAGGGTACATGAGAGGGCTTTCGGTTTCCAAAGCCCATATCAATCAGGTTTCGTTGAATTGTTCACATGGTAAGGCCTCAATGTTAAAATCTGCAGCAGTTTGCAGAAGGTTTCACTTCTGCCATGTTTAAAGATGCTCTTCATTCGTCACTGGTCTCTTTCTTGCAGGATATTTTCCAGCTGCAGCAACGTCTGAAATTTAATGCTTTTACTGGAATCCCAATATTCACCATGCAGCAGTAAATGGACTTACAGGAAAATCCCCACCTCATCAGAAATGCAGTGTCCGATCCCTCGTGTCCTGACTATGACCACACATTCAGACTCACTTAAATCGCGATAATCCACCATTGTAGCAGCAGTAGCTGCTGGAACGTCTACGCCAGACATCTGTCTTACATGGACATTGCTGACTGTAGTGCCATTCTCGGAGTGTTACATGTTTCTGTGTTTGCATACACATAACTGTACCAGTGTCTTTGGCTCTTTGGTGTATTTATGTATGGTACTTATGGAGGATGAGTAGTCTGCTGGCAAGAGGTTACAGTGGTGCCACCTACCAGCGGTCGGACTCTGCCAGTGGCGTAGCCGTGAGTAGACGGCAGGAATAGCAGCGTTGTGTGCCGTGGTCAGCAACATCTGCAGCTGCAGTTCATGTTGCCCCTCGCCCACCTTCGCCTTCTCCTCCTCCTCCTCCTCTTCCAAATGTGCAACCCACAGCCCAGACCAGTCCGCCGGCAGCTGTTTCTTGCGCCATGTCTGTGACTGCTCTTTCTGCCGTGGAGCCATCAGCCTCCCCAGGCAGCTGGAGACCAGCATCACCAGCACCACCAACAAGGATCTCATCCACACCTCTCTCCAATCCAGCAGTCTGGTGCTTCTCCCTGAAACATATGAGGCCGGCCATTCTGCATGGACTTTGTCATGGGGTCAACAGAACAACAACCAGGTAGTTATAACTAAACTTGTCAACAGAACAACAACCAGGTAGTTATAACTAAACTTCCCTACTTAACAAGTTATAATACAGAAACTAATTACCATAAATGTACCAAACTTGGAAGCATTAATGTAGGTGACGCATGATTTGGTTGTTTCACAGTAGCACTGGCCACCAAGTGTAGTGGTATGCCATCGTGATTCATACTATCACACACCTGACCAGTCGCTGTGCACTTATTTACAATCCACATGAGATGGGACAAAAAGAACAGGCCATTCTTGTCGAAGCTCTTTGATCAAAATAAGAGCAATGCTAAAAATGCACACCCAAAATATCACTGGTTGAAAGTATTACAGAAGAGTCCCCTTTCTCCTTCTGCTGTGTGGAGCATGAAGAAGACTGTCCAATCAACTGGGCGTTGAATCAAGAAGAGGCCAATGAGTGGTTGCACCACAGGAGGTTGACAAAATCAGTTCCTCTGGCAGACAGCCAATGTAGAGTAGCCAAGCACTGCAAGGCGCCTAGCTATAGACACATCATTGAAAGCCATCAGAGGTTCGAATCCTTCCTCAGGCATGGGTGCATTTGTTGTCCTCAGCGTAAGTTGTTTAAGTAATTTGTAAATTTAGGGACTGATGACTACAGTTGTTAAGACATATAGACTTAAAAACATTTGAAAACTTTGGCAGACAAAACTGCGCATGATTCCTGATGGTCCAGACATAGTCCACTAGTTTGCTCTGACAGCCAGTGGGCTGTGCCCAGGTTTGCCCAACTGTGATGTTGTTACTGTCAAAGTCATACATGCTGGTGTACTGTGTAAATAGTGAATATGTAATATATTATTTGCTGCATTTACTGTATCCGAATATTATCGTACAACTGTAGTCTTCTTTTAAGGAATGTAAGGAGTACACGAATCGAGTAATAGTGAAACTGTTGTTGAAGTACTTGCATTTGTGCTGCAGGTGTGCATGTTGCTGCTAGGTTTCAATATTTGCCATAAAAATACGTAGACACTACTCTTCTTTGATGATATAGGCCAATAATGCCAAGTACACCCCTTATATGTTATAGATGCCACACTGCTTGTGTAACAATCAAAGAGTAGAAAATTGTGAAGTTAGAGCTCAGCATTAATTTGCTGAGTACGGCCTGAGCCATGGGCAGTGTCGCGCCAACAGTCCGCTACACCGTAAGCTCTGTGCATGCTTCAATGAGCATCGTTCGGCGCGACGGTGGAACGTTGTACGTTTCAGAGCCCAGGGATCTTGGCTTAATTTCCCAGGTCGCGAGGATGGTACAAACCTCTATAAAAAAAACCTCAATCTCAAGGTGTGCTATGTGCCGAGGAGATGTATGGCTGTTGAGATTGAACAGTCACTAGTGAGCAACCTCTGAGGAACCCACCGAACCTCAGTTGTATAAGGCTTACCCAGACAAGCGAGGCTCTGCCTGGGTCGATCTTTACATCCCTTGCTGCCCCGGGACCAAGATGAAACGAGCAAATAAAAGCGTGGCCGGTCGCGAAAACGGCGTCTCTAAGCATGGTAAAACTGAGTTTAAAGCCTCTACCTATGACCCTACGACAACCGTCCCTCGCCACCCTGTGGGAGGAACGAAGGGCCCTTAATAGATCAGAGCCATACTCGCCACAATATCTGGTCTGTGAGTGTACTGTTGGTGAATCCTTCACTTCCACTAAGCCTCAGTTTTTTGTAGACACCACTGAAGACAATTTTGGTGAAGTGGCATCATTTTCGAATATGAAGAGTGGGACCGTTCTGATACAGATGGCGTCCTCAGCCCAGTCACGGGCGTTACTTGCTTGCGACAAGCTAGGTGATATCCCGGTGAGTGCCACGCCCCATAAATCCTTAAATATGGTTCAGGGTCTCATCTATCACCGAGATCTTTTGTCCCAGACCAATGACAAGCTGCGAGCAAACCTGCAGCGACGGGGGTCCACTTTGGCCGGCAGGTGTACAGGGGCCCTAAGGAAAATAGGGTTGCCAGCAGTGCTTTTATCTTGGCCTTCGAAGGCGATACACTGCCTGAGGTCAAGATAATGATCTACTGGTGTGATGTCAAGCCCTATGTCCCCCCTCCTATGCAGTGTTTCTGGTGCTGGAAGTTCGGGCACATGTTGTCCTGATGTACTTCCAGCCCAACATGAAGGGAATGTGGGCAGCCACTGCACCCGGACGCCCCATGCACCCCATCTCTGCTATATGTGAATTGTGGGAAACATCACCCGGCATGCTCACCGAATTGCTCTGTTTTACATCGGGAACGTAAAATTATGGAAATCAAGACCCTGGATCGGTGACCTTCTCTGAGGTGCGTAAGAAATACGACCGGCTACACCCTGTCCATATGAAAACGTCTTTTGCGACAGTCACAGCAGCACCAGTTTCCTTGAGACCTGTGAAACCACTGGTGTTGTCTCCTCCTGTGGGCCCTAAGGGCCGTCAATCTTCCACAACGGGTGGGGGGCCCATCTCCATCTATAGCTCCCTCAACGCCAGTGGGAGCAACTTCCCCCCCCCCCCCCCATCGGGGACACCAGTCCACACTCCCCAGCTGGAGAAGAAACAGTCTTCCGCGGCCCCCCTCTCGCTCGGAAGGGGTCCCTCGGGACGCTCCCTTCCGGGAATTCTCAGAGTACGTCAGGAAATTCTAGCCTTTGGCTAAAGGATCCAAAAACTGCTGACTGAAGGACTTCTGGCCCTTCAATGGTCCCTGATGTCGCTTCCGGGAAGCCCTCCCAGCCCTTAACACCAAAGAGCTAGCGAGAGGCAACAAAGAAGAAGAAAAAGAAAAAAGACAAGACCAAGGATCCTTCAGTGGCTCGAAAGGGACGGTCACTTACATTTTCGGCCTCTGAAGACGAGGTGGAGATCCTCGCGTCCCCCGAGGATCTCGCCTTCTTAGGATCGCCAGAACCCATGGTTCTCGATCCTGCGGATTCTGCGGAATTGGCAGCAGGTGCCCCTGCTGAATAACCAGTTCACCCTTAAACTATGGATATTCAGCACACTGCCAACGAGATCTTGCAGTAGAATTGCGACTTTTTTTCCGCCATCTGGCTGAGCTGCAGCAATTACTCTGCCACTTCCCTGCGATCTGTCTAGCCATGCAGGAAATGTGGTTCCCTGTCGACAGAACCCCAACCCTCCGAGACTATTGGGGGTATTTTAAAAATCGAACCATCTACGACAGAGTTTCCGGCGGCGTCTGTGATTATGTCCATGCCTCTGTCCCCAGCGCTGCTGTGCCTCTTCAAACGCCTCTAGAGGCAGTCACTGTTCGACTCCGGGTATCACAAAATTTTACCATCTGCTCTGTCTACCTTCCACCAGATGATGCCATCTCTCCCGCAGACCTCTCTGCCTTGGTCGCCCAACTTCCCCCACCCTTTCATCTTTTGGGGGATTTCAACGCCCACCACACTCTGTGGGGCGGCACACAGCCCTCAGCCCGGGGTAGGGATGTTGAGTCTCTCCTGTCAGAGCAGAATCTCTACCTTCTCAACACCGGTGCTCCTACCCACTTTAGCACAGCACATGGTACGTATTCTGCCATAGACCTGTTTGTCTGCAGCCTTAGCCTCCTTCCATATCTCACCTGAAGGGTCCATAACGACCAGTGTGGCAGCCACCATTTTCCTATCTTCCTGTCGTTCCCACAGTATTCACCTGCCGACCGTCTGCCTCGCTGGTCTCTCTGTAAGGCTGACTGGCCAGCTTATTCAACTGCTGTGATTTCCTCTCCCCTTCCGGCTGATGTTGATGCTGCCATTCAGTAGGTCACAGAGACCATCGTTTCTGCAGCCAAAAACTCTGTCCCAACCACATCCGGTTTGCTCCATCGTCTGTAGGTGCCGTGGTGGACACTGGAGATCGCTGTGGACATACGGGAACGTCGACGAGCATTACACCGCCATCGACGTCACCCTTCTGTCGAACATCTTGTAGCCTTCAAGCGTCTCCGGGCATGGGCCCAGAGACTGATACAAGAAAGTAAGACGGCCTCCTGGGAGAAGTACGTCGCCTCCATTGGTTCCCACGCTTCTCCTTCCAAGGTGTGGTCGCAAGTTCCACACCTCTTTGGGCACCGCCCACCGGCGGGAATTCCGTGCCACAGAGTCCAGGGTACGCTGTGTACGACACTGTCGCCGTCGCTGAGCATCTGGCAGATCATTTTGCACGAACCTCAGAGACTGCTGCCTATGGTGCAGACTTTCGCGCCCTTAAAGAGCGAGCCGAGAGCCATCAGATTTCATTTCTAACACAATGTTGGGAACCACACAACGTCCCATTTACTGAGTGGGAGTTTGAAGGTGCCCCTGGTGCATGTCCAGATACCTCCCCTGGACCCGATCGCATTCACAGTCAGTTCCTCCGAAACCTATCAGCGGACTCCAAGAGCCAACTTCTCGCCCTGTTTAATCATATATGGCTTGAGGGTGTTTTTCCGTCCTTCTGGCGGGAAAGCATTATCATCCCAGTGATTAAGCCTCGGGCAGATCCGCAGGTGGCTGATAGTTACCGCCCAATCAGCCTCACCAACGTTCCATGCAAGCTCCTTGAACGCTTGGTGAGTCGGAGTCTCATGTGGATCCTCGAGGACCGGGGACTCCTGGTGCCAGAACAGGGTGGGTTCCATCGACAATCTAGTCTCACTGGAGTCGGCCATTCGTACAGCATTTACCCGCTGCGAACACCTGGTTGCCGTATTCTTTGACCTGCAGAAAGCATACGACACCACCTGGCGCTATCACATCCTGTCTACGCTGTATGATTGGGACTTACAGGGTCCAATTCCTATACTGATTCAGAACTTCCTAGCATTGCATTCTTTTCGAGTTCATGTTGGCTCTCGCTTCAGCTCAGCTCATTGTCAAGAGAACGGAGTCCCACAGGGTTCCGATCTTAGTGTTCCTTTATTTTTAGTTGCTATTAATGGTCTTGCTGCAGCTGTGGGGTCATCGGTTTCTACCTCCTTGTATGCCGATGACTTCTGCATGTATTACAGATCCTCCAGCATCGGCGTAGCTGAACGGTGGTTGCAGATCGCAATTGGAAAGACACAGTCATGGGCGTTTGCCCACGGTTTTCAATTTTCTGCGTCCAAAACCCGTGTGATGCATTTCTGTCGACGTCGCGCAGTACACCCGAAACCCGAACCCGACCTGCTACAAGTCGAAGAGACACACAGATTCTTAGGCATGTTGTTTGATGACCGTCTCACTAGGGTGCCGCACCTTCGCCAGTTAAAACAAAAGTGCTGGCGACACCTCAACATCCTGCGCTGTCTCAGCCACACTGGAGCCTCACGCTCAACGCTCCTACAACTTTACAAGGCCCTCATTGTCGCGCCTACACTATGGCTGCATAGTCTACGATTCGGCTGCGCCTTCGGCACTGCAGGCATTACACCCAGTTTTGCACTGTGGAGTTCGTTTGGTGATGGGGGCTTTTCGCACAAGCCCTGTGAGAAGCCTCCTCGTCGAACCAGGAGTCCACCCGTTGCGGTTCCGCAGGCAACGCCTGCTAACTTCTTACGTTGCCCACGTTCAGGCCTTGCCCTTCCTCCCCAACCGCCGGCTCATTTTTCCAGACGCTGCAGTCACTATCCCTCCACGGCGGCCCAGGTCGGGTCTCCTGATTCGGTCCATGCTCGATCCATTCTTTCGCCCCTCGCATCCTCTCCATTCCCTACCACATTCGACTCTTCCTCTCGAACCCCACCTTGGTCTATTCCTCGTTTACAGCTCTGTCTGGATCTGTCCCATGCGTCAAAGGACTTGGCTTCCGCTAGACATCTCCATCACCAGTTTCTACAACTTATCGACTCGTTCCATGCCGCAAAAGCCGTCTACACAGATGGTCCCATAGTAGATGGCCATGCTGGGTATGCGTTTCTGCATGTCAACCATGTGGAACAGCATTCTCTGCCATGTGAGAGTACCATTTTTCTCTCCCGAACTGGTCGCCATTCTCAGGGCTCTGCAACACCTCAAAGCGTGCCCCAGGGGGTCATTTGTCATCTGTTCTGACTCCCTGAGTGGCTTACAAGCGAGCGACCAGTGTTTCTCTCGCCAGCCATTGGTACGGTCGATCCAAGATACTGTTCACTCTCTATGCCAATCAGGCCGTTCTGTGGTCTTTGTGTGGGCCCGGGCCATGTTGGCATCCCAGGGAATGAACATGTAGATCGATTAGCCAAGCAGGCCACTATGGCACCGCCGCTCGATATTGGCGTCATGGAACCTGGTCTTAAATTGGTGTTGCACTGGAAGGTGCGCGAGGCTTGGAGCGCCGAGTGGGCTATGGCGAATGCACCAAACAAACTTCGGGCAGTGAAGCTGTCCACAGCCCTGTGGAAATCTTCACTGCGGCCGATCCGCCGAGAGTTGGTTGCCCTTCGTATTGGGCACACATGGCTAACCCACGGCTATCTCCTTTGCTGTGAGTCCCCGTCCGTGTGTCGATGTGGTGTAGTAATGACAGTGGCCCATCTTTTGATGGAATGTCCGATTTTAGCCAACTTTCGGCAATCTTTTAATCTCCCAGACGCGCTACCCTTAGTTTAAGGTGACGATGCCCCATGGCTAACGCAGTTTTCAGTTTTATTTGCGCAGCTGGTTTTTATGACGCTATCTAGTTATGGGTCTTGTGGTCTGCTGTCTTAGGCCACCACCAATCCAGCACTTTTAACACTTTTACAGACCCTTATGTGAAATACCTAGGGGTTCTTAGTGTGTGCAGTATGGCTGGCTCATCCTGTTTTATCTCTGTGATCAGCCAGCCATGGTACTCTGCTGTTCTTTCTTTTACCAATTGTGAGTCTCTTCGTTCTGTATTGTCTCCAACTGGTCCATTGTTAGCCAGTCCCTTTTGTGTGTTCCCATTTTCAGAGCTTTGTTTATACTTTTTACTTTCTTGGCAGTGGACTCTCAGGTAGGAACAGGGGACTGATGACCTAGCTGTTTAGTCCCCTCAAAAAACCAACAGCAACAACAAATATAATGAATATGCGGTTGGTAACACAAGGAATAAGTCGTTACGCTTGGTTTCTAGAGAAAACTTACCCCAAATACACTGTGAAATTCATCAGTGGTTTGCAGCGAACACTATAGCGATGCAGATTTTGAATCTTATTCCTAGAAAAAGATTGTCAAAATAGATATCATTCCCAAAAGATTCCCAAATTATCATCTCTTTTAAATACTAGTAACAGAAATATTGAAAAGTTGACTACAGATAACCATGTGAGTCATGAATGTGAAAAGGAAGTGTGACTCTAAAGAAGAATCTAACACAACTTGCCATTAAATGCAGTTATGTTACATGGAGTTGAAACATAAGACAAGATGCTTTCCAAACTAAAGGCCTTGGAAAAGCCTGTGTCAGAAAACTAAAACATGGAGACTAAATAACAAATTAAAGAGCCAAGAATGTCAAATTCGTGTATTGTCAGTCATTAATACCTGTAGAAAGTAAGACGCCTAAAATGGAATTCTTGCTGGATCAAATAAAAAAATTAAAATAAATAAATGGTCTCACTTGGGTGAGGAAGTAAGAAAACAGTGCATTATTTAAGAATACTGCTTACCTGAAGGTTACAAATATGCCAGAGATTTTATTTTAAAATTGCCCAATAGTGGATGAGGAATGGCCATAATGACCAGAGTCTGTCATCTAAAGCCTATTTTATAGCCATTTTTAAGTCATTTATCATAAAAAATCAGGTTTTGCTCATATTTTTACCATGATGATAGCACATAAATAGGAAATTCATAAATGAGACACTTTTATATTTTTACCTGAATTATGTAATTAAATATATGCAACTAAAATATGTGTAAAATTTAGCACAGGTAGTGTATATATGAAATATATGCAACTATACACTCTTTACAATACAGAAAACGAACAACGGACAACAAGTAGTTGAAAAAATTATAAATGGACAACACAGTGAAGTAGTGTACTAAATTTGAGATGATGAAAGAAATAACAAATTATGGAATGAAATTAGGTAAACCACTATTGATTTGTAAGAAATGCATATATCGCGATTGAAAAACAGATATTCTAATTAAACAGATAATAAGAATTACACCTTAAAAGAAATGTACTAAATTTGCTATGGTGTAATAAATAACTGAATATGTAATCAAATTTGGTAAACTAAGATCGATTTGTAAGAAATGCAGAAATCAAGATCGACAAAGCAGATATCGTTCCAAGAAAACCATTAACATTCGAAACTAAATGAATAACATTCAGAATGATGTGAAAAATGAGAAAACAAAATTATGTGTATAAACTACTTCAACAATTCGAAAAAGCGATTGTGACTGATGTACCTGAAATAATCAGCCTGAATATAATCACATATCTTCACAATGCTTTAGTGTCAGTACAAGGTACTATAATTATTATCCTATTATAATGAAATGTACAACAATCCTAAATATCTAGAAACACGTTTTATAGTATAAACTAAATAAATAAATGAATATTGATTCCAATTGTGCTTATGTTTAGTGCTTCTGATAAGAGTCGTATTATAAAAATATTTGATGTGTTTAATGAATGTTATAAAGGTAAAGCATTGCCATATAAGTATGTTAATGCAAAGATAGCTGATTCATAAAATATTAAACCTCAAATAAAGTAAATGATACTAAACTTATGCAACAATTTTTAGAAATGAAGTCTTTTGAAGTGCTTCGAAAACGAAAGGAATTTCATAGATATATACAAATACAGGCAAAAATAATAGTTTTTATTCTTATTTATAAATATATCTGTTTATACACAGGTAATAAATATTCTTAATAATTATTATATGCATAAATAGACACATCTACCTATATGTAATATTTATCTGTAAATATTAGCTATATACAACTGTCTGATTGACTGTAACATCAGCTAACATGGCTTTACCATGCAGTTACTGTGAACGGCTAAAAGCAAGTGGAAACTACAGTCGTTACTTCTCCCGAGGACATGCAGCTCTACTGTATGACTGTATGATGATGGCGTCTTCTTGGGTAAAATAGTCCCCCATTAGGATCTCCAGGCGTGGACTACTCACAAAGATGTCGTCATCAAGAAAAACAAGACAGGCATTGTATGGGTCGGAGCATGGAATGTTCTAACCCTTCATCATGTAGGTAAGCTAGAAAATTTGAAAAGAGAAATGGATAGGTTAAAGTTAGATATGGTAGCGATTAGTGAATTTCGGTGGTAGGATGAACAGGATTTCTGGTCAGGTGAGTACAGGGTTAATAATACAAAATCAGCTGGTGGTAACACAGGAGTAGGTCTGATAATGAATAAGAAAATAGGAATGTGAGTAAGTTACTATGAATAGCATAGTGAACGCGTTATTGTGGTAAAGATATACACAAAGCCAACACCGAGCACAATAGTGCAAGTTTATATGCCAACAAGCTCTGCCGATGATGAGGATATCGAAAAAATGTATGAGGAGATAAAAGAAATCATTCAGAAAGTTAAGGGAGAAGAAAACTTGATTGTGATGGGGCACTGGATCATGGTAGTAGGAAAGGGAAGAGAAGGAAATGTAGTAGGTGAATATGGACTGGGAATAAGGAATGAAAGAGGAGATCCCTTGGTAAAATTTTGCACAGAGCACAATTTACTGATCACTAACACTTGGTTTCATCATCATGAAAGAAGGCTGTATACGTGGAAGAGACCACGAGACACTGGAAGGTATCAGATTGACTTTATAATGGTAAGGAACAGATTTAGAAACCAGGTTCTAAACTGTAAGACGTATTCAGAGGCAGATATAGACTCTGACCATAACGTATTGGTTATGAACTTCAGATTAAAACTCAAGAGACTGCAGAAAGGTAGAAATGTTAGGAGATGGAACCTGGACAAATTGAAGAAATCAGAGGTGGTTGAGAGTTTCAGAGGGAGCATTAGGCAAGGAGTGGCTGAAACAGGGGAAAAAGTTATACATTCGAAGAAGAATGGGTAGCTCTGAGAGATAGGGTAGTGAAGGCAGCAGAGGACCATATAGGCAGAAGGATAAGGCCTAATAGAAATTCCTGGATATCACAGGATATACTGAACTTATTTTATGAAAGTTGAAAATATAAAAATTCAGCAAGTGAAACAGGAAAAAGGGAGTACAAACGTCTGAAAAATGAGATTACAGGAAATGCAGACAAGCTAAGCAGGAGTGGGTACAGGATAAATGCAGGACCATAGAAGAATGCAGAACTAGGGGACAGACAGATACCGCCTTCAGGAAAATAAAAGAGATATTTGGAGATAAGAAAAGCAGCTGTATGAATATCAAGAACTCAGACGGATAACCAGTACTAAGCAAAGAGGGGAAAGCTGAATTGTGGAAGGAATATATAGAGGGCCTATACAAAGGAAATAAACTTGAAGGCAGTATTCTAGAACTGGAAGAAGAAGTGGAGGAAGATGAGGTAGGTGATATGATACTGTGACAAGAATTTGACAGTGCACTGAAGGACTTTAGTCGAAACAAGGCTCCTGCAGTAGATGATATTCTGTCTGAACTGCTGATGTCATTAGGAGAGCCAGTCGTGAAAAAATTGTATCACCTAGTATGCAAGATGTATGAGACAGGGGAACTACCGTCCGACTTCAAGAAAAATATTGTAATTTCAATTCAAAAGAAAGCAAGTGCAGACAAGTGTGAAAATGACAGAACTATCAGTTTAATAAGTAATGGTTGCAAAATACTAACACGAATTATTTACAGACGAATGGAAAAACTTGTGAAATCTGACCTTGGGGAAGATCGGTTCGGATTTAGGAGAAATGTAGGAACATGGGAGGCAGTACTCACATTACGACTTATCTTGGAGGAAAGGCTAAGGAAAGGAAAACCTACGTTTTTAACGTTGTCGATTTGGAGAAAGCTTTTGATAATGTCGACTGGAATACACTCTTCCAAATTCTGAAGGTATCAGGGGTAAAATGTAGGGAGCGAAGAGTTATATTCAACCTATACAAAAACCACACAGCAGTTATTAGAGTCGAAGGGCAAGAAAGGGACGCAGAGGTTTGGAAGGGAGTAAGACAGGGTTGTAGCCTTTCCCCAATGTTGTTCAATCTGTACATTGAGCAGGCGGTGAAGAAATGCAAGGAGAAATTTGGAGAGGGCATTAAAGAACAGGGAGAAGAAATAAAAACATTGCGGTTTGCTGATGACATAGTAATTCTGTCACAGACTGCAAAAGATCTGGAAGAGAAATTGAATGGGATGGACAGTGTCTTGTTTTGTGTCCCAGCCTCGTCGCCGCTTTTGTGTCTCGTTTCCGTCGTAGTTGTCGGTGGCCGAGTAGGAAGACTGACACAGGAATAAAGGTAGCACGCTTGTGCAGGTACGGAGGGGAGCAGCCAGTGGGACAGCAGAAACTAGAAACACTAGAGTAAATTAGAACGAGATATATATTGCACAGAATTTATACAATACTTAACTTTTACATAGCTCAGTACTGCAGAATGCTGATACATAGTTGAGCTAGCCAAGTCTTCACTAATGCCTATCTGATTCTGAAGTGTTAACTGGTTCCTATCTCAGTCCCAAGTGAACGATGTCGTTCAGTGGTGGCCACGAGCGGAGTTGTAACAGAGGGCGCTCGTGGCTGACGTCGTAAGAACGTCGCGCCGTGCGTGCATGGCGGCGTGCGGCGAAAGTAAGTGGCGCGCACTTTGGACTTGTGCGACACCACACCCCTCCCCCCTAAACCGCCGCGCCGTCGTGGCGTAGGGTTGAGGGCCACGGCGACGGCACTGGGAGGAGGGCCTGGGCGGGGGCGTTACTGGTAGGACGGGCGTCGTAGCTGAGGCTGAGATCGAGACGCCGTTCGCGCCCCAATATGCACCTTGCGATCCCCCGGGAAACCCACCAAAACCAGGGGAAGGGCACACCCCTCCGCCTAGAGGGAGCAGGTCATCTTCTTCTGAGGTGCGTGGCCCAGGCGCCGGGGGCACGCCCGGTCCCGGAGTCCTACTCGATGACGCTGTCAGTCGCGGCGGCGACGGAGGCGCGTCGATCTCCATCGGGACGATCTCGTAGTCCGGGGACGCTGGACCCGGCGGCGGGAGATGTGGCTGTGCTCCCTGGCGGTGAACTGGGTCTGGAATCAAGAAACCCGAGAAAGGATCGCGCGGCCTGTGCAGGCGCAATTGGTTTGCGTGGCGCCGGAGCTCCGACCCTGTGGAAGAACGTACGACATACATATTGCGACCGAGCACGCGCTGAATGATGCCCGGCAACCATGTCTTCTTGTTGCCAGCAAACACCCTGTACAGCACCGGCGTGGAAACCTGAAAGCGCGTAGCGCCATACGAACCGACTCGGTGCGTGGGAGGCTGCAGCAGGTGAAGGAGAGTGCGGTGACGGCGGCAGTGTAGCAGCTCGGCAGGAGAAGGGCCGTCACGTGGCATGCACCGATACGTAGACAGGGAAATTTGAAGAGCTTGCTGCCTGGAGTGCTGACCTTTTATCTTTTCCATGTGAGACTTGAATGTTCGAACAAAACGTTCTGCTTCACCATTGGACTGAGGGTGAAAAGGTGCGGTGGTGATATGCTGAATGCCATTTACACGACAAAACTGTTGAAATTCCGCCCTAAGAAACTGAGGTCCATTGTCACTGACGATAGTTTCAGGCAAGCCTTCGATGCAAAACACTGATGTTAAGGCACTGATTGTACTAGACGCCGTCGTTGAGTTCATGGCAATCACAAAAGGAAACTTGCTGAAAGCGTCTACAACAATTAACAATCGCGTATTCCACAAAGGTCCGGCAAAGTCAATGTGTAAACGTTGCCATGGTCCCTTGGGGCGTGGCCAGTCTGAGAAACATTGCGGAGGAGCCGCCTGATGCTCCGCACAAACTGTACACTGTGGCGTCATGTTCTCTATCTGAGCGTCCATACCAACCCAGGTACAATGACGTCTGGCCAATTGCTTTGTCCTAACAATACCCCAATGTCCTTGATGCAGGAGGCTTAACACTTCTCGTTGCAGGGAACGAGGAACAATCACTCTTGTTTGGTCGTTGTCCGTATGTAACAACAGAACACCCTGACTTAAAGATAATGCATGACGTTGTGCAAAATAACGTCGAACCAGAGGCCGTTGAATGTCTTTGGCTCTGGCAGGCCACCCAGAGCGAACAAAACGTGCTACCACACTTAGGTCTGCATCCGCAGCTGTTTCCTGTGCAACCCGACGAGAGTTTAAGGAAAGTCTGCGACAGCGGAAGCATCTCTGGAGTCTATCTGACAACATGCCATTTCTGAAGAATCAAACGACACACCCTGGCCAACCGGAAGTCGGGAAAGTGTGTCCGCGTCGGCGTGTTTAGTGGTAGGTCGGTACAAAATCTCATACTGATAATTAGACAATATCAAGGACCATCTCTGAAGCTTTTGTGCCGTACGTGGCGGAATTGGCTTTGTGGGTGAGATCAACGACGTGAGAGGCTTGTGGTCTGTCAACAAATAGAATTTTCTGCAACAGAGATAATGATGAAACTTTGTGACGCCGTAAATGATTGCTACGGCCTCCTTTTCTATCTGACTGTAATTCTGTTGCGTTGGCGTCAGTAGCTTGAATGCAAAGGTAATAGGACGATCGTGAGAACCAATACGATGTGACAATATTGCTACCAGACCATACGACGAGGAATCGACTGCTAGCACTACAGGCTTCTTTGTGTCAAAGGGAATGAAACATGCTTCACTGAGTAGTACAGGCTTTAAGTTGTCAAAGGCAACCTGGCAATCTTTGGACCATACAAAAAGAACATTCTTCCTACGTAAGTGATGCAGTGGAGCTGCAATCTGAGAGGCATTGGGAATAAACCTGAAATAATAGTTCAGCTTTCCCATTACTGCTTGCAATTCGTGCACATTCTTAGGAGGAGGCAAGTCTTTGATTGCTCTAAGATGTGACTGTAAGGTATGGATTCCTTGGGCATTAATCACATGGCCTAGGTACTCTATTTCAGTTTCAAAAAACGAACACTTTGCATTACAACGTAGACCTGCTGCAGTCAGCACTTTGAAAAGGCACTCCAGGTTTGATAAATGTTCTTCAACTGTACGTCCGGATACCACAATATCATCTAAATAGTTCGAACAACACGGTACAGAAACTGTCAGCTGTTCCAAAAAACGCTGAAAAATAGGGGGGGCGGAAGAACTGCCAAAGGGTAGGCGTTGAAATTGAAAAAGGCCCATGTGAGTATTAATGACGAAAAACTTTTTTGACTCGTCATCAAGTGGAATCTGTAAGTATGCCTCTGCTAAATCAATCTTGGAAAAGAAGCGAGACTGTCCTAATTTGTCCATTAGTTCGTCAGGTCTGGCAGGGGGTAAGTGTCTACAATTGTTTGACTGTTCACTGTTGATTTTAAGTCCGCACAGAGACGAAGTTTTCCTGACGGCTTGGGTATAATTACTAAAGGCGAGGCCCACTGACTCGCAGAAACAGGAGAAATCACCCCACTATCTTGCCAACGTTTAAGTTCTTCGGCAACTGTATCCCGAATTGCGATAGGCACTAGTCTAGCTTTACGAAATTTTGGTACAGCAGATTCTTTTAAAGATACATGTGCCACAAAGTCTTTTGCACAACCTAGTTCCGGCGAAAACAAGTCACTGTATTTTTCACACAATGCATTTATTTTGTCCTGAGGCACTACTGACGAAATTTGAAGCACATATCTTTGAATTGATAAACCAAACAAGTCAAAAGCATCTAGTCCAAAAATGTTCTGTGTAGATTTGGCCTGAAGAACTACAAAAGCAACTGTTTTTGCTACACCTTGAAAATAAGCGGGCAGGCTACATGTACCTAGCACGGGAATATTCTGACCAGTATAAGCTGTTAGCACTTGCTGTGACGGCGACAATTTTGGCGAACCCAGAAGTTCATAAGTGTCTATATTTATGAATGTGACAGCGGAACCAGTATCAAGCTGAAATTGCACAGTCTTATTTTCTATAGAAAGAGTCACAAAAAGTTTTTGCTTGTGGCGCTCGACAGGTGCGCGAATGTGGGCATCGTCTGCTACGGTTTTTTGGCTGCACTTGCGCATGCGCGGGCTGCGTGCGGTAGGAAGCGGCGCAGAATCGGTACATAGATTAATATCACTGTCACTAGATGGCACTACCGCCGGATCGGCGTACGCGCAATGCGAGGCTGCTGCACTAAAATTACTTTGAGTAGCTACTTCAAGTCTACTGTCACTATCTACACAGTACTGGGCACTATTACAATGAGCAGTTGCAGAAGACACTAGTTTCACTACAGGATTGCACTGTGCATAGTCATTTTGCTTGTCCCGAACCCGTTTCCGTCGCACAGTTTTACGCGCTCGACGGCACTTGCTACGTGGCTCACTACATAGTTTTGCAGTAGGCGCAGAAGAACTTTCTTGCAATTGAGAACCAAGTAAAGCACTGTTCAATTCCACAGCGTCTATACATTGACAGCATGAACTGTTCGTGCACTCGGCAATGCACTGTTTCTAACGGTACTGTTCTTTGAGTTTTTAATTTGCATGCACACAGACTGTACATGTCCCGATTTGCCACATTGATAACAGGTTGCGTTGCGACTAGGGCATTGCGCACGCTTGTGGCGAGATACACACTGGGGACAAGATTTACGTACATTTTTCTGAAATGAACGTTGGCGCCCGTTATTCAAATTACTGTTTCTAACACGACGGGGCGACCTTTGTGTCGCACTATTACCCTGGCTACTGTTCACTGTCTGTTCAGCACGGCCGGTAGAATTTATAGAATCACTAGTGCTATACTGAGAACTACGGCTAGGAAAGCGTCCGTTGCGGTGCACTGAATTAACACTGTGGCTTTGCATTTCTACATCTGCTAAGTCAAAAGTATCATGCGCTTCAATAAGCTGCAGTACACTGTCTAATGATGGGTCAGACTGTTTTAGAATCGCTGCCCTAATTGTGGGGTCCTGAATGTTCTGCGTAATCGCATCTCTCAACATAACGTCACTATAAGAAAGTCCACAAGAGCAAGTAAATTTACATTTGCGGGTTAATCCCTTCAATTCCGTAATTCACTGCTGGTGCGACAGTTCTGGTAATTTTTTTAGTCTGAAAAATCGGTACCATACAGCGGCTACCAGACCTTTTCTCTCATAATGAGCATTCAGTGCTTCTACAATTTGATCGAATTCTAGATCACGAGGTGATGCATGGGGGAAAAGTTTCTGCAGTAACACGAAAGTCTTGGTGCCAACTATGGCGAGAAAGAAGTGTTTTATTGTCAGACCTGTTATTTGATGAGCCGCAACAAGTTCTTGAAACTGCGCAAAATAGTCGCTCCATTCTTCCTCACGTTCATTGTACTGGGGAAACGTAGGAAGCGTTGCGGCGGCAGGTGTGAGCTGCTGAAGCGGCGGCTGTTGTTGTTGGTTAGCTGCTTGCGCTGTTAGCTGGGACACTGCTTGCAGTAGTTGTGTGATTTGCGCCGTCTGTAACTGAATAATTTCCATTAAGTTTGGATTCAGGTTAGCGGCCATGCTGACCGATTAGGCACCGCGCATACAAGTAACTTATAACAAAACACAAATTCAATATGAAAGGACGCTCTGCAATAAAAAAGTCCACAAAACACGTAACTGAAAACGTTCCCCCAAAAATCTTATAATAAGGGTGGGTGGGTGAGAGCAAATTCTGCGTGCTCCGACTGCTGCTGTCTGGCTGCTGTAAGCGGGCTGGTCCACGGTATGTCTATCACTCCCCGTCGCCACTTTTGTGTCCCAGCCTCATCCGTCGTAGGTGTCGGTGGCCGAGTAGGAAGACCGACACAGGAATAAAGGTAGCACGCTTGTGCAGGTACGGAGGGGAGCAGCCAGTGGGATAGCAGAAACTAGAAACACTAGAGTAAATTAGAACGAGATATATATATTTCACAGAATTTATACAATACTTAACTTTTACTTAGCTCAGTACTGCAGAATGCTGATACATAGTTGAGCTAGAGACCTGCCTAGTGCCTATCCGATAGCCAAGTCTTCACTGGTGCCTATCTGATTCCGAAGTGTTAACTGGTTCCTATCTCAGTCCCAAGTGAACGATGTCATTCAGTGGTGGCCACGAGCGGAGTTGTAGCAGAGGGCGCTCATGGCTGACGTCATAAGAACGCCGCGCCATGCGTGCACGGCGGCGTGCGGCGAAAGTAGGTGGCGTGCACTTTGGACTTGTGCGACACCACAACTTGAAAGGAAGATATACGATGAACATTAACAAGAGTAAAACGAGGGTAATGGAATGCAATGTCAGAAAATCAGGCGATGCTAAAGGAATTAGATTAGGTAATGAGACAATAAAAGTAGTCGATGAATTTTGTTATTTGGGTAGCAAGATAAATTCTGATGGCCGAAGTAAAGAAGACATAAAATGCAGAATGGCTATGGGAAGAAAAGCGTTTCTGAAGAAGCGAAATTTGCTGACATTCAATATTAATTTAAATGTTAGGAAGTCTTTTCTGAAATCATTTGTCTGGAGTGTACCATTGTAAGGGAGTGAAACGTGAACGATAAGGAGTTCAGATAAAAAGATGATGGAAGCTTTTGAAATGTGGTGCTACAGACGAATGATGAAAATTAGATGGGTAGATCACGTAACTAATGAGGAGGTGCTTAACCGAATTGGGGAGAAATGGAGTTTCTGGCATATCCTGACTAAGAGAAGGGATAGATTGGTTGGACACATTCTGGGACATCAAGGAATTGTCAACTTAGCATTAGAAGGAAGCGTGTGGGGTAAAAATCCTAGAGTGAGACCGAGGGACGTATATAGTAACCAGATTCAAAAGGATGTAAGTTGCTGAACATATTATCAGATGAAGAGACTTGCACAGGACAGGGTAGCGTGGAGAGCTGCATCAAACGAGTCTGCGGACTGAAGACCACAACAAAAACAACATACATAGATGTCAAATACAGAGAACAAAAGTAATAATTTTATTGTTCAGAAATGGAGCTAACATTAATGATCTCAAAGCTTTAGCTAAAAATTTAAATTTTAAATTATTCTAAACTACTTGAGACTGATTTCTATAGTGTATTAAATTTTATCAGTTTTTCCATATGCTACAGGTATATTTGATGATAATCATGATAAAACCAAAACGAAAAATTAAAAATGTATTTTTGGTTAGTTTTGAAAATAAAGAACCATCATCAGTGAATGTTAAAAAACATAAATAATTAGCTAAACATTTAAATCTTAATGGATATTCTAAATTATGTAAATCAAATTTGATACAATTGATTCAAAACAGACGAACACTATTCCATTTTCCATTGACATATATGACTACTATGACTTACGATGCAGCTGCCAAACTTCAGCCTAGGAACCGACTGATGTGGCAAAAACCCCACTCCCCCAGTAACTATTATGATTTGCAGGAGGACATATATATTGAGGGCAGAAGACAACATGTCATTGTGTTTTCACTGTGGCCTTCCTGGACATGCCGTAAGACACTGTAGGGAGAGAAGATGAGTATTTGACAATTATTATGCTGAAAGATGCCATCCACTGGAGCAGTCCTTTCAATGGCAGTTAACTGCAGATGATTACTGACGACCTATGAGAAAAAGCCCGTCACCATATTATGGGCGTGGTCACTCTCCAACACGCCGCCGCCGTTCACTGTCACCTTACAGAGATACTAGCCACTCGTGTACCAGCCATTAGAAAAACTAGGTGATGTTGCCATCTATGGAGGTGAGTCATCCAAAGATGAAAATCCTCCATGGATGACAGTCACTAAGACGTCAGGACATCTCATTGACGTCATCATCGGCAGCACTAGAAAATTATGGAGCTTCCTTCTCTGTATTGTCGAATGACTAGTGCCGCAACCTAAAGAAGACAATGTTCTGTGATACAATAGCAACTGTGCTGAAGGTCGAAAATTGAAAATGCGTTAGACCGGCACGAACATGTGTCGCTAGAATAACAAGACACAGCCATTTGAATTTGAAGTTTTCACAGATTGTAGCCGTAATCCCATTATGGATGTTATTTCTTTCAGGCATCCCAGGTTGTCATTGAGTATGGAAGATCTGAGATAAAAACTGTGAAAGCTGTTCCAACGAATACACTTAACACATACTCCCCAGAGGGGTTGATTGCTGTCCGGAATCTAGCAATCCTGCCATTAACAATAAGGAGAGTCCCAATCACCGGCCAAAACGACTAGTTTCACTGAAAGTGCGTGTGGATCATAAAAAGCTAATCAGTATAATGAAGGAAATGTATATAGCAACAGCTGTGACATGCCTTATAGCTGGTCTAGAAGTGCTTTGGCTCACTAATTTTCTCGAGAACAGCAACTCATCCCTAAATTAATGTGTTGTGTAATAGCTGAACCAGTCCAGGACTGTAAGCTCCATGTCATTGATGAAGTATCTTGCTCTGATGTTACTGCTGACAACACACCAGAGGAAACTACTATGGAATTGCATATATGGCCAGATTTGACCAAGGAACAATGTCAACAGGTGATAGCCGAACTACACCAATTTTCAGGTGCATTCAAGGCAAGGCAGGAGAAGAGCCAAATCAAACACGATAAAACATTGCAATAATACTGGGGATTATGTACCAATTAGCCAGTGTTCATATAGAGTGTCACAGCTGGAGGATGGATAATTAGAAAAGAAGTGGAGAAGATGTTGCGCTATGACATCTTAGACTGCTTCAACTTCTGAACCATGGACATGAAGAGAGGCTACTGGCAAATCGAGGTTGACGTAGCTGAGAAGGAGAAGACTGCCTTAATTACAATGACGGCCTCTATTAATTCAAAGTCATGTCTTTGGACTATGAAATATTCTGGCCACATTCGAATGCAAGATGGACAACTTTATGTATCTTAAAAGGACGACGTGTCTTTGTTACATAAATGAAATTGTCTTTTTCTCAATAACTTTCCTAAAACATCTAAGCTAAGCTGCCTGTCAGCTGTGTTGAAGTGTGTTGAGACTTTTGACTGCTTCAAATAAAAAAAAATGCCTCTTCATCACTAAAGACATAAAAATCCTAGTGAACGGAGATGGTGTCCGTCGTGATCCAAATAAGGCAAGGGCAGTCAGATAACTTCCAACTCCTCAGCACATTCATGATGTGAGAATTTTTCTTGGACTGTGTTCATATATCGGAATATCATAAATGGTTTTTGTAACAAGGCACGTCCAATGCACAAACCTCTGCAGGGAGACGCCAAATTTATTGGGATGAGATGAATGAAAGAGCTTTCTGGACATTTACTAATGCTCTAACTACAGCACTAATTCTAAACTAATATGACAAGAATGTGGAAACCGAACTTCACACTGACTCCAGCAGTTATAGGATTCGTGCAGTGCTCGTACAAATTCAAGAAGGCGCTGAAAAGTTGATAGTCTATGCATCAAAAGTACTCCACACCGACTACTCTACAACCAAGAAATAATGTCTCGCAGTCAACTGGGCTGTCAACAAGATGAGGCTGTATGTATTTGGCAAACCATTCATTCTCTATGTTCTTGAAAGATGCATCAGGTCGACTAGCAAGATGGTCACTCAGACTCCAAGAATATAATGACACAGTGGTATGGTTGCACACACGTTCCTGGCGTAATAACTGACAATATTCATCTCGGGTGTGCAGCCGGGTACCGTCGTCAACTAAACACGGTATTTCGGCAGACCAACTGGCTGCCATCTTCAGGTGAGTGCGCTGATGCACTTACTCGCCAGAAACTGGTATTCAAAAATAGGCGTAAACACAAGAACACCTACTGCCTCTCGAGGAATCCATGGTGGAACCCAACGGCATGGGTGACATTTCCGCCCTCACTGAATTAAGGGACATTACAGCTGAACAGAGCGAAGACCCAGCTTTAAAACCAACCATAGAGGCCTTGGAGAAAAGAGAACCGACCGAAGGAGAGTTTTAACTTATAAACGGGACATTCTGTAAGAGCAACTACGAGCCACTGGGCTCCAGATAGCCACTGCTCGTTCCAGCTCATCTCCAGCCAGCTATTCTCTGGCTGGAAGACTTCCTAAGTAATAGTACGCAGTATGTTGTTCTCGATGGCGAGTGTTCATCAGCATCAAGTGTTTCGTCAGGCGTGCCCCAGGCGAGTGCGATAGGACCGCTATTATTTTCTATCTATATAAATGAGCTGATGGACAGATTAACTTGTAATTTGCGGCTGTTTGCTGGTGATGGTGAGGTGTATGGGAGGGTGATGTCATTAATTGACTGTAATGGCATACAGGATGACTTATACAAAATTTCTAGTTGGTGCAAAGAAAGGTAGCTAGCTCTAAATGTCAAAAATGTAAGGTGATGCACATGAGTAGGAAAAATAATCCCATAATGATAGAATATGGGATCAGTAGTGAGCTTGTCGATGCAGTTGCGTCGTTAAAATATCTAGGCATAACACTGCAGAGCAATATGAAATGAAACGAACATGTAAAGACTGTTGTGAGTAAGGCGGACGGCCAACTTCGGTTTATTGGTAGAATTTTGGGAAGATGTACTTCATCTGTAAAGGAGACCATGTACAAAACGTTTCTACAATAACGTCTTGAGTATTGTTCAAGTGTTTGGGACCCACAGCAGATCAGTTTAAAGGAAGACATGGCAGTAGTTCAGATGCGAGCAGCTAGGTGCATTACTGGTAGTTTCGACCATTGTGCGAGTGTCACAGAAATGCTCCAGGAACTGAAATGGGTATTGCTGAAGGAAAGACGACATTCTTTACAAGAAATTCTGTTGAGGAAATTGAGATGGTCGGAATTTGAATCATAGTGTAGAACGATCTTCTTGCCTCCTACTTACATTTTGCGTAAATATCAAAGACAAAACTAGAGAAATTAGGGCTCGCACAGAAGCATGTAGATATTCTTTATCCCTCGTTCTATTTGCGAGTGATATAGGAAAGGAAATGCCTAGTAGTGGTACAGTGTACCCTCTGCCACGCATTTTATGGTGGATTGCAGAGTATATATGTAGATGTAGATATCTTCACAGTGCTCTAATATCCAGTCATCTGGGATTCTTGAAGACCTTAGACAGAATCAGACGCAAGTATAACTGGAAATGTCTCTACAGGCCTGTCAAGCACTATGTGAGTCACTTTAAGGAGTGCCAGTGATGGAAGAAGTTATATCCAGGCCCACTGGTATGAATTCCACCTGTAGCAGCTCCATTGCACCAGATTGGAATCGACCTTTTAGGAAGGTTTCCGGTAATCGATAGTAGTAGGGCTGTGGGAGTTTAAGCACAGCGAGATTCGCCCGTCGGCGATAGTGTCATCGACGCCAGACGCTCGACCAATTGCCGGACCGCCAATCAAAGGATGCCGCCACAGGATGATTGACAGGTCCTCCCGGAAGGACAGGATGATTGACAGTTTACATTTAGGTCCTTTTGATTTTCATCGATGCTACTTGTCTGACCGCTAATCAAAGGACGCCGCCATGACGCACTTAAGGATGATTGACATCCACCAGCCCATCGACATGTCTGTACTCGCACCCTCTGCCACACACCTAGCCGCCGCCACCACCCCTAACCGCTCGGCCAATTGCCAGACTGCACCTCAAAGGATGCCGCCAGGAATGATTGACACCTACTTGTATGGCGCCTCTAGCCACGCACCTGTCTGACACGCCGCCACCGCCGCCGCCGCCGCCACCACCGCCACAGACAGATACCACGCCTCCCACACTCGCGACCGCTTCTCAAAGGACGCTGCGACCTGCCCTACCCGCGATGACGGAACAAGCAATACCGCACTTAGCGACGATTGTCTGGACCGCATCGACATCTCTAAACAACACCACCCCCGCCAGACGACCCCTACACCCAGGACAGGAGTCCTGTGAAGTTGGCACCCCTTTTTGGGAAAATGTACATTTTTTCAGAGTTCTAGACAGATATGCAATAGTTCTGGAGTTCTCTGTACAAAATTTAAATAGTTCTGCAAAATTTCGCCGAAAAAATACGAAAAATTACCACAAAATTTAGTTTTTTCAAAATAATTTTTTGCCTAATTGTACAAACATAGTTCTGATCACAGTTCTAAATAGCTCTCAAAGAGTTCTACAGGAAATCCTAATGACATTTTTCTGTGCAGATTATACTTCATGAGATAATTGCAATAATGGGGAATCCATTTACACGCTACTGTGAAGTTGGCACCCCTTTTCTCAAAAATGTACATTTTTTTCAGAGTTCTAGGCAGATATGCAATAGTTCTGGAGTTCTCTGTACAAAATTTAAATAGTTCTGCACAAATTCGCGAAAAAATTACAAAAAATTATAACAAATTTTAGTTTTTCCAAATAATTATTTGCCTATAAGCGTAAACATAGTTCTGATCACAGTTCTAAATAGATCTCAAAGAGTTCTGCAGAAAATCCTAATGATATTTTTTTGCCCAGATAATAGTTCATGAGCTAATTGCGTAAATGAGGGACATTAACTACACAAAATTGCGTCAGAGTCGTGTGACGTTGGCACCCCTTTTTTCAAAAATGTAAATTTTTTCAGAGTTCTAGACAGATACACAATAGTTCTGGAGTTCTCTGTACAAAATTTAAATAGTTCTGCAGAATTTCGCCGAAAAAATAGTAAAAATTACCACAAACTTGAGTTTTTTTTTAGTTTTTTTAAAATAATTATTTGCCTATTAGCACAAACATAGCTCTGATCACAGTTATAAATAGCACTCAAAAAGTTCTACAGGAAATCCTAATAACATTTTTCTGTGCATATTATACTTTATTAGATAAATGCAGTAATGTGGAATTCATTTTCACGTTACTGTAAATTGGCACAATTTATTTCGAGAAATACACGTTGTTTTTTGGGGTTCTGTGTACATATACTATAGTTCTAGAGTTCAAGTGAATATTTCTATGTAATTGCCCGAAAGAAAATTATGTTCACAATTTTGAATATCTGATATTTGTGCCCCTTATTCGAGAAACATACATTTTTCTTAGGTCTTGACAGATATTCTATCCGCTGCACATTAAATTTGTTGTTTTTAGGTCTTAGTGATTACTGCTTATCGTAACAAGAACTATTGCACATGTCCTTAGAACTATGGAAAAAAAGTCTAATTTTTTGAAAAAAAAAATAAATAAACTGGTGCAAATTCCACGGTAGCATGTAAATGGATACTCCATTATGTAATTATCTCATAAAGTATAATCTGCAGAGAAAAATGCTATTAGGATTTCCTGTAGAACTCTTTGAGAGCTATTTAGAACTGTGATCAGAACTATGTTTGTACAATTAGGCAAAAATTATTTTGAAAAAAACTAAATTTTGTGGTAATTTTTCGTATTTTTTCGGCGAAATTTTGCAGAACTATTGAAATTTTGTACAGAGAACTCCAGAACTATTGCATATCTGTCTAGAACTCTGAAAAAATGTACATTTTCCAAAAAAGGGGTGCCAACTTCACAGGACTCAGGACAGGGGCGTACTCCACTCTTATGGCGACCGCGCCCCACCAGGTCAGCAGCCAATTAAATTGCATATTTATTAAGCGCGCCACAGCGATCTGTAAGCCAGATCTCGTTTTTTTATTCGTATATAAAATTTTTAATTCTGACAACCTATATAACAATTCCGCCGTTTATTATTCTCAGAAAAAATAAAGCTACCATAGTGTTCTTCATATGTCTTTATTAACAAGAATTTCTGTGTAATGCTAAAAAACAATTTAGAACAGAATTCTTTAGTTGATCTCTGGGAAAAAATAACCGTATACTACAGCTTGTAGTAAAATATTAAAACTCAAATGCAAAATTTGGAAGTAAGAATTTATCGATGCGCAAACACTCCCATCTCTCTCCATGCTCTTCGCATAGACTACAAATACAACAGCCAACAGACGTGTTCTAATAATAGCGCAGGTTAGGTAATAAACAGTAACGAACGCAACAAACTTACGTATCCATCTCTACATATACTCTTTCAATATACAAAAACAATTCTAGCCGGAGTCAAACATTTGGGACTAACCAAAAGAAAAGAAATCGTCCGTTTCGGAACTCGACCACAACACTAGATCTATAAGCAAAATAAATGTATCTCTTCGTTTAGACGATTCAAGCAACAGCCTTCGAACGGTAATAACAAACGCTACAAACTTGTATGCCAACCACTTTGTCGATAAAACAACAACAACAGCAGCAGAAGACGACATATTGTTTGTACACAAAGTCCAATTTACTGGTGGAAATAACGAAAATTGGCAATGACATCTAGCACAACGTCTCTAAATATACATCTGCAAGCACCGTTAACAATCGTCCAGAACGCAGAGCGCTCTCTCGGCAGGCAACATAAAAGAAACACATGCTAAATGTTTAAACAAAATCTCTTACCTAAGTTACATTTCCAAATGATCAAAACCTTCTATGCAAGACCTCTGCAGACGCACCACTCTGACAAGGATAGCGCGCATTGCATTTATTTAATAGAGCTGAGCCAGGCCGAAAGTTCCGAAATTTAAAACACACACTCTCTCTCTCTCTCTTTAGCGAACTTGCCCAGTTACGTTTCCTTAGATCGAGGTATAGATGCCTTCCGAGAATTCGGGTAGTTTAATTTTACCTCTTATTTCCTTGCTACAGCAGTACACATCTTCTAGCGTTTACCCATCTAAGGAATCTCTATGTCCTGTTACGATGCCAACTACATTTATCTGACGCAGGTCAAACACCGATATTCCAGCGCCCCAGAAGACATTTAAACCCTATTATGCAACGGAGAGTGGAAATTAAAAAATACGTGAAATAATTTGCCGATTTACGACTGTCTACACTAAAACTTTTCTTTTTCTCGAAAGCATTGGCCTAACAACACCCTTATTCGACAATACAGCAACCACAGAACCGAGGTAGTACTTTACCTGCCCAATGCAACACCGTTTTTCAGAACAAGTTCGACCCGCCTTTTACCCACAAAATTCCTACTCCAAGTTCCTTTCTTGTGATCTCTTATCATTCCACTAATGCAAACTAAATTTATTTTTTTAATTACAAGTAGATGTATACCGCAAACGAGGATGCTAACCTACACACCGCAACACATGATCCTATATAGGACATGGAGTGTTTACACTGTTTTGTTACAGTACAACGGAGTACATGCAACGTAATGCTCGCAAATACTTATATCGCACCCAACGCCCGCATATATCGATCATAAACTTTTCTCTAAGGAATGGATGGGAGTCACAGATAGTACAAACACGTTTGTCGTGTGTTCCGCTAATTTCAGTCAATACAACGATTCGAGACCAATCCCCCCGCCTGTTTAGTGTAACAGGGGGTTATCTTGACACTCCGTTTTGCTTAAGGAATAATTAGTGTGACACAACCAAGTGTCTGTTGGCTAATAAGGCTGTGCACCTTGAAACGGAACCGTCGTTCCGCTTCACGACTTTTATTAGTTTTAAAAGGAGTCTAAAATTAAAATCAGATCACTTGCCGTTCAAATGGCGACTATTCAGGTGATCAATCCGTTGGTCAATCATCCTAGGATACAGAAATGGATATCTTAGGTGGTAAGTTGCAAAGAACTGGAGTGGAGCTTGTAGAGACAGGTTGTCTGAGGATACAGGCAGCTAACGTCGGTGACCGACTATAGCTGGTTCGTCAGGTGAATCTTGGGCGCCGACTTTGGCAATTGGAATTTGAAGAATTATTAACCTCGACAGTCTAGTTTCATTTGTTGCTGCCGGCGCACTTCTCGGTGCCTCAACATTAACTGTAATTTTCTTGATGTAATTACTTAGCTGACTGTTTGCCTCTAAACAAGGCCCTTACAAACTTGTTCTTGTCTTCTCTAATCTATGCTTTTCAGTGAAATAGTGCTCAAATTAATTATTTTATATCTATGGAGTAATGCAATGGACCTTCGGTCAGAATTTATTTATCTGTGATTTAACTATGCCTCTTTGTGTCATGCAATCTCATCCACGTGTTGAGCAGCGCAGATGAAGTAGGCCTACTGTTATTTGGCCATTTTGATCACATGTTTTGGGGGCAATATTAATATTAATTCATGTAACTAGGGTGTGACCGGAAAGATCGGCGATTTAATTATTATTTCTGTAACTGGGTTTGTACTTTGAAAATTTCATCCACGTGTTGAGAAGCGTAGATGCCGTTCTATAAATTGGCCACCTTGCTCAAATATTTTGGAGAGAATACTGACATTTATTCATTTAAGTAGGTTGTGACCGGAAAGACCGGTGTTTTTATCAATATCTTAAATTGGTTCACACTTAGAAACTTTCGTCCAAGTGTTAAGCAGTGCAGTACCTTGCTTATTTATTTCGTAATAAATAACAATCGTTTTCTAATAACTAAAGTACGTTCCTAAAGAACGAGAATTTGACACAAACAACCACGCCAGTCACTCAATAAGCAGTTTTAGTTATGGTGTCCTCGGCGCAAAATATAGTTTGATTATGGTGTTGAAGCTATTGGATACGGACCTGTAACTCAGACAACTTGCCTCTGCTCCTATTTTGAAGTAACAACGATGGTATGTTGTGCATGACAGTAGCTTCAAGGTGGTAAACCATTTAAGCGTCCTTTCTTTCACGTGTAAGAGATCAGATAGAATTACGGTTTGATACTGTTTCCGTCAGTAATTCTTACCTTTGGAGCCCAATGTTAAACTATGGCAGCCAAGCCATAAATCTATGTATGTTTAACATGTTGTTATTCTGCTTCGTGTTTTAGTTAGCAATAAATAATGTCAAAAGGAAGTCTTCTATTTAAATCTACTTCTGCTCTACCCCACTCAAAATTATGACAAATTTTAATTGACCAGTTATTCCCTGGAAATTCATTTAGCTCTACTTTTGCTGTTGTCTATCGGATCATCCGATACCTGCCCCTTACTTTGTGGCTTCTCCTTTCATATCTATGTTATCCTTGCTTAAAATCATCTAGTCATGATACAGGGCCAAAGCTCACATTAATTTGGTAATTTGCAGTGCTGCAAGGAGCAGCTACACAAGATAAGGTGCCTGATCTATTCAGGCTAGTCTGTTTTATTCTATTTGATACTATAAATTCACAGACAGAATCGTTAGACGTAGGAGTTGGAACGTAATTTGCACTCAGTCATCCGAAATTAAATTTTTTCCCAGCTCCTACAGCGCAGGTTCGATCAACCTCACAAAATCGCTTGTTGTACTTCCTGTCCATGCCATTAGTATCTTTCCCGTCCTGAATTGATGGAGTGTAATTTAAGTTGTGTACGCCATGTTGAGGTATATTATTATGTAATTTTATTTCCGTAATTTGTTCCCTGTTTATCGTTTAAATTGTGTATGCTCTTTTTCACTGTGAGTGGAGCTAGACTCATGAGTAGAGTGCTACATTTGCCACCCTTACTGTAGATTTTGTGTTGGCAATCTCCCTGTTGAATAACATATCAATGAGACGCACATCGTAGGAGCCGTTATTTATAAGAATTTGGTTGTCCGATGATGCACTGTGGTGTTGATGCTTAGGGGCCTAGATAATTTTGTCTAAGGATTGTTCGTTTGAGTAACAGAAGGTGTGCAGTTCGACCGGTAGAAGGTCGCTGGAAAGCACAAACGAAGGGATTCACCTAAATTTCATTTGACAATATATATCCTGGCCTGTTAATAGAACCAACTTGCATTTTTTCAGATACGTTATGCAGCACAATTTTGTAAATTAAAGGGCAGAGCGTGATCTGTGGAAGAAGCCAGTATCTCATTCAGAAGAGGAAAAATATTTGACGATGAAAAATGAGATACACAAGTTCAAGAAGGGCAAACTCCATGTCAAGTAACTGACCATTTCAGATGAACAAACAAAGATATATGATGCCCAGCATCACTAGGACAGCAAATCCAGAATTTTCTCAACCACTAATTTTTCATTCTTAATTTTGCAGCATCATAATGGTAAGATTGTATGAGTCCATTGTAAGTTAGTAATACCTTAGATCTCACTTGATTAATTTGGGTTTTTTAACATGTATGGATTTGAATTGTTTATTTTATTTGTTTCTCTTTGTGTTTTCTCTGTTGCCATTTGCAAGGTGATTACTGTGAAGAATTCACCCCACATGGGTGTTATCTTTCTGTCACAAAGTTGTTGACTGCTAACATTTTAGCTTAATTTAGATGATGTGCTTGTGTATAATTATGGGGTGTTACTTTACGTCATATGATGGTGTCTTTTCATTTTATTCTGTTTAGAGTAACACGTATAACTATATTTCCTCGCCTCTGAAAGACAGATTTGTGTGGGATATGTTTACAGGAATCAATCTGGAACTTGTACCATGATGAATCTGGTCACCAGTCGCACCCAAGTGACTCGCGCCTCGTGCAGTAGTTGCAGCAAATTGCGCCCGGGCTGTAGATAGTGGTTTTGTAGTTAACCCTTCGAGCGCTGCAGACGGGATATCCCACATCGCTCCACTGGGCCGTGGGGCCGACGGACGTGATTTGCCGCGGCAGTGGAATTTCCAGCGGGCCCTGCAGGCGGCGTTCACCGCGCGGCCTGTCCGGTACCTGGGCGCTAATGCCGGCTTACGCCGCAGCCGGTCCCTTTGCCTGCAGGTCTGCGGACGTGAACAGCCGCAGGGCTGCGTGCCGGCACGGACAAATATCCAATCTGAACTGACAAACACAGACTGGTTGCTTCAAATGTTCGTACATAGGATGCAAAAATAAATACTTAGTGCAAATTTGTGAATTCTTCCGTAACTTCTTGATATATATTAAACCTTAGATATTCTTAATTAAACAAAAAATTCTGGCATTATTATTTCTAGAATATTTTGACCTGGGTTGTGGTAAAAGATATTTATTTAAATGGCGACTAGGGTCGAGCGAATCCCAAAGAAGCCCAAAGACTGTGACAATCACATTACAGTTATCCATATCCTACGATTTTATTAACTGCTAAAATGTGGTTGTCACATTTCTTTTTTACATGGTTGTTTGAAACTGGACTTCGGCCGAAACTAGTCGCCGCTTAAATAAATATGTTTTACCGCAAATGAGGCTACAGCTTTCTAGTGATATTTAGTAATGGGTTGCTGTTTTATATTTCTAGGACGTTGGATTTGTGAAAAAGTTATGGGCCTAGATAT
Organism: Locusta migratoria; assembly: GCA_026315105.1. NCBI lineage: Eukaryota > Metazoa > Arthropoda > Insecta > Orthoptera > Acrididae > Locusta > Locusta migratoria. The sequence continues at coordinate 359,586,727 of CM048750.1, forward strand.
TCATCTCCTCATGATAAGCAGAAATTATTCGGACGTAGACATAAGTACTTAGAAACCTCGATTTAATTGATCTTTGCCTACAGACAATTAACTGGGTTTACCTAATCGAAATGTATTCTCAAACTTGGAAAGGGCGTCTTGTCACAAATTGGTCAGTTGCACAAAATCGCCCGTTTCTGAAGCACAAAAGGGCATTAGGAATTAAAGGTGACGTTAAATTAGGTAGTTTAGAAACTTGAGTATTTCCTTATCTAATTCTTAAGCAAAGGTTGTACATCATCGATTATTTCTACTGTACAGTAACAATTGCGTCCTGTATAAAAAGAATTCAGTAATGATGAATATTTTGTTTTCAAGTTTCCCTGCGGATAATTTGTTGGATTAATGCTCTCAAAATACAGCGGTTAGATTCAAAAGTGTGACTCGGCTTCCAGACGCTTTCGTCGAAAGTAGTTTGCGCGAGAATTACTGCGCTAGTACAGAAGAAAAAAATGTTCAAATGTTTGTAGAACTTATGGGAATTAACAACGGGGTCATCAGTCCCTAAGCTTACATACAAACTACTTATGAACTAGCTAAGACTAAGGACGGCACAAATATCCATGACCGAGGGGGGATTCGAACCCCCGACCGTAGTGGCTGTGCAGACCGTGACTGGAGCGCCTCAGTCCCCTCAGCCACCCCGGCCGGCTAGTACAGAAGAACGTCAACGTTTAGTCGTTACGGATTCTAGAGCGTTTGAATCGCAAATTGCGTACAAAAATCAGATAATTAAGTATCAGTATGCCAAATAAAAGCCAGATGTATACAAAGACCTTATGATGATTGTTAAGAACTAAACGAAAATAAAAGAAAGCCTTTGATGAAGCGTGTCATTCCATGTCAGCTCACCTAGCACTCCCTGTTCGACCATTGCAAATTTTGTTGAAATTTTACAGGAACATTCGCTGAAACTTCTCTTGCCAACCTATTAAGTATTACGTTTCATGAGCAGCATGCCTTTACAGTCGGAGATAGAACCCAAAATTTACACTTTTCTCGCGCCGTGATTTACGCGTTCACCTTTGATTCAAATCATCTAGTTTTTTGGCCTGCGTTGGTTGACCATTTACACTTTTTTGCAGTTAAAATAATGTTCTATCTAATACGCCCAGTTTGTAAAGTTTTATAGAACACAGGTTTTTGCAAATAAGGTTGAAACTACCGCATATTCATCCTTTCTAGTATCTTCAACTTTTACACTTAAGTTATTTAGTATTGGAAAGCGACACATAAACGAAACTTCATATATCAGAACCTTGTAGTTAGTTAGTCCCTGAGATACAACGCGCCAAATGTTGAAATTTTTTGGGTCGCAAATTTTTAGAGCAACTTTGTTTAAACTTTCCTGATTGTATATAGCACGTAAAAATCTTTTCAATATTATTCCTATGAGAACGGATACATTTGTACACGATGGCCCAATTTCATATTTGTCATCGAAATATTTCCAGAGTGATAACAGCTCAAAGTCGCCAGTAATTCACGCTCGCTCTTCGCAAAATCGCGCTTGGCGTCAAACAAATGATTATAACTCGTCCAGTATTGCTTCAACGAATCTTAAAATCTATCATTATTGATTGATTGGCGACATGTTCGAATGTTCACATAAATTTTTCCGTCATGGTAGAGCAGGAAAATGTTTGGAAATTAGACGATTTGACATGGAATGACCCAGGGGCTACATATTAATAGCGTAAGGAATTTCAGTGTACATCGTCTGTCGGCCAATTATATCAAGATTCAAAGTTAAGGAATAAGTATCCAGATATTCTGTTTATTTGTAACGTCAGCAAGCACACTGCGAGACTGGTTGCAGAAATACTCCGGCCAGGGCGAGGACGGCCAGGCGGAGAGCTCAGGCACACACAACAGGCCGCGGAGACGGCGGCCAGCGCAGGTAGGCGGATTAGGCGGCCGCCGGGGCAGGCTTGACTCGGCCAGCCGGACGCGCAGCTGTAGCACTCCAATCGCTGCATGCTGCATGGTTACCCTGACTTCCTGGCCAATTCCCCTCCCTAAAACTAACAGACTGTGACTTGACGTGACTGTTGACATGCCCTGTGCGCTGAATTATATTAGCTAAGACACAGTTGTTTATACAGGACCTAGTTTATTATTATTATTATTATAACTGTGGTGTCGCACAAGTACAAAGTGCGCGCCACCTACTTTCGCCGCGCGCCGCCATGCACGCACGGCGCGGCGTTCTTACGACGACAGCCACAAGCGCCCTCTGCTACAACGCCGCTCATGGCCACCACTGAACGACATCGTCACTTCGGACTGAGTTAGGAACCAGTAAAGACTTCGGAATCCGATAGGCACCAGTGAAGACTTGGCTATCAGTTAGGCACTAGGCAGGACTCTAGCTCAACTATGTATCAACATTCTGCAGTACTATGTAAAAGTTAAGTATTGTATAAATTCTGTGCAATATATATCTCCTTCTAATTTACTCTAGTGTTTCTAGTTTCTGGCTGCTCTTCTCCGTACCTGCACCAGCGTGCTATCTTTATTCCTGTGTCGGTCTCATTCCACTCGGCCACCGACACCTACGACGGAAACGAGACACAAAAGCGGCGACGAGGCTGGGACACAAAAGTGGCGAGGAGGAGTGATACATGAACCTTGGACCAGCCCGCTTGCAGCAGCCAGACAGCAGCAGTCGGAGCACGCAGAAATTGCTCCCGCCCACCCACCCTTATTATAAGATTTTTGGGGGAACATTTTCAGTTACGTGTTTTGTGGACTTTTTTTTGTTGCAGAGCGTCCTCTTTCATATTGCATTTGTGTTTTGTTATAATTTACTTGTATGCGTGGCGCCTAATCGGTCAGCATGGCCACTACCCCGAACCCAAACTTAATGGAAATTATTCAGTTACAGACGGCGCAAATAACACAACTCCTACAGGCTGTGGCCCAGCTCACAGCGCAAGCAGCTAACCAACAACAACAGCCGCCGCTTCAGCAGCCCACACCTGCCGCCGCAACGCTTCCTACGTTTCGCCAGTACAACGAACGTGAGGAAGAATGGAGTGACTACTTCGCACAGTTTCAAGAACTCGTCGCGGCTCATCAAATTACAGGTCAGAAAGTGAAGCATCTGCTATTATCTGTGGTGGGCACCAACACCTTCATGTTACTGAAAAAACTTTTCCCCGACGTATCTCCTCGTGATGTAGACTTTGAACAAATAGTAGAGGCACTAAATGCTCATTATGAGAGAAAAGTTCTCGTAGCTGCTGCACGGTACCGATTTTTCAGACTTAAAAAATTACCGCAGCAGTCACACCAAGAGTGGATTACGGAATTGAAGGGCTTAACCCGCAAATGTAAATTTACTTGCTCTTGTGGACTTTCGTATAGTGACGTCATGTTGAGGGATGCGATTACGCAGAATATTGAGGACCCCAGAATTAGAGCAGCAATTCTGAAACAGTCTGACCCCTCATTAGACAGTGTACTGCAGCTTATAGATGTGCATGATACTTTTGACTTAGCAGATGTAGAAATGCAAAGCCACAGTGTTAATTCAGTGCACCGCAACGGACGCTTTCCTAGCCGTAGTTCTCAGTATAGCACTAGTGATTCTATAAATTCTACCGGCCGTGCTGAACAGACAGTGAACAGTAGCCAGGGTAATAGTGCGACACAAAGGTCGCCCCGTCGTGTTAGAAACAGTGATTTGAATAACGGGCGCCAACGCTCATTTCAGAAAAATGTACGTAAATCTTGCCCCCTGTGTGTGTCTCGCCACAAGCGTGCTCATTGCCCTAGTCGCAACGCAACCTGTTATCAATGTGGCAAATCAGGACTTGTACAGTCTGTGTGTATGCAAATTAAAAACTCAAAGAACGGTACCATTAGAAACAGTGCTTCGCAGAGTGCGAGAACAGTTCATTCTGTAAATGTTATACGGGCTGTGGAATTGAACAGTGCTTTCCTTGGATCTCAATTGCAAGAAAGTAGTTCTGCTTTTTTTTTCCTTTATTTTTGTTTTAAAGCCAGCTGTAGAAACAGCTGGCAGGCTGGCAGCAGCTGCGGTGGCTGCTCTTCAGCCATGTGACATACAAAATTTGACAAATAAGAGATAAAATATAAAAAGCGGAACAAAATAGCGGAAAGTTAAAAGAATTTACACGCTGAGTTTTCGACAGATTAAAACGTACATGGATAAAACGGGATAAACATATATCAGGGAACGATGAACAGACGAGGAGTAATAAAAAACACACATAGTCAGTAAAAACAGGTGGCCACGGTGGCGAGTTAAAAGTACATTGTAGAGACACTAAGTTCACACATGAAGACATTGGACGGCGTACAGAATAAAACATGGGGACGGCGATTATGGAGGCACTGAGTAAAACACACGACACTGGAGGCACTTGCACTGAACATGGAGATAAAAAGGGGAGTCGCCCCCGCGGGGGGTGGGGAGGGGGATGGAGGGGGGGTGGGACAGGGACGGGGGAAATGCGGGGGAGGGGGAGAAGGGGAGGAAAGAGAGCGTAAGGAGGGAAGGGTTGACGAGACTCCGGGCATGGGAGAAGGGTAGCCAAGCGGGCGGGAAGGGAAAGGGACAGGAGAGAGGGGAGGGGCGCTGATGCTACGGGGAAGGGATCAGAGTTGGTAGGAGGGGTAGATATCGGGAGGAAGTTCGGTACCCGGTAGAGGAAGGGTGCGGAAATTGCCCTGGGAGAGGATACGGAGCGTATGGAGGTGAAGGCCGGGAGAGAGGAGGGAAGGGGATGAGGTCATAGAGGATCCGCGTGGGGGAAGTGAGTCTGATACGGTATGCAAGGCGGAGGGCGTGGCGTTCTAGGATCTGGAGGGACTTGTAGAAAGTAGGAGGGGCTGATATCCAGGTGGGGTGGAAGGAACAAAGGACGGGGCGCATGATTGATTTGTAGGTGTGAAGGAAGGGTGGAGGCCCCACGTCCGGCCAGTAAGGAGTTTTAGGAGGTTTAGGCGGGACAGAGCTTTCTCACGGAGGGATTTGAGGTATGGAGTCCAGGACAGTTGGCGGTCAAGGGTAAGGCCAAGGTACTTGAGGGTGGGGGTGTGACGGATGGGTCGGTTGTGGAGGGTAAGATAGAAATCGTGGAGGCGGAAGGAGCGGGTAGTACGACCTATGACTATTGCCTGGGATTTGTCGGGATTGACAGAGAGGAGCCACCGGTTACACCAGGAGGCGAACTCGGTGAGGTGGGACTGGAGCAAAACCTGGGAATGGGCAAGGGAGGGGGCGAGGGCCAGGAAGGCGGTGTCGTCAGCATATTGGAGGAGATAGACGGGAGGTTTGGGTTGAGGCATGTCGGCAGAGTAGAGGAGATAGAGGAGGGGAGAGAGGACTGAGCCTTGGGGCACCCCGGCGGAGGGGTAGAAAATACGGGAGTCGGAGTTGCAGACAGTGACGTAGGAGGGGCGGCGGGTAAGGAAGGAAGCGATAAGGCGGACGTAATTAATGGGAAGGGCGTAGAGCTGGATCTTGAAGAGGAGACCGGAATGCCATACTCGGTCGTGGGCTTTTTGGATGTCGAGGGATACAAAAATTGCGGAGCGACGGGAGTTGAGTTGGACGGACAGGAGATGAGTCAGGCGAAGGAGCTGGTCGTCGGCGGAGAAGGAGGGTCGGAAGCCACATTGGGAGGGGGGGAGAAACTGGTGGCGATGGAGGTGCTGGTGGATTCGACGAGAAAGGATGGTTTCCAGGACCTTGCTGAACACGGAGGTAAGACTGATGGGACGGTAGGATGAGGTCTGGGACGGGGGTTTGTCAGGTTTGAGGAACATGAGAATATGGGAGGTTTTCCACAGGTCGGGGTAGAAGCCAGTATAAAGGATGACATTATAGAGTTAGAGGTGGCGGTAGGTTAGCCGGTCGTGACCGGGGGCGGTGTTTCGTTTTGTGCGAAGAGTGACTATTATGTCATGGGCAGTAATGGGAGTGTTCAATTCTGAGGGAGGAATGTACTGGAAGCCAGGGGCGAGCGGTGGAGAGGAGGTGTCGGTGCGCTCGTGGACGTCTGGGAAGAGAGAGTAGTCAAAAAGGGGATCATCAGGAATGGAAAATACATCAGAAAGGTAGGAGGCAAAATGTTCTGCCTTACTGGCGTTGTCAGGGAAAGGACGATCATCATGGAGAAGTGGGTAGTGGGGGGAGGAGTGACTGCCAGTAAGGCGGCGGAAGGCACGCCAGTACTTGGCGGAGTAGACCGGGAGGAGCGAGTTAAGGCGGGTGCATGTCTGACGCCAGTCCCGGCGTTTCTTCCCGGACGAAAGGTTTCTGATGTGTCTTTGGAGTTGCCGGTGGCGTTGGAGAGTATCCCGGTCACGGGTCCGGAGAAAGGAGCGGTACAGACGGCGGGATTCGGGGAGGAGAAGGACGGCCTGTGGAGGAAGGGTAGGGCGGTGAGGATAGATTGCCCGGGTAGGGATGTGGGCATGGACTGCGTCAGCAACGGTCTGCTGGAGAAAGGAGCAGGCATGGTCAATATCGGCCGGAGTATGGAGGGGTAGTGGGTGGCTTTCGACCGAGGTGTCGATGGAGCGACGGTAGACATCCCAGTCGGCACGGGAATAATCATGGACGAGTTTTGGAGGGGGCATGGGACGAGGAGCGCGGGCAGTGCGGGAGCGGTGGTCAAAGGTAAGTAGGACAGGGGCGTGGTCACTGCCTATTAGGTCTAGGACGTCCGCTGTGATGCGCCCCAGGAGGTTGGGAGACACCAGTACTGCATCGGGCGTGGTGTTGCTTTTGGGGCGGGTTGTGCGGGGAAGGGGAAAGATGTCGCCCCGGAGCGAGGTGGTGACGAACTGACGCCACCGCCGGAGTTCAGCGGGGTGACGGGAATGAAGGTTGAGGTCAGCGGCAATGACATAGGTCGGGAAGGTGCGGTCGACATGGGAGAGGAAATCGTACGGGAGAGGAGAGGTGGAGCGAATGTAAATGGTGGCGAGAGTGACAGTGAGGGAGGGAAGAAAGAGGCTGAGGATCAAGTGTTCAGTGGGGTCATTGAGGAGAGGGTGTAGCCGGACGGGGTGGTGACGGAGATGGCCGATCGCCACTCCGCCTCGGGCCAGGGGTAGGGGTCCGTCGGTGCGGTGGAGAAGGTAAGGATTGGTGTTGATGGGACGGCGGGGTTGCAGGAAGGTCTCGTTGAGTAGGAAGGCATCCATGCGGTGTTGGGAGAGAGTGTGGAGGAAGAGGTTCTTATTGGCTGGGAGGGAGCAGATGTTGTGGTAGAGGAGTAGTTCTGCTTTTTTTTCTTTATTGTGATTTCTATTCCCCTAAAAAAGGGGCGGGCCGGCAGCGCTCACTGGCGCTCTTCGGCCTACAGAAATAAAAAATGACAGCAGGGAACATAAAAACACAAAGGAGATAAAATTTTGGAGATAATACAGACATAAAACGGAGATTTAAAATGGAGATGAAACAAAGTATATAAAATGGAGGAAAACAGTGGTGACATAAAACACTTGGAATGACGAAAGTGGTGAATAAAAACAGTTGCTCGAATGTCAGTGGCACACACACAATTAAAATGAGCATAGGGTGGCGGCCATGGTGAGACCGTCCACTATTTGGAGTTAAAACAAAAAAAACACAACACACACTCGGAGAGATACACAAGTTAAAACTGACGGTGTCGGCTGCGGGTTGGCCATCCACTGTTGTAAAATAAAACAATGTCAATAAACACACCACACTTGTCGAAGCACAAAGGAGGTGGGGCACTGAGAGCATTTAAGATGGGGTGTGGGGGGAAAAGGGATGAAAGGATAGGGAGAGGGTGGGGAGGAGCCACAGAGCCAGTAGGGAAGGGGCGGGGGGGATGATGTCCCAGGAAGCCACGGGGAAGAAGGATAGGGGAGGGCAGTGAGAGGAGGATCCGGAGGGACGGAGGAGGGGAGAAGGGACAGGAAGGGAGGGATAGTCGGGGCCCTCAGGGAGAGAAGGGGGAGAGGGAGCAAGGAGAAGGATCAAAGCTGGTATGAAGGGTAGATGTCAGGTCGGAGGGCATCATCCGGGAGTGGGAGGGTACGGAAGTTGCCACGGGAAAGGATCCGGAGGGTGGACAAGTGGAGAGCAGGGGGAATACAGTGGTGGAGGCGCGACAATGTATCTGGTGCAGAGAGGAGGGGATGGACTAGAGGATTAGGCGGATCTGATTTGCGGGATATGTAACGGAGGCACAGATTTTCAATAAAGAGAACGAGTCTGGGGAAAGTAATGAGATCATAGAGGATCCGCGTGGGGGAAGGGGGATAAAGTGGGATACGGAAGGCGAGGCGGAGGGCATGGCGTTCCAGTATCTCCAGAGATTTGTAGAAGGATGGGGGAGCGGAGATCCAGGCAGGTTGGGCGACACAGAGGACTGGGCGGATGAGGGATTTGTAGGTATAGAGGATGGTAGAAGGGTTGAGGCCCCATGTTCGGCCAACAAGGAGTTTGAGGAGGCGGAGGTGGGAGCGAGCTTTTTCTTGGATAGCGCGTAGATGGGGAGTCCAGGATTTGGTGCGATCAATAGTGAGCCCCAGGTACTTTAGGGTAGGGGTGAGACGAATGGGACGGTTATGGAGGGTCAGATACAAATCTCGGGGACAGAAGGAAGGGGTTGTACGACCTACGATGATCGCCTGGGTTTTGGTAGGCCTTATAGACAGGAGCCACTGGTTGCACCAAGCGGCAAAGAGGTCAAGGTGTTCTTGGAGCAGGCGGTTGGAACGGGCAATGGTGGGAGCTAAGGCAAGGAAAGCGGTGTCGTCAACATATTGGAAAAGGTGTATGGGAGGGGCAGGCTTAGGCATATCCGAGGTATACAGGAGGTACAGGAGGGGAGAAAGGACAGAGCCTTGGGGCACACCAGCAGAGGGATAAAAAAGACGGGAGTCAGTGTTGTGGACGGTAACATAGGTGGGGTGGTCGGAGAGGAAGGAGGCAATGACCCGGACGATTTTGATGGGAAGAGCATAGGTTTGGAGTTTGAAGAGCAGGCCAGAGTGCCAGACCCGATCGTAGGCCCGTTCGAGGTCTAAGGACACAAAGATGGCGGCACGACGGGAATTTAGCTAGAGGGAAAGGAGTTGCATAAGTCGGAGGAGTTGGTCGTCAGTGGAGAAGGAAGGACAAAAGCCACATTGGGTGTCTGGGAGAAGGCGGTGGAGGTGGTGATGGATGTGACAGGACAGAATGGATTCGAAGACCTTGCTGAACACTGGGGTGAGGCAAATCGGGTGGTAGGAGGAGGCATCAGAGGGGGGTTTGTTGGGTTTTAGGAACATGAGGACTCGGGAGATTTTCCACAGGCGGGGGTAGCAACCAGTGTAGAGGATGGTGGTATAGAGGGAAGCAAGAGTGGTGAGGAAAGGGAGGGGACATTCTTTGAGGTGGCGGTATGTGATGCGATCGTGGCCGGGAGCTGTGTTGCGTTTGGTGTGCAGTATCAATTGTATGTCGTGTGCAGTGATGGGGGTGTTAATGTCCGATGGGGGGATGTGGTCCAGGTAATGGAAGCCAGGAGCCAGGGGTGGGATGGAGACATCGGTTTTTTCATGGACATCTGGGAACAAGGAATAATCAAAGTTAGGATTTTCAGGGATCGAGAATACATCAGAGAGGAAAGAGGCAAAATGGTTAGCCTTACTGGCATTATCAGGATGGGGCTGGTCAAGGTGGAGGAGAGGGTATGTGGGCATAGGTTTTGATCCAGTGAGGCGGTGGAAGGCGTTCCAATACCGAGACGAGTTGATTGGGAGGTGGGCATTAAGCCGAGTCACTGTCTGATGCCAGTCCCGGCGTTTTTTGGCAGTCAGAAGGCTGTGCACATGTCGCTGGAGTTGCCGATGGCGGAGGAGTGTATCCCGGTCACGGGTATTAGTTCTGCACCTATGGCAAAACTATATAGTGCACCACGTAGCAAGCGCCGACGAGCGCGTAAAACAGTGCAACGGAAAAGGGTTCGTGACAAGCAAAATGACTATGAACAGTGCATTCCTGTAGTGAAAATAGTGCCTTCTGCAACTGCTCCTTGTAATAGTGCCCAGTAATGTGTAGCTAGTGACAGTAGACATCAAGTAGCTACTCAAAAGTGTAGTGCAGTATTAGTACATCTGGAGTAGCTTCGCATGCTTGCGCGGACGCCGATCCGGCGGTAGTGCCATCTAGTGACAGTGTTGTTAATCCGCTGCGTGCCGAGTCTGCGCCGCTTACTACACTACGCGGCCCGCGCAAGCGCAGTAAACAAACCGTAGCAGACGTTGCCCACATTCGCGCACCTGTCGAGCGCCGCAAGCAAAAACTGTTTGTGACTCTCTTCATAGAAAATAAGACGGTGCAATTTCAGCTTGATACTGGTTCCGCTGTCACATTAATAAATAAAGATACTTATGAACTTCTGGGTTCGCCAAAATTGTCGCCGTCACAGCAAGTGTTAACAGCTTATACAGGTCAAAATATTCCCGTGCTAGGAACGTGTAGCCTGCCCGCCTCCTTTCAAGGTGTAACAAAAACAGTTGCTTTTGTAGTTCTTCAGGCCAAATCGACACAGAACATTTTTGGACTAGATGCTTTTGACTTGTTTGGTTTATCAATTCAAAGAGATGTGCTTCAAATTTCGTCAATAGTGCCTCAGGATAAAATCAATGCATTGTGTGACAAATATAGTGACTTGTTTTCGCCGGAACTAGGTTGTGCAAAAGGCTTCGTGGCACATGTAACTTTAAAAGAATCTGCAGTTCCAAAATTTCGTAAAGCTAGACCAGTGCCTATCGCAATTCGGGATACAGTTGCCGAAGAACTTAAACGTTGGCAAGATAGTGGGGTGATTTCTCCTGATTCTGCGAGTCAGTGGGCCTCGCCTATAGTAATTATACCCAAGCCGTCAGGAAAACTTCGTCTCTGTGCGGACTTCAAATCAACAGTGAACAGTCAAACAATTGTAGACACTTATCCCCTGCCCAGACCTGACGAACTAATGGACAAATTAGGACAGTCTCGTTTCTTTTCTAAGATTGATTTAGCAGAGGCATACTTACAGATTCCACTTGATGACGAGTCAAAAAAGTTTTTCGCCATTAATACTCACATGGGCCTTTTTCAATTTCAACGCCTACCCTTTGGCAGTTCTTCCGCCCCCGCAATTTTTCAGCGTTTTTTGGAACAGCTGACAGTTTCTGTACCGTGTTGTTCGAACTATTTAGATGATATTGTGGTATCCGGACGTACAGTTGAAGAACATTTAGCAAACCTGGAGTGCCTTTTCAAAGTTTTGACTGCAGCAGGTCTACGTTGCAATAAAGCAAAGTGTTCGTTTTTTCAAACTGAAATAGAGTACCTAGGCCATGTGATTAATGCCCAAGGAATACATCCCTTACAGTCACATCTTCGAGCAATCAAAGACGCCTCCTCCTAAGAATGTGCACGAATTGCAAGCAGTAATGGGAAAGCTGAACTATTATTTCAGGTTTATTCCCAATGCCTCTCAGATTGCAGCTCCACTGCATCACTTACGTAGGAAGAATGTTCCTTTTGTATGGTCCAAAGATTGCCAGGTTGCCTTTGACAACTTAAAGTCTGCACTAATCAGTGATGCATGTTTGATTCCCTTTGACCCACAGAAGCCTGTAGTGCTAGCAGTTGATGCCTCGTCGTATGGTGTGGGTGCAGTTTTGTCACATCGTATTGGATGTCACGATCGTCCTATTGCCTTTGCATCCAAGCTACTTACAGAGAAAGAGCTGAAGATATTGTAGCACGCATAGACCAAAGTTTTGGTCTATGGCATCACGTTTCGCTGAACGTGACCTCCTTGTTATAGAGTCGCAAACGTCATCGGTGGCCTTCAGTTTTATAATTTGACGACTTTCAACCACCATATCTTCCACCCCATTACAGCTGTCGGCATGGAACTGATATGGTGTACAACGGGAGACTTCGGAATACAATTACGCACACACCATTCGTTTGCGTTCCATAGTTTTCGGGAAATATTGACACACACATACAATTTACATACACCGATAACTTTCCATCCCAAAATACACCACCGTTTTATCATTATCAACTCTCAAGCAACAATGAAACCAATAAAACCATTTTCAAAGAGTAAATATAATTTTCAGAGGATCATTATTGTTCCGCATTTCTCGTTATATTCTTCAAATTACTAAATATCTATCAGATCGTGATGAAAACCGTGCCAAAAACCTTCCTCAGGTATAAGTTAGTAACTGTACAAATTTTTAAGTCTCTGCGTCTTGTCGTTCGGACGTGATAAGCGTACACCGAACAGACATTTACATTAATATATATATATATATATATATATATATATATATATATATATATATATATATATATATATATATATAGTTAAATAGTTATCCGATCGCCATAAAACCATGCCTAAAGCGTTCCCCGGGCAGACATTAGTAACTGAACAAATTTTTAGCTCTTTATGTCTTGTGGTTCAAACGTGATACACCTACACCTAAGAGACATTCACATTTATAGATATAGATTACTCTTGATGTTCCATTAAGTTATAGCTTTATGATCTTTCGATTTTATTATTGATATGTGTCACTCTGTAATGTGACTTATAAGAACTTAGAACCTTGGAGTTTTATTCGCCATTTCGCTATGTAAAATGTTAATTTTAAGATTGTATATATTAACCTAACGTGAGTTAGGGAGATTTCAAACTGCTGTTCAAGTCAGCTAGCTGAAATACTTATGTGTCAACTTTTATTGTGTGTAAATCTAAGATAAATATGATGAACTTAAAACCAAAAAGTTCCACTTAATGACTGCTTTTGCTATGTCAGTTAGTATTAATATTGGGCTTTTAATTTTAAAATGTTTTGTGTGTACATCTGTTGATGTCAGTTGACCTCTGGGTGACCAAGATCACTCGTGTGGATCAGAAATGATTTCTTACTTCTGTTAATTAATATTTGTGAATGTATTTCTTTTGTATGAATTTTGGGAGCCTTGTGTACTACTCCCATATAGGTTTTAAATCTGGACTCTCCATAAAATTGAAGCATTGGAGTTGTTTATAAGTTTAGTGTTTCTTTTAGTAATATTATGTAACAAAGTGTAAACAGATAGTGAGAGTGACTGTGCCCATGACGGAGCAATGCGTCAGCCAGACTCCACGCCGCCCATGCACTGTAGTCATTCATACAAACACATTGCGGACTTCCCAGTGGGTCAGCTGCACTGCAAAAGGTGGACAGCGGGTCCTGTCTCCAGACGACAGTGCGGCGCGTGCAAAACAGGTGTCCCTAGCAGAAGGGTCGCCGGCGCCTAATCGCTCCATTAGCAGCACCACAGACAAATATATAGACTGTAAACCTCCGTAAGGGCCTGGTCCTACGCTCAGGGGTGCAGGGAGGGAGGGTTTCCAGCAGTTCCATAAGATGTCTCATGATGGTGCTGCGGTCAGAAGCAGCTCTTTAAACTGGCCAAAGCAGGGGGCAGGTAGCGGCTGTCCCCACCACCACCTCCCCTCAAACGCCAGCATGCCGGACACAGCCGTGGCCTCGTGGCAGGTGGCATGAGCTTTCCCCTCACCCTCCCCTCCACACTACCTTCTGACGTGCCAGAGGCACCCTAAGCCAGGGAATGGCCTGACACCTGCTGGCATCTTACGGAACTACGATGGGAGCGTAGGACAGTGGTTTATGGGGGGCTTCTCCTTTGTATATGTTACTCTGTAGCAGCACACAGAGGCGATTGCGTGGCCATGAACCAACTCTCACAATAGCCGCTCCTGTCACTGCCGGTTTTTTCCCCTCTATTGTAGCGGCACGCTAATCTCTCTGCTCCACCTGCCTAAGAAACAGGGGCTGGAAGGCCTAAAAACAGACCACATCCTTCACCTTACACTGGGAAATATTTGAATAGCTGGGAAAGGGAAGAAAAACTTGTTCATATTTGCACATGCAATGTGTGCACTATACCATTCACTCATGCCGAGCCCAGTGGCATGAATGAGATGAGAAAAGAATTCCTTTCTCTGACCATGGTGCCCCCGTCCGGTCAAGGACCCTTGTTAAACAACTAACTCAGTAATTGCTCATGCTGCGGGGTAATGTCTTTCATTTTGTGCTCCGCACACAAATCGACTCCATGCTGCGTATGCAAGAAATGGACATTGGAAGGACAGTGTTACAAACCTTCTTCTACATATTATGTGGTCAACCTGGATGTGAGTACCAAGCCCAATGGTGCTCGCGGACGGTCGAATCCTAACATGATGGGTGATGTTGCAAAATGCACCGTGCCAGCTTCAAGAAGAGGATGAGGAAAATAGCCTCATTACCAGGGGCCAACCATTCTCTGGAGGGGAAGATGAGGAGCAATCCTGAGAACCTTGGAACAAGAACTGCAGCCCAGGAAGAAACAAAAAGCAAAGGTATCTCCTTGTATGTGCAGGTGTAGTGTCCTCCAAGTCGCCTATGGATGATTGTCTCCCTACCCCTTCAAAGGCCCTAGTCTACGATTCGATCCGAGAAAACAGTGTTTATATCTTAAAAACAGAGTGGACGACAATGACAAAAAGTGGGTCAATGAGTGTTAAAGTGGTGTGAGTAGTCAAAACAGTGAACGCTGTAAGAAAAAAAATGTTTGTAGAGTCTATGGGACTTAACTACGGGGTCATCAGTCCCTAAACTTACAAACTACTTATGAACTACTTACAACTAAGAACGGCATAAATATCCATGCCCAAGGGGGAATTCGAACCCCCGACCGTAGTGGCCGTGCAGACCGTGACTGGAGCGCCTCAGTCCCCTCGGCCACCAGGGCCACGCTGTAAGAGTGCGAAATACTACTCTGCTACTAAGATCCTCTTAATGAACGTATTGATTTTGGTCGCCCTCAGCAATTCCATGCAAACAATTTACTCATTAAGTATGATTGTGCTACTAACGTCAAGGACTGAATCTCCTTGGCACAGAAAGGTGCTGACTTTTGCCATATGCAATTTTTTAAACAAAATATAAACTTTCTTAACTATCTTGTTTAAATTAAGAAAATGAAAGACTTATGCTACCACTGTACTTTTAACTACGTCTCAGTTTTACTTGGTTCTTGAAAAATTTCATATATTTTCTTTAATGTTTAAGTGTCATTCTATAAATTTTTGTTTTTGAGCATTTCAGCCATGTTGAATTTTCACTCTGCCTTCAGTAAATTATCAAGTGAATTTTATATCTATTTTACGCTTGCTGTTACTGTTGCATATGGAATGTTATGTGTGTTTTCATTTTCAATGAATCCTACAATTGTGTGCTATTTTTCACTGTCATGTATATTCTGTATTTATGATTTGTTTATCTAGGTTTCTTTGTAATTTTGGATCGTTTATGTATGTTCTCCTAACCCTGTGAGCTCACCAGCAACATTTGCATCTGTACTGACTTCGTATTTTAATGTGATATTCTTTGTGTATATTGTGTAAATTTTGAGTGACATCCCCAAGCTTTTCCTTTTATCTCATAGGGAAACCAGATGCTAGATTAGAAAAGTTTGCCTCATTCTCCATCAAAATTTTGAATCGATGAGGGGGTGATGAAAGACAGCTGTCTGCCGTCTTCCCTAGATTTTTAACTTTGTAATTTATCTAAGTTCACTAGACGGCCCTTTTTGCAAAACGAGGACCCCTTCCGTTCGGAGGCAAGCATTTCATTTCATGTTTTTTTAAATGTTAGTTTCTGTAATACTGTGTTAATATTGCTAGGGGTTTTATTATGCTAATAATTTATCATTATGTCTTTGAATGTGGCAAGATGAACGGTTTCTCCGTGACGCCACTGTCCCTGTGAGAATGTGTACTTTCTTTATTCTGTATGTGCATGTATGAGCATCTTCTGGCATGGGAGTCTGAGTGTATCTATGAGAATTTTCGTATTCGGCTGCAGGCTGCGCGTTTTGCATCTCTGGCTTCGTGTCGATCAGTAGTCGTTAGCAACTTCTGATTTTGATGCTACAAGTGCTACCAAGGAGGTACCTCCACCCTTTGGTTACTAGTGGGTTGGCAATGCCCGGTAGCGAGCCTCGGCAGGACGCGCGAGTCAAAGCTCTCCCCATCACCTCGTTTTTCTTGGGGTTTTACCGATAACCGGCCCCAGGTGGGGTTCGCTGGCGGACTCGGCACTCTGTGGTTGCGCTTCGACCTGGTAAGCTGTTCTCATTTTCTTTCCTCCCTTGAGATGTTAGCGATTCGTCGTCTGCTTTGTTGAAGTTAGACTTCAGAACATAAGTTCATTTTTCTAAATACGTTTTTCCGATCATGTATGGAAGTGTATTCAATTTCATTTCATTTATTTTGTGTAGGTAAACGCGGTGAATATGTAACTAATTCAGTTTGATAACGGCTGATAGTCGGTAACCTTGTGAGACTAGCTAGCGGCGTACGAACTCGGTTTAATTTCTTTCTAGCTTTGTGGGATGCGAATATTTTTTTATTCTGTGTAGTGCATGTGAAATATTCCTTTCCGTTTTGTCCTTCCGCGAGTGATATGTACTTCATGTGGTGTGTTCTTAGAACAAAGCCTTCAGCTACCCCTATGTGTGTTTCTATACCATTCAGGCAAGAAATTATGCACGTTTCTTACTGATTTCCATTAGTATAGCGTGATCTCCTCTCCGTCTATTGCTGTTTCGCCTCCAAACTTGTACTTTGCGTTCAGATTCCATCAGTAAATTCTCTTCTAGCCCTGTACGACACCCTCTATTATCTTGCTTATGATATACTACGTATTTCTAGGGGCTGAATAAAGTATTTCTTAGTTGATTTACTCAGACTTTGAATTTATTCCACTTTTCTGATTTTTGAAGACTGGACTTCGTCCATTCGTGTAAAACCTTCCCAATCGCATCTAACTGTATGTCTTTATCTTCCTTATGATACCCTACGCATTTCTAATGATTGCATACCGTAGCTATTTTTCTTTATTTTTCGGAAATTGAATTTTTGTATTTTTCACTGGTTTTCGGAACCACGTGGTTCCGAACTCAGACTTCAAGGTTTATAGCTAGTCACTTGAGTTCTCGCCACTGCTCAAATACCAGTGCCTTACCATTGTGTATTCTTGCTTCTTAATCTGTGTTTGGAATGAATATGATCTTTAAGCACTTCACTTCAACGTGGTACGAACATGTAATGTGGCAGACACGTGCCATGTGTCTCAGTAAGTCTGCAAATGCGCGGTTTGATTTTAATGGAAATCAATCTCGGTATTATCGCATACCATCTCAAGCAAAGAAAGACAGACCAGAGCCACCTACGAAGTTTATTTTCCTTGTGTTCTGTAGTACATCCTGGTTTGCTGAATCACACCTACGATAGCGGCGCCTGCTTCTGCTCCGTATCAGCACGATGAGTTGGGCGAGTTTCGCTTTGCTTCGCGTGTGTGAGTGGCTGAATGCTTGTTGATTGTAAATCCCTCCTCCGACGATGTTCAGTTTAATATACTTTAAGTTTATTTGAAATAGGATGCATTTTTATTGTTTAACAAAATTGGTTCCCCCGTTTGCTCATGTTTGAAGTGAATAAATAATTTATTGTCAGTGAATTTGATCCTTCTTATGAATAATAGTTTATGAATGCCCTCCCGTTTTTATTTAATGTTGTTTTTCACCAGTGCTGAGAAGAAACTCAGGTGCAAATTATCATGTTTTAATTCCCTTGCGCCATAAATGTTATCACAGCCACCTTCATGAAATGGTTTAGTTGGGGGTGGCTAGTATATTAATAATTGTGTGCCATTCACGTGATCTACGACGTAAATTGGCCACCGTGTCTTTGTCTTCCTTCTGCTAAAGTAAAGTTTGAGTCAGTTCTAAATTTTGGGCCAGGGAACAAGATTCTGTTGCAGGAAGTAGTCAGTAGTTCACGCGAATCCTGTAGCTGGTTTTACAGCCAGAATTATACGTTTAAAGTAAGCTTTTTAACTGATGCCTACCAGCTAGAATTAATTTTACAATTAACGGTGGTCTTTCACGGGGAACGGCCACGCACAACGAGGTAAGGCACCTAGTGTCACGGCCACTACTCCCTCGCGGCGAATATTTTTGTTTTGGTCTTGACGTTTATTCGTTGTGGGTAAGTGAAGTCACTTCAATTTAAATGGTGGAAACCCCTACGAATAAATGGTTACATGTGCTATTTTCATTTGAGAATCGTTAAAAGGCTTTACTTTCGTGTAAAAGGTGAGTCCTGGATTTCGGTACAGTGGTGGTTTGTGTTTCAGTCTGACAAGCTATAAGTCTCTCCAGAAACAGTTTTCGGAACAATTTCCGTGCATTATCGAATCTATAAGACGTTCGATATTTGTATTTTGTACTATTTGTTGGTGTGCTACTTGCTTATCGTATGTTGAAATACGTGATGTATCAAAACACGAACAAACAAAACAGCACAGAAAATACAAAACTGAAAGTTGGAGATAGTTTGACACATGCTGACTGCTCTTTAAGGCGTTTATTATACATCGCAAATTACCAATTAATTGTAATAAGCATGCGAGTCACCTGTTCCACATGTCCATAATAGCAGTACAGTACAAAAATATTTTCAAATAGTTGTAAACCTATCCCACCAAACTGCTATGATTACCAGATCCTAGACTTACAAACTGCTTAAACTAACACTAAGGGCAATAAACGCGCTGATGCTTTTGTACAGCGATCAGTTAGGCTAATGTTACTATAATTTGCTTTCCTATTGCCTTTTCTGAGTGATAATACTTTTATTAATAACGTCACTTGGAAAACGTCATTTACTCCCAGTAAGCAACTGTATGTATGAAGGACATTTAAACAATAATAGAACTGTTAACACTCAAAGTAATCTAGGCATATTTATCTCCGTTTAATGAAGGACGGGGTAATTTTGTGACAAAACGCATTTAAGTCTTGTGGTAAACTGACTTTATGAAATTTTGTCAGTAATATAATCGTGATTTCAAGCTTTCTGATTTCTTATCTATCACCAGCCGCGGTGCCCGAGCGGTCTGCGACGCTCCAGTCACAGTCTGCAGGGCCACTACGGTCGGGGGTTCGAATTCCCCCTCGGCCATGGATATTTGTGCCATCCTTAAGTATTAGCTAGTTCGTAAGTAGTTTGTAAGTTTAGGGACTGATGACCCCGTTGTTGAGTCCCATAGGCTTTACAAACATTTGAACAATTTCTTATCTATCATAAACAGATTCGTTGCAACCGAAATGGCCTTGACGAATTTTGCCGCCCTCTAGAATATAACAATGCTCCTGCACCGTACTCCTACATACAGCGGTGCAGCCAGGATTTCGTTCTGGGAGGGATTAATTTTTTTTTTTAAATAGAGCCTATTGCATTTATTAATCTATGACTTGTTATTACACTTTTTATAATTTAACCAATTATACTACGAAAACAATTGCATAAAAATAAAATGAGTAGGCTGGCATTATTTTGAAAGTGGAAGAGGAGGGTGGAAATGGAGTGTATATAATCATCTCGTAAAATAATGAAGCAACTCTTTGTTACTAGCGAAAGATAAAGGTCTTTAGGGTTTAATTAAAATGAGACTCTATGTATAAAAATTGAATTAAAATAACACTGCTGTTGTTCATAAGATTCCACTCGGTGACGCCACTGATCAGCTAAGCAGTGGGTCGCCGCATATGAACAATCGGCTCGTAAATTCAGCATACCAGTAACAACAGCGGCAGCATCAAAGCTGGTCGCGACGGCATTAAAACCGCTCACCGTAACAGCAGCACATATTCTCAGTGGCGGTATCACGTTGGCGACTCATTGTCATGTTCACTGGTGCTTGGCAAATTATAGTTACATTATGATTTATTACATGTGTACTATTCCAAATTTCCGGTGCCGACCTGTTTGAAAAAATATAAAATAATACAATTAAGAAATATTTGGGAGATACTGGGGGGGGGGGGAGAGGGGCATTAGCCCCATTAGATACCCCCCTCCCGTGGCTGCGCCACTATCTACATATTTAATGTAACTCAGTTATTTGGTTGATGACAAGCATTGCTGCATGGAATCACTTTTATCCTCTTTTTTTTTATTTTACTCGTGCATTCTACTTAAAAACGTTTTTATGAAAACAGAAATTGTGGACGACGGGGCTTATCCCAGTAATTGTTCTAATACTTTATTCACTACATGCAATTTTTTAAGTGCTAGAATCAACAAAGATTTTTTTTTCGGGGGGTGGGGCAGAAACCGTTATCTTACGTGGAGCGTAGCTATGGGGATTGTTTCGTGAGTTCAAACCATCGATTTTTTTAACTCGATCGAATGCAATCAGGTTAACTAGTCATTCAGTGATTGTGCTATATACCGTGGTATCTTCTCCGCAGTATTACTGTAGGCCTAACATTTAAAATTATACATTTTATATTATTTTGCCGGCTTGTAGATCTTAAAATGCGCTGTATGTTTCCAATAAAGCAAGTTTTAGACGCGTAACATACATAACTCGCCCCACGGAAAGTAATAATAGAAATAAAAGTGCCTATGTGGATAAAATTGCATGATGCAGTAGCCATTCAAAGGAGAGAGGTGACTTCTGTAACAGACGATTAACAAGAGAGAAAAATTAAGCCGCGATTTTTACTAGTTGCTTATCATCTGCAATACATCACAGATATTCTCATTGTTAATCCCAAACGAATATGGATGCAACGTCAAGTGGAGTTCTTTTTTCGAATTCTACATCAAACGTTAATTTCCTCAACAAACAGATTTCAAGAATTACAAAATTTAGATGACGTCTTTGGTTCTTTCGGTAGTTACCCTAAGAAAGAACTGCTGAACCATGGTAAACGTTTGCATATGAAACTTAAAGGTCATTCAAGGAATGAAACTGACATTGACGTTACTGATTTGTACAATGAAATTAACACTTTAAGGTTCCATTTCCTAGAAAATCCATACACGATTCCTGGATATCTTTTCAAAAATGATTTAATATGAACTTTTCCCAACGCATCAATAGCACTAAGAATATTTCTTATTCTGCCAGTCTCAGTTGTATCGGGTGAAAGATCATTTTCTAAACAACAAATTATACGAAAGATCAACAATGCATCAACAGAGACTTACAACTTTGCCTCTTATTTCAATTGAACACGAGATCTTGGATAGTTTAGATGCTAGACAGATAATAGAAGATTTCGCAATTATGAAAACAATAAGAGTTCAATTTGTGTGAATACATGTAAGTGTCGAAGAAACTTTCACTCAGGTCAGCAAATTAAAATTAAAGTATTCTTGGATTTGACAATAGTGATTCTCATTTATATGTAACAGCTAGTGAGTTAGTACAGTATGTTTGTGGATTTTATTTCGGTAAAAATTATTGTTAATGAAATTTTATATCATGAAAAGCCGATGACGAGTCTTTATACGAGTGTGAAAAAAAAATTGTTTTTTTTTTTTTAGAGATGTGGGGGTCGGAAAAATCTGGTTCCCTCGCGGGAGCCATGGGGGAAAGCAGCGGGCCTGCTACGTACTCACGACAACTCCTTAATCGCGGTCCTCTGACACCGTTGAGGAGTGCCCCAGACGCGTCGTTATATGCGCAGCAGGCGGTGAGACGGGTCGAACTGCCTCCGTCGGGTCTCGCAAGCAGACTGCCGCTGGCTAGAACAACAGTGGCGCCGCCCGCTGCACTCTTTCAATAGTCTGATGCAGTCGCTTTATTACGTAATTGCGTCTTAGTAATAGAAACTGAATCCAAGATTACTGCAAGTTATATTTATTCGGCTTGGGCTCGCTGTTCCACTGTCGGAGCCGACAGGGCTTAATAACAGCGTCATAAAACGAAGTGAAAAATGATGTCTGACTTGTGTTCCTGATGGAACGTTAGGGTCGTTCTGATGTATCATATGAAACTCTCGCTGGTCGAGATTGTTCTGTATCCCTGCTCACAGACAGGAGTAAAAAACAGTCTGTTTTACGTCTATGTGCACCATTTCGCCAGGCGAGTTTTGTTGGCACAAAATGACACTGTTGTGTGTTCTCGCATTGGTAATTTGGTTTTGTATTGTTTCAACTAACGACAAATGATTTCATTCAACGAATAGAGTTCATTTTATTTATATAACGGTCAAAACTATGTCTGGAAGTTTTTAGTACTGACAAAGTGTCAGAGGCATTTTGTGCAGTTATTTTAGTAGAAGTCTTTGTTGCTAGGTGTCAGTAATAAATGGTTGTAGTGCCGTATTCTTTTTTTTTACGAATGGCGAAATATGAATACGATTCAGGAGTACCTTCAATTTGCTTTTCTTTCTTCTTTAGATCAATATCCAAAATGGCATTTCGATGTAAACATTTTGCTATCTGTTTGTTGCTGGTAAATCCTTATGTTGACAGAGATAGGCATTTCATAATGTCTCCCAATTGCATTATATCCTCTTAGAGGATAATCCGCCGTATGCTAGACACTTAATTTAATTATTTTTGCCAATTAAATTAAGTGTCTTGAGTACGGCGGAATATCCTTACCATTTGTTTAAGCAAGCACAGAAGAAAGAAGAGCAGCAACATCAAGTGATGATTATTTCACCGCCCAGCCAGGTTCACATCTACATAAATACTCTACAAGCCACACTGAAGTGCATGGCAGAGGGTTCATCCAACCGTTTTTAATGGTCTTTCTCTACCGTTCTAACAGCACGCGGGAAAAAGTAACACGAAAATTTTTCAGTTTTCGATCTCATTTCTCTTATTTTATTTTCATGATCATGTCTTTCGATGTAGATGGGTGCTAACAAAGTATGTTCGCATTCGGAAGAGAAAGTTGATGGAAGAAATTTCGCAAATATATCTCTTAGCACCAAAGAACGCCTTTCTTTTAATGATTTTCACCCCAACTTGTGCAAGATCTCTGTGACACTCTCTCCCCTATATCGCGATAGTACAAAACTAGCTGTCCTTCACTGATATTTCTCTAAACCGTCTGTCAGACGCACTTGATGGAGATCCCACAATGGGCAGTAATACTGTAATTACAAGTGTAATGTAGGCAGTTTATTTAGTAGAACTGTTGCATCTTCTACGTGTTCTGCCAACGAAACGTAGTCTTTCGTTCGCTTTGCCTACAATATTTTCTATGTGTTCTTTCCAATTCAAGTTATTTGTAATTGCTTCTCCTAGGTATGTAGTTGAATTTACAGATTGAACTTTTGTCTGATTTATCGTGTAAATGAAGTTTAACTGGCTTCTTTTAGTGGTCATTTGAATGACTTCACACTTATTATTATTAAGGATCAATTGCCATTTTTTGCACCATGCAGATATCTAAAACATTTTGCAGTTGCTTTTGATCTTCTGGTGACTTTACTAACCGATAGTTGACAGCATCATCGGCGAACAACCCAAGAGAGCTATTCAGATTGTCTCCTAAATCGTTTATAAATATAAGGAATAGTAGGGACCCTATAACATTTCCCTGGGGAACGCCAGATACCACTTCAGTTCTACTCGATGACTTTCTGCCAATTACGATGTACTGTGTCCTGTCCTTGCCTTCAAAGCTCTTCAACAGATTCCAAAACAAAAATATCATATTACAGAAAACTAAAGTCAACATAATATTCAACAACATGTATTTGTATAAAGTACACTTTCTTCAGCCAAGATCGCTAATTTATGTTATTTGCTGGTTGGTTTCCGGTTTCAGTGAGCTATGTGATCATCTTCAGGAAGATTACAATGTTCTCCTATCTTTACAGAAAAAATTTAAAAATATAGTTAAAATCTATAAAGTTCTTTTTTGTATACGAATGAGATAAAAGTTAACGAAATACGTACAAAAACGGTGGGTGGCTCACATAAAATAACGAGTTACTCGTGAAAATGTAAGATGACACACAGAACATTGTCAAACTATTAAAATGTGCATTATTAAAATCACCAAAGTGGCTCGTCATCTGCATTGCACACTAAAAATTATGCACCGTATATTCTTGACACAAGTAACAAGGAGACTGAAACAAGTACAGATTCCATAGGTGTGCTTCTTCAGGTATCTACCAGGTGTCAGTGGCGTCATAAAGAGACAACATGAATACATTTCCCACTACCGCAGAACGTCCTACTTTTGAATTGTGATCCTTTTTTTTTTCTAATACATAAAAGGTATAACAATTATTTACACTTTGCATATCATGAGTAAACAATTAAGTGGTTTCAAGGGAAGTTCAATGTGTACACTGAGTACAAAGAATAAAACATTTACATAATATACAAAACGAAGCTCATTAACAAATGACAATAACATAGCATTGCAATCAATGTGATTATATAGGCAACATATCTCATGGGTGGCTCAAAGTCTACAATGAATGTGAGAGGTAAAAATATACATAGTATAAAAGAATAAAAGCCTTAAAATATCGCTATTATAACAAAAGGGTACAACATATGTAAAGAATAAAACAGAGATCATTAACAAATGAACATGTCATAATGTTGCAGTCACTAGGTATTATGGGTGACATGTCTCAAGTCACATACATGTGAGAAACCTTGTTACATGAGTGGTTGGAAGTCAATATTGACTGTGAAAGACAAAATTTATGTATAGTAAAAATGATGATAACTTAACATTGAAACAGCGTGGTATTATGTGCAACTTGCTGCTCATATAAAATGAAAATGAATGACATGCTTCATGGGTAGCTCAAAGTTTACCTTGAATACAAAGGGTGACACTAATAATTATTGTAGTATAATGAAAATTAAAAACATTAAAATTACAATAACATGATATTTAAGATACGTATATAGTACTGAAACAAAATCATTAATAAATTGACAATGGCATAACAATGAAGACCACATAGAATTATGTGCAACATGCTTCATCACATGTAACCGAATAATTTAGTTACATGGGTAGTTTGAGGTCTAGATTGACTGTAGGAATGAATGACATGCTTCATGGGTAACTCAAGGTCTACCTTGAATACAATGGGTCACACTAATCGTAGTATAATGAAATTAAAAATTACAATAACATGATATTAAAGTTATGTATATAGTATTAAAACCAAATCATTTACAATCCACAATGACATAACAATGAAGACAACTTGGTATCATTTGCAACATGCCTATATAACATGTGATTGAATAATTGAATTATATGGGTGGCTTAGGGTCTAGGGGGCAATCTTATGTCGTATGAAAGAATCCCACCTTAAAAAGAAGACAATGAAATAGTGGTAGCTCGAGATCTACATTAAATGTATAGGGTAAAACTTATATGTAACAGAGGGAAAACCTTAACACTGATGATAACATTATGATATTGAAGTCTATGAGGTATTATGTGTAAAATGCCTGTCATGTTACACATGCATAAATAACATATTTCATGTGTAGCTATAGGTCTATCTTGAATAAAAGGATAAAAATTATATATAATTAAAAATGGGATACCTGGCTGGTCGTTGAAATAATCATCATTTTATGATGCTGTTCTTCTTTCTTCTGTGCTTGCTTCAACAAATGGTGAGGATATTCCGCCGTATGCAAGGCACTTAATTATTTTTCCCATTTTTCTTTGATTATGTCTTTCATTTCTTTGACTACTAGTTCTCTGCTAAGATTTGCATTAAATTCAGATATGTTTCGTCTTTGGTTTGCTTTATGATGTGTTCGGTTTCTGTAATGATGTTTTCTATTGTTTTGTGAGATACCATACTGTTTATGTTGTGTTCCAGACCGTTTTGAAGTAGGCTATTTTCTTGTTCAGTTAATGTTACGCTTGTCATGTTACTCAACCTTTTGTGGAATGTATGTTCATTGTAGTGGTGTTCTATGACATTGATGCAAGTTTTAATAATGTGAATTTTAATAGTTTTTACAATGTTCTATTTCTCATTTTACATTTTCACGAGTAACTCGCTATTCTATGTGAGTCACAAAAGTTGTTGTACTTGTTTTGTTAACTTTTATCTTATTTGCATACTGTACAAAAAAAAAAGACTTTACAGATTTTAACCATCTTTGTAACTTTTTACAGTAAAGATAGGAGAACATTGTAACCTTCCTGAAGATTATGACAGAGCTTATTGAAACCGGTAAAAACCAGCAAATAAAATAAATTAGCGATCTTGGCTGAAGAAAGTGTACTTTTTATAAATTTTCGATCCCCC
The DNA here is from genome assembly GCA_026315105.1 of Locusta migratoria. Lineage (NCBI taxonomy): Eukaryota > Metazoa > Arthropoda > Insecta > Orthoptera > Acrididae > Locusta > Locusta migratoria. Next base: position 359,612,963 of record CM048750.1, read on the forward strand.
TCCATAAGCGTAATATACCAGTTAACTGTAACAGATATTTGGGCAACAAAATTGTGCCTAGCATTGTAACGGTAAACAACATGGCCACCGCTACACAACAGATGAAAAGTAAATCCGAAATCATGTGGATGAAATAACAAATTCGGTGTCTTTAGGTTACAAAAATAAAATTAAATGAAATAAAATAAAATAAAATAAAAATAAAATAAAATTAAAAAATAAATAGTAACCAGGAATTGAATACGGAACTATACCAACTACATATAGATCTAGCAAACCATGTAAAATACCAACCATTTTTCGAGGAACTAACACACAAGGTTAGAAAATACACAAAAGTCATAATACAGAGGAAACAGAAAACATAAGAAAAGGAACTCATCTAAATGTTAAAGCAGAAAGCAGTTAATGCCACAGAACACCACTACAATCAACGTACCTCCCACAAAAAGTTGCGTAACTAGTGTCAAACAAGGTAAACAAAAATGTGTGTATGCACGAATGTGCTTTTATTCACTTTGGTAGTAAAATAACCAAATTTGAAGATATGTGCTCGAATATTTGATAGCTTGGGCAGGAGAGGGTTAAGGCAACCGCAAATATCGCACTCGCGGGGGGGCTCCGAATGATGTAGCGGCCCGGTAGGATTCCGAAATCGCAAAACTCAAATATCGGAAGGAAAGTTCAAAATGTCTGGAGTTTGGACTCCTTGTCTGGAGAAGAATATATTACAGTGAGTTCATAAATCTAAGGGACAAACTTCTGTGGTTATCAGTCCCTAGATTCACTTAAACTAACTTATCCTAAAGACAACACACACACAGACACACTCACACACATCCCTAAAGAGGACTCGAACCTCCGGCGACGAGCAAGCGTTCGCTCCTCAGCGAGACGCCTTACAACATTTTTTTATGTTGGATTTTACCAAATCCGCCAATTTTGATCGTTTGGTAATATTGAAAAAGATTTAAAATTTGCACAGTTTCCACAAAATACAGCGTATCTATTAATTCGTCTTTCCTAAATCAAGGGGCAAACGATTTCTGTCTTTCATATATAGTTTAATAGATAAAACACAATAAGTATCACTCGATGGACCTAACAATACAAATGATATGGTCGTTACGTGTCGGCCACGGTGGTCTCGGGATGGAAACCGAAAGGTCGCAGGTTAGAAACCAGGTGGGACCTCGGATATTTCCAGTCTGCACTTTAACCCAGCCTTCACATTTCAACGACGTGAGGAGTCGCCAGAAACGACACGTGCTTCGAATTCCACTTTAAGCTGCAGTTCCTCTTTTCCCGGTTGGGTTACAGGGATAGGTTAGGGACACGCTAGTCGCCGAAGTGGCGTCCAATTGAAAGACTTGTACCAGGCAACAGAGCGCTTTTTTTTTTTTTTTTTTTTTTTTTTTTTTTTTTTTTTTTTTAATATGACCAATTTTTTTTTAGTTGACACGTCTCTTGGTAGACGTTCAAGTACTCTCCAAGACAACAGCAATCAATATACAGGGCATCTTTGTGAATATCATTTGAAATATTAAGCACTTTAGGCAAAGTGGAGAGCTCATCCTATGTAAACAAATTCAATCCTCTTAGATACAACGTGAAAAGCTTCCAATAGAAAGAGTTTTCAGAAAACTCATAGCGCTCTAGCAGCTACTGAATTGCTTACTTTAAAAACTGTTCAGCTTCGACGCAAAAAGGTTTTTTTTTCCTCTCTCGGAACTTTTTTATTTTTGTTTCTGAAGAATTTATCATGCAACTTGTTCTTAAGATGACTTGCACTTTTCCCATTACACTGTCTGTTTGTTTGATCACTTACAAAGATAAAATTATCTTTGACACTCTAACATTACTTTGTATACAAAGTACCAATAACTTTCTGAAATTCCTTACTCCTTACATTCGTCAACCCCGTAAGTCTTATCAGAATTGATTCGGCTTTTAGATAAAAATTCCCATATCTTCTTTCGGAATTCGTCTTTCCCTTTCAATAGAAAATACTACTACCAACAATGCCATAAACAATCTAAAGAGGGTAGAAGATAGAGCCATCTTGTTGGGAAATGGAGGTTTTGTATTTAACATTTGTAAATAAAACATACTTCCAGTTTCTCGGAGTTTGTAGAAGATGAACTGAACTTGTTGAAGGATTTTATAAGCATACATCAAATATCTACTGAGAAATTATTAAGAGCGTATTCGATGTGATCGTTGATTACATGACAGTTGCAATTTGCATTAATGAGATGATCGTTTGTTTGTTGAAAGTTTTGTAAAACTTACAAATTCAAATTATTATTTTCTGAGGAACCTAACGACAAGCTATTTGCAGGAAGTTTTGGTCGGGAGTCTGAAGATCGTATGAAAAATCGGGAGAATCCTGACGAATCCCATCCATCTCGGACCAGACATGTTGCCTCTCAAGGTATTCGTCACTTAACCCAGTGTGATAGCCTACGTTTAAAAAACTAAAAATAAAAACAGCTTTCAAAATTTTGTATGTTTATAAGCTGCATTTCACATCAGTCCCGCTGCCGAGGGCAGCTTTGTAGAGTACCTGACTGGCGTCAATACGTTTCGCCACGTATCTGCCTGCCGGCTTGTCTGATGACTCCGGCCAGCGCTATACGTCTTTTATGTCAAATAATGTTATACATAATGCGGCTTTCAAGTAACGGATCCTAATGTTTTCCGTATCTGGTCTCAGCTACCCAGACAGGCGTGAAGTGTGCCTTGTCTGGTGCTATCAGAGCGTGTGATTTGTTTTAAGTAATAGTGTAGAATCGATCGTAAGTACTCATCGACTGCCAAAAACAGACATATGCCTGGCATCCTAAAAGAGCAAGAGCATGAAATACATATTTTAATCGAACTTACTATATCGTCAAATGAACGATGAGGCATGAAAGAAGGTACTATTACTACAGTTTCATCAGCTGATTTAATGCTGCTGTATCGTATGGTTCGTGCAAGCAAGAACCGGTGGCTGATGAAACTGTTCCAGTAGCGGAAATGGCTTGCGACAGTGTTACTGCAGAATAAACCGGAGCAGACCATTACCCAAATGAAATAAAACCATATAAGGAAGGTAGCGGTCTTCATATTATCAGTGCTCTTAGCATCCGGGAATTTAGTCGGATATTATAAATGATAATTTTAGGATCAGAGCAATTAAGGAAAGTCTGGAGAACATTAGGAAAAAGTAGATAAAATTTCCTGTGGGTAGAGAGACATGATGATCTATTTCTGTTTCTCATTTATTCCGCTATCTTTGAAATGATAAAATTAAGCAAGTGTACATGGCTTGTGCATTCTCCAATAAAAGATGCTGTATATAGCCTTTCTTGTAAGTTAGCGGCGGCGGAGCAGCCGAGCACATTGAAGCGCTGTGCTACGATGCGCGAGGGCGTTCCCCGTCGGGGTTCGAATCCCCTCTCTGGCATGGATGTTTGTGTCGTCTTTAGTATAAGGTAGTTCATAAGTAGTTTGTAAGTTTAGGGACTGATAACCCCGCAGTTAAGTCCCTTAAGCTTGACAAACATTTGCCGGCCGTGGTGGCCGAGGGTACTGAGGCACGCCAGTCACGGTCTGCACGGCCACTACGGCCGGGTGTTCGAATCCCCTCTCGGGCATCGATATTTGTGCCGCCCTTAGTATAAGCTAGTTCATAAGTAGTTTGTATGTTTAGGGACTGATGACCAAGTAGTTAAGTCCCATAGACTTCAAACATTTGAACATTTTTCACAAACATTTGAACATTTCATCTTGTAAGTTATTCAATTCGAGTATTGCGTCTTCTACAAGAAGTTGTGTAAGAGACTGGCAGAGCTTGTTACAAATTTCCTCTAACCATGAATTGTTCCGCAACCTGTCACCCAAACTACGACAGCAGACTGGCTTAGGCGCACCAGGCCGCCTCCCTGCATCGATCCGTCTGTCAGAAGGAGACACCAAAGCACAAATCACACAGTAGGCCGCACACACGGGCAGACGGAGTGCGACTCTTCGTTCACACCGCCGGCTACAACAGTACCCACTAGTGCTTACTGGCGCCGACTCAGCACGCTACCTCCTCATATCACTATGGGAGATTACGAGGCCTCAACCATACAACTTCTGGCTGTAAATAAATCAATAATACCGATAATGGGAACAACTTCCGCGATACTGGCTAGATGACCACATACCATGACCATGGACTTTTTTTTGTGGCCGAAACCGTGGTACTTGTGCTCGGAGCGGACTTCCTCCGTCACTACCGTCTCATTCCGCACCTTAACAGGGCTCTGTTATTGTAAAGCAACAGACTGCATCCTATTGTGGGCATATGCAGTGAAACGTCTGACAGCTTCCACAGACCCTCCCCCACACCGCTAGACTTTGTGTCAGCAACAGACATGGCACTACAACGTGCTGCACTGTGCGACAATCTCCACTAAAAGATCACAGCCTACACGAACATCTGCTTAGAGAATGAAGAAATGTACAGAGAATGACCGTCCACGCAGCAGCCTTCGCGACCTTGACTATCATCTACAACGAAACCGCCAGCAACTACAGACGGCACGACACACCTAAGAACGATAGGATAACTGCACAACCACTAGTACAGTTACAGAGGTCAGTTCAGAGCTTCGTGTCAGAAGCATCTTATAACATACACATAAGTTGAGCATAAATACAAAAATGAAAATAAAGAAATATGAATACATATTAACCATCAATAGTACACATATTTATAAGTCCAGTTTTAACAGAGCAGAACTCTTTTACCCCCGGATTAAACTATATTAGCCGAAAATCTGGCTACATCACACACATTGTGGTTAGCCCCAGTCAGATCCTTCATGGTACAACAGGCTGAACAAAGCTCACACTGTAACAGATGCAGAAGGTTTGTTCTTTCCCACACTCGCACACGACATATGCGTCACAGCGCCCCACCTTCTCATGTCGACTTTGGTTCTGGCTATGTTGGTCTGCAGTCTACTGAAGGACTTCCAAGTCATCCAGTCCTCCTAGTAGCCAAGTGGGATCGCCTCCTGCGGGGTAATCCAGCCACCGAGGTCCCCGCTGTTTGTACTCCACTTATCCAGGCTGGTCAGTTTGGGTGATTTGTCGAGCTCCACTGTTGCACGTAGGAATTTTTCCTTGATTTGAGTCTGCTATGGGCAGGCTGATAACCAAAATTGGGATGTGTTGGTGATGTCAATGTCTTTCTTCTTTCCATTCTGGCTGTGACTTCCCTTCTAATCTCAGACGGCGCTGTACCAGCAAGGTAGTATAGTTTTTTAACTGGCGTTGGCCTTAGGCGCCCCATGATAATGTGACAAGTTTCGTTAAGAGCCACATTCACTTGTTTAACGTGCCATGAGTTATACCATACTGGACACGCATACTCTGCAGCTGAACAACATGGGGACAGAACTGTAGTTCTTAATGTATTGGGTTCTGCACACCAGCTTGAGCCTCCAAGCTTGCGAACAATATTATTTCTAGCTGCTATTTTGCATTCGGTGTTCATACAGTGCTCTTTGTAGGTACGCGTTCGGTCAAGAGTCACACCCAGATATTTAGGGGTGGCGTTGTGTTTTAGTGAAATAACTTCCCAGTTTATCTGTAGGGGCTTTGACACCTCCTTGTTGCTTAGATGGAAAGTACAGGTTTGAGTTTTTGAAGGATTGGTGATGCAGGACTAAGGCAAGTGGTTAGTCTCTCCCCAATATTTTCAAAATAGTGCTTGAGAAGATAATTAGAGAAATGGATAGATTCAACCATAAGGGTATCCAGGTAGCAAATAGGAACATCACCTATCTAGCATACGCAGATGATATAGTCTTAATGACTCACACAGAAGAAAATTTGTAGATGCTAATGATGACCATGGAAAGCATAGCAAGCAAATTTGGACTGTAAGTGAACCCCACAAAAACGAAATATATGATAGATGGAAGAGCCCAACACCCAGGAATTAACTGTGAAGAATAACAGCTCCAAGAGAGTAAAGGATTTTAAATATCTTGGAAGCATAATTTCAGAAAATTCATCGTATCAAATGGAAATAAAGGCAAGAATTCAAGCGGATAGTAGATGCTTACTCTCACTACACAACATTTTGTCTTCCCGCAGCACATCACAAGCCCTCAAACCAGGGTTGTATAAAATATTAATTCTTCCTATCATTCTATACGGCTGTCAACGCTGGAGCACTAGTAAACAGGAATTAAGCAGGCTCTCAGTTTTCGAAATAAGATGCTTGAGGAAAATATTTGGTCCGGTTCAAGACAACATAACAGGAGAATGGAGGATGTTTGTTTGCATAGCTTATGGGGTCATCAGTCCCTAAACTTACAAACTACTTATGAACTAACTAATACTAAGGACGGCACAAATATCCTTGCCCTAGGGGGATTCGAACCCCCGACCGTAGTGGCCGTGCAGACTGTGACTGGAGCGCCTCAGTCCCCTCGGCCACCGCGGCCGGCAGAATGGAGGAGAAGGCACACTACAGAAGTAGAACAACTCTATAGTGAACCGAACATGGTGGCCTTGATGAGAAGTAGAAGATTAGAATGGGCAGGACATGTACGTATGAATGAGTAGCGATAGCCATGGAGATGATACCAACAGGCAAAAGACCACTGGGACGACCAAGGAAGAGATGGATAGACGGGATAAGAGAAGACCTGCTAAAACTTGAGGCCTGGAAGAACTGGAAAGAAACAGCGAAGAATTGCAATGAATGGAGTGCCTTGATTATATCGTCGCGCAGTCCACTGGACCTGATCGCGTAAAGTAAAGTAAGTAAGAGGTGAAGCAGCTCCCACGAGTGGTTCGAACAGTTACAGTATTCCTGTACTCGCAAGCGGGGCACCTGCCGACAAGGTTACCACCAACGCAGACAGTCCACGCGACATGATTCCGCCCCTGAGACAACACAAAACAGTTAGCACAGTTATAGACTGCACCATACACAGAATCAATACGATCCCTGGACTGACCATAAGCCCTCCACATGGTCTCCCACGAACTCAAGGCGGCCGAGGCAGCTGTTGGAGAATTGCTCCAGGACGACATAATCACACTTTTTCTCACAGAGCACGGGCATCTCCTATTATTATGTGACCAAAAAAGACGCCTCTGGCGCCCCTGCGGCGACTACCGTTATTTCAACTCTATGGCGATTATCGAGGGATTCTTAGTCCAGAAAATCCAAGATTTTGCACACGAGTTGGCAGGGGCTACCATCTTTAGCGTTCTGGACTGTAAAAACCGTACTCCCAAATATCTATGGCCCCGGAGGACGTTCAAAAAGGTCATTATCACCACATTCGGATTGAAAACTACCTCACAAACGTGAGAAAGATTCACGTGTTGTTTTTAATGTGCCACACTGTTACTGGTAGTTAGACGATTTAATTGTATTCTCGGAATCGCCAGACGAACACGAAAGACACCTGCGTGAAGTATCAACAAACCGTCAAAACATGGGGTAGCGATTAACACTGACAAATACCAACTGCGACAGCCTCGCGTCAGGTCGACGCAATGAGAATATGGCCCACACAGGAAAACAATTGAGCATATTACTAACTGGCTCTCCCGCAAAGATTGCCAAGAACTACGTAAATTTCTTGGTCTCGTCTATTTCTACCACGACATCTACCGCATGCATCCGAAATCCTACTCCTCACAAAGGCTCTACGTGGGGAAAATAAGTCGATGAAGAGGAAATTAACATGGACAGGCGAGATACAATCCGCTGTCGACAGCATTAAGACCCAACTTTCCCACGCTGTCACACTACCTTCATCGGACGCTCATCTCATCATTTCTTCAGACGCGACCGACCGGGTGATAGGCACCGTATCATTTCAGGAAATACCAGGGGTACAAATAGTTTTTTTGTATTTCTTTAAAGGGCGGGGGGTGGCAACTTGATTATCAAAGGAAGTGGGTGATTTTTGATCGCGAATGTACGAATCAGTGCTATGCTTCTGTGGCGACATCGAAGGAACACCACTTACTATCTACACAGACCATTGGCGAACGTAGTAAAGAATTCGTCATCCAATGCCACATCACGCAGGTTTTGGCATTTGTTTCACATCTCACAATTCACAACAGATGTTCGCCATTTCCGTGGAGCGGATAATATGGTAGCCGACTACCTGTCATGCCTAGCAACCGTGAGGAAATGCCAAACTAGTTTGGTGTGATGTGTCAATTGGTCCACAACGTAGCTCACCCAAGTGCGACCCAGGACAAAACTAGTTTCAGAACCTTATGTGTGGCCAAATATGAAGAGAGAGATTGTGCTACGTGGACACGAGCGTGCATTGCCAGAGGGCGAAGATAGGACGCCACAACCAACCACCACTGGGGAGCTTCCCTGTCCCAAACAGCCGTTTTGGCCACCCTCATACCCTACCGGAATCTAACAGATTTCGATATATCCTATCGGTCATTGAGTCCTGTACTAGATGGGTGGAGGCCGCTCACTCAGGGACATATCAGCGAAAACAGTAGCAAGCTCATTCATCGACCTATAGATTGCGAGATTTGGCTGCCCAGGTGTCGCTAACGACCGTTCAAAGCAGACAATTCGAAAAGACCTTGTTCAGGAGCTGTACCACCTCTGTTGATGCCACCGATTACATACCACAGCCTACCACAACCTAGTGGAACGTTGGCACCCCATACTGAAAACAGATCTGATGTGCCATGATGACGGTGGTCAGAGGCCATACCCTGGGTGCTGTTAGGTATCAGCACAGCCTATAATGAGGATCTCAACGCCTCATTAGCGGAGATCCTCTACGGAAAAGCCGTTAGTCTCCCAGCAGAATTCGTCATAGTCAGTGGACAGAAGCAATGCGGACCTTCCAACTCTCGTGCGACGGGTCAGAGAACGGATACGCAGCATCAGATTACCACCGTCGTCGCCCCATGTAATACCTTCTGTCTTGGGCACAAAAACATGCAGACTTGCACCCAAGTTATGCTAAGCACTGATGCCGTCAGCTGCACTGCATCCAGCATCCAGTGAACCGCATAAAGTACTAAGACCAGGACCGAACCCATTCGAAATCATGCTAGCCGGCAAACCCACTACCGAGTCCGTTAACAGACTGAAGCTAGCATGGACTTTGCCAGATTCGCCGGTAAACACTACCGTCCCCCTGACCCCATGCCACGACACAACACCCTTCCCCATCACAGTAGAATTGTACCTTCCAGAGGATACCAACAGTGTCCTTACAGGACACGACGGTCGTAGTATCTGCAGCAGCCGGCCGCGGTGGCCGAGGAGACTGAGGCGCTCCAGTCACGGTCTGCAAGGCCACTACGGTCGGGGGTTACAATCCCCCCTCGGGCATGGATATTTGTGCCGTCTGTAGTCTTAGCTAGTTCATAAGTAGTTTGTAAGTTTAGGGACTGATGACCCCGTAGTCAAGTCCCATAAGCTCTACCAACATTTGAACATTTTTTTTATCTGCAGCGTACGATAATCGACAGGTCGGCAACAGCACGTTGTCGCGATCCTTATACCATTCCACACTGATACCACGATCAGTCGATTGTTACCTGCACTATCCAGAGACGCTATCCTACAGGTGTCAGCTCCTGACGACAACACCGGATTTCGCACGCAAGACAAGTCCTCACCTCCTACGCAGGATCATATACTCGTACAACCATCGTCAGGCGACCTGTTGATGGCATCTCCAGTATATAACATCACTAATTATTTTCATTCTCAACCATTGTGCTTTCAAATATATGCTCTGCATCCCGATCAAAGAATATTGTCATTCTGTCTGTTCTTTGGAAGCTTTCCTGTACTTAGTTTTCTATATTAAAAAAGAACAAATCGGGACTTTTATAATTCGATCAAATTCTACATCTTGAGCTGAGAGATAGGTAACTTGCTTCTTCTGAATTATCTTAAAGGACTGCCAAGTAATCCAGATTATTTATATAAATAAAGATTATGTATTCGAGATTTGACCAGTTCCGAGATCGGCGAATTGAAATAAATTCATCTGTTGAAAACGTATGCTTTTCTCTTTAGTACTTTGGACCTACCAATTATTTTGGAGGAATCAGTGTTTGTGACAGAAAACATCTTGGGAAATTTAGTGGATATACACGCGAACCTGCTACTACACGGTCAAGACTTTAATGAGAGTGAACTTTTTGATAAATCCACCAGTGCCGTGTATACCACTGAAGGAAAGACTTTGCTTATTTCATCAAGAAAAGCTTTAGTAATCCCAACATTGTTCTCTGAGTATGGGAAAAATCAGATTAGATTAATATTTCTAGGGACGACGATCGTCGAATGTAAGATGCCGAGCTGTTTGCAGTTGCTGCAGCAATGAAGCCATCACTTATGAACAGTCGTCGTTTCCAGATAATATTTTTATATTTCTAATTAATACGATTTTATTATGAATTCATTGACATGACATTACTAAGCTGCACAATTAACGCTCAAATATTAAATCTCGAATTTAAACTGTGACATTAATAATTAGGAGGAGATAAATAACAGAAGTTTATTTCATTTCATTTGATTTGATTTATATGTGAGTTTGAAAGTACCACCGACCCAAGCTGTTCTGACGTCTGTGCCGATAAAGACATCTCGACGAGTAGCAATTAGCATCTCCAGACACGACCAGCACCAAAACGCATCATAACTTCAGCATTACATGCTTTTCCGGGGGGGGGGGGGGGGGGGGAAAGGGGGGAAGCCCTGTGGGAACGCAACCTCAATGGACTGACGTCCCCAATAAACAATACCTCTGGACCTGAATCAGTGTGTTATAAGATCTGTTACTGTGCTGACAGTTAGTAACTATGCTGGCAGAATAATAAAGAACGGTCTTCATGGCGGGATGTTATTGGCCCTAATACGTAGGGCACCTGGATATAGATGGGCATGTGCATCCGCCTTTTCGTTCCTTCGCGACGACGCGACATGAGAGCATTTAGCAGCTCCCAATTGTTCTAATCATCCCGACAACGGTTTGAAAGGCGAGAAACATGAGCGATAGACGGATCTCATGAAAAAAAAAATGGATACCGAGAAGGTATTCAGAACTTTACGAAGTGGGTTAAATTATTTGCAGTTATGCACAATTTCATCACGTTGTAAATGACAGGTTTTAAGTGTTTTAGTGAAGGGTCCGAAGTTACGACATTTCGTTACAGACTTTTATTTATACATATATTGGCGACAACAAACAATATCTACATGTAGCCAAAAAAGTACTAATTACTTTTAAATAATGCATACCGTTTTTAATAAATATGGTGGTTCATACGGTTCGCACTTGTAAACGACCTTTAAAGGTACTACGATGTTAAAACTCATGAACTTCAGTGAGCCTACGACATAGCATTCGTCTAGTTTACTTGCAAAGTAATCCATTACAAGTTTTGTATTTAAATGACTTACGTGCTTTTTGTCATAAGCTGTAGTCTAAACGTTAATATTGTAAATGAAAACCATATTAAAGTCTACGACGTTTGTTATTAGTTGATTGATATACCAATCTTTAGATTCATTTTCAAGACAGTCAATTTGAGCAAAATAGAGCTGATAGTTGGAAACGGTTGAAGTTGTCAACAATATCAACCGTTTTCAATTATTCTAATCCGTCACCACGATTAACAATTCAATGGCCAATGCGAAGAAGTCTATGAACAGTCACAAAGTAAAATTCGAACACATCAAGTAAGTGTTCAAAAATTGTTCAAAAGTTTCTAAACCAAACTGCTAAGGTCTTCAGTCCCTAGATATACAAACCATGTAAACTTACACTAGGACAACACACATATCCATTCCCCAGGAACGACTCGAACCCACGACGGAAAGCAACCGCTTGCTCGACAGGAAGGCACCTTAGTGCGCTCGGACACTCCACCACGGCTTAGATAAGTATCGGTAATATGTATGATCGCATTCGAAAACGTAGAATTATCGCATGTGAGCGGTCTTCGTTAGCGCATCGGACATTCGCCCAAACAGAGCGAACGAGTGCAAAAAAAAATTGCTCAGAATACACACCCATGCTGCTGCTTCCCGTCGGAGGTTCGAGTCCTCTCTCGGGGATTGGTGTGTGTTGTCCTTAGCGTAAGTTGAACCAGTTTTGTAAGTCTAGGGGCTGATGAACACTGCAGTTTGGTCCCACATCTTTAAAAACATTTGAAAAGACACCCAGGTAAGCAAATTCCAGAAAATATATTTAACAATTTTTAAAGCCATATTAAAATAATTTATTGCGACCAGCTTAATTTTCAATCTACATCTTTGTTTGCCTTTTTATCTGTATATTTGAATTGAAGCAAGCGATGTTTCAAAGCAATAACAGCAAAAATCTCCGCCGTTCACATGCTCGTGCTGTCGCCGCTTGCAACAAAAATGGCGGCGAAAGATGTTTCTACAACAGAAGTTGATGCGCATGCCCGTATATTCACAGGTGCCCTACTAATACCCCTAACGTCACATGTTTGGAAGTATTTCACTATATCTTCTTAAAGAACTTAGGTTTTCTCAAATATAACAGTTGCGTTACGAATTTCCGTTAATGTCAATATCTGTTGCCTCTGCGCAACGTAGTTCTTCGAAATTAAAGTTTACTGAAAACAATCTTAGACCTGCAATGAGTCTCATATTTTGTGTACATTATGGAAATATAACACTAAATACGCTGGTAAATTAATCACTATTGACATGCGTAAAAAAATGCCGTATCAGACATTATATTTTTGTTTTGTTGCTTCTTTGCTACTGAAAGTATTGGCAAATGATTTCACTAACGTATTAAAAATAAAAATATGTACAACCACGAGTATATTCCATAGCAGCATTGTGTCAAAATTTCAAATCTTTTACATCTAAGACATGCAGGTGATGAGAGTTCTACATTTATTTTATGTAGTTTTGAATTTTGTTTTCATGGTACGATATTAAAATTTTTGACATTGGTTCTGAGCGTAATTAATCATGTAATTTAAATTAACAGGTAACGTTAGATGAAAACAGCGAAAGCTTACTATACTGTACAAACATATTTTAAAAATTGCTAACCAAAATCTTCACTTTTTGTGCTTTTTGAGCAGGAAATACCTTCACTAACTTCTAAGAAAATAAAAGACATCCAAACACCTCGTTATTTCAGTACTCTGTGTGAAGATAGTGCATGTTTTGTGATGAGTAGATAATCGTGGCTTGAACTGATTCCGCGGATTTCTTCCGTAGAGGCATGTATAGAATTGTGTTGGGAGTTTGGCCTACTGCCTGATGGTATCGCAAGAAAATGTGTTGATTGTAACTGTGAGGGTATTGTCAGACTGTACAAAAAACTTCTCAACCAAATTTTCCCTTTGTACTTTAATGTAGTAACTGCAGGAAAAGGACAGATTTTAGTAGTAATACTTTGTTTGCCAACAGTAATCCTAGCGTACAAAATAGTATACTACTAATTGCGTTTTGGGTGCGTCTTCGCACTTTGAAGGCGTGCGCTGCGGAAACGGAGCTGAACATCAAGACAGTTTGTGAATATTTCCAATTCTGTAGGGAGGTTTGTTATGTAACAGTGACAAACGACAGCCCCATTGGTGGTGCGGTGAAAATTGTTGAGTTATATGAATCGCATACTGCAACCCGTAAATATGGGAAAGGCCGTAAACTTAAAATGAGTTTAAACACATTTGGGTGTTTAGAGGTATTGGAAGAGAGTCAAGGAAATGTTTCATTTTGTGTATCCACTTCCGATCTAGAAAAACACTTGTCCCCCTGATTAAGAAATTCATTTTGCCTCGCACGAAAATCGTAACTGACGGGTGGAAGTCGTATCAAAATTTTAAAGAACTCGGTGTAGAACACGAGTTCGTGAACCACTGTATCGTCTGAAGACCCGTCAGTACACATACAAAGCATTGAAAGATTGTGGAAGTCCGTAAAAGATACAATTAAAAAAAATGGGGGTAGACCAGGACAGAGAGACGAAGTATATTTATTTCAATTTTTGTACTTCCATATCCTGAAACTGGCGGGAAAACATAACGCGTTTGACATTTTACCCCTATTGACAGATATAGCGAGAATTACCCGGGATATGGAAAACAGGACTGGTACCCGCGTCTTATGCATCACTAGACAAGAACGAGCCAGGAACAAGTCACCATTAACTTCTATCACTGCCATCACTTACTACAATAGCTATCGAAAGAAAACCATACTTCACTTGTCAAAGTGCAAGTGTTGTATATCGTGCATTTGCCCATTCTTGATCCACTGACTATTACAGGTTAATTTGCGTAGCGGACAAGAGTACGTCGAGAACCTATCAACCGTAGAGAAGGAACAACATTAATTATTTACTTCATGGTCGGCATGAAAAATTAATCCCGTCACAGTATAAGATTCTGTTTGCACTATGCGAACGCTCAACACTATGCCGCGATACGAATTGTAAAATTTTACGAGATTAATTTTTCGCGCCGACCACGAACTACATAATTAAGGCTGTCCCTGTTCTATGGTTGACAGGTTCTCGGTGTACCCTTGTCCGCTCAATAAATGAACTGTAATCGTCACCGGAATAATTCACAACGAAACATGGCCTATGCTCGAGCTGTGAGATCATTCTGGCAGCTCGATCAGTATAAAACATTCCGATTTCGATTCCCAAGCTTTCTACCAAATTACCATTATTTAGACCTCACAATTAGTTAAAAAGATGAACATCACATATTTGTCATTTATAGAAAACCCACCTCTTCAAACAATGTTATAAATACATATTTATGCCACTCTCTATCACAAAAAGTTGCTTATTTTCGCTCCATGACCACCAGATTACAAAATCTACCTTTAGAAGAACACATAATCCAAAAAGAACTCAACACACTCCAATACGTAGCACATAAAAACAATTTCGACCCTAACATTGTAACTAAATTATACAACAAAGTCACGGCACTTAAAACCAACACTGTACACAATGAAAAACTAGATACTAACTTACGTAAAGAAACAGGAACTAAAAAGAAAAGACATAACAGCTGCTTATATAGGTCTGAAGCTGAATGGTTACTGAAGCGGTACTCTTTAGCGTTGAGAAATCAGCGACTTGTTTTACGTAACTTACTCGGAGTCTCCACTACACAGTAACATATTTTAACTGCTTCTTATAATTAATGCATCTGCACTCCATTTACAGAAGAACAATGCCGTAGATGTAGCGATAAAACATTTATTTTAGACATAACTAAAATGCAAATGAAAAACTTCGACCAGGAAAAGACACAGATACATTAAACAACAGAAATTAAATTATTTCAAGGAGTGTTGCTTCCGCGCCAAGGAATAAGCGCGCAAGGCAGCGCCCCAAGCGGCAGGCGCACGAACTTCTTGCGTACGCTGCAATCAGCTGATCGCGTCCGCTGAATACTTGTCGCCACAGGTCCAATATCCAACAAAATCAACGCTTTATTCAGAACCACAAATATACCAATTAAATTTTTTATCCAACACACTGCTATTAAATATTGCTGGCTTTTGTTGTACAATTTTTATCGGCACAATAAGCTTATTTCGGCTACTAAACGCAATCCTCAGGTGTTATGCAATTACAATAAAACATGTTTCATGAAGGTAATAATACTATATTTTACGCTATATTTAATTCTGATTTAAATGTAATTTCACATACCTGATATTTTCTTCAATTCCCATTCAATATCGGTCAAAAAGTCGTACACTGTTCTTTTAATTAATAAATCTGTATTTACGTTTATTTACGAGTGCCAGGCACTTAAATGTGATTTGCAGAGTTCCAAATGTAGATGTAGATATTCATCTTGATTTGACAGTTGTGTCAAGGATATTGAACGTTTACATAATGTTTACATCAGAGGGTGTTATCTGTGTTGTGTATTTTTTGTGTTGCTATGGATCCAGATATAGACTGCTTATGCTCATTTTATCTGTTTTTATGCTGTATGATGTGAATAAAGTTTTCGATATAATTTTTTTGTTTTAGTTCTATTTCTTCATTTAGTATATTTGTGTTTTGTTTAGGGAGTGCAAATATATTATATAATGTTCATTTCAGGGGCTTTTGCTAACATGTGGAAGATGTACATTGATTTTTCTATCGTGTTTACTTCGTAATTTACGGTTACTGAATACTGAAAAAATGTTGATGGGTAGTGTTCACTATCTCGCATGTGTTCTTTGCATCTAATATTGAAACCCCTGATTGTCTGTCCCATGTATAATTTATTGCATCTATTACATCGAATTTAAAAATGCCTGAATTAGTGTAAATCGGTGGTTTGATGTTTCCAGATTTCATCGTTGATTTTAGGCTGTTTCTACTCTTATATGCGTATGTGATGTTAGTGTCTGTGTACATCTTAAACTTGTCAGTGAACGAGCTGTATTATTAGGTTCCTGCCTAACACATCCTTTAAAATCGTGACATATTCTTAAAACACATAACTTTCGCTTGTTCGATACCTATAGTTTGTTCTAATTACGTAGCTTTGGCTGAAAAGTCTGTTTTCATTGACAACGAAATAACGACTATAAGTTGTTTATTAAGTGAATGCGCTAACTTTACATTGCGTAAAACAAACTGTTACACCCCAGTAGTAACTGGATTTGATGTACTTTTCCCATTCACAATATGGTTGCAATTTTTATTAGACAAGAAATTTCATAGAATTATCACGTCAAGAATCAACATTGGTACTGTATTAGCTACACAAATAGCTGTTCCGCCATCTTAGTTTCCCGTCACTGTTAGAGCGAGAGTCGAACGTCCGATATATATCGACTGCACTGCCGTTTCATTCGATATACTCAACTCCTAGGAAATTACCAAAATGTACCTACCACATATTTCGGGAATATTAAGATGAAAATCCAATATATATTCAAAAATACTATATCCTATAGCACAGCAGTATGTTTAACTTACGAGCTACGGGAATAAAAATGCCGTGTACATATAGAAGCCTTATAGCGGACACTAGAATTCACCCGAATCTTTCGAAGGTATTAAAGGTGTTAAGGCAGGATATAACTACAGATATAACGCAAACCAACAGTCAACTGAACATCTATGCTTACACCCTCTCTGGAAACATAACAGCAACTTATTAAAATCGAATGCAAAAAATAAATAAATAAAAATAAAAAAAATAAAAATAAAAAAAGTTCAATACATGTACAAAATAAATAAACATAAACACGTCTATATTTTTAGCATATATAAATTTTTTGTGCGCTTAAAATACTTCGAAAGACTACACAACTCCTAATAACATAATTATGACGTTTATACACATACGACATCGTCAAATATGTCAAAATTCCAAATCAAGATTAAAATTACCAAAGAGTTTTGACAGTCAATGTACAGCCACCTTAGGTTACCTATGTATGTCAGGCCATCTGGAAATATGCTAAAGTGATTGTTAAGCTCTGTATTGTAATATTATATTAGAGCATAACAATTTGTTTAATCTAAATGTCACCCACTTTGTACCGAAGATTACTTGATAGTGGCAGTTTAAGCCTAAATGTGACCGTCATCTGAAATTATTGTTATTATTTTTAGATTCTATCAATCACTGTGATTGCGGTATAGGGCACGTTACCTATAATCAAAAAACCGAGCCGTGATCGTCGCTATGATTTAGTTAAGTGCTTCAAAGAGTAAATTTGAATCAGCAGGGGATGTGGACTGAGGTGAGAATTTATAGCCTTCTTCATTTCCTCCAGCGAGCGCTGGAGAATGTTGTTGTTGAGAATGCTGTCTTGTTGTCTTGCGGCGCTGATAAATGACGGATGTGTGCATCTTGCATTGATCAGTTGCTGTGCTAAAAGTTAACAGACTAGCACAGGCGTCACATCTACTCAAAGGATAGGATATATCTAAATAACAGAAAGACCACAATGCCGCACTAGAGTAGCCGAGCGCTCCAAGACGCCTTGCTGGGGAGCGCGCGGTTGCTCACCGTCGAAAGTTCGAGTCCTCCCCCGGGCATGGGTGTATGTATGTCCTTAGCGTGAAGTAATTTAAGTAATTTCTAAGCATAAGGACCGATAAACGTAATAGTTAAGTCCCTTAGATTTACGAACATTTGAAGACCACGATCCGATGGGGAGAGGGTTTCCCAGGTCCTGGCACTGGTGACGCTCACCCTCAGCAGTAACGGTGATTTGTGATCACTCTGCGACCTTGACAGAACGGGTCCCTCCTGCATCCTTACGACTGCTGAAAATTTGAAAGGTCAAATAAAAAGCATATTTAGCCGTTACAATTTTCTAGTTATCATATTTAATTCTACTAATAATCTCAAGTGTGTATACAGTGTGACATTTAAGTCTGTTATCCTGAAATATCTAGTAATGCACACTTATCTCCAACATTTATTACGAAATCATGAAAAAAATCGGTTGTTCCACATAACAAGGTCAAGTGAAATTACTAGTATCAGGAGTTGAAAATCGGATAACTGCATGAATGTAGTAATGATATTTCATTTATCTTATTATATTTGGTCAGCCGCACTTTCTAAAGTAAGAAGTAAGAAATCTTGCGTCTGTTTAACCTCCTAAAATTTTACTCAATTTCTTGTGACGCTAAAGCCAGAGCTTTGAAGCCAGAAAGGCCAACATTCTTGAGTTTCAAAGTAATCGGCTCGTTCCGAATAGTTGCGACACTGGAGGCACTTTGCGACTGTTTTGCGCGTTTAAAATGCCGTTGCCTACGAGACAGAACACCTGCGCATCGAGCTGCTTTTCGCAGTCGTAAGTGGCACTACATTTGTAGTTCCGATTCTACGGCTAGATGTCATCTTATTTCCCTGTACTTCACTATGTGCTGAAATGGCAAGATATTAGAATTTTGCATATTATTTCGATAAGACATAAGTTAATGTATTCATCGAACAGGTCTTTACTATCTCTGGCAGATTACTTTAATGCGAAATATAAACACAGACAGGAGGATTATATTTTATTAATTCGTAACACAACCATTGATGCTACGCGTAAGTCTATGGTATCTTTCTAATGTCAAAAGAAACACATCAGATAAATCTAGTACACATAATAACAATAAAACACTAGAAACAGTGAACAAAAAATTGGAGTACACAATTGGTTGTTGACATTTTCGAGATTTTTACATCTTCAACCGCAATACATCTGGAGAGTTCTCTCATGTCGCTGAAACCCATTTAAGTTGTTGCAGGGAAAAAAAAAAGGAAAAAAATGCCATGGTATTTAGTTGCGAGACGTTCGAAAACAAAGCTTTCCTGGATATTGCCAAAGTTTCACCATATTTTGAGGGTTTTCCATTAAGCTCATCTTGACCGCCATATTGTTCAAGCTATCTATCATACATTAATCTGGCCCGAATAGACATTTCATCAGTTCTTAATGAACCTAATTTTTCTTGTTCATTGGAGAGACACTGAATTTCAATTTCAATCTCTTCCGTATACTTTATCAAAGTGCTTTTAAATGGCAGGCACAAGATATACATTTTACAAATTTATATCCTTTTGGAACCTTTGCCAAAAAAACAGAAATCTTTGTAACTTCAACGCTATACATAACTTTCTTTTCCCTAAATACTTTTTGTCGTTCCAATAAAAATGTAGCTGTCATATGCTTTGTTTCTCTAGATTGTAAAAGAGCATTATAGGTCTACATTTCATCAGCTACCGATTTTTTTCTTTTTGACTTCCAGTTTTACCGTTAGTGTTTTATTTTTCTCTTGCAACCAAGCTATGATTTTGTTTTTCCTAGTAAGGACTCGTGAATAAATGTTCCTTATCCTCTTATTACAAGAGAGAAGAGCCTTACAGGGTATGTGGCGTTGAATTCCCTTCTGTAGTGCGAATATGGCTGGCGAAGTCAGTTGCAGGTTCTGTTGTCGCGTTGTATGTCCAACGTCGGAGAAAGGTCTCATACTGTTTTCATGCTTGTCGAAGAAAGCTGTAAAACACTTTAGTTTTCTTTGTGGATGTTGAGTTGTTATCTGCTTATACGATCGGTATCTACAGAAAATTTTTGGAATAAAAATGGGAAGAAGTCTCCAGTTTTCTCAGAACTGCTACAGCAGCTATCTTCAAAATGCTGACCGCATATTACCGATTTTTTGGAAAGTTGCCATATACTGTTGTTTTCTGGTCATGAAATTTATGAAATGAGGCACTGACCACTTTTTAATCCTCGTTTTTACAAAATGAAACGCAGCATTACACCATTATTACTTCTTTTCTGATGATTCGTTTACTGACTGTACTTGTTAATATTGCCCTGCAGTACAGAAAAGTACTACTTGTTCCTCTATATACGACATAGTTCAATGTGTATTAAATAACCGACGTCAGTAGTTTACTTCATTTTAAGAGTAGGACTACATTTTAATTTACACAATGTGAGTATAAATTAATTGGTTCTTGATAAAAGCTTCTTTATTCAACTAATGAGTGGCATATCGCAAATAGATCGCTTTTCGACATTTAGTACACACGTTTCGCACAACAGTAATAGAAATCCATTCTAAAAATATGAGACTTCGGAAATTCTGAAATCACAACTTGCTCACTAATAATCTTGACTTTTATTTAACATCTTTCAAGAGCAAAAGTAACATCAACTATAAACAATTCACTGATGATATTAGAAATATACATATTAATCGGGTGACTTCAGTGTGCAACTACATTGTCATCTGATGGCAGAAGTTGAACTATGACTTTAGGCACGGTGGGGAAAGCAGTCATACAGAGGTATTTAACTGTTTCGCAGGCAACGACAATTGCTCAGAGCTCTGATGGACAGCCACAACTCTCAGATCTGCGAGAGGGAGAAGTTGCACCAGGCAACTGAATTCTGGTTTGTTACTTAATCACTGAAAATGTGGTACGAAGGTAACAAAAAAAAAAAATTATCAGACTATCAAAATCATATAAGAAAAAGAAAAAGAAAAAGAGAAGAGGAGCGAGATGGAAATTGAACAAAATTCAGTAATTATTACAAAATTTTACCATTCGCTTCCGAGCAATCCTCTAAATCCGGATGGAACGACGAAGAAACTCAGGATGTTGTGGGTACGTTTACATGTTTGTAAACCTGTTGGATGAAATTGCTTTGGTCATAACTTTCTAAACTTACGAAATACTTTAACTAACGTACACTAAGAACAACACACACA
This sequence comes from Locusta migratoria, assembly GCA_026315105.1. Classification (NCBI taxonomy): domain Eukaryota; kingdom Metazoa; phylum Arthropoda; class Insecta; order Orthoptera; family Acrididae; genus Locusta; species Locusta migratoria. The sequence goes on from CM048750.1 coordinate 359,634,232, forward strand.
ACTATGCCCTAGGGAGCACTCGAACCTCCGACGGAGGACAGACACGCGCTCCTCAGCAAGGCTGCTTACGGCGCTCGAACATTCCACAATGGCTTGTGGGGACATAAAAAACTACTTAATGCAGTGATAAATATTTTCTCTGTTTCATGATAATTCAACAGTGTTTTTTGGCTTAAATCACGGTCACATTGAATAGTAGTAAGACATTTTGACAATACCTTCCGTTGCTAATTGTTGACTTTTACATAAAATATGCCTTTGAAAGCTATACTGAAGTCTAAATACAGTCCTGAAAATAAAAGTATAGAAAATGACATTCACAGTGAAAGTCGAATGTGTTACAATAACTCTGGCTGAAGTTATTGATTGACAGAGTGCGAATTGTCCTTAATCATGATTCTGTAAGAATTTGAGCGCATTTCATTACATACAGAAGGTGAATTAATTAGTTCCGCATGTGTGTACTGTATGTTTCATAGAGAGTTAGGGAATATTTTGATATGTTTGCGTACGATATTCGCTTTTGCCTTGTATCTCGCACAAATGCTGAATTCCTCGTACGCGTACATTTCTTGTACTTACCAAAACCTTGGTAGTGTCCTGGGAGAAAGCATCAACTGTCGTAGGTTCCCACACTCCGCGACCGCCTGATATTTTTAGGAAGGGTGTATTACTAGATTGACATTGCCGTATGCTGTATCATTGGTGTCAGTGAAGTCTCGTCGCCATATTTCTATACTATAAACGTGTAAGCAGTCTTAATAATATGGATGAACTGACGTAACAGCGCTGTCTTTAGACTTTTGACATATGGGATATTCGTATGTTTTATATGGCAGTATTATTTCCCAGCTCGTGTAAACTTTGATACATACAGTAATGAGTTGCATTATTTGCCGTTATTATTAATTTGTACCAATTTCATTCAACTTCCGATTGTCTTTCGGTAGTATGGTCATCAAAATATGTTGTTTATCGTGGATAACAGGTATTATTATTCTTTCGGGAGTTCTTACAAAATCTACAGTCTGCTTTGACACATACACTAATGAGTCGCGTTTCCTGTTTTTATTAATCGGTCACAGTTTCGATTAACTTCGTCTTATCTTTTAATTTTATGACCGTTATAGATGTGCTATTTGTCGTGGTTAACAAATACATTTATTCTTATGGGTGTTTTTCAGATAACTATAGTCTGCTTTAATTGTATGTAACGTAAAATTTTACTTACCATCCCGGCGGCCTTGCATGATTATATTGGCAACATCAACAAAACGGAAGAAAGCTCTCGCCAAGATGTTAATATTCTTAGTAATTCACAGAGACTGATTTGATTAGAGTTTCGTACAGACCACCTCGGTACAGACGATGAAGTAAATAAGTGATGCGGTTCCTGTTTTATAATAAACAGGTTCTTGTATGTGCCTTAGTTCACTCAGTAAAAGTAATGCCGTAGTAAAGGAAGACGTCATGACAAAACATTTGCGTTTTCACGCGATTGGCTAATGCAACGTGACATGATTGACAACATAATCACGCGAGGCCGCCATGACAAATAAAATTTAGCCGTACGTAACACGTTCTTCTCATAACACGATTCGACAGTGTACTGTACGTCTATGAGTTAAATTAAATTATTGAGGAAGTATTAGCTCAAATGCAAATACTTTTCATACCAACTAGTAATAGGCCAGTCATTGTAGACGTAAAAATGGCCTTAGGTCCAAAAAAATTGCAGGAAGCTGAATTTTTGGTATGTTGTTAGGACATATTAGAGTAGTATTAAACCAAGTTTGCAGCTTCGAAATCCTTTTGCGTAACTTTTAAGAGCCAAAAAACCTCGAAATTTTCGGACTTTTTTCTGGTTTTGGCTTATAACTCGTGAAGGGTGGTTTTTTGACGAAACGGCATTCACGCCTATATTAATGTAGATAAACTATTCTAAAATTTAAGCCCAACCGCAGCTCTGTAAGTCCAATAGTTCCCGCGATATTGGACTTCAAAAATTGACTTATTTCTCCAAAAAGTTCAAATTTTCGATTTTAGTCATCTTTCGGCTGGAATATTGGCTCTAATGATCATCCCACGGGGAATGTCATACAAAACAAAGTTATAGAGCAGTTATTTAACTTTAATCTAAGTACTGAACGAAGCCCATAGGCCCAATAGGATTTCTAGTTATCGTTAAAAAACGAAAACTTGGAAAAATCGGAGTTTTCAATAAACTGACCCAGACGAATTGCAGTCCTCTTATCCTGTGTGTGTTAAAGAAAAAGGAAGAATTACTCATTGACTTTGTTGTATAATTTAGTTACAATGTTAGGGTCGAAATTGTTTTTATGTGCTACGTATTGGAGTGTGTTGAGTTCTTTTTGGATTATGTGTTCTTCTAAAGGTAGATTTTGTAATCTGGTGGTCATGGAGCGAAAATAAGCAACTTTTTGTGATAGAGAGTGGCATAAATATGTATTTATAACATTGTTTGAAGAGGTGGGTTTTCTATAAATGACAAATATGTGATGTTCATCTTTTTAACTAATTGTGAGGTCTAAATAATGGTAATTTGGTAGAAAGCTTGGGAATCGAAATCGGAATGTTTTATACTGATCGAGCTGCCAGAATGATCTCACAGCTCGAGCATAGGCCATGTTTCGTTGTGAATTATTCCGGTGACGATTACAGTTCATTTATTGAGCGGACAAGGGTACACCGAGAACCTGTCAACCATAGAACGGGGACAGCCTTAATTATGTAGTTCGTGGTCGGCGCGAAAAATTAATCTCATAAAATTTTACAATTCGTATCGCGGCATAGTGTTGAGTGTTCGCATAGTGCAAACAGAATCGTATACTGTGACGGGATTAATTTTTCATGCCGACCATGAAGTAAATAATTAATGCTGTTCCTTCTCTACGGTTGATAGGTTCTCGACGTACTCTTGTCCGCTACGCAAATTAACCTGTAATAGTCAGTGGATCAAGAATGGGCAAATGCACGATATACAACACTTGCACTTTGACAAGTGAAGTATGGTTTTCTTTCGATAGCTATTGTAGTAAGTGATGGCAGTGATAGAAGTTAATGGTGACTTGTTCCTGGCTCGTTCTTGTCTAGTGATGCATAAGACGCGGGTACCAGTCCTGTTTTCCATATCCCGGGTAATTCTCGCTATATCTGTCAATAGGGGTAAAATGTCAAACGCGTTATGTTTTCCCGCCAGTTTCAGGATATGGAAGTACAATAATTGAAATAAATATACTTCGTCTCTCTGTCCTGCAGTATGCCATTCATCTAACTCCACAATTTTCCCCGCACCACCAATGGGTCTGTCGTTCGTCACTGTTACATAACAAACCTCCCTACATAATTGGAAATATTCACGAACTGTCTTGATGTTCAGCTCCGTTTCCGCAGCGCACGCCTTCAAAGTGCGAAGACGCACCCAAAACGCAATTAGTAGTATACTATTTTGTACGCTAGGTTTACTGTTGGCAAAAAACATATTACTACTAAAATCTGTCCTTTTCTGCAGTTACTACATTCAAGTACAAAGGGAAAATTTGGTTGAGAAGTTTTTTTGTAGAGTCTGACACTACCCTCACAGTTACAATCAACACATTTTCTTGCGATACCATCAGGCAGTAGGCCAAACTCCCAACACAATTCTAAGCATGCCTCTACGGAAGAAATCCGCGGAATCAGTTCAAGCCACGATTATCTACTCATAACAAAACATGCACTATCTTCACACAGAGTACTGAAATAACGAGGTGTTTGGATGTCTTTTATTTTCTTTGTCAAGATGCCTGAGGTTTTGCCACGTAATCACAGTGGAAAGGAAGAAAGCAGATTCACTCAAGACGCAGAAGTTAGTGAAGGTATTTCCTGCTCAAAAAGCACAAAAAGTGAAGATTTTGGTTAGCAATTTTTAAAATATGTTTGTACAGTATAGTAAGCTTTCGCTGTTTTCATCTAACGTTAACTGCTAATTTAAATTACATGATTAATTACGCTCAGAACCAATGTCAAAAATTTTAATATCGTACCATGAAAACAAAATTCAAAACTACATAAAATAAATGTAGAACTCTCATCACCTGCATGTCTTAGTTGTAAAAGTTTTGAAATTTTGACACAACGCTGCAATGGAATATGGTCGTGGTTGTATATATTTTTATTTTTAATACGTTTGTGAAATGGTTTTCCCGTACTTTCAGCAGTAAATAAGCAACAAATCAAAAATATCATGTCTGACACGGCATTTTTTCACCATGTCAATACTGATATTAATTTAACAGCACATTTAGTGATATATATCCATAATGTATACAAAATACGAGGCTCATTGCACGTTAAAGATCTAAGATTGTTTTTAATAAACTTTAATTTCGAAGAACTACGTTTCGCAGAGACTGCAGATATTGGATACACGGAAAATTCGTAACGCAACTATTATATTTGAGAACACGTAAGTTCTTTAAGAAGATGTAGTGAAATACTTCCAAATATGTGACGTTAAGGGGTATAAGGGCCAATAACATCCTGTCAAGAAGACCGTACTTTATTATTCTGCCACGATAGTTACTGTCAGCACAGGAACAGATTTCATAACATACTGACTCAGGTTCAGAGGTATTGTTTATTGGGGACGGCAGTCCATTGAGGTTGCCTCCCCATATGGCTCCCCCGCCTCCCCTTCGAAAATGTATCTAGTGCTGAAGTTGTGATGCATTGTGGTGCAGGTCGTGTCTGGCTGGAGATGCTGTCTAATTGCTACTCGTCGAGATCGAATGTCTTTATCGGCGCAGGCATCAGTACTGTACTGCTTGGGTCGGCGGTACTTTTAAACTCACATATAAATCCAATCAAATTAAATAATTTCTGCTACAAATCTCCTCATAATTAATTATTAATTCCACAGTTTAAGTTCGAGATTTAATATTTGAGCGTTAATTGTGTAGCTTAGTAATGTCATGTCAATGAATTGATAATAAAATCGTATTAATTAGAAATATGAAAATATTATCTGGAAACGACGTCTGTTCATAAGTGATGGCTTCATTGCTGCAGCAACTGCAAACAGCCCGGCATCTTACATTCGACGATCGTCGTCCCTAGAAATATTAATCTAATCTGATTTTTCCCATACTCAGAGAACAATGTTGGGATTACTAATGCTTTTCTTGATGAAATAAGCAAAATCTTTCCTTCAGTGGTATACACGGCACTGGTGGATTTATCAAAAAGTTCACTCTCATTAAAGTCTTCATCGTGTAGGAACAGGTTCGCGTGTATATCCACTAAAGTTCCCAAGATGTTTTCCGTCACACACACTGATTCCTCCAAAATAATTGGTAGGTACAATGTACTAAACAGAAATTCATACGTTTTCAACAGCAGATGAATTTCTTTTAATTCGTCGATCTCGGAACTGGTCAAATCTCGAATACATAATTTTTCTTTATATAAATAATCTGGATTGCTTGGCAATCCTTTAAGATAATTCAGAAGAAGCAAGTTACCTATCTATCAGCTCAAGATGTAGAATTTGATCGAATTCTAGAATAGAAGTTCCGATTTGTTCTTTTTTAATATAGAAAACTAAGTATAGGAAAGCTTCCAAAGAACAGACAGAATGACAATATTCTTTGATCGGGATGCAGAGCATATATTTGAAAGCACAATGGTTGAGAATGATAATAATTAGTAATGTTATATACTGGAGGTGCCCTCAACAGGTCGCCTGACGATGGTAGTACGAGTATATGATCCTGCGTAGAAGGTGAGGACTTGTCTTGCGTGCGAAATCCGGTGTTGTCGTCAGGAGCTGACACCTGTAGGATAGCGTCTCTGGATAGTGCAGGTAACAATCGACTGATCGTGGTATCAGTGTGGAATGGTATAAGGATCGCGACAACGTGCTGTTGCCGACCTGTCGATTATCGTACGCTGTAGATAAAAAAAAATGTTCAAATGTTTGTAGAGCTTATGGGACTTGACTACGGGGTCATCAGTCCCTAAACTTACAAACTACTTATGAACTAGCTAAGACTACAGACGGCACAAATATCCATGCCCGAGGGGGGATTGTAACCCCCGACCGTAGTGGCCTTGCAGACCGTGACTGAAGCGCCTCAGTCCCCTCGGGCACCGCGGCCGGCTGCAGATACTACGACCGTCGTGTCCTGTACGGACACTGTGGTATCCTCTAGAAGGTACAATTCTACTGTGATGGGGAAGGGTGTTGTGTCGTGGCATGGGGTCAGGGGGACGGTAGTGTTTACCGGCGAATCTGGCAAAGTCCATGCTAGCTTCAGTCTGTTAACGGACTCGGTAGTGGGTTTGCCGGCTAGCATGATTTCGAATGTGTTCGGTCCTGGTCTTAGTACATTATGCGGTTTACTGGATGCTGGATGCAGTGAAGCTGACGGCATCAGTGCTTAGCATAACTTAGGTGCAAGTCTGCATGTTTTTGTGCCCAAGACAGAAGGTATTAATTACATGGGGCGACGACGGTGGTAATCTGATGCTGCGTATCCGTTCTCTGACCCGTCGTACAAGAGTTGGAAGGTCCGCATTGCTTCTGTCCACTGACTATGACGAATTCTGCTGGGAGACTATCGGTTTTGCCGTAGAGGATCTCCGCTAACGAGGCGTTGAGGTCCTCTTTATAGGCTGTGCTGATACCTAACAGCACCCAGGGTAGGGCCTCTGACCACCGTCATCATGGCACATCAGAGCTGTTTTCAGTATGGGGTGCCACCGTTCCACTAGGTCGTGGTAGGCTGTGGTATGCAATCGGTGGCATCAACAGAGGCGGTACAGCTCCTGAACAAGGTCTATTCGAATTGTCTGCCTTGAACGGTAGTTAGCGACTCAGGGCAGCCAAATCTCGCAATCTATAGGTCGATGAATGAGCTTGCTACTGTTTTCGCTTATATGTCCCTGAGTGAGCGCCTCCACCCATCTAGTACAGGAGTCAATGACCGATAGGATATATCGAAATCTGTTAGATACCGGTAGGGTATGAGGGTGGCAAAAACGGCTGTTTGGGACAGGGAAGCTCCCCAGTGGTGGTTGGTTGTGGCGTCCTATCTTCGCCCTCTGGCAATGCACGCTCGTGTCCACGTAGCACAATCTCTCTTCATATTTGGCCACACATAAGGTTCTGAAACTAGTTTTGTCGTGGGGCGCGCTAGGGTGAGCTACGTTGTGGACCAATTGACACATCACACCAAACTAGTTTGGTATTTCCTCACGGTTGCTAGGCATGACAGGTAGTCGGCTACCATATTATCCGCTCCACGCACATGGCGAACATCTGTTGTGAATTGTGAGATGTGAAACAAATGCCAAAACCTGCGTGATGTGGCATTGGATGACGAATTCTTTACTACGTTCGCCAATGGTCTATGTAGATAGTAAGTGGTGTTCCTTCGATGTCGCCACAGAAGCGTAGCACTGATTCTTACATTCGCGACCAAAAATCACCCACTTCCTTTGATAATCAAGTTGCCACCCCCGCCCTTTAAAGAAATACAAAAAACTATTTGTCCCCCTGGTATTTCCTGAAATGATACGGTGCCTATCACCCGGTCGGTCGCGTCTGAAGAAATGATGAGATGAGCGTCCGATGAAGGTAGTGTGACAGCGTGGGAAAGTTGGGTCTTAATGCTGTAGACAGCGGATTGTATCTCGCCTGTCCATGTTAACTTCCTCTTCATCGACTTATCCCCCCCCCCCCCGTAGAGCCTCTGTGAGGAGTAGGGTTTCGGATGCATGCGGTAGATGTCGTGGTAGAAATAGACGAGACCAAGAAATTTACGTATTTCTTGGCAAACTTTGCGGGAGTTAATAATATGCTCAATTTTTTTCCTGTGTGGACCATATTCTCATTGCGTCGACGTGACGCGAGGCTGTCGCAGTTGGTATTTGTCAGTGTTAATCGCTACCCCATGTTTTGACAGTTTGTTGATACTTCACGCAGGTGTCTTTCGTGTTCGTCTGGCGATTCCGAGAATACAATTAAATCGTCTAACTACCAGTAACAGTGTGGCACATTAAAAACAACACGTGAATCTTTGTCACGTTTGTGAGGTAGTTTTCAATCCGAATGTGGTGATAATGATCTTTTTGAACGTCCTCCGGGGCCATAGATATTTGGAAGTACGGTTTTTACAGTCCAGAACGCTAAAGATGGTAGTCCCTGCCAACTCGTGTGCAAAATCTTGGATTTTATGGACTAAGAATCCCTCGATAATCGCCATAGAGTTGAAGTAACGGTAGTCGCCGCAGGGGCGCCATGAGCCGTCTTTTTTGGTCGCATAATAATAGGAGATGCCCGTGCTCTGTGAGAAAACGTGCGATTATGTCGTCCTGGAGCAATTCTTCAACAGCTGTCTCGGCCGCCTTGAGTTCGTGGGAGACCATGTGGAGGGGGCGGGGCTTATGGTCAATCCAGGGGTCGTATTGATTATGTGTATGGTGCAGTCTATAACTGTGCTAACTGTTTTGCGTTGTATCTGTGGTCTCAGGGGCGGAATCATGTCGCCTGGACTGTCTGCGTTGGTGGTAACCATGTCGGCAGGTGCCCCGCTTGCGAGTACAGGAATACTGTCACTGTTCGAACCACTCGCGGGAGCTGCTTCACCTCTTACTTACTTTACTTTACGCGATCAGGTCCAGTGGACTGCGCGACGATATAATCAAGGCACTCCATTCATTGCGATTCTTCGCTGTTTCTTTCCAGTTCTTCCAGGCCTCAAGTTTTAGCAGGTCTTCTCTTATCCCGTCTATCCATCTCTTCCTTTGTCGCCCCAGTGGTCTTTTGCCTGTTGGTATCATCTCCATGGCTATCGCTACTCATTCATACGTACATGTCCTGCCCATTCTAATCTTCTACTTCTCATCAAGCCCACCATGTTCGGTTCACTATAGAGTTGTTCTACTTCTGTAGTGTGCCTTCTCCTCCATTCTGCCGGCCGCAGTGGCCGAGGGGACTGAGGCGCTCCAGTCACAGTCTGCACGGCCACTACGGTCGGGGGTTCGAATCCCCCTAGGGCAAGGATATTTGTGCCGTCTTTAGTATTAGTTAGTTCATAAGTAGTTTGTAAGTTTAGGGACTGATGACCCCATAAGCTATGCAAACAAACATCCTCCATTCTCCTGTTATGTTGTCTTGAACCGGACCAAATATTTTCCTCAAGCATCTCATTTCGAAAACTGAGAGCCTGCTTAATTCCTGTTTACTAGTGCTCCAGCATTGACAGCCGTATAGAATGATAGGAAGAATTAATATTTTATACAACCCTGGTTTGAGGGCTTGTGATGTGCTGCGGGAAGACAAAATGTTGTGTAGTGAGAGTAAGCATCTACTATCCGCTTGAATTCTTGCCTTTATTTCCATTTGATACGATGAATTTTCTGAAATTATGCTTCCAAGATATTTAAAATCCTTTACTCTCTTGGAGCTGTTATTCTCCACAGTTAATTCCTGGGTGTAGGGCTCTTCCATCTATCATATATTTCGTTTTTGTGGGGTTCACTTACAGTCCAAATTTGCTTGCTATGCTTTCCATGGTCATCATTAGCATCTACAAATTTTCTTCTGTGTGAGTCATTAAGACTATATCATCTGCGTATGCTAGATAGGTGATGTTCCTATTTGCTACCTGGATACCCTTATGGTTGAATCTATCCATTTCTCTAATTATCTTCTCAAGCACTATTTTGAAAATATTGGGGAGAGACTAACCACTTGCCTTAGTCCTGCATCACCAATCCTTCAAAAACTCAAACCTGTACTTTCCATCTAAGCAACAAGGAGGTGTCAAAGCCCCTACAGATAAACTGGGAAGTTATTTCACTAAAACACAACGCCACCCCTAAATATCTGGGTGTGACTCTTGACCGAACGCGTACCTACAAAGAGCACTGTATGAACACCGAATGCAAAATAGCAGCTAGAAATAATATCGTTCGCAAGCTTGGAGGCTCAAGCTGGTGTGCAGAACCCAATACATTAAGAACTACAGTTCTGTCCCCATGTTGTTCAGCTGCAGAGTATGCGTGTCCAGTATGGTATAACTCATGGCACGTTAAACAAGTGAATGTGGCTCTTAACGAAACTTGCCACATTATCATGGGGCGCCTAAGGCCAACGCCAGTTAAAAAACTATACTACCTTGCTGGTACAGCGCCGTCTGAGATTAGAAGGGAAGTCACAGCCAGAATGGAAAGAAGAAAGACATTGACATCACCAACACATCCCAATTTTGGTTATCAGCCTGCCCATAGCAGACTCAAATCAAGGAAAAATTCCTACGTGCAACAGTGGAGCTCGACAAATCACCCAAACTGACCAGCCTGGATAAGTGGAGTACAAACAGCGGGGACCTCGGTGACTGGATTACCTCGCAGGAGGCGCTCCCACTTGGCTACTAGGAGGACTGGATGACTTGGAAGTCCTTCAGTAGACTGCAGACCAACGTAGGCAGAACCAAAGTCGACATGAGAAGGTGGGGCGCTGTGACGCATATGTCGTGTGCGAGTGTGGAAAAGAACAAACCATCTGCATCTGTTATAGAGTGAGCTTTGTTCAGCCTGTTGTACCATGAAGGATCTGACTGGGGCTACCCACGATGTGTGTGATGTAGCCAGATTTTGGGCTAATATAGTTTAATCCGGGGGTAAACTACTTTTGTACTGTTAAAACTGGACTTGTAAATATGTGTACTATTGATGGTTAATATGTATTCATATTTCTTATTTTTATTTTTGTATTTGTGCTTAAGTTATGTGTATGTTATAAGATGCTTCTGACACGAATGAATAAAAAACAGGCTCTGAACTGACCTCTGTACCTGTACTAGTGGTTGTGCAGTTATCCTGTCGTTCTTAGGTGTGTCGTGCCGTCTGTAGTTGCTGGCGGTTTCGTTGTAGATGATAGTCCAAGTCGTGAAGGCGGCTGCTTGGTTGGTCATTCTCTGTACATTTCTTTATTCTCTATGCAGATGTTCGTGTAGGCTGTGATCTTTTAGTAGAGATTGTCGCACAGTGCAACACGTTGTAGTGCCATGTCTGTTGCTGACACCATGTCTAGTGGTGTGGGGGAGGGTCTGTGGTAGCTGTCAGACGTTTCACTGCATATGCCCACAGTAGGATGCAGTCTGTTGCTTTGCAATAACAGAGCCCTGTTAAGGTCCGGAATGAGACGGTAGTGACGGAGGAAGTCCGCTCCGAGCACAAGTACCACGGTTTCGGCCACAAAGAAAGTCCATGGTCATGGTATGTGGTCATCTAGCCAGTATCGCGGAAGTTGTTCCCATTATCGGTATTATTGATTTATTTGCAGCCAGAAGTTGTATGGTTGAGGCCTCGTAATCTCCCATAGTGATATGAGGAGGTAGCGTACTGAGTCGGCGCCCGTAACCACTAGTGGGTACTGTTGTAGCCGGCGGTGTGAACGAAGAGTCGCACTCCGTCTGCCTGTGTGTGCGGCCTACTGTGTGATTTGTGCTTTGGTGTCTCCTTCTGACAGACGGATCGATGTAGGGAGGCGCCCTGTTGCGCCTAAGCCAGTCTGCTGTCGTAGTTTGGGTGACAGGTTGCGGAACAATTCATGGTTAGAGGAAATTTGTAACAAGCTCTACCAGTCTCTTACACAATTTATTGTAAAAGAAGCAATACTCGAATTGAATAACTTACAAGATGAAATGTTCAAATGTTTGTCAAAAATTTTCAAATGGTTGTAGTCTATGGGACTTAACTACGGGGTCATCAGTCCCTAAACTTACAAACTACTTATCAACTAGCTTATACTAAGGGCGCCACAACTATCCTGCCCGAGAGGGGATTCGAACCCCCGGCCGTAGTGGCCGTGCAGACCGTGACTAGCGCTTCAGTCCCCTCGGCCACCGCGGCCGGCAAATGTTTGTCAAGCCTAAGGGACTTAACTGCGGGGTTATCAGTCCCTAAACTTACAAACTACTTATGAACTACCTTATACTAAAGACGACACAAACATCCATGCCAGAGAGGGGATTCGAACCCCGACGGGGAACGCCCTCGCGCATCGTAGCACAGCGCTTCAATGTGCTCGGCTGCTTCGCCGCCGCTAACTTACAAGAAAGGCTATATACATCATCTTTTATCATTTCAAAGATAGCGGAATAAATGAGAAACAGAAATAGATCATCATGTCTCTCTCCCCACAGGAAATTTTATCTACTTTTTCCTAATGTTCTCCAGACTTTCCTTAATTGGTCTGATCCTAAAATTATCATTTATAATATCCGACCAAATTCCGGGATGCTAAGGGCACTGATAATATGAAGACCGCTACCTTCCTTATATGGTTTTATTTCATTTGGGTAATGGTCTGCTCCGGTTTATTCTGCAGTAACACTGTCGCAAGCCATTTCCGCTACTGGAACAGTTTCATCAGCCACCGGTTCTTGCTTGCACGGACCATACGATACAGCAGCATTAAATCAACTGATGAAACTGTAGTAATAGTACCTTCTTTCATGCCTCATCGTTCATTTGACGATATAGTAAGTTCGATTAAAATATGTATTTCATGCTATTGATCTTTTAGGATGTCAGGCATATGTCTGTTTTTGGTACCCCATGAGTACTTACGATCGATTCTACACTATTACATAAAACAAATCACACGCTCTGATAGCACCAGACAAGGCACACTTCACGCTTGTCTGTGTAACTGAGACCCGATACGGAAAATATTAAGATTAGTTACTTGAAAGCCGCATTATGTATAACAGTATTTGATATAAAAGACGTATTGCGCTGGCCGGAGCAATCAGACAAGCCGGCAGGCAGAGACGTGGCGAAACGTATTGACGCCAGTCAGGTACTCTACAAAGCTGCCCTCGGCAGCGGGACTGATGTGAAATGCAGCTTATGAACATACAAAATTTTAAAAGCTGTTTTTATTTTTAGTTTTTTAAAAGTAGGCTATCACACTGTGGGTTAAGTGACTAATACTTTGAGAGGCAACATGTCTGGTCCGAGATGGTGGGGATTCGTCAGGATTCTCCCGGCTTTTCATACGATCTTCAGACGCCCGACCAAAACTCCATGCAAACAGTTGTCGTAAGGTTCCTTAGAAAATAATAATTTGAATTTGTAGGTTTTACACAACTTTCAACAAACAAACGATCACCTCATTAAAGCAAATTGCAACTGTCATGTAATCAACGATCACGTCGAATACGCTGTTAAGAATTTCTCAGTAGATATCTGAAGTATGGTTATAAAAACCTTCAACAAGTTCAGTTCATCTTATAAAAATTTCGAGAAACTGGGAGAATGTCTTTATTTACAAATGTAAAATACAAAACCTCCATTTCCGAACAAGATGGCTCTCTCTTCTACCCGCTTTAGATTGTTTACTGCATTGTTGGTCTGTGGTAAAGAAGTATTTTCTATTGAAAGGGCAAGATGAATGCCGAAAGAAAATATGTGAATTTGTATCTAAAAATCCATTTTGATAAGCCTTATGAGTTCGACGAATGTAAGGAGAAAGGAATTTCAGAAACTTATTGGTGCTTTGTACACAAAGTAGTCAAACAGAAAATGTAATGAGAAAAGTGCAAGTCATCTTAAGAACAAGTTGCATGGTAAAATCTTCAGAAGTAAAAATAAAAAAGTTTCCGAGAGAGAAAAAAGAAACCTTTTTGCGTTGAAGCTGAACAGTTTTTGAAGCGAGCAATTCAATAGTTGATAGAGTGCTATGATTTTTCTGAAAACTCTTTCTATAGGAAGCTTTCCATGTTGTATCTAAGAGGAGTGAATTTGTTTACATTGGATGAGCTCGCCACTTTGCCTAAAGTGCTGAATATTTCAAATGATATTCACAAAGATGCCTTGTATATTGATTGCTGTTGTCTTAGAGACTACTTGAACGTCTTCCAAGAGACGTGTCAACTGAAAAAAATTGGTCATATTTCTTTGAAAAATGCTTTGTGGCCTGATACAAGTCTTTCAATTGGACGCCATTTCGGCTACTTGCGTGTCCCTAACCTATTCCTGTTATCCAACCGGGGAAAGAGTACCTACAGCTAAATGTCTAATTCCAACCACGTGTCGTTTCTGGCGACTCGTCATGTCGTTAAAAGCTGAAGGCTGATTAAAGCGCAGACTGAAAAAATCCGAGGTCCCACCGGGTTTCTAACCTGCGACCTTTCGGATTCAACCTGAGACCTCCATAGCCGACACTTAAAGACCATATCATTTGTATTGTAAGGTCATTCGAGTAATACTTATTGTGTTTGATTTATTAAACTATATACGAAAGACAGAAATCTTGTGGCCCTTGATTTAGGAAAGGCGAATTAATAGATACGCTGAACTTTAGTAGAAACTGTGAGAATTTTAAATCTTTTTCAGTACTACCAAAGGATCAAAATTGGTGGATTCGGTTAAATCCAACATAAAATACACGTGCAACAAAGTAAAATTACGTGTAAGTTAAGCATTTGCAAAAATATTTTTGTAGGCTGTTGATTTTACAAGACAAAAAATTTTATTTGTAATATATATTTCCGCGGCGGAGTGCTCGAGCGCTGTAAGGCGCCTCACTGAGGAGCGAGCGATTGCTCGTCGCCGAGTCCTCTTTCGGGCATTTTGTGTGTGTCTGTTGTCTTTGTAGTTTAAACAGTTTCTATGACTAGGGACTGTTAACCACAGAAGTTAATCCCTTAGATTTATGAACTCACTGTAATATATACTTCTCCCGACGAAGGGTCCAAACTCCCTACATTTTGAAATTTTCCCCCGATATATATATTTTTTTTCCGACCTCGCAACCCTACCGAGCCTCTGAGCCTCTTCATCATTCAGAGCCCCCCACCGAGTGCGGTACTTGCGGTTGCCTTAACCTTCTCTTGCCCAAGCTATCAAATATTCAAGCACATAACTTCAAATTTGGTTATTTTACTACTAAAGTGAATAAAAGCACATTCGTGCATACACAGATTTTTGTTTTCCTTATTTGACACAAAAAATATATAATCAAAATGGGATAACTGGCTGGGCGTTGAAATAATCATCATTTTATGTCGGTGTTCTTCTTTCTTCGATGCTTGCTTCAACAAATGGTGAGAATATTCCGCCGTATGCAAGACAATTATTTTTCCCATTTTTTTTTTTTTTTTTTTTTTTTTTACCATGTCTTTCATTTATTTGACTACTAGTTCTCTGCTCAAATTAGCATTAAATTCAGATGTGTTTCGTCTTTCGTGTTGCTTTATGATGTATTCGGTTTCTGTAATGATGTTTTCTATTGTTTTGTGAGATACCATAATGTTTATGTTGTGTTTCAGACCGTTTTCAAGTAGACTGTTTTCTTGCTCAGTTAATATTATGCTTTTCATATTACTCAACATTTTGTGGAATGTGAGTTCATTGTAATGGTGTTCTGTGGCATTAGGGCTGCCTTCTGGTTTAACATTTAGGTGAGTTCCTCTTGTTGTGTTTTCTGTTTCCTCTGTATTATGACTTCTGTGTATTTTCTAACTTGGTGTATTAGTTCCTAAAAAATGGTTGATATTTTACATGGTTTGCTAGATATAGATCTAGTTCATATAGTTCGGTAATCAATTTCTGATTATTATTTTTATTTATTTATTTGTAGCCTAAAGACAGCGAATTTCTTCTTTCATCCACATGATTTCGGCTTTACTCTTAGTCTGTTCGGCTTTATTTTTAGTCTGTTGGCATGTTCTTTACAGTTAAATTTACATAGCTAGGTACAATTTTGTTGCCCAAATATGGGTTATAGTTAACTGGTATATTATGCCTATGGAGAGGGATCGAAAATTTATATAAATTTCCTCAGCCAAGGTTGCTAATTTATTTTATTTGCTGGTTTTTGCCGGTTTCAATAAGCTCTGTCATCATCTTCAGAAGGGTTACAATGTTCTCATAACTGTACTGCAAAAAGTAACAAGGATAGATAAAATCTATTAAGTCCTTTTTGTATATGAATAAGATAAAAGTTAACAAAGTACATAAAAAACTTTTGCGACTCACATAAAATAAGGAGTTAGTCGTGAAAATGCAAAATGAGACACAGAACATTGTCAAACTATTAAAATGCGCGTTATTAAAACTTGCATTTCCAAAGTGGATCGTCATCTGTGTTGCACGCTAAAAAAATTGAGTGTGTTGTTGACACAAGTAACAAGGAGAGAGAAAAATGTAAACATTCCATAGGTGTGCTGCTACAGGCATCCACAAGATGGCGTTGACGTCACAAACATGGATACATTTCCCCCAACCAGAGAACGTCACACTTTGGAATGTAATGAGAAAAACTTTTTTACTATTTTTTACACTATTAACGTAAACTTTGGACTATACATCTATTTCTCCTCACTTGGTAAAGATGACTTCACAACATTTGTTTCAGAACAGGCTTCAATGTAAAGATATTATTATCCATATATCCTCATTAACATTGTATGTACCCATGTTGGGATCAGTTTACCCATTTTCTTTTGTTATATTTTAATCCAAACGTAGCTCACTAGTTTAGTAAACAATCTATCTGAATAGTAAGCTATGTTAAATACCACTTTCACTTTTACTTTCATGTTATTGCCTTTTTAAGGTTTTTAATTTTATTTTATTACATATAATTTTTATCCTTTTATTCAAGATAGACCTTTAGCTACACATGAAACATGTTATTCATGCCCATGTAACATAAGAGGCATTTTACACATAGACTTCATTGTCATATTGTTATCATCAGAGTTAAGGTTTTCCTTCTGTTATATATAAGTTTTACCCTATACGTTTAATGTAGACCTCGAGCTACCTATATGTCATTGTCTTGTTTGTAAGGTTGAATTCTTTCATACGACACATAAGTTTGCCCCCTACATTCAATGTAGATCTCAAGCCACACATATAATTCAATTATTCGATCACATATGATACGAGGCATGTTGCAAATGATACCAAGTTGTCTTCATTGTTACCTCATTGTAAATTGTTAATGATTTTGTTTTAATACTATATATATGTATATATATAATGTTATTGTCATTTTTAATTTCATTATACTACAATTACTGTGACCCATTGTATTCAAGGTAAACATTCAGTTACCCATGAAGCATTTCCTTCATTCCTACGGTCAATGTAGACCTCGAGCTACTCATATAACTAAATGATTTAATTACATGCTATATGAGGCATGTTGCACATGATACCAAGTTGTCAAGTTTATAATGTTTTTGATCCAATACTATATACATGACTGCAAAATCATGTTATTGTCATTTTCAACGTTTTTAATTTTCATTATACTAAAATTAATGTGACCCATTGTATTCTAGGTAGTCAAGCTACCCATGAAGCACGTCATTCATCCCTACTGTCTATGGACCTGAAACTACCCATGTAACTAAATTATTCAATTACATGTGATGAAGCATGTTGCACATTCATTGTTATGTCATTGTCAATTTATTAATGATTTTGTTTCAATATTATATACTTATCTTAAATATCATGTTACTGTTATTTTTAATGTTTTTATTTTTCATTATACTACAATTAGTGTCACCCTTTGTATTCAAGATAAACTTTGAGTTACCCATGAAGCATGTCATTCATTTTCATGTTATATGAGAGGAAGTTGCACATAATACCACACTGTTTCAATGTTGTGTTATCATTTTTTAAGGTTTTATTCTTTTATACTGTATATAAATTTTGTCTTTTACAGTCACACTATTTCATACACATGGTGTTAGTATATGTATTCCTCTCCATACTACACTGGAAATGGTAGCTGTCTGGGTTCACTTATACACCCCATTAATAATTTGTTATCTCTTATCTCCCTCCTGACAGGCCACCTACATCTGCTGCCCTAACAGCCCTCCTTCAACAACTCCCATCTCCTTTCCTCATTCTTTTGGGACTTCAGTGCCCATCATCCTTCATGGGACAGTGCTCATGAAGCTAGTCCAGGCCATCTCATAGACGAGGTCTTTGCAGACCATGACTTGTGCCTTTCGAATGATAGTTCCCCAATCCATTTTATTACCGCTCATGGCACTTCCTCCATCATAGATCTTTCACTCACTTCTCCTTCCATTTTCCCTATATTTCACTGGTCACTACATGATGACCTCTGAAATAATGACCACTTTCCATTGATTCTTCCACTCCCCTCCCACTTGATGAGGGACAGGCTACCCCATTCAGTTTTGTGTCATGCTAATTGGCGTTTAAATTCATCCCAGTTGGTTTTCACACCATCCCCATCTGACCGTATTGATAATTCAGCTGTGATATGTCTATTGCAATTACTCGAGTCACTAGCATAGCTGTTTCCCGGTCGAGCAAGTTGTTTCTTCCTTGGGCTTTTGTCACAAGTGTGAACTATGCTCTACTCCATCCAAGGTTGCCAGCGGCCATCTTCAATCCCTGTTCTTGCCCTACCAGATGGGGTCTGTACTGACGCATCTGTTCTCGCTGAGCACCTTGCAGCTCACTTTAAGAAGATGTTGTCAACGGCTTTCTACCCAACGACCTTTCTTCTCAAAAAACATCAGGCCATAAGTTCCCTGATGTTTTACCTCCCACCAGGAGGAACCTTGTAACAAACTCTTTAGGCCTACTGAGTGGCAACTACTTCTGGCCCTTTCCTCTTCCCATGATTTGGCACCTGGCACTGATGCCATCCATATCAGCTTCTCCAACACCTTAATCCTCCACAAAAGCAATATCTCCTTAAGGTATTTAACCATATTTGGCTCCAAAGTGTTTTCCCCTCACAGTGGAGGGACATTACAGTGGTTCCTGTTCTTAAACCTGGCAAGGATCCATCATCCCTAGAAAGTTACCAGCTGATTAGCCTGACAAATGTACCGTGTAAATTGTTTGAGCAGATGGTTTCCCACAGATTATTTTGGACTTCTGTCACCTTATTAGTGTGGGTTCTGGGAGGGACGATCCCCCCAGGGGGTCCACAGCTCTTTTGCGGGTACTTGTGTGGCGCGCATGGGTTCCTGAGCTATTGCAGCCTTTCTTCTTACTTTCTTGGGTTGCATTACCTCTCCCAGTTCCTCTCCTCACCATACTAATTCCTCCCCGCCCCTCTCATTTCCACCTCTGTAGGTGGTTTCCTTCAAATTGTCATGGCAATTCCTATGGTTCCAATGATGGTTGTAGCAATTTTTATTTTCGTCGTTTTCCTCTGTTTTCAGCACACTTTGGTCCCCCTCGGAGTTTGACCTCCAGAAAAAATTCAGTTACCAGTGTAAGCCATTCAGGGAAGAACTCCTGACCTAGCCCACATGCTGTGGATCCCAATCCTTTCCTTTCCCATTTCCTTCCTTGCCATAGACCCCTACTCCCACTAGGTCCCCAGCACTTGTAGCCAGTCCATGTGTGTGTGTGGGGGGGGGGGCGGGGTGGTTATATATCCTTATGGCTGAGACCCCTAACAATGCAGGGATCACACTGCTGCTACCAGAGCTGCAACCTCCCCATGCAGGCGAAGGAGTTGATACCCGTCCTCGTGGGGTACCAGTGCTCCCAGCAATGGCTTTGCTCTGGCTGGGTGGCACCCATGGGGAGAGCCCCTGATCGGGGTGGGTGGTACCAGGGCGGATGTTTCGCACAATGAAACATGTCAGATTAGATAATGGTCATGATACGGCCATCTCAGAAGAACAAGTATAATGCTAAGAGCTACTATAAGAGGACCTTCCCCTCTCTGTCTACCCCCTGGGAGGAGTGCCAGGTACGTCGGTTTGGGGTGAAACCCTTTCCACGTTACCTGGTCTGCACCAGGACAGATGGAGGCACATTCACCGCCACCAAGCCATTGTTCTTTGTTGAACATATAGAGGATAAGTTTGGTGAAGTTGAAACAATGAGCAAGATGCTTACTGGATCACTGCTCATTAAAATGGTCTCTGTTGCCCAATCTGCAGCTATGTGTGCCTGCGACCATCTTGGCAACGTTCCAGTATCGGTAACCCCCCCCCCCATCAGTCATTGAACGTGGTGCAGGAAGTTACCTTCCACTTTGACCTCCTCTTCCAAACTGATGAGGAAATCCGGGCCAACCTCGAACAGCGAGGTTTTCATTTAGTTAGCCATGTGCAGCAAGGCTCTAGGGATCACTGCGTGGATACGGGTGCTTTTATCTTGGCCTTTGAGGGGGATACTCTCCCAGAGAAGGTCTATCGTTGTGATGTGAAGTCATATGTTCCACCTCCTATGTGATGTTTCCAATGTATGCGGTTCGGGCATATGTCTCCTCGTTCCCTGTATGCGATGAATGTGGACTGCCATTCCATGAGGGGAGCCTCTGTGTTCCACCTCCCGTGTGCATTAATTGTCACAAGCACCACTCTTCCTGCTCTCCAGATTGTCCTGTATATAAAAAGGAGAAGAAGGTTCAGGAGTATAAGACCCTCGACAACCTTACATACCAAGAGGCCCGCCGAAAATTTGAGTGTCTGCACCCTGTGCAACTATCTACTAGTTATGCCTCGGTTACATCCTTTACACCTCCCCCTTCCTTATGCCCTTCCCACTCTATTCTTCCCCCTCCCCCTCCATGTCCTGTACCTCCCTTGCCCCCTTCTCAGCATCATCCTTCTCCTTCCCAGCCGGAGAAGTGCTCCACTTCTCTGTCACTTGTCGGTGAAGGAAGTCCACTGCCTCAAGCCAGCAGCCAGACATCCAGTCAGATAATACCAAGGTCGCCCACTCTCTCTCTGGGACCTGTCCTTCTCATCCTTCAAGAGAGAAAGAGAAGGAGAAGAGGAAAAAGAAGCAAAAGTCACAGGACAAGGCTTCTCTCGTAGTCCTGGAGGCACCACCTTTGTCCTCACAGCCAAATAACCCCGCTGAACTTGGGTCTGATCCACTGTTCATGGATGTCGTTGGTGACGGATATTGACCCAGCTTTGTGACATGCATCAGTTCATTTGGACTGGCTGTTGGATTGTGGCTTGCTTCCATCTGTAGGGACTTCAACCTCCCTTCCCTTGACTGTGTGTGTTGTGCTCTACTGCGCGCATGCTCCCCCCCCTCCTCTTGGTTGGTGCCTCGGCTGCAAATCCGATTGGATCTCTACCAAGCCCCAAAAGCTTAAGTCTCCCCCATAATCTTCCAGAATTTGGTGCACACAGTACTTAAAGAATTTCAGGGTGCCACAATTTTCTACACTGATGGATCTAATTTTGCCATTCTCTGCCAGAATCGTGCAGTGTGTTTACGGCAGAACTAATGGCTATTAGTAGGGCACTTCATTTTATTAAACAGGTTGCCCTAAACCGTGTTTTAATCTGTTCTGACTCGATGAACAGCCTGCAGACCATAGACCGATGCTACTCCTCAGATCCTTTGGTCATCGATATCCAAGATCTCCTGGCTGATCTTCGTCACACTGCTTACTCCGTTGCTTTTCTCTGGGTCCCCCGTCGTGTGGGTGTCCTAGGAAATGAACAGGCTGACCAGTTGGCTACAGTAGCCGTAACTCCCTGTCCCTTCCCCTGGGTTATCCTAGGCGCAGATTTGTGAGTGCAGATGAGATCGCTATTCATACAGGACTGCAACACCAACTGGCAGGATACTGCCCTGTCAAATTACCTACGCTTCATCAAGTTGACCACTGGAACTCGGAGTTCTTCCTTATGCCCTTCTCGAAGGGAATCCACTGTCCTTTGTCGTCTCTGCATCTGTCACACCAGGCTGACCTATGGTTTTCTTTTGCGTAATGAGCCTCCCCCACATTGTGGTTGTGGGCCCTACAATTTGTGGCTCATATCTTAGTGGAATGTCCGCTCCTCTTGGCGCTCCACGCCAAATACGGAATTCCACACTCATTGCCCTCGGTTTTGGCAAATGATTCATGAATGGCTGACAGAGTTCTTGGATTTATCTGTGAAAGTGGTTTTTACTCTTGGCTATAAGATTTTATATCTGACACTTTCACCGGATGGTGGGCTTGTGGTCCTCCCTGTGAGCAGCAGGGTTTGGAGCTCTCCCCTCCCCGACAACTTCCATTTCTCCCTTTAACTTGGTTTTAATTCATGTTGTTTCCCTGTTTACATTTTTAGTCTTCTGGTCTAGGAGCATACACTGTTCTCCTGTATCTGTTTGTCATCAATGAATGGGGATTCTTGATCTGTCACGACATTCCTTGCAGAATTCTGCTTTTTCTATTGGTTTTAGTCCTGTTCTATTTGATTTTAACCCCACTTTTAGTTCCTCTATTTTACTATCGGTACAGTCATAGCTGACCACACCTTTGCATGCATTTCATACAGAGGTCATGGGACTGATCACCTAGCTGTTTGGTCCCATCCACCCATCAACTAGCCAACCAACTGGGACGGACTATCTACTACAGACCACTTACTTTGACTGGAAGTAGCAATCAGACTGGCCTTCTCAAAAGTCAAAATACTGTTGCAGTTTTCTCTGTTCTACATAAGGCATATGACACCGGTTAATGATTGGGGCCTATGAGGTTCCCTACTAATTTTTATTAGTTAATTTTTATCCCACAGCATGTCCCGTGTTAGGGTCAGCTCTTTCTTCAGCTCCCCATGGATCCAGCAGAAAAGTGTTCCACAGGGTTCTGTGTTAAGTGTTATACTGTTCCTACTCACCATCAATGGGTGAGTTTTGTTGGGTCACTTGTTATTCCTGCACTGTACGCCGATGACTTTTGCATATGGTACAGCTCATACTCGGTAGCCTTGGCAAAACGCCAGCTCCAATGTGCCATTCTGCGGGTTTCCACATAGGCCCTCTCCCATCGATTTCAGTTTCCCCTTCTAGAACGAGGGAAATGCATTTTGGTCGTTGTACTACAGACCGCCCTGATTCAGAACTCTTCTTAGATAATCAGTGTCTGGAAGTTGTGGCGCAGCACTGTTTCTTGGGCTTTTTTTTTTTGGCAGGGGGGGGGGGGGGAGTGGGAACTTGGCTGCCCCATATTCGCCAGCTGAATATAAGCTGCATACAGGAGCTTAATGTCTTCCATTTCCTAGTCCACTCATCGTGGGGTGCAAATCGTGCAACACGCCTTCATATCCATCAGGCTCTGATTCAGTTCTCATTACATTATGGGTGCGGGGTTTATGGCTTGGCAGCTCCTTCTACCCTGTAATTGTTAGACCCTGTAGTACACAATGAAAGTATGTAGCCCTGTGCGGTGCTTACACGAGTCTGTCCCTGGGTGCGGCCCACACCATACTGACTGCGGCTGGGCCGTTCTGTGGAGTTTCTGTTATTCCACTGGTAGAGGTGACATCCATGTCCATTGCAAGCTGGAGTCAAGTGGATCGGCCAACTAGCCGGGACCTTCGAGTATGGGTGGAAATGACCTGCGCAAAAAGCCCCCCCCCACCAGAGACGGGACAGAACCGGTGATAATCCGTCAAATTCTGGGTCCGTGACCACATCAATAGGTAGATGAGGAGGTGGTACGGATGGAGGCGAAGGCCGCATGGTGGTCGCACCTTCCTCCTCAGACACTGTGCCAGCCCAGGGAGGTGGGGGGGGGGGGGAGGGGAGCTCTTGCCAGATATTTCTCCGGTGACTGTGATGCTGTTGTAGCCCCACGGGGATGCAGCAGGTGAGGCTCCTTGTAATGAGGCGGAGCTACTGATAGGAAGGGGGTGAGATTACCCTGAGGAACTGCCATGCTGGACAGGTGCGTCTGCCGTTGCGAAGCTGGTGCCTGTGGGAAGGGGAAGGTGGGTGTCCGTTCTGAGACAGAGCTGATTTTGGTGACGCCGTACCTCCCAGTCCCCTACTCTTCAGCCGTAGAGCCTGTGGCTGTTACGGCACAGGACAACTGCAGGTATTCAGCAAGGATTGTGACCAAACCTCGGTGCCCAGACTGATGTACCCGGTGGGAAACCTGGCACCTCCTGGCGCAAAGACTAGCAAGGGTCAGGACGTAGGAGGTGCGGCAGAATCCACGGGTGGCAGCTGTGGAGGAGCTCTGCGGGGCTGTGTTCCCCCATGGGTGTAGTTCAATATATCAACATCTCCTCAGTGGAAAATACCTGTAGATACTTCTTTATTTGAGTCTTGAATGTCGCACCATGTGCTTGCCTACCCTGTTGGATTGTGGATGAAAGAAGGCGAGCGAACATGACAAATGCCGAAGCGCGTACAAAAGTCCTGGAAAGACTGCGAAAGAAACTGAGAGCCATTATCCGATACTAGAGTCACTGGCAGACCGTCCACCGAGAAAATTTTGGAGAGTGATTGGATTTCAATCTCGGAAGTGATTGAAGAGCAGCGAACCACATATGGGAAGCGTGAATATGCATCAATCACAATGAGCCAATAACCATTTAAAAACGGGCCCACAAAATCAATGTGGACATGCTCCCAGGGCTGGGTTGCAGGAGGCCAGGGAGAGAATGCCGCCGTGGGAGACAACTGTTGGCTCGCACACTGGTGGCAAGTCGCGACTAGTTGTTCTATTTCTCTGTCAATGCTGGGCCAGTAGCCATGTCTGTAAAGAATTAGTACGTGAAACACCCCAGTGTCCCTTGCATAATAGCTGGAGAACTTCACATTGCAAGCTCGCAGGAACCACCACATGGAGAGCTGTAATCGTAATCGAAATAAGAACTCCCTCTAAGACTGAGAGGGAGACTTGCTGAACAAAGTAGTTGCGAAGAGGGTCAGAGGCACAGCCTGGAGGCTGGGAAGACCACCCTTATTGAACGAAATGCACCACTTGCCGAAGCACTGGATCCGCCCCGTTGTCTTTGTGACTCGAGAACTTGTGATTGGGAAGCCAACCAGCACTTGGCAGGAAGCAACATCCAAATGAAAACACATTGTCTCTTCCCAATTGAACTACAGATCTGGGCCCACCGGAAATCTGGAAAGAGCATCGGCATTGACATGCTTGCCAGCAGGGCTAAAATGAATGTAATACTGGTACTTTGAAAGGAACAGGGCCCAGCACTGCAGTCGGTGGGCAGCCCTATCCAGAATTTTGGTGGATGGACTAAACAACGATATTAAGGGTTTATGGTCTGTGATTAACTGAAACTTCATCCAATACAAGAAAGGGTGAAACTTGGTCACAGCATAGACAATGGCCAGGACCTCCTCCATCTGTGAATAATGGGCCTGAGCTGGGTTAAGAGTCTTTGATGCAAATTCCAGCAACTGCTTGGAGTCATCCACATTGTGATGGGCAAGGACTGGCCCCACCCCATACTTTGAAGCATCCGTAACCAGGACCAGTGGCTTAGAAAGGTCGTAAGTCGCCAAACTCGGGCCGATGTGAGGCAGTTATTCAAAGAAGCGAAAGCCTGCTCCCATGTGGGAGACCACTCAGAAGGAACACCCTTGTGCAGAAGGCGGTACAGGGGATGAGCCAAGGTGGAAGCCCCAGGGATGAACCGGTTGTAATAGACAATTTTGCCCAAAACAACTTGCAATTCTTGCAGCGAAGAGATGCGTGGAAGTTGCCTGATACCCTGCACCAAACTCGCCAGTGGCTGGATGCCATGCCTAGAGATAACATTGCCCAAGTACTGGAGGACGGTTTAAAGAACTTCGATTTACTGAGATTTCTCCGTAGGCCCATGGACCAGAATTTTAGGAAGAGGGTCCGGAGGTTCTGCAAGTGTTCCTTCGTGTAGTGACCTGTAACTATTATGCCATCAAGGTAATTGATGCAATGCGGGATTACTGATGTGACGTGCTTGAGATAACATTGAAATTTTGCCGGTGCTGCAGCCATCCCAAAGGCCAGACACTGGTATTGAAAAAGGCCAAACAAGGTGTTGATTACTGCCAGATGTTTGGAGTCCTCATCAAAAGGTATCTGGTGGTAAGCCTCTGAAAGATCAAGCTTAGAAAAATATTGGCCTCCTGTTAACTGGGCGAACACTTCTTCCAGGTGTCCACCACTGATTGGGAATTGACAGTGGCATCTTCATGGCAGAGAGACAACCCCTTGGCTAGCGTGGAATAAATGTGGTAGTGCTGCTGGCTTTAATGTTAAGTGGGCCTGAAAATTGGAAACACAGCAGCACTAGGCCTTCCTCAAAGATGTCTCAAAATTCTGAGGTCAAAGATTCCAATGAGTGATATGGAACGTCTTCTGAGACTAACTGAATGGTGTCCATAACCACAAAACCAAAAGCCTGAAAGGCAGCCAATCCAAAAAGGTTTGCGGAACTTGCATCACAGATGACAATAAAGGTAAGAGGGCATGTGACTGATTTATAAGTGACTTCGGTCGTCAATTGCCCTAGTGGGGGAATGCACCGTTTTCCATATCCATGAAGATGCCTGTGAACTGGGGCCAACAGGGGAGACCCAAGGTCTGAGTATGTTTGTGCATTCAACAAAGACACTGCCGCACCAGTGTCTACTTGCAAGTGGAGTTGGCGTGAGAGAATGAAACCTCGATGAAGAACTACATCTACATGGGATACTGTAGCTTGTTTCTGGTATTGTCGGGTGCCAGGCCGATGAAACTGCGTCTTGTGCATTGAGCGGCAAACGTTTGCCACATGCCCTTTTTTGTTGCATTTGCGACAAATGGCCCAATGCTGGAGGCACTGATCGGTCATGTTTGGTTTAGCACAACGGGCAGCACGGTAAGAGGGGTCGGCGATCGCAACTTTGTTTATGTGCATGGCGGAAGCAGCGAGAAAGGCCGGTTTGAACTGCCCACATATCATCCTCCCCTGTCGCATCCACGCACCACTGCCACATCGCACCAGACTTCCAACTGTTGATCCACGGCGTGTGAGACTTCATAGGATTGAGCGATAGAGAGGACTTCCACAAGTAAAGGTTCTTCCAACTGCAGAGCCCTTTGCCTGACCTTCCTATCCAGGGCTGAACGAATGATGACGTTGCGAACCGTATCGTGAGCATACGGCTCTTTTGATTTCTCCCTCACAAAATGGCACTTGCAGCTGAGGCCATACAAAGTAGCGGTCCAGGCACGGTTAGACTGATGAGGCTGTTTCTTTTACTGAGAGAACTCGACCTACACAGCCATGAAATGCATGCAGCAGCGATAATAGGACAAGAATAACGAGCATAAAGTGTCAAAAGACAAGGATGGGGGTTCTTGCAACGGTGCTAACTGCTGCAATACCTCATAAAGCAAGGTATATATCCACAACAATAACAGAGCCTGACATACCTCTGCGTCGTCGACATAAAATGCCTGGAAATTCTGCCGAAGATGATGTTCAGACATCACAATCTTCCGCCGTCTCGTCGTATGTGGGGGAAAGGCAAGACTGTTTTGAAAGCAACACCGGATTCGCCAGCTGCATGATGCCCATGAGCTCCTACTGCTGCTCAGCCAAAACTTGAACTAAAGCTTCCATGCCTAGACTAATGTGCGAAACCTGACGAACAAAACAATGTGCGAGAGGATGACCCTACTCTTCACTACTTGTGTAGTACACAACATGTGAAAGTAAGTAGCGCTGCACAGTGCTTACAGGAGTCTGTCCCCGGGTGTGGTCGGCATCACACTGACTGCAGCCGGGCAATGCTGGCGGAGTTGCTGTTATTCCGCTGGTAGAGCGCGCTGCCAAGACTATGTGCATGCTCTGGTGGCCAGGCCTTACTGGCTGCGTCTGCTATCCAGGGCGCACCGTGCCGGTGTGTGCCTCGTGTGATCTTTCTGGTGGATACTACAGACCCTGTTCACCATTGTGGTGTCTGCTTGGCTACAGGTGCCTTCCGGACTAGCCCTGTTGTCAGTCTCCTTGCTGAAGGGGATCTTCCCTCTTCAGATTAGGGGGCATCATCTTTTGGTTTCAAAAGCCATTGCCATTTGACAATTCCCTGCTCACCCCACATATCATGTTCTTTTGTAGGCAATGGTTTTCAACCTACTGATACTAGCCCTGGAGTGGATTACCCATCGAATTGGGGCTCACTTTCCTTCAGGGGCTTCCATCTTGACTTTACACATCATGCTACACTACGTACACCCCCTTGGATGGTACCATGGCCACAAATCCAGTTGGATCTCTTTCACAGACTAAAAGCTTCAATGTCTCCCATAATTTTCTGGCATTTGTTGCACTCAGTACTTGCAGAATTTTAGGGGGCCACAAAATTCTACACTGATGGATCAAAATCTTCTGGTCATACA
The DNA here is from genome assembly GCA_026315105.1 of Locusta migratoria. Lineage (NCBI taxonomy): Eukaryota > Metazoa > Arthropoda > Insecta > Orthoptera > Acrididae > Locusta > Locusta migratoria. Next base: position 359,662,412 of record CM048750.1, read on the forward strand.
GGATATGCTTTTACATCTTCCATTGGTAAGGAGTGCCATTTTATGCCAGAATCAGGTATTGAGTTTATGATAGAACTGATGCCGTTATTAGAGCACTTCATTTTATCAATCTGCCCTGAACCGTGTTTTAATCTGTACAGACTCAATGAGCAACCTGCAGGCCATAGACCGATGCTAATCTTACCATCCTTTGGTTGTTGGTATCTATGATCTCTTCGCTGACCTTCATAATGCCGCCTGCTCCATTGCTTTTCTACGGGTCTCCAGTCTCGTGGGTATCGTAGGGAATGAACAAGCTGACCAATAGTGGGCTAGAGTAGCCATTACTTACTACCAGTTCCCCTTGGCAGTTCCGGCTGTGGATTTGCGGGTGCAGGTGAGATCCCTGCTCATACAAGATTGGAACAGCAACTGACAGGCTACTGCCCCATCTAAAAAACTCCACTCCATCAAGTCGACACTGTAGCTTGGAGTTCTTCGTTACGCCCTTCTCAGAGGGAATCCACTGTCCTTTGCCGTCTCTGTATCGGACATTTCAGGCAGACTGATGGTTTTATTTTACGCAATGAGCCTAGCGCACATTGTGGTTGTGGAGCCCTTAAATCTGTAGCGTACATCTTAGTGAAATGTCTGCTCTTCTTGCCACTCCATGCTAAATACAGAATTCTGCACTCATTACCTTCAGTTTTTGCGGATGATTTACGAATGGCTGAAAGGGTCCCTGAGTTTCTCTGTGAAAGCACTTTATATTCTCAGTATAAGATCTTATTTCGGATGCTTGGACAGGATAGGTGGCTTTGTGGCTCTTCCTGTGAGCAGCATGGTTCGAAGCAACCCCCTCCCCGCCCCCCTTGAAGATGTCCATTTCCTCTTTTTACCTTGTTTTGAACATTGTTTCTTTCTTCCATTTTTTAGGGTTCTGCCTTAGGAGCATACACTGGTCAGCAGTACATCTTTTTGAATAATATTTTGCTCATTGTTATTTCCTGAGGCACTTCTGCCTATTTTCTCATACATATCACCACCTAGTCAATTTATATATGACAGTGCAATTATTTGGAATTGCTAGGCAATAGTTGAAAGGAGACAAATTTTAAATAGAAATTGGTTGCTATATTAGAGTTTCATTGGTATTCTAAGAACGGGGAAAACACTACTGATTGTTGAAGGTTTTATGCAATTTTTAATGTTGTGAAAATGTCAATGACAGTTAAAAGAATAAGGCTGTACTTGTATAGAAAATCCAACCAAAGTTACCAGAGGGACTGATATAGACAGACAAAAAGAGTAATGGAAGATACGGATTGCTGTACAGAGGTGGATTATGTATTTTAGTATTGAAAGTCATAAAATTTGTCTTATAAAAATTGTAATTGGGAATAAAGAGAGCATTCATCAAAATGGAGAGGTACTGGGTTATCAGCAAGTGCACCAAAATGGACGGGGGGGCATAGGAGGAAGGCTTTGCTAGCTATTGTATTAATCTTTTTCGTCAGGAAATATGAATACACAAACAGACAACAAGAAAAATAAATAATTAAAAATCTCATTCACATGCCTTTCTCATTACATAATGTGTGGAGTGAGGCTGGGCTGGGTGATGGAGAACAGGCTGGGAGACAGAATAGGTGTTGGAGGTAAAATTTTACTCACATCCCCCAGCAGCTTCACATGAAGTGATGCAGATGAGTAGGAAAAACCATCACATAATGTTTGAATATGGCATTATTAGTGTGCTGCTTGACAGACTGGTGTCAATTAAATATCTAGGCATAACTCTGGACAGGGATATGAAGTGGAACGAACATATAAGGGCAGTCATGGGTAAGGCGGATGGTCTACTTTTGTTTATCAGGAGAATTTTGGGAAGATGTGATCTTCTGTAAAGAAGACAGCATATAAAATGATTGTGTGACCCCGTCTTGGGTATTTCTCAAGTGTGTGGGATCTCCGCAGATCAGTTTAAAAGAGACTGTAGAGGCAGTTTAGGAGTGGGTGGCTAGATCTGTAACTCGTAGGTTCGATCAGTGCACGGGTATTGCTAAAATGCTTCGGAAAATCAACTGGGGATCGATGGAGGGAAGGCGACATTCTTTTTGAGAAGCACTGTTGAAGATTTTTAGAGAGGCAGAATTTGAGGTGGACTGCAGAATGATTCTACTGCCGCCAACTAAATTTCACGTAAAGATCACAAATATAAGAGCAGAGAGATTAGGGCCTGTACAGATGCATACAGGTATTCATTTTTCCCTAATTATTTATCGGGGTTGAACTAATAATGGTGCTAGGTATCCTCCGCCATGCGTCTTTAGGTGGCTTACAGAGTATGTATGTAGATGTAGATTATGTTGGCTACATCGACAACATGATAGAAAATCTTTCCCAAGATGTTAATATTATCAGAATCCAAACCACATAGAATGACTTGATTATTGTTTCGTACAGACTCAAGAAGAAAAAAATAATGCTGTTCTTGCTCTGTGGTTGACAGGTTTAGTAAGAACCCTTGTCCACTAATTAAAAGTATTTACCCTCATAAAACGAAGATTTCATGACAAAACATTTGCATTCTCACTTGATTGGCCCATTATCATGCGAGGCTGCATGGAAAGTGAAAGTACTCAAGTAGGTGACTAGCGGCTCAAGGAGAGGGCTGAGGCAGCCAGGTAGTGGAAGTAGGAAGGAAGGGTGGCAGGCGTATGGGCTGAGCTTATATTGAGCAGCACACAACAAAGGTGGCATCTGAACATGAAATGGTAGGGAGTAGTAGGACAGAGGAAGGGGCAGAGGGTGTGGGGACAGAAATAACAAAGACTGAGGCCAGGCCTATTCATGAGTGAAGGACAGGTAAGGTTAGTTCCCACCTGTATTGTTCAGAAAATATGGTGGGGGAGAAGAATATCCACACGGTGAAGCAGTCTTTGAAGTTGAGCATGTTGCGCTCTGCGGCATAGTGTTCCACAGGCTAGTCTATTATGCCACTGACCATTGTTTGTAGGTGGCCATCAATTCCGGTAGACAGCTAATTGGTAGTCATACTGATATAGAAAAAGAGAGCAAAGGTTGCGCAGAGGTATTATATTACATGACTGTGGGGGAAAACAGTCATGTCATTTAACAACTCTGCTACAATCAATGCACTGGATTTTATTTTCATATCCACCAGGATCAAAGTAGACAGCCCTGTGGCACAAGTGAAACAAAGCTTAACATGCCTGACTTCAGTGGCTTCATTACCACTTAGGATGTGGATCATCGCCTCTTCCCCAGCATTTTTGGAGAAAGCTATCCTTACAACTCATATTTCATTTCTGAAATAAGCCTGGCCTCAACCTCTGTTAACCTTCTGTCCCCACATGCTCTATCTAAAAGTTTCCCATTCCTGTGTCCTGTAACCCCTTTCCATTTCATGACCACATGCCACCTCCATTGTGTGCTGATCGGCACTGGCTCAGACAGCTAGGTATCATGTGCCTAGCAACCCCTCCCTACTGCTTTCCTGACAAGCCACCAAGGTGTGTCACCCTTTCATCCTGAGTCACTAGTCACTCACACCTACTAAGTGGCCTTGCCCTCTTTTCCTTCATCCTCCCCACCCCATAAGACTCCTGTACAAATCTTCATCTACCTAAATCCTCCACTAATAACATTCACGAGCATTGTGGAGGGTTCATCAAAGTGCTTTTATGATATTTCTTTACTTTTCCGTTCTATAATAGTGCATGGGGAAAAAGAAACACTTAAATATTTCCATTTTTGATCTGATTTCTCTTATTTTATTAGGATGATAATATCTCCCTATGTAGGTAGTGCTAATAAAATATGTTCGCATTCAGTTGGTAACAGGAATTTGGCAAATAAATCTTGCTGCAACAAATAATGCCTTTATTATTATTATTTTTAATGATTTCCACCACAACTCGTGTATCATTTCTGTGACACTTTCTCCCCTATATTGTGACAATACAAAATGAAGTCCTCTTACAGAAATCTTTAAGTAACGTGATGTTTTCTTTATATTTTTAAGACAACTTTCTATCTTATGATCATCCAAATAATAACTCATTAAAATTGAAAGTCTTACATCCTCACTTGATATTTGTAAAATTCTTATGCATATTTCCTCCTAAATCATAAGTTCTTTTTTTATTGTAGTTGATATTCTGATGAAAGCAACTGGAGATGCTCCAATTATGAAACGGAAATGATGGGCTGTTGAACCAGATAAAAAAATTGGATGGATAACTGAATTTTTTAAAAAGCATTTGAGGCTTGACAAGTCAGAATCTTTGGTAAGTTTCAATTTCCATTTGAAATTGATTTCAATGAAATATGTGGTATAACAACATGTTTTTGACACTCTTCTTTTGTTGTTGTTTTTAACAATGTGGTACACTTCCTTATAAAACATGAAAATTCATTAATTTACTATTCAACTAATATGAATTTATCAAATGATTTCTTTTATTACAGTTCCTCTATGTCAACCAAGCATTCGCACCTGCACCTGATAATACAGTGGGAAATCTTTATGAATGTTATGGAATTGATGGGAAGTTAGTTATACATTACTGCAAGAGTCAGGCATGGGGTTGACAAAGCACCTAATAACTTAATTCAGTTTTCGTTAAAAGGCTCTCAGGCCAGAGTTCAGTATGTTGTTGATGCACATTCCGATAATAGCAGGCCACTGCCAGAAAGGTCCATTTTAATATATTCAAAAAGTGGCTGGTTTGCAGTTCCTTCCAAGACTTTCAATGTGCGTAACACCGTAATGCATGGTAGACATATATATAATTTACTGCATTGTTTATCAGTAGGCTTTCCAGCATTGGTTGTCTATAAACTCAGACACAGAGGGTAACGCAAATTGTATTGTAAACGTGTGTGTGTGTGTGTGTGTGTGGGCGTGTTCATGTGTGTGCACACAGATATTTGTTGTATATAAGGACAATATTTTGTGAGATTCATAAAGGTGTCATTTCTGTGATATTTTTGTTTTTTCGGCAAAGAGCACGGTTTTGTTTTTATTAATTGACTCATCTATTCAGATTTAGTCATGATGTCATTCAGTGTTGAATCTGTCCTGTGTAAAATGTTGTAGCAGTTTTGTGTAATCTTTGATAATGATTTCAATTAAAAATATAAAATATTAAGAAACTGGTTGTATTTCTCTGTAAATTACCATTACCCTGGTGAAATTGTTTGGAAAGGTATGTATTGTTATGTGCAATCTTCTTTTCATGGTACTGTCAGCCCTAGAACGGACAGGCTGGACCTGTGAGGCCCAGGTGGATTTTGTTTTATAAATATCCACAACAGTATGCTATTTACTAATAACACTAAAGAAGTATTTTGGTACTTTTGTTGAAAGCTTATTTTTTACCGTTGGGTCTGTCTTACCCAGCCCGTCTGTTAGCGCAAATTTTTTTTGTCCGCCTGTTCTAGGGTTAGTAATGTAGTTTGAGGAAAGTGAAAGAGAGCATAATACTCAAAATTTAATGGAAATTAAATATTCCATTATTTGCTTTCTTAGAACTTCTTTTGTTCATACCATTGTCACCTTAATAACAGTTGGTGAACTTTGATTCTATATTGGATCACTGTGCTCAGAGAATGTTATAAAATGAGAGTAATAAGCAGAACAGTCACAAATATTTATTATTGCAGTTCTAGAATTTGGCCACTGTGTGACCATTATCAATGCTTTAAAAATGTCCTTTAAACACACACAACTTTTCAATAAAAATAATAAATATATATTTGCAACAAATTGCTGCTTGTCATTCACAACGGTTGATAATATAACCCCCCCCCCCGCCACACACACACACACACAAGTTAGATATTTGCAGGAGAATATAAAACTTGGTCCAGGTGGATTTCTGGTGGTCCTATCGCTGATAGTCAGGCTTTACCCAAAAGTGCAGGTTATGTTTCAAACTCGAACCCATATCATTTTGTGGTTATGTTATTTCCCTCTAGTTGCACCGGGGCATTTAAATGATTTAGAATGATATTAGAAATGTGGGTAATATTTACCACATATGAAGCAGTTGTCTTTATAATAACTGTTAAGGGGCAACAGTTTATAAATATGTTTAGGGTTTATTCGGATCTGATTAGCTAAATAATGTTGCTGGAGATACTAAATGCTGGGAGCCGAACGGTAGGTTCCTAGCTGTATGTTAGGATGAGTACACTAGTACAACAGTATTGAGATGACACGTTTATTCAACTGTGTACTAGATTCCTTGATGTAGGCACTAGCTCAGCAGGAGCTAGATCAGCAAGTGACATCTGTTTCACCCGCATTAGTACGCCGTCTCACTACAATGTCTGGGTGTTGAAGCAAAACAGCTGCGTAGACAGGAGGAAAGAAAGAACGCTCCACCTGGTTGTCTTTGCTTCAACACCCGGACGTTGCACCGAGATGGCTTGCTAATGTGGCTGATAGAGAGCCACTGGAGTCGGTTGCCATGGTGACAGTTGACCTCTTGATAACAGGGTTAGCACCAGAGTGCTAGCACGTCAGCAGCATCATTGGCCTTTAGGAAACCAACCAATGAAGACTGAGCTGGCCTCAAGCAGCGTTGTGAAGATGGTAGACAGCTGTTCACCATCTCCCCTGATGATGGTCAGTTTAAAGAGTATTGGTTGTCTCCAGACTCCGTTTCCTAGTTGGGACTAGTCTGTACTGATTTATCTGAGACATAAGCTGAATACATAGATGACTACTCTCCTTAGCATCTTCGATTCCAAAGACCAAGTGACTGCACTTCTAAAAGCGGCTTAAGCAATGTCGTATAGGACGGTTCGTAATGACCAAATGTGTCCTACTTTTGAGTGCGGCATTCACTCAATGAGCCCTTTAACCGCTGACGTATCCTTGGTGTTGTTCACTCTTGTGACAGAGTTATGTGTAGTTATGAAATATCTCCAAGCCGACAAGTATACCTTTCTCTGCTGGTCATCTGTCACGGTCAACAAGCTGCTGACTGTAGGCTTTTAACTCGCTGACACAGTGTCTACTATCATCACGAATGATAGGTGTTGCTTTTACGACAGAGACAGTGACCTGTTTTCCCAAGCTTGGCTGGCAATCGCTTGAGCAATCTAAGGTTTTAACAAGTACAATTTTAGATCGGGAATACAAGAATATTTTGTTCCTCTCAGTTGTGGGAGTATTGGGGATTTTTGTTTCCACCAATCAAGTAATGATCAATTTTGAAGTTTCGTGTGTCAGTATTTGCCACGGGAAATAATTGTTGCAACTTTGTGTACTTTGAAACCATCATTCCCAAGTGTCATTATGCATTCTAGTCCTCTTGAATTTACTGCTCCTCCTTCATCCAGATGATGCATTTCAAATATAATTTGTGGAGTTCCCCTGCAAATATCTCTGGTAGCTGATCATACTTCTTCCTTTTCTGCTGGTGAGGAAAACATAATATTTTGGAGAGGAAAAGTCAGGAACTTCATGATCTTGTGATTCATTTCAGAATTATCTTTCTGATGCATGCACTGCAAAGTTCTCATTGCTAGCCATTACTTCGGTCTCTGTCAACAGGACGTTAAACCCTAATCTTCCTTTCTTCCACTAAGGCTGCCAGATAGGTGTTGCATTATTCTTGTGTTACTTCAGAGGGAGTAATGTGTGGTAGGACATTACTCTTGCTGTAGTCTGTCTGTTTCAAGGTGTAGCAATTTCAGAAAAATATCAAACTTCTATGTAGATTATTGCTCATACAGTCTCTTTTTGTAGATATATTTTTTCTTTTTTTCCTAAATAATTGTTGCAACTGTTGTTGTTTCTGTTTGTACTGAAAGCCAACTTTTGAATGGGGTATTCAACTGATTTTTAGAAATCATCTTAAGTACACTGTTCAAAACAATTAGGGTATCAGTTGAAATATCTAGGTTCCGAAATATTGTCATTGGCAGAATGAACTAAAATGGTTTGATGTCTTCCTGTCAGTTATACAAAGCGGAATAGAATAACATTATAGCAACTGAGATAGTGGTAATAACAGAACATTGTGGTGAGTGGGTTGGTGTTGACTTGGGTTAACTCTACCAAATAAATTACACAAGTAATTGGTTTCAAATAGTGTAGTAAGCAGGTAGTACAATGTGACTTATCTGAAGGTATGGCATGGCGAGCCATAGGAAGGTTGGAAGTGGGACATACACAAAGGGAGGCAGCTGCAGCTATTGGAGTGTCCCAAAGTGTAATTTCCAGAATCTGGAGCAATTTCAGGCAACAGCAACCATTAAAGAAGGCAAGACCAAGGTTGTCCATGGGGAACATCAGCAAGAGATGACTGTTATCTCTGGTTAACAGCCCATCAAGACACTAGGTTGAGTGAAACTCAGCTGCAATGCACCCTCCAGGCAGCAGAATAGAACCTGCAATATCAACACAAACAGACTGAAGTCGCATTGGGAAATCTGGCCTCTACAGATGGAGGCCTACCGTGTGTGTCCCATTAAAACAACGGGGGAACATCAGGATTGGAGTCATAACAAATGGCACAGGGTTTTGTTCACTGATGAGTCAAAATTTTGTGTTCAGCTGGGCAATCATCGTTCGCTCATCTGGAGAGTATATGGCACTCAGAACAATCCTGCTTATGTGCAGTAAATTTCACCATATCATGGTGGTGGACAGATGGTGTTTGCAATAGGTCAGGATTGGCAGGCATATGGACCTCTCTGTTATTCAGAAAGGTGCTACAAATGCTCAGAGGTATAGAGAAGAGATCATTCGGTCTTTTGTTGTGCTCTATGCTGGTGTCATAGGAGATGGCTTCCTTCTGGTGGACAATAATGCTTGTCCCCACATAGCTGCTTTGGTGGACAACATGCTTGAAGATGAGGGAATTGAATAAGTCGGGTGGCTAGCTTATTCACCAGACCTAAACCCAAGTAGCTGATTGATAATCTTATACTGTCTATGCCCTGCAGGTGTGCAATTGTACTAGCCGGCCGCGGTGGCCGAGGTGACTGAGGCGCTCCAGTCACGGTCAGTACGGCCACTGCGGTCGGGGGTTCGAATCCCCCCTCGGGCATGGATATTTGTGCCGTCCTAGTTCGTAAGTAGTTCATAAGTAGTTTGTAAGTTTAGGGACTGATAACCCCATAGTTAAGTCCCGTAAGCTTAACAAACATTTTTTTTTTTTTTTGCAATTGTACTGTCCATCTGAAGTGATCACACCGTATAAGAGGGCAACAAGAGAGACTTTTTCACTATTACGGAAGCCCCAGGTGCCTCACTCTAAGTAAATGCATGTAAACCTTGAGAAAGGAATTGAGACGGCAAAATATTGTATCACACTCAAATTACAATTGTAACCAATATCTGAATAAAATGTTACCATTGGTGTATTGTGTATGATGGATCACCTAATTCCATGATTGTTTTGAGCAGTGTAGTTAGTTATGTCTTCTTATGTCCTTAACAAGCTTTTCTCTTCATGAAATTAAAATAATTAGAAAGCCTGTTAAAACACTCCATGTGATGCTTGTGACATCAATTGGGACAATTTAAAATTCACTAACAGTGATATATTGTTTGTACAGTCATGTTTCTGAAAATGGTTTACAAATATTGCATAGTATGACACTGTACCTCCCACACCCTAAAAGTGGATTGGAGCGGACTGTAAATATGGTTCTCCAGCAAGGATATGACTTCCTTAAATCCTGTCCTGAAATGAGATCCATCCTTCCTACTCCACCAAGAGTCTCTTTCCGCCGTCCACCTAACCTTTGTAACCTCCTAGTCCATCCCTATTAAATGCCAATACCACCTTTCCTACCCTCCGGCTCCTATCCATGTAACTGCTGCCATGGTAAAATCTGCCCCATGCATTCTCCCACCACCACTTATTCCAGTCCTGTAACCCGGAAGGTGCACACAATTAAAGGCAGAGCCACTTGCGACAGCACGCACATGATTTACCAGCTGATGTGCCTGCAATGTGAAGCCTTCTATGTGGGAATGACCAGTAACAAACTGTCCATTTGCATGAATGGACACGACAGATAGTGTTGGTAATGAGGATCACACTGTGCCTAAGCATACCTTGGTGCACGGCCAGCACATCTTGGCACAGTGTTTCACCATCCGGATTATATGGATACTTCCCAGTGACACCAACCTTTCATAACTCCAGAGATGGGAACTTGCCATTCAACATATTCTCTCTTCCCATTGTCCAACAGGTCTCAAGGATCATTAGTTTGAAATTCCTGTCCAACATTCTACAACATCTTTGCCTCCAATCTTTGGACAGAGCCTCTGCCTCGACTGGCATCTCTGTCCAACCTCTTTGCATTTTGCATAAGTCTGCCTTGGTGTATGTGTATGTGTATTGGGTGGGTGTGTTTGTTTACCTATCCTTTTTCCTCCAAGGTAAGACTTTCCTCTCCCGGGATTGGAATGACTCCTTTCCTTTTCCCTCTTTCCCTGCTCTTTCCGAAGAAGCAGCCTAAGGTTGCGAAAGCTCAGTTTTGTGTGTGTGTGTGTGTGTGTGTAGGCGAAGGAGCACAGGTAGTGATAGTAACATAAATAAAATGCACACACACACACACACACACACAAAGGCAGACATACGCAAAAGCTTTATGGTGGGAGGGGCATAGGGATGGATTTGAGGCATTCCAGAAAGTGGTTTGTGTCTTTGATGCCCTTTCCACCTGAAAGCTTCCTTGTCACCATAGATGCCCACATCCTTCTACACCAACATCCCCCGCACCCATGGTCTGTCAGCTCTGGAAAACTATCTTTCCCAGCACCCACCTGAAAGCTTCCAAAAAACCTCATTTTTTGTCACACTTGCTAATTTCATCCTCACTCATAATCACATTTGAGGGCCAGACCTAAAAATAAATCAGGGGGACAGCTATGGGTACCAAGATGGCCCCTTCCTATGCCAACCTCTTCATGGCCTGCATGGATGAGGCATTCCTTAAGACACAGAAGTTGCAACCCCTGGTTGGGTATAGATTCATGTGGTAAAGCAGTCAATAATCCGAAGATTGGTTTGAACACCACAGTGTGCACCTCAATTGCACACTACAAACCCGAAGGTCGCAGGTTCAAACCCCGCCAGGTTCTGGGATTTTTATCTGTCACTTTCCACTTCTTTCACCTCTGGCAGTATTGCCAGGCATGAAAGATTTCTGCGGAAATCCGCTTCCCCCCCCCCCTCACGTTTTTGGCCCTCTAGAGATTTTTTATAAAAATGTAATAAAATTTGTGTGTGTGTTTGTGGGGGGGGGGGTGGTTAACAGATTTGTATTTGCGGTAGGTTCGTTCCAGCAGCTGCCAGATTCCAGTGAACCGCGCATGCGCAGACCTCTTGCTGAAACTTGAAAACACCTCTGTGCGTGCGCAACTTGAATCTGGCAACTGGCAGCTGCTGCAACGAACCCACATTTGCTTACCGTGGTATGTTCAAGCATTTCAAACAAGGAGAATAACTAACGCTGCCTAGAAGACAATAACCTCCTTGATTTCAAACCATGGAGGTTAGTTTCAAACCTTGTCTTACAGGCTTGTGGTTTGTGCTATTGTCAGTGTGTGATTTAGTTGTTTACTGTGTTTTACAAGTGATAAAAGGAAATTAACGATATCCACGCACATGCGTATTGTGCTATTGTCAGTGTGTGATTTAGTTATTTACCCGGTGTTTACTAGTGATAAAAGGAAATTTATCTTTAACTCCGCAACGTGCTTTCCACCTAAACAATGAGACTTAGTTTCAATTTATATTTTGTTTAGCCGTTTTCTTTATACATTGTGATGTTAATATGAGAGGCTTACTTTGTAATTAGCAAAGAATTTGTATTTATCATCATAGCTTAATAATTAGACTTGGCTGTTTTGTGATGTCGGCACACTCAGTTGTACCGTTTCATTTAACTGCTTTTCGTATGTGAAGTATTTGAAGTGATGGCTCATATATTTTTATCGGCAAATGACGAACATAAAGCTTGGACATTTGATGCAGATGAAAAACACAAATTTAAATTTGGCTGGCTCCAGCTAACTGTGAAAGTTATTGTTTCAGATAAAGAGCTAGAAAGACAGTTATGTGAGTGTATAAAGAAAATTGAAATTAGCAGCAAGGTTATGTGCACTCTATGTACAGACACATTTGATTACGGAAAAAGAGGATTCACAGCAATACCTCACAAAGTTAAGAGTAAGAAATACGGTATGTTTCTAAAGAGCTTCTGAAATGAAACAATTACAATTTGCCTGCAAGTTTTTCCTGTGATAATTGGCCTTTAACAACCACAAATGTACTGACATCGTCAACCCCATCGCCACAAGCTCCTGTACAAGTAAATGTTCCATTATCTGATATGATTGCAAATATGCAGGCTCTTGTTCTCGGTGTAATGGCAGAAAATAATGTGCCATTTACAATGGCACCAGTGTTGGTAGACATGTCTAAATGTTTGGTATCTGATAAGAAAGCCTTAGCAAATCTTTCTACAGCACGCACTACTCTTCATATAAAATGAAGTTTGGGCTGGGTGAAACCTTTTTGAATGATACTATCGGTACCATGAAGGATGTTAAGTTTTCTTTAAATATTGATGAAGCCACAAGTAAAAATTGTATGGGAGTAATATCTATTTTGGTGAGTTATTCCCCACAGTTATGTAAAGTAGTAGTGGAACATTTAGCTTCTCTGGGTGTTGTTAAAGTTTCTTCGGATGCTCTTTTGCTGTAATTGATAGCACATTTGTAAAATGGATGATTCGTTGGGGCAATTTAATATCTATTCTGATGGATTCAGGTAGTGTAATGTGTGGATCGAAAAATGGATTAGAAAAGAGAATTCGTAAGAACAGAGCACCACATCTACTTCACATTGATGGAGATTCTTGTCATCACATGCACAATGCCTGTAAGAGATTCTGTGGTCCATTCGAGAAGTGGCTTGAAGGCTACATGTCTGATATTTACCATGATTTTAAGTGGTCAACAGATTTGCAAGAAAACTTAGCAGAAATTTGCATAGTCCTTGGAATAAAATATACAGGTGCATTACGTAGATGGTTATCCTGCTACGACGTTAGTCTGCATAATTTGAGACTCTTGGAAGCTTTGACTGTCTTCTATTATGCTTTTTTTACAGAGAGAGAGAGAAAGGTGAGTATGTAATTCAGTTTAATATCTGTGATTTATCTGAAGAAAGATATCATGCCTTCAGGAAGAGCAACAATTAAGAGTATTTGGAGAATACTTTCTGCAAAAAAGTTAACTGCTGATGGAAGGAATAGAAAAGAAAGGATAGTTACAAAACTATTTTATAACAGAGAAAATACACTGCTCATTATTAAATTTTACATAGCAGTCTTGCCTTTATTAAAAAAAAAACTGTGTGTCTGTTTCAGATGAGAGAACCGCTCATCCATGTTTTACATGAAAAACAAAAGCAACTATTTCTTGATTTTCTTTCATGTTTTATGAAACAGGAGCTTTTAACTGATAGGTCAACAGATAAGCTTATGAAGCTGGAGATGTCTTCAGAGTCTAACAGGCTTAACAAAAGGAATATCTATTTAGGAACAGGCATAGAATCGGTGATTTCAAAGGTCCAAAATAAAGTTTTTAGATAAAGCAGTGAATGCTTATGTCAGTTGTGCACAGTACATGCAGAAGACCTTGCTGATAAACAGTAGGCTGCTGAAATCATTTTCAGGTATTGATCCCACAGCTAGAGGTCATCATATTACTTTGAACAGGCTCAAACAGTTGCCTAAGTTGATACCAAATGTATTAAGTGAAGGTGATTTCCAAAAATATGCTCTCGAAGTTCATCAGTATCAAGTTGATTGGGAGATTAAGGCTCCTCAAGTAAGTGACAGAAAACCAGAAAGAATAGATATATGGTGGTCACATATATTTAATATGACTAAATATACAACATTACCAAAAATGGTGAAGGCTGTGTTGAGCTGCTTTCATGGAGCACAGATGGAAGGGGCATTTAGTATGATGAACAATATAATTAATGAAAAGTCTGGAAATATGAGTGTTGAAACCCATTCTGCAATTCAGGTTGTGAAGTATAAATTACTCAGTTCTGGAAAGTCGGCAATTGACTATTTCAAGAAAAATGACTATTTACATGAGCCTGTTGATCCTTCTTTATGCCGAAATTAAAAAAAAAATTCTTACAAATTGTATAAAGAGCAAACTGAGAGAAAGGAGTCTGAGGAACGAAAGAAGAAGAAACTAAATGCAAATTTGTCTGCTGTTGCCAGTGAGAGGAAATTCAAGGAAGATGCTGAAGAAACAGAAAGACAAGCTAGACAGTCACATGAGCGCAAGAGAAAACTGGAGCTTATGGTGAAAAAGATAAAAGTAGTATAAAACTACCCAGTGAAACTGTTTGTACATTTACAACTTTAGAGAACAATAAGTTACATTCTTGTTAGATATTAAAATGTATGTTGACTTTTGTACACAAAAACTATCCACAAGAACTTTATTTCAATATTCATCATTTATCTATGTTGAAAGAAACATTGAATAACTTTGACGTGAAATGTGTGTTGTTAGGCATGCAATGGATCATAAGAATCTATAAAATCAAGAGTTGTTTTGAAGACAAACTTCAGAATATGGTAGAACTAGAAACTTCAAGGTAAGATAACCGTACAATTTATGTTTTTCTTATATATGAGTCACTGGTCACTTTCATGTCTGTATTGCTCATGTGAAAAATACCGAGTAGCACCATGGTTCAGAACCCACATTAAACTGTAGGTCCCGCTATAACTGGCTGGTTAAGTCAGTTCGAAGGTTGGAGGAAGCAACAGGATACCACCTCCAAACAGGACCATGCCCAGTAAAGCACTGTGGTGTTCAAACCAATCTTCGGATTGTTGACTGCTTTACCTTTACCTTATCAGAAGTCTACTTACCAGGCGAAGGAGCACAGGCAGTGATAGTTACAAATAAACACATACACAAACACACACACACACACACACACACACACACACACACACACACACACACACAAACGCTAGCTTACGCAGCCTAGCTGCTTCGTCTCGTCAGGCAGAAGGGTAGGAGAGGGAAAAGGAAATGATGAGGGTTTAAGGGAGTGGGTAAGGAGTCATTCCAATCCTGGGACAGGAAAGACTTACCTTGGGGGAAAAAAAGAAGGGTAAACAAGTACACACACGCCCACACATTTACACAGACGCAAGTACACTTAAGCAGACATACTGTAGAAAGCAAGCTTCGTGTGTGTACTTGTTTACCCTTCTTTCTTTCCCCCAAGGTAAGTCTTTCCTGTCCCGGGATTGGAATGACTCCTTACCCACTCCCTTAAACCCCCATCATTTCCTTTTCCCTCTCCTTCCCTTCTACCTGACGAAGCCTGTGTAAGCTAGCGTTTGTGTGTGTGTGTGTGTGGTGTGTGTGTGTGTGTGTGTGTTTATTTGTAACTATCACTGCCTGGGATCCTTCGCCTGGTAAGTAGACTTCTATTTTGTTACATATATTTTTCCTGTTAGGAATTTTTTTTCCTCTATAATATATATATATATATATATATCCTCTTTGGCATGGCTCAGTACTACTACACAGTATCTCTGACTTCCACAATCATCAAACACTATCCTCATGACATAGTTCGTGAATTACCTTCCCCTTCCTTTGCTGTTCCTTGTTTCTTCCCTTCTCTCTTACCTGAAGACGGAACACAGTTCCGAAAGCTTGTTTTTTTTCCGTCCTTTTTTCTTTATGTGTGGAATTATTGGCAGTACAGCAAAAAGGTAAGTACTGGCCAGCCAATCTATCTGTTTTCAAAAATAATTTATCATCTCTGTGGAGAATTCTCATCATTAATCGAATATTTAATGGTTGCACCTACATTGAAATATTTGTCCTGTTATTTTTAATTTCTTTCGTCTCATAAGTTCTTATTTAATGTGATCAGTTTCTTCGTTCGGCGGGTGTACAGGGGACCTAAAGATAACAGGATTGCCACCCCTACTTTTATCTTGGCCTTTGAAGGCGATACGCTGCCTGAGAAGGTCAAGATAATGATATACTGGTGTGATGTGAAGCCATATGTCCCTTTCTCTTTGTGGTGTTTCCGGTGTTGGAAGTTCGGGCAGATGTTGTCCTGATGTACTTCCAGCCAAAACTGTAGGGAAAGTGGGTGGCCATCATACCCAGACACCCCATGTACAACACCTCCCATTTGCATAAATTGTGGGCAACATCATCCACCATGCTCGCCGAATTGCACTGTTTTACATCAGGAAAGGAAAATAATGGAAATAAAGACCCCGGACCAGCTCACTTTCTCTGAAGCACGTAAAAAGTATGAGCAGCTCCATCCTGTAAAGATGACAACATCTTTTGCCACAGTCACAGCGGCACCAGGTTCATTGAGATCAATGGTACCCCTCCTGAGACTTCTACTAGTGGATTGGAGGATCGCAGCCAGAGGCTGCAGGATCCTCCTGCCCCCAGTCGATGGGCTTCCTGATCGACATCGGGCCCTGAAACCACTTGTAAGGAGTCCTCCCAGCCCTTAAAACCAAAAGGGCAGCGAGAGGCTAAAAGGAAAAAGCCCAAGAAGGAGGACTCCTCGGTGACTTCAAAGTCACCAATCCCTACATCATCTGCCTCGGGAGATAAGGTGGAGATCTTATCTCCTGAAGATCTGGCCCTCACTAAGACACTTAAGCCAATGCTCCACAATTATGTAGGTTCCGCAACACCTAGCAGACCATAAATCTTTGGACTGATGATCATCTGTCCTACATCATGGCCTTCCAGCAAGGAGTTAATCAAATTCTTCAATGGAATTGGGGAGGGTTTTTCAAACGTCTAGCTGAGCTGCAGCAGTTGTGCCGATTCCCTGTGCGCTGTTTGGCATTACAGGAAACATGGTTTCCTGTCCAGCGGACCCCTGCCCATCGGGTCTGCTATAAAAACCGTCCCGTTTACAACAGTCTCTGGTGGTGCATTTACGTCCTTTCTATTGTCCCCAGTGCCCTTGTACCTATCCGCACAGCCTTTGAGGTGGTGGCTGTCAGAATCCAGGTAACTAGGGAACTTACCATCTGTTCTCTCTACCTCTCCCTGAATGAGGTCGTCTTCTCCGCTGACCCCACCGTTCCTCCTCCTGAGGGATTTCAATGTCCACCCCAAGAAGGTGGTCTCTCGCCATGGTAGGGATGTTGAGACTGTACTGGCCCAGCAGGATGTCTGTCTCTTAAACACAGGTGCACCCACGCACTTCAGTGTGGCACATGGCACGTACTCAGCTGTTAACCTCTCCATTTGCAGTCCAAGCCTTCTCCCCACTTTTACCTGGAAAGTACATGACGATCTATGTGGTAGTGACCACTTCCCCATTCTCCTTTGTGTGTCTCAGTTTCAACCTGCTTATCGCTTATCCCAATGGTCACTCAGCAGAGAAGATTGTCCGGCCTTCACCTTGACTGCTGTGTTAGCTGCTTTACTTCTCGCTGATATTGATATGGTGGTTCACCAAGTACCTGTGTCCATCGTTTCTGCCGCTGAGGCACGGTCACAAGTTCTTGTGGCTTCCTCAGACAGATGTCGGTGCCTTGGTGGAATCTAGAAATCACGGAGGCAATCCAGGAATGTCGGCGAGTTCTCCAGTGTCACTGATGTCACCCTTCAATAGAACACCTGATCGCCTATAAGCATCTCTGGGCTCGAGCTCGGCATCTAATCCAGCAGAGTAAGCAGGAGTCTTGGGAGCGGTACAGTGCGACCATAGGTTCTCGCACCTATCCATCTCAAATGTGGTTGCAAGTGTGACGCAAATTTGGAAACCGCCCACCATGTAGTATCACCTGTCTCCAATTGCAGGATACTCTATGCACTGATCCCACCACTATCGCAGAGCACATGACAGAACATTTCTAATATTGTTTTGGGATGGCAGCCTATAGCCCACAATTCCTCTCCCTTAAAGAGCGAGCTGAGAGGTGGATGTTATCATTCCATACGCGCTGCCAGGAGACATACAACACTTCATTTAGTGTGTGGGAGTTCGAAAGTGCCCTTGCTGGAATCCCTTATACGTCTCCTGGACCGGACTGCGTTCACAAACAGTTACTTCATCACCTGTCAGCGGAATCTCGACATCAACTACTCGTCTTGTTCAATCGTGTCTGGGCTGAAGGTCGTGTTCCATCACAATGGTGGGAAAGTATCATTGTCCCAGCGTTAAAACCTGGCGCCGATCCGCAGGTGGCAAATAGTTACCGCCCAATTAGCCTCACACAACTTAAGATGAAAAAAAATCACATTATTGATTCCACAAAACAACATTTTAAATTAAAATACTTAAGTTTTGAAAATAAAAATATTCACCCTTTAAACACAATAAATTAAGAGGAAATCAATGTAAAAATAAAAGATGATATTCGTGAAAATAACCCAAAGAACAAGTATAAACACCAGAATAATATAAACCATGTTGAGATTAAGAATACATATACAATGTTTAAACAGCTCTAAAAAAGATTTAAAAAATTAATAATATCATATAAGAAGATCAGAAATAATTCTATTTAATAATCTAAACTCACCTAAAAGATTTAAAGATGGAGGAGAAGCCATATTTGAAGATGTTAAAACAAATCACCAAATAGATATTCTAGGTATTAAATTAATTATACCCTTATTAATTAATAATCTTTGGTTACCTAGATACTCATAAATACTACTTGATAAACAAAATAAACCAGAAGAACATAAACCGTGAAAACTATTAAAGAGAATCTATACATCCTCATCAATTTATAGTTATCAAACCACAAATTACTAATCTCGTATGAGCAACAGAAGAATAAGTAATTAAAGACTTTAAATCAACCTGATGAAAACAAACAAATCTAATAATATCACCTACAAATAATCTTAAAGACAAAAAAGTAATTGAACCTTAAACCCAAACAAGAAATAATGTTTATTAAAGTATTAAATGAAAAATACCATAACCACCCAACTTTAACAAAATACCTGCCAAAATCATGCTGCCAGACATGGGAGCTTCAACATGAGCCTTAGGAACTCAAAGATGAAAATAATAATAATAAAAATTGGCATTTTAACTAAAAAATCAAAAATAGAAAAAAACATAAAACAAAAAATAGAAACAACCAAAATCAAATAATAAAGGATAATAAAGAGTATTAAATACCGTAAACTGGGCCAACTTTGGCCCTTTGGGGCAACTTTGTCCCACATAAAGGAAAAAGTTTAATAATTTTCCTCCAGAGATTATGCTGAAGTAGTTGGAAAGCCAGTTGTTGCATAGTCTTTGCTAGTCTTTATAGTCTCTGTCTAAGTTGGTCACACTGGTTTTTACCTCTGTTTCTATGTAGTGGAGCATCTTTACATGAGACTGAACTCTTTGGTTATTATAACTATTGTAACAACTTTCTTGACTGTGGATCAAAATTGCACCTTTAAAATTCAAGTAAGTAGCAGATTGTTTATGTTATTTAATATAAAACAAAATTATACCACTAATTGTATTTAATTCCTATGTAACTTCTTACAAAATTTCGAAATTATGCTTGGTGTTATAATATAGGTTATATAGGACAACTTTGTCCCGGGCCAAAGTTGCCCCAGTATCAGTTAAATACACTTACTCGTGTAATTATTCTATGCACTATACTGATGGTTTTAGTCTTCACATTATATTTTATTTATTTATTTTCTTTTTGTGTACCAGTAGGCCTACATCAGACATGCTTAATCCAAGGAAGGGAAATAGAAGAAAAATTGGAAGCTGGAGGTACAAAGACTATGATGATGATACTTCACAGAAGTGTTTGAATGATATAAAGGAAGGTAGATTATCTCAGAGGGAGGCAGAAAAGTTCGGGATTATCTCCCGCAGCACAATTAAAAACAAGCTGAAAAATTTACACACCAAAACTCCAGGCAGGCAACCAGTGTTGTCAGTGGAAGAAGAAAGAGTAATCATTGAACACTTGTAGGTTTTGTGTGATTTTGGGTTTCCTATTACAGAATATGCTCTAAGATGTGTTGTCAAAGTATATTTAGAAAAGTTGGGCAGACATGTTAAAGAATTCCGTGATAATCTACCAGGTTATGACTGGGGAAGATACTTTCTTCAGCGTCATCCTGAACTGTCAACTCATATGTCGTCCAACATCAAACGAGATCGGGCTACAGTATCTAAGGAGACTCTGATGTCATATTTTTCAAATTTAGAAAAGAGTGTTGATGGTATTCCACCTGAAAATATGTGGAATTATGATGAAACTAACCTAACAAATGATCTAGGTAGCAGAAAAGTTTTGTCAAGACAAGGAATGAGACATGTCGAACAAATAATGGATTCATCAAAAACATCAACATCAATTATGATTTGTGGTAAAGTATTGGGAGAATTACTACCACCTTAAATTGTATACAATGCACAGAAGCTCTGGAACACATGGGTGGAAGGTGGTCCTCATGGTGCCCGCTATAATCAGTCAAAGAGTGGGTGGTTTGACTCCATATCATTTGAAGACTGGTTTCTTAGTCTTGTGCTTCCTAGGCTGAAAAAACAACATGGAAAAAAGTTGTTGATAGGAGATAATTTATCAAGTCACATTAGCATGGAAGTGCTTGCAGCCTGTAAAGAAAACTCCATTGTTTTTGTTTGCCTGCCACCGAACTCCACACATTTAACTCAACCGCTGGATGTGGCATTCTTCCACCCCATGAAGACAGCATGGAGGGAAATTCTGTATGAATGGCGCAAAACTGCAAGTGGAGAAAAATTCAAGACCGTGCCTAAAGATGTTTTTCCAAGATTACTTAAGAAGCTAATGACAGAATCTCTTCAAGGCAAAGAAGAAAACATGGTTGCAGGTTTTAGAGCTTGTGGCATTTATCCTTTAGATGCAAATCCAGTCCTCAAAAGGCTGCCTGGTGCTGAAGGGTCTGTGAATAGTGAATGCATCAGTGAAGCATTTCTTGAGTCAGTAATTAGTAAGAGAGGAAATGGGACACCTGTTGTAAACACAAAAAGAAAATTGTTAAATGTGGAGCCTGGAAAAGGAATCACCCCTACAGACTTGCAAGTAGAAATGCTTGACTCGTCTGTAAGAGACAAGAAGAGGAAAGTGGGAAGGCCAAGAAAAAATTACTGGTGTGTCAGCTCCTCTAGTGATGAGTCAGACTTGAGTGTTGATGATAGCACAAGTGGTGACTTGGAAAACGGTGACACTAATGACATCTCTACTCAAGAAGAGGATGGCACATGGAAAGAAGACCTGCAAGAAAAGAACTACATTGCAGTCAGTTACAATGGGCAACTCTACCCTGGCAAAATTGTTGGATTTGTAACAGAAGATGGAACCAAGAAGGTTAAAGTGATGTGCATGGAAAATACTATGAAATTTTGGAAGTGGCCAGCAGAAGGAAAAGAGGATGTAATGAGATATGATTTTTCAGATATAAAAATGAAAATAAGGGAGCCCAGTCTTAATAGGAGAGGGTATTACTCTGTTTTGGAACTGACTAACTTCATTTTTTATTGATTTGGTAAATATATTTTCCCTGGCTGTGTTCAACTTCTGTGTGTGACAATTTCATTCAATAAAATTTGCAGTAAAATAGCAAATCTATAATTAACTGCCTTTATTCTGCCTTGATTTATCTTACAGAATCTACATTGCCATTATTCCTTGATCACTTACGTACAATATTGATCAATGTTGATCAAAATACATAAACAAAACAGTAAACTGTAAATGGGGTAAAGTTGTCGGTATCAGCGTAATTTGAGCTGATCGACTATATAAAATAAATAAATTCGACGCGAGAGGTTTACTGGTAACACAACTCTTTATTAGACAACAGAAGGTACTGACTGAAAAACAAAAGTAGTCAGAGAGTAAACTGCAGAGAGAGTAACATAAAAAAAGAGTATACATCGCGTATGAAATATACTAGAAGACGTAAAAATATACAGCGCTCCTGGCGGCTGGACGCTGAACTACGATTAACAGCCGCGATTCATTTATTACACCCGCGATAGTAGCGTGCCTCTGGTGGCCGGTACGGAACTAATTATAAACGCGGTTCACTTAATTCAGTCGCTACACTGCACTGCACTTTCAACACTGAACTTCGCGCTGACGCATGGCGGCTGGCAAAACAGAGTGCCACATCAGCCCCCCGGGCGGAAGCGGAGCGTGGTATCGATGAATCGTGCTGGAAAGTGTACCCGTCGACCACAGCGAGTTGTCCGTGTCGGAGGCTGTTCCGTGGGTGGCGGCGGTGGTGTTGGTTGTGCATCTTGTTCAGCCAGGTTCTGATATCTCCGTTGATTAGCGGTCGGGTATGACTCTTGAAACACGTACGCAGGCTTCACTCTGTTTAGAGAAACAGTTGTTGCTTTGCCGTTCACCAATATGTCCATTGTCTGCATACTTCTCCGTACCACGCGGTATGGGCCAGTGTACGGAGGTTGTAGTGGTGGTTTCACGCCGTCGGTGCGAAGCATAACATGGGAGTACTGATCTAGGTCCTGATGAACATAACAAGGCGGTGTGCCATGTCGTGAAGCCTTTGGAGGACGAATCTGTGCGATATGGTTTCGCAGGCTGGTCTTGTGTCGATTTTTGCAGTGTATTGACGTCGAAGAATTCACCAGGCAGACGCAATGTTTCTCCATATACTAATTCCGCAGCCGATGAATCGATGTCCGGTTTATAAGTTGTTCGAAGGCCCAGTAACACCATTGGTAGAGCTGAAGTCCATGTGTTGTCATGGCACATGAGTGCTGCTTTTAAAGAACGGTGCCGGCGTTCGATCATGCCATTACTAGTGGGATGGTAGCTAGTGGTTCTGTGGTGTACATATCCGCAAAACTTGGCCAGCTGAGCGAACAGATCAGACTCAAACTGTCGCCCACGGTCAGTGGTGATATGTTGAGGGCATCCAAACCTTGCTAACCACGCTGACGCGAATGCAGAGGCTAACGTTTCAGCTGTTATATTGTCAATGGGAACTGCCTCTGGCCAGCGAGTAAAACGATCGATCATAGTTAAAAGGTAACGTTGACTGTTCGATGGCGGAAGTGGTCCAACAACGTCCAAATGAACGTGGGCGAAACGTACAGTTGCGTCTGGAAAGTCACCGATAGGGGCATGCACATGGCGAGACACTTTACACTTTTGGCACTGCAAACATGTTCTTGTCCATTCTTTACAGTCTTTCTGCATGGCTGGCCACACGAAACGCTGGGACACGAGTCGAGAAGTGGAACGAATTCCTGGGTGGCACAAGTTGTGAACACTGTCGAAAGCTTGTCTTCTGAACGCTACAGGAAGAAATGGGCGGGGTCTTCCGCGTGAGACGTCACAGTAGAGCTTGGCGTCTTCTCCAGGAACGTCGACGAGCTGCAACTGTAGTCCTGAAGCGTCATTGTCGATGAACGTGCGGAGTTCCGCATCCTCTTGCTGTGCTCGGGCCAGTGCAGGAAAGTCGATAGGGCTTGTTACACTGTTGACACGAGACAAACAGTCAGCCACTACATTGTTGATACCCGAAATATGTTTTACGTCTGTCGTGAACTGGGCTATAAACTGCAAATGGTTGAATTGCCGAGGAGAGCAGTTGATACTATTCCGTTTGAATGAAAATGTCAGCGGTTTATGGTCCGTATATATCGTGAACACACGCGCTTCGACTTGAGGGCGGAAGTATTTAACCGCTTCATACATGGCCAGGAGCTCGCGGTCGTAAGCACTCCACTTTCTCTGTGATGGTGACAGTTTCTTTGAGAAGTATGCTAGTGGCTGCCAGGCGTTGTCCGACCATTGTTGCAGCGCCGCGCCTATAGCTGTCTGTGACGCGACCACGACTATTGCTAACGGTGCTTCGAGGTTGGGGTGAGCTAGAAGTGTTCTTCTGCTATGCTCTGTTTAGCAGCTTCGAACGCTGCACACATAGTCTCAGTCCAGTGTACAGTCGAACTGCCTTTCCTCTTAGGACCAGTTAGTGCCGCATTCAGTGGTTCTTGTAATTCAGCTGCACGAGGTAGGGGTCGACGGTAGAAGTTGAGCATTCCTAAGAATCGACGCAGTTCCTTGATTGTGGTTGGCCTAGGTAATTGCAGAATAGCTTCGACCTTCTCTGGTAAAGGTAAAGAACCCGCAGCTGAAATTTTGTGTCCAAGAAAGGTCACTTCGGATCGTCCGAAAACGCACTTGGCAACGTTTAACACAACTCCGTAATGTTCTAGGCGTTTGAACACTTCCTGCAGATGTTGTCGGTGTTGTTGTTCTGTCTCAGAGAAAATGAGCACATCATCCAGATAAGCAAAACAGAACGGAAGCCCTTGTAGGACTGAGTCAATAAATCTTTGCCAAGTCTGTGCTGTGTTGCGCAATCCAAAGGTCATATACATACTTTCAAACAGGCCGAAAGGTGTTATTATTGCTGTCTTAGGAATGTCCTCCTTAGCCACTGGCATCTGAGTATAAGCCTTTGCACAGTCTAAGACGCTGAATACCGTTGCACCATGTAAAGCACAGTTATAGTCTCTTAATAATGGTACAGGTTATCGGTCCGGCACTGTTCTCAAGTTCAATGCACGATAGTCTCCGCAGGGGCGCCAAGATCCACCTTTCTTTGGCACTAGATGTAAGGCGGAGGACCACGGACTGTTCGACGGCCTGATAATACCTTCTTGCAGCAAGGTATCGAATTCGGCCTTAACAATGGCGAGACGGTCTGACGCTAAACGTCTTGGTCGGCATGACACTGGCGGTCCCTCCGTCATCTTGATGTGATGCACTGTATTGTGATGGATCTGTTTAGGTGCTCCGGATGGCCTGGTCAAACTCGGAAACTGACTTAAAAGTGAAGAATATTCGCTCTCAGGTGCCTGTACGAGGTTTGCACTATGGATGGTTGCACTGCGGTGAAAACCAGTGACAGTTAAACCAGTGACGCTGTCCACAAGTCGGGCGTTTGCCACGTCTGGCAAGAGTTTGTAATGCGCCAGGAGATCTGCTCCGATGATAGCTTCTGTAACGTCTGCAACAGTAAAATTCCATTTGAAAGGACGGCGTAAACCCAAGTTCAGCTCCATCTGCTGGGTACCATAAGTCGCAATCGTTGAATTGTTGGCAGCCGTTAGACAGAAGGCGGTTGAAAGCCTGTAACGATGTAGCGAAGACAGCGGCAGGATACTGAGGTCTGATCCGGTGTCCACTAGAAATTTCAGGCCAGAAGCTCTGTCACTGATGAACAGGCGCCTGGATGGTGACGGGCAGTCGGCTGCGCCTACGATCGACCGCCGCCAGCGTTTGGGTACAAACACGGTGACATACACTTTCGCGCGTTCTCGCCGAATCTGCGGTGGTACCAACACACAGGCTGTTGCTCACCTTGTGGATTTTTGATGCGGCTCAAAGACTGGCTTCTTGAACGTCTGCGGTAACGTCTGCTGCTGTTTCCTGTGCCGCTTTGCAATAATGCACTAACTTGACCACATAACATGTCTACTTTTGCGGCGAGCTTTTCATAATCTCCTCGCGCTGCAGCCGCTGTACTGCTGCCTTGTGCCGCAACTGCATTAATCTGGGCAGGCGCTATAGCTTCCTGTATGCGGTCTGCTAACTCCGCCACGGCGGCCAATGACATGTTAGTTTGCGATGCCACTATAGCCTTTATTTGCGGCGGTAATCTACTGCTCCACAGCGTGCGTAATAAATTGTAAGGCACGATGACTGTATCTACCTTACTGCGTAGATGCCGCAGATATTGCGACGGCTTGCGATCTCCAATCTCTTCCTGCGTAAGGACTTGATGAATCCGATCTTCTTATGAGGCTGCGACTCTCCGTATTAATTCAGCCTTGAGTCTTCGGTAGGAATCTTCCGCCGGAGGTGCGGTGATGATGTCTTGCACCTCAGCCGCAAAACGGTGTTCCAACTGGCTAACTACGAGTGCGAACTTGGTGCTATCTGCCGTAATTCCCGCACAGGAGAAACTTGCTTCCACCTGCGCAAACCATAAGACTGGATTATCAGCCCAAAATGGTGGCAAGCGGACCGCTAGCCTTGATACTGCACGATCTTCTGCCATCTCCATAAAAAGTCAGTAGCAGTTCGGTTCTTCCGGCTCGCGAATCACGTCGGGGTCATCAGTTGTCGGTATCAGCGTAATTTGAGCTGATCGACTATATAAAATAAATAAATTCGACGCAAGAGGTTTACTGGTAACACAACTCTTTATTAGACAACAGAAGGTACTGACTGAAAAACAAAAGTTGTCAGAAAGTAAATTGCCGAGAGAGTAACATAAAAAATCATAGAGCATACATCGCGTATGGAATATACTAGAAGACGTAAAAATATACAGCGCTCCTGGCAGCTGGACACTGAACTACGATTAACAGCCGCGATTCATTTATTACACCCGCGATAGTAGCATGCCTCTGGTGGCCGGTACGGAACTAATTATAAACGCGGTTCACTTAATTCAGTCGCTACACTGCACTGCACTTTCAACACTGAACTTCCCGCTGACGCGTGGCGGCTGGCAAAACAGAGCGCCACAAAGTTGTCCTTCAATGGGGCAACATTAACCCACTTAGGAAAACGGTTTTGTGAGTACATGTGCATACAGAGTGCATGATTTATCATTATTGTTTACAAAAAAAAATTCTCACTTATATAACAGAATTTTTTTGCATTTTTGTAAGAAAAAATGAAGGACATAATAAAGTTTAATCCCAAAAAATGGAAAAATGTGGGACAAAGTTGGCCCAGTTTACGGTACATCATTAATCTTAAATAAAACCAATAATGAAGGTAATCTAGCAACTAAAGTATAAAAAATTACATAAATACCAGCCTGCAAACACTCAGGTTGATAATCTCAACCCAAAATCAAAAACAAAGAAGGTATGAATCTAGAGTCAAAGAAAATATAAAAAGAAAACAAATTTGAACTAGAAAAAGAGCAAAATAACATAATCAATAATAATAAAACAAAGAAATAAAAATTTAGAATGATAAGAAAAAATAAATTGATCTTCTTGCAGTAATTATTAAACAACAAACCCAAAAACTTAATAAAAGTAATATAAAAGAATAAAAATCAACACCAAAATAAAAACCAACTATTCTTAAATCCAAATATGAATATATCAAAACCATAAAAACAAAACCTAATAATTCATTAAGGAATGAATTAATTATCAATATTTAGTTAATAAACAGATAGGGATAAAAACAATTATAAATAAATACCTTAACATAATCACAAAACAAGACTTAAAAAATCATTACCATGAGAGTGAATTATTGAAACTAAAATAGAAAGACCCAAAGCACCTTCACAAACAAAAAACAAAAAAACAGGAAAAAATAATCACAATTAAACTCAACAAGAAAAATAACACTTAATATAAACAAAGAAGAATATATTCTAACCTTAATAAAACTACCAATAAGTGTTTAAGTTTTGAACAAAAAACATAAACACCAGGGAAATAATTTGATAAACAAGTAAACAATCCAAATATAGACATTAGTTTTAATAGTTTAAAAAAACATTGGTCTTACAAACCAAAATTATGAAAATACTTTTAAAACTTCCAGGGCAGAAAAATATTTCCATAATTGATCCCCAAAATCAATATTTTTATAAACTAACCCTTGAAATGATAAAAACAATAATTATAAGATCATCAAACTTAGTACACATTAACTTCATAAAAATAAACCACCCCATATTAATTACAATAAACATTATTTTCAAACCCTATTTATTAGAATAATAACAGGAACATTAATAGAAATATTCTTATTATTATACATTCTTCTATTAACATTTCTTGGTGGTATAATAGTACTATTCATTTACATCACAAGAATTGCATCAAATGACATATTTAAAATTAAATTCAATAGAATCATTTACATTGTGTATATAATAATTATCTTATCAATCATATTACTAGCTTTCTCAGTACCAAATACAACGTAAATGTGCCAAGTTGTGCCGGGAGACTGACAAATAAATATCGTGTAACTAACAGACTCTGCCATAAATAATTAGACAATTCCGCGTATCTGCCATAATTAAGCTTTATTAAGTGGGTATATTTTGTTTCACATTTTGATTTGATCCGATATTTCCTTGTAGTGCTACGATGCAAATTTAGTGCCCCTGTGAAATGTATTAGGCATTTTAGATGGTTTTTTGTTTCTGGTGAAAAATTCTTATTTTGCTACTTATGCAGTACTGTTTCTTCACCAACGATGTGCTGACTAAGAGAAGGTTGGGACACATTCTGAAATATCAAGGAATCATCAACTTACCATTAGAAGGAAGTGTGTGTGGTAAAAATCTTAGAGAGAGACCGAGGGAGGAATACTGTAAGCAGATTCAAAAGGATGTGGGTTGCCATACATATTCTTAGATGAAGAGCCTTGCACAGGACAGCGTAGCATGGAGAGTTGCATCAAACCAGTTTGCAGACTGAACACCACACCAACAATAACACAACAGTGTTTGTAATTCAAATTATAAAAAGAATAAATATGCTTTCTGTTAACTGTTCTATTTTCTAGAATAAACCTCATGTTCCACTCTTGGTAAAATTTTACTTATGGCAGTGTAATGTGCTGATGTTGGCAGTGACCATTTAAGACTCTCTGAAAACTCAATCACATAGAATGAGGGGGCATAATCCTGTGTTTTCACCATGAAATAATTAATGCTGTTCCACCAGGAAAGTTAACAGATTCCAGATTCTTGCATGCAACCTTGTTAGGTAAACATTTCAATGCCAAAATTAGCACACTTCACTGCTGCTGCAACAATTAAAATGTAACCAAACTCTCTATCATTACAACATGAATAGCAGTATGAAAAACGTACAAATATATCCTTCAGTCAGTTGTACTCAGATTTTCAACAGAGTTGGTGCAATAATAAATGTTTTACTTGTCTTGTCCAGATTAACACATTCCATCAAAATTATCAAAACCTATTTTATGATGTTCAATTCGAATAAGAATCTGTAATGCCAACCTCCACATAGGCCCCAATCCAATAACGTACCTGAATTACATTTGCTTTATCTGAATATAAAATTTAGAAATACGGTATTACTTGCTGATTTAACATTAATTTTAGAAGCTATTCATTTTGTGTAGTGGCTTGTGTATGAAGTATCTCTACTGGGAAACTTAATGGCTGCTGTCTTGGGGTGAAATATGATTCACTTCACGTTAGGCCTGCTACAACTTTATATATTATTCGAACTATGGATTAAAAGAGTGGGGAAACACCCAAAAACCTGAAAGGAATATTATCATGCCTGTGTTATTAATGGCACTCTTCTCTTATTGAAATTTTGCAGAATTGTCAGGATAGTGTCAACTGATGTGACAGATACTAAGTTGCAGGCCTCTCCAAATCAGAAGAATAAGTGTAATATTTGTAGGAATAATTACTTCTGCATATAAATCTGTCATTAACCAATAAGGATGAACAACAGGAAATTATCAAACTAGCACAAGGAGCAACCCCTTTTAGAATGACTTCCATAAATTCAGAATAATTCTCTCCCCCCCAACATTTATTTATTTATTTTGTGCAAATGGAAAAAATGAGTTTATTACACGTATACTAAAGGAACTTCAGGACTTGTAACATTTCATGTCCCCTGTAGTGATAAAGTCACTTTCTACACCTTCAAAATATGATCAGCACTGGAAAGTTTTCTGAAAATTACGTAGTGACATGTTCTGTAAGGTATGCTGTCAAACTGCAGTGTATGTTTACATTGTAACTCTCTATGTATGCTTCTAAGTGATCCATCGCTATTAAAAGTCTGTACATGTTTCATCATTTCTACTTAGACATCATCACTACTTAAATAATTTCTCGCACTTTATTTCGCCTGTAAACAACTGTGGTCTGCTTTGTTTGAAAGATGATCTTACGAACTACACTAATTTAGAGGTTCACTTATAGGGTAATTTGTCGACTTCTGCAGCATTTCACACAGGTGTTTCGAATGACAATGGAATGATTACTTAAATCGATGAGAAAATGTCATGGTTAGCTTGTCAAATGATGAGAAAATGTCATGGTTAGCTGGTCAAACATGCCTAGATCACACTTTATAACAGAAATTACACAGCAGAAGCACACCATATTTGCACTAGATGTGAAGTAGGCTATAGCGGTGTTTTACATGTACCAGGAACATTAAATGACTTTATCTCATGAAGGTAGGGCTAGGAAAATGATACTCATGTGCAGGATTTCCTGATGCAGCAGAGAACTCAATACAGTATCAAACTGTTCGAACACTCAGATAACAAATGGCTGGCACTGCCAAGGAGGTAGTAGTTGATGTTTTCATGGGTCAAAGCCTATCGGTGGTATCCTGGTCTTCAGTTATGCCCAGTTTTGGACATTTCCCATCTGTCACATTGCCTGTCTTATCTGTCACATAAAGCTTAATGTTTCCGAAACCTTAAATTTACTAACAATCAAGTTATAGTAGGCAACAACTTTTTGTACAGCTTGTAATTACATTTCATTATTGTTTGTGTTTATTTTTTTAGAATGCGGAGAACAGACCACCAACACAGCAGCAGATTGTTGTAGTAAGTACTGCTGGAGCTGACACTCAGGTCTTCTATTCTGCTGGCTACAGCTCTCTTTGCATTGGTGAAACATCAGGTGATGAGTCTGTATTAGTGAGGAGCGTCAAGAGAAATGTGAGTGACCTCTCTTCAAAAAATGAAGTACTCGGGAAAAAAATAAAGGTTCTTCAACAGTCAAAGAGGCGGCTCAAGAAGAAGGTTTCATCTATGAGTGTTGTGATTGATGAATTGAGGAAAAACAATCTTGTGTTTGAAAGTGGCCTTAGAATTCTAGAAAACATACCGTGAATGAACAAATTCTTGTTGCAGAGACAAGCTGCAAAAGCTAATTGCAAAAGTCTGCCCAAAGCATACAAGCTGGAACTACGTGCATTTGCCCTCACCTTACATTTTTATTCGCCGACAGCGTATAATTATGTAAGACGATCCTTCAATACCTGTCTCCCACATCCCAGAACTTTGGCAAGATGGTATCAGTGTGTGGGTGGGGAATGAGGATTTACCATGGAGGTCTTTGACTTAATTAGGGAAAGATCTCGGGGATCTGATAATGTCACTCTTTGTAGCCTAATAGTTGATGGAATTGCTATTAGGCAACACATAGAGTTTGATGGTGAACATTACTATGGCTATGTGAATATGAGATCCTCTATTGCCACGGACAGTTTACCTGTGGCTAAAGAGGCATTTGTCCTTATGCTTGTGGCGATTAATGGCTCCTGGAAACTTCCAGTGGGTTACTTTCTGACTTCTGGGATAACTGGAGAGCAGAAAGCAAACCTTATCCAGCAATGCATAGGCCTTGCCAGCGCCAGTGGTGTTAGGGTAGTGTGCCTGTGTTGCGATGGTTGTGCCTCAAATTTGGCCATGGCAAAATGCTTGGGATGCCGTCTTGACCCTCGTACTCTTAAAACAACCTTTTTTGTTGAAGGTGTGAGCTGTGAAGTGGCATTTCATCTAGATCCTCATATGTTAAAACTGGTTAGGAACACTCTAGGCGAGAAAAAAAAACCATTTGGGATGATCAAGGTGAAGTAATTTCTTGGTATCTTTTTGAGTTGCTTAATAAGGTGCAGATAAGAGAAGGACTGCATATAGGGAACAGAATAACAAACAGTCACATTAATTTTGTACAGAATAAGATGAAAGTCAGGTTAGCAGCCCAACTTCTCAGTGATTCTGTGCCAGATGCAATGCAATATTGCAATGACATGAATACACCTGGTTTTGATGATGCATCTGCAACAGTCAGGTTTATTCGGATTTTCAATCGCCTTTTTGATGTACTGAATTCCAGGAACCTTTTCCAAACTCAGTGGAAGCAGCCATTGAGGTTGCATAACTTTATAGCGGTCGAAAGGTTTTTATTGGATGCAGCAGACTACATCAGAGCACTTACTCTGTCACCAGTAGTTTCTGGAACAAAACTTGTAGATTGCAATAGGAAGACTGGCTTTGTAGGTTTTCTGGTATGTATTTCTAGTGTTTTACATCTTTATAGAAAGCTAGTTGAACCTCAGACTGCATCCTTACTGAAATTCGTGCCCCATATAAGTGCTCACAAGATCACCTGGAAATGTTTTTCAGTGCCATACGCAGTCATGGTGGGTGGAATAACAACCCAACGGCACGTCAGTTCATGTCTGCCTACAAAAGACTTTTAGTGCACAATGAGGTTAGGGAGTCTGAGAAAGGCAATTGTGTACCTACTTGACTTGTGTACTAGAAGACATACCCATTATGACTTACAACGGACAGAGCATTGAAGAACACATAAATTTCACTGCTGGGTGTTCACAATTGGCAGACACAGAAAGCCACTTGGTGACTCATGATCATGACTGTGTTGATGCCGGTGTATTTCTCACTGAGGTGGGAGCACATATTGTTGTGTACATTGCAGAATTTGTTGTTCGCCACCTAGAAAGGTTATTGAAATGTGTCATGCCTATCAGTGTTGCGAAGGGATGGCAGCCACACTTTTTATGCACTAATACATAAAAAATTAAAAAAAACCAGAGGTGGTTTAGTTCTGCCATCAAATGATGATGTGGACATTTGTCTATCTGCAGAAAAGACATTCAGGAAATACTCTGCAGGAAACTGGAAAATCGAGAAGTGTACTTTCTCTAAGTGCATGTCAAAAGTGCTTGGCACTTTTTTGTTCAGACCTGTATTCGTTGATTTGTCTGATCACATGAAAGATCAGGATCCATTGGACAATCACTTACTGTTGTTGATCAAGGCTGTTGCCAAGAAGTACCTACTGATACGGCATAAACATTCAGCAAAATGTGTCAGTGATGGTTTACACACAAAGAAATTGGGAGCAGAGTACACGAAAGTTGTGATTTTCAAGGGTCAGTAATACTGACTTTGTGTGTGTCTGTGTGTGTGTGTGTGTGTGAGTGTGTGTGTATGTGTGTGTGTGTACCAGCTATGTCTTATACATTTATTGGCCTGATTTATTTGACCACCTAGCATGTCAGTGTAATTTTTGTGACTATTGTTAAGTGTTCGTGGAAATATTGAAATGGCCCCTGTTTTGAAGGCAGTAATCTGTCACATAAACATAGCATTTAAGTAATGTGTAGCTTATATTTCAATACTTTGTATCCATTGTTCAATATTTGTATGTTGTATAGATTTGCCACTTTTACACATTGTGGCTTGTAGATTATCTTCTCTTGTTCTGTTTCATGCTGCCGTAACATGCATTTTTCTTTATTATAACCTAGTTTAAGTTGTAAGTTATTTACTATTAAGAAGTGTTTGTATTTCAATGTGTATGCTCATTCATATTTGTTGTTTCTCATTGTGCTGTACAAATTTTTGTGTGGAGTTATGCACAATTACTCTTGTTTATCATTGCCTGTAAAGTTATCCTTGATTTGTGTATGCAACATGGTTTATAGGCCTCCTGGGGAACTCGCCATACAAAATAAAGAGTAACACATCAAACTTGGTACCTCTATAGTAATGTGGAAACCCAAGCACTGTCAATAAAGATAATAATTCACTGTGTGCCTGTTTATTTTGATTCCTTTATCCTGTTACTTCATGGTAATTTAATAGAAATGCCCAGTTGCTTATTCAGAAATTAACTGGACTATGTGCCCAGCTATATCTAATAACTCTATTACTTGTCACAAGTAAAGTATGAGTATTCAAGAAAGCCCCCAATCTATTGTGACAAAATAAATCACTTGGTGAATGGTGGACATAACTGAATGTTGGGCAATTTCCAAGAATGTTTGCAATTACAATTTGAATTTTAAAATTCTTGAATATCCCTCTCCAGATCGCTTATATTTTCTAAAACATTACTGGTTTCGGGACAGCTGCCCATCTTCAGATCAAAATTTTGAAGTTACAGAGTAACCTAAAACAACCTAAAACTAATTTCTCACTTTGATGTTGTAATTTCTTAAATGAAAACTCGCCTTAATTCCTTTTGGTATTTACGTGATAAGAGTAACGCAACTAATGACTTAATGGTTTAAAATGACAGGCCTAAATTATATGTCCTGAAGCAATAACGAATGCACAACTGTTCGCCATGTGAAAGCATTACACAGTACTAAAGAAAGAACTTCATTAATCGTTCTTCGTTAAAGTGCTTTAATTAAAAAGTGTACTTTTGTTTATCCTTTGCCTAAGATTACATATCAAGCTATCCGTTTTATTGTGGTATATGTTACTTAACAACACAGCGTTTCAATAATACAGGACGGTTAACGAAATATTTTGTCGGGACAGTTAAGTTAAATACGGGACGTCTGGTCAGCCTATTTTAGCAGAAACCCAATCCAAACATAATAGCAATGTGCATAGCTGGCTGCAGCACTAGGGGATTGACTTTGGAACAGTATCGGGTGACTTGTACTTGTCTTTGGTAACTTAACTTATCAAATAGCATTAAGTCTGACAGCCACCTGGCATTAAAAAAAGTGAATGACAACCCCTTCTACTCAACAGATGAATTTTTTGAGATAAATATAGATATTAAAAAAAAACTTTTTATTAAACTGGTATTTCAAACCATTTTGATATTTCAAATTCACAATCTGTGGAACAAGTGTTAATCTAAACTGATATTCAAAAGATCAGATGAACAAAGCAGAAAATACTTGACAAAGCAATATGTTAAATTCCCGAATGTCATATTTTGCCCTAATATTGAAGATATTAGTTTAAGAGCTCATTAACACCTGCCACTAGGGCTGAAATGCAGTTTGAGTCCGCGAGTGGCGTTTCATGTTTGGACGTTGGCAACAGCGCCGGAGGCAATCAGTCGCGTTCGCGTGGCCAATAACAAATAGCTTTCTCTTTACGGTTTGAAAACAAATCAGCGTAGTGGATGTAAGGATCTTTAGGTCAACATATTGCTTTGGAATAAATGTGGCATTTATATTTACGTTCTGTAATGGAGATTGAGCATTCTGGCTGTACTATGTATTCAAAATTATTTTCACCAGTGATTTTAGTTGTTGGGATTGCATGACTTTCGCAACCTGTACGAGCGCAATTACTTATATTGAGCGGTTCTGAACTGGATATTCAGGCGCTACCACGAGACAAAACTTCTTGTGTAACCTATGTAACTAACCTTAGGACTACGCTGGCCTGTTGTTTTTGAAATTATCAATAGTGTGTTAAAGAGTAGTCTTAAAAGTGTGTTGGAAACATCCTTTCATTTAAAAAAGTGATCTGTAGCGTAGCCTTCAGATGGTTATGCATAGGTTAAACAAGAATTTTTTTTTTTTTCTTTTTTGGTACGTGAGGGCGCGTAGCGCCCGAATCTCCGGTTCAGAACCGGAACTTCGACATACACGGATTCTTCGAAATTAACCATATCTGGTTTTTTCTTAGAGAAGTGAACACTAATTTTAATAACGTTCATTATTCACGTATTGCAATTCAATGGAAAAATTGTCAGTCGTATTACTTGAGAGAGAAACACTTAATTGAATTTACACTGCAAGTAATTATTAAATCTGAACGAAAAAGCATGTGAAGAAAGGCCAAATTCACAACACATGAAACGCGGAATCTGATTGGCCGCCTTCACCTGCCCGTTACCAACGTCTACGCATGAACCACAACTCGCGGACTCATAAACTGCACTTTTACCGCCACTAGTTACATTTGTAGCATTCCACAGTGATATAAAATGGTAAGTTTTCTCACCAAGTGTAAATTACTTATTGGGCACATGCTGAATGATTTAGGTGTTTTGAAAGTGATATGACGTCTAAATGATAGGCTGACATACTAATAAAAAAAAAATAAAAAGAAATCCGCTAATAGTCTGTTCCTTTGCCTTTGGAGAATCTTTTAATTCCTTGATATGTACAAGAGGTGATAGCAGGGCTTCCTTCTTCCCTCATTGTACACATTTGTGGAGTAGCAAAGAAAATATAAGTTTTCTTGGTAAAACTTAAACATTGCAGGGGTTGTGCATTCAAAATGAATGTTGAAATTGCAACTAATAAGATCCATTACCAGTAAGCAAACAAGCATTGCTTACAGAGTTCTGGCTTCATTAGTTGTTGACATAAATATAGGAAAAAAAGGTTGGAATATGTTACAAAAGCAAATTTCACATCACATACTTACCCTCTTGGTAATTAAAAATAAATAAATAAATAAAACACTGTTACAGAAACGAAACCAAATGTGTGATTTTGCTAAATCAGATGCGTATTTAAGGCGAGAAAAACGTTTGACATTGCTTTCCTTACTATGTTATTCACGTAAGAACACTATATTTGAACCAGTTTACTAAACATGGTCAGCACTTCAATTACTCTGGTAAAATGGCATTGTGCCAAGCTCTTACTGAAGTTGTACATGACAAGTTTAAATCACAGAAAACAATAATCCAGGGAAACTTGCAGTGAAGACCAAGCCTTTTTTTGCAAGCCTTGGTCTGATAAAATACAAACACACCCAATAACTATGAGCTCTTCTAATGATAAACCTGTGCCTCAATTAAAAGTTAGAGATTGTGAATTTCTTTCCTTCTTTCACATCAACATACAGTGAGTGAGGAACAAACTCCAAGAACTTGAATTATTTTTAGATGAATTTCAGTGTGATATTCTGTGCCTTAATGAACACTGACTTAAGGTAGATGAATGTCAGATGTATATCCCAGTTGGCTTTAAATTTTTAACTGGTTATTTTAGATCCCATATGGAAAATGGTGGAGTATCAATATTCATAAAAATTGATTTGTCCCGCACAGCCAAAGTAATTGATTTAAATCATTTAGTACATGAAGGACTAACTGAAATGGTTGCTACTCATTTACCTGAACTCAAGATTGTTGTAGTGTCTTTGTACTGTACACCAAAAACTGATATCAAAGTTTGTGTCCATCATGTAGATGAACTGTTAATGTATTTACTTAAATTTAAAAACCACAAAATTTTAATAATTGGTATATCAATACTGATGTGACCATACAGGACTCTAAAAGTAGACTACTTCTTGATACTCTTAAATCACATAATTTTACTTGTCTTAACAATAAACCTACCAGGCTGAATGTCTGCCTGGATAACGTCATCTCTAGTATTTCTGAAGAAGATGCAGTTTTAAATGTAGTCAAACCTTTGCTATCTGATCATGATGGTATTTTTTTCAATAATGGGGCCCAAAAGTGAATATAAACAATCTACAGAACCTACAGCAGTGAGGCAGTTAAAACCCAGTAAATGTAATAAGTCTCAATGAAAAACTTGTGAGCATAGATTGAAATTCTACTGTCCTGATGTATAATTCATTAGGTGATGCTTTAGATTATTTCTTACACACCATTACAAGTACCGTTAATTAACAATGTCCCCTCATCATTAACCACAATAGAGCTAATGGAAAGAAAAAGCTGAAGAGAGATTTAACTAACTGGTACACACCTTATTTGAACAATTTAAGAATACTGTTAAAAATTTGCCATGATAAATCTCAGAGTAATAATGAAATTACACTTCTGTACATCAAGTTAAAAAAGCTTTACAGAAAAGAAATGATTTCTGCAAAGCAAACAGCAAATGATAATTACATTTCTCAATCCAACAATAAATGCAAAGCAGCATGGGATGTAGTTAAATCAGAATCTGCTCTAATTGCTGATAAATCTCCTATTCCTCTAAGTCCAGATGAGCTAAACTATAGTTTCATAAATTCTGGTAAATTTCATATTACAGATGAAAACAACTTATATGCCATGGCGGATCAACTTAACCATTTACAGGAAACAGAGCTAAAAGATAACTTGCCCAAATTCGAATGGGAAACCATCTCTCCCAAGGATATACTTTGTGTAGTTAGGTCAATGAGCAGCTCTAGAACAGAAGACATACACAATTTATCTAATTTTATCCTGAAAAAAAATACAGTCTATCTGTATTCCACTATCCTATCTGATAAATAGGATGTTTAGGGAGGGAACCTTTCCAGATTGCTTAAAACAGACAATTATCTTGCCCATCCACAAAAAAGGGGATAGAAATTCCCCCCAGAACTACAGACCCATAAAAATTGTACCCTTAGTTTCAAAAATCATTGAAAATTTAATGAAAACCCAACTAAATGATTTTTTGAATATCACAACTTACTTAACAAGGCCCAGTATGGTTTTCGAACTGGGCAATCAACCATTCATGCGTGGTTTTGAAAATAGGGAGCACACCTATGCCACTTTAGTTGACCTATCAAAGGCGTTCAACACTGTCTCACACAGCCTCTTAATAAAGAAACTTGAAAACTATGGAATTGTTGACACTGAACTAGCTCTACTGAACTCATTTGACTAACAGGTATCAAATGGTGGTTGTTAACTCTAACGAAAAATCTGACCTTCTCACGGTAAAATACGGTGTGCCTCAGGGGTCTGTGATAGGCCCTTTCCTTTTCATTGTTTATGTGAATAAGCTCCCCAATACACTATCGTGCAAAACAGTGATGTACGCTGATGATACCACTCTTCTCACAACACATGCAGATGTGAAGGTTGTCAAACTAATGAACGATTTCATGATGGAAACAGCTGCTAAGTGGTTCCATGAGAATAAGCTGAACCCATCCTCTTCTCCCTCAGAGACATTCATAATGAACACAGTCGTTCTGTAAAACTATTAGGCATACACCTAGACAGCAAATTATCTTGGATTACCCACACGGAGAAGCTCTGCAGCAAGCTGTCAAAATCTTATATCTAATTAGGAAACTAAAGGCCTGTGTGAGCACTGAGATCTTACTTATGGCATACTACGCCTTCTTTCATTCTCACCTTCACTATGGAGTACTCCTGTGGGGAAACTCTGCTGGTGCAAAAGAGGTCTTTCTGTGGCAGAAGAAAGTCATTAGATGTATTTTTGGCTTGAGTAATGAAACTTCATGCAGACAGTATTTCATTAAATACAGAATACTTACTGTCCCCTGTCTGTATATATTACAAGCTCTCCTTCATACAAAACAAAATATCCACATGCATGAATGTAGGTCAGACATATACTCATACCACACTAGACACAGGAACTTACTAGACATTCCATGGACTCGCATAAGTAAAGTCCAAAAAACTTTTTTACACACTGGAAAAGTATTTCTCAACTATCTACCTTCTTATATAAGAGGGATGCTTCAAAATAAATTTAAAAGGGTAGTCCAGTCTTGGCTGAAATCAAAAGCTTTCTATGGCATTAATGAGTTTTTAGATAATGAAGAAAAAGGTGATTTTTCACACACACTGTGACTAAGTCAATTTTTTAGTTCAATTCTTATTTGTGTTTTATTTCAATTTGTTACTAAATTTGTAAATAATGATATTTGTAAAATACTTGTCACACATGCCATAATAATTGTATATTTGTCAATTATGTATATCACAATTTATATGTATTCACTGACAATGCCTCATACAACAACAGTTATTCACAGGCTAATATATGAATCAATAAATCAATATATCAGCTGTTGTCTGAACACGACAGAAATTTAAGTATCAGATGAAATCCTTCTGTAGTCATCAGCTGTCAACCTAAAAACATTAAAATATATTACGAAAGCAATCTTTTCACACCGTATACTTCTACTCATGGTAAATTGGAATGTATAAACAAAAACAAAGTTACAGTAACAAGGCCAAACGTGTTATTTTTCTGTTCAAATGCGCACTCAATACCAGAAAAACTTTTGAGAGTATGTTATTTCATAAGTACTTTATATTTAATACTAAAAATAGCTGGTGCCTGCACACGACATGACACAAATTTCAAGAATGAGAAGAAATCGTAAACTGTAGTCTGCTATAGCAGGTGCAAACTGTTCCCATCAGCCACCGCGCCTTGGGGCTTTCAAAATGGCGGTGGGCCCCGCCCACTGACTTCAAAACAAAGTACGGCGAAAATCTGCAGTGCTATCTCCCCTTCTTTTACTTCCATGGGCGCTGCTAATCTGCCAACGATACGCGGGAAATTTTGAAGTTGGCGAGCTATAGCTTTGCTCAGAACTAATTTCATAGTAAGTACAAGTACACGGAAAGTAAAAGAAGGTCAACACTATGAAAACCTGCATATTTTGTTTAAAACAGTGCATACTGTACATTACGTGTCTGGCGTGACTGAATGATATGATCCATTGATAAACAAAATATCTGATACTAGAACAGGACTACCGCA
The DNA here is from genome assembly GCA_026315105.1 of Locusta migratoria. Lineage (NCBI taxonomy): Eukaryota > Metazoa > Arthropoda > Insecta > Orthoptera > Acrididae > Locusta > Locusta migratoria. The sequence continues at coordinate 359,702,806 of CM048750.1, forward strand.
CCTCATTACTGACAGCTAACATTCCATTCTATATCCTGTTCATATGTTACAGTAAAAGATAAACATTTTACCACATTTTAATCGCCTTGAAAAAAAGATTAGAAGAGATGAAATGGGGAAAACATTAGAAATTTAATACCCAATAATGGAAATAAGACATATAAAAATTAAACGTAATTGCAACCTCAAAGTAAACGGTGCACGAACTGTTCTGTACTTAGTATCAACAGATGTCACTAGACCACAGCACTAAAATTTTTAATCGCGATTGCTATCATTTACTTACAGCCTATATTCGCTACTGTTTTTACTTATGACCTACACCCTAGAAGCTACTGTAGTCCGAATTTCACACTTATTAATCCCTATAGTACATTAATGACACCCTACCTTCGTTATAAATCGTATACTGCACAGCACAGAAAAGATTTATGAATATCATCATTGCAAATCAAAGAGATAGTAGCTTCGTTCGAAGAGTTGCTTTCTGGCTAACAAGCATGCGCAGTACGTAAGTTCGCATTTGAAGAGCGCCTGGCCCCGAATCTGGCTACTTGAAGTGGGGCCCCAGCTGTTCAAAGAGCTGCTAGCAAGCAAGGCCAAGTAGCCAGATGCTGCCCCAGGAAAATTTTCTAGCAGCCAGATTCGCGGATGCGCTAAGCTCTGATACTTGTAGTGGGGATACACGATGCGCCATTGTTCAAAATGGACGTTATCTCAGAATTATACACATTAGTCTACTGTATGTTTCTCCTGTAATTGTACGCTCTTATTTATTCTTAAAAAATCACCCGTAGAAGTTAACAGAATACAAATTACATTTGTTCCAAATGTCGAGCGATTCAGATTTCGTCTCCAGTGACTTCGATTTCTACGCAATTCTGTTGCGCCGAAATAAAAGGCAGAAATCAGAATTTCTTTGTTTATTTGTTTTTGTGTGTATGTCACGTTTCTCGGATATAGAATGTGTCCAACATTTTTGGGTGCCGCAGCTTTTGTCAGAACAATTTAGAAATGTTGTTGTTGTTTTAAGGGGGCTAAACATCTATGTCGTTAGTCCCATTTTAGAAATGGAAATACTACTATTACAACATAATCTGATTCTGTTTGCTGGCTATGAAGCTGCTAGTTTTCGTATTGTACCAGATATTTAACGGTTGTCAGCTGATTGTGTTTGTAAATTAAAAGAGTAACAAAATTTATTAGTAGCCTTTGCGGGACGTTATTAAGTGGTCACCTGCAGAGGAAAGAGATGGCATCGAGTCTCATTTGCACAATAAAGGAATGCCAGGTGCAATAGATGGGACCCATGTGAGAATAGACAGGCCCAAAGAAGATCCAGAATTTTTTCCCGTTCACTTGCAGATGGTTTCAGCAACAGACGAATTAAAGACCTATATTGGATCGATCCAAGATATCAGAGTATTCAAAACGAGTACGCTGTCGGAAACCACTGAAGAAAAATTCCAGGGCTTTTATATTTTGGGTGACAGTGCTTATCCCTGCCTGAGGCATTTGTTGACACCGTACCGAAGTATTGGGCGTTTATCACGGCGAGACAGTAAATTCAACGTTGTGCTCTCAAAAATATGACTTATTAGTGACAATGTTTTTGTAAGCTCTTTACAGTCATCTCCATATTTTTTTCTCGCACTACACTGCAGTGAATAATTTTCCACAATTTTCTTTCGGATAAGCAGACCTGCCATCTCGCAATTGCTGTTTCCAATTAACTCTCTTGCTTTGGTCCTTGCAGAACTTTATAACAGTTAATGTAGAGTTTCTACACCACAACGTTTCCTCTTTACGGAATACGAGTGGTTCCTGTGTGGAGAAACAGCTCTATACATAACAATAATACACGAATCAGGAAGCACCTGCACCTGACAAGACAACACAAAGTGAGAACTCAGGACATTATTCTACAAACGTTGACTCTCAACATTAAACAAGTAAAAATAAAAATAAAAAAAAACCTGTCAAAATGTTTCTCCTAACAAAAAGTTACTATATGGCCAAAGACTAGGCTATTTAAATAAAATATGTTAAAATAATTTATTTTACGTCTTGTTTACAGAAGCATTGTGTTAAACTATAAATCAGAACGTAACCTTTTTGTAATTCATGTTTGTTTCCTGTGAACATGTTAGTGTTTATCTTTGCCGTTCATTTTATTTCAATCACGACACTTGTAGTGTCTTTGTGCCTTTATAGGCTCTTTGGTTTTCAGTAGTTGTTTTTGTCCCAGGCATGATGCATGTAACAGAAAAGGCGCCATGTTAAATTCGTGAGTGTTACTACATTGGGTCGTATGAATAAAAAAGAGCACATGCTCCAGAGAAGAGCAAAAGAACGTTCTCTGAGTAAGTTCTCAAATTCGTATGAATAAAAACTTCTAAGCATATACTCTGAGCAGGTAGTTCATTCTCGCTACCTCCCCTCCTACTTGAGTAAGTTCTCCACGAATCATGTCCGCCACAGATCAGCTGTCCAATCGTGTATTTCTTTAAACTAGCCCAAAAAGGCAAATTATTAAGTGTAAAAATATGGAGTAGTCATCGACGTATTCAGAAAGAAATGGATTGTGTTTAGATATTAGTTTGTTGTGAAGGAGCATATTATTAAGACTAAGTATGCACTTTTTACGAAAATGTATTCTGCTGGCGATACAAAATATTCGTCACGCGAGAAACTCGTTTGTTAATGAAGTAGCGTTAGCGCAATTTGCGAACGATATAATAATAATGCATCACATATTCATCTGTTACAACGTGGAATGCTGTCGGAGCGTTCTAACATGAGATAGGCCTTGTTAAATATGACACCCAATGGTTTGCTCATAAGCGTTAGGCCATGCAATTTTGAACAAGAAACACGCTGCTAGGTATGTAATTAATCAGTTATTAATTTTCCTGTCTTACTTCTAACATGACAGAAGTTACGATTATGAAGTCAGAAAACGCATCATAAATAGCCAACCGGTTTGGATAGAAACAGTACTTCAGTATGCCTACCTGGTATTGCAGCAATATTTATTTTGTGATAGAAACTGTGAAGTCCTGGGATACACTTTATTTGGAACTAACAGCATAAGGTCTTACTAATAGACCCTATTTTAAAACAATATTATTTTGCTATGTGACTGTTTACAACTGTAAATATATACACGCCAAACAAATGAGTAAACACGCAGCTGAATCCATTTGTGTTTCATTTTTATGTCGGTAATGAAAACACCTCTTACATCACTCTCGTCACTGTATAAAATGCTGGAAGTGTCACACGATTTTTCCGAAGGAAGATACTCGTCAACAAAATGTTTTTATTTGTATTAACTTTATAGATCACCTCGTATTTCTTAAAGGCTACATATAAAGGAACTTGCTTTTGCCTTCTAAGTAACAAAATTGTTGTCATTTTTATTATAAACCTCAGTAAAACGTAACCTTAAAAGAAGTTACTCACCACGGAGTATGCCATAGAGCTCACTCCAGAAATCTGAGAATGTTCTCCCGTCGTGAGAAACTTCTGCAGTTTTATTCATATGAAATTGGAGAATGTTCTCTGTTGTGAGCAACTTCTCCCATCCTGTTACTCACGCCGAGAACATACTCGGCTGAAGTATATTCTCCGACTCACTTTATTCATGCGAATCTGAGTATGTTCTCTGGAATCCAGAGTATAAAGTAGATACTCCATGTTATTCATACGGCCCATTGGACCTGATAAGATGTATGTAATAAAACGCAGTTTCATTCACAAATAAAGTAGTAATTGAAGACAAAACCATATCACTATTTGCAGTCTCATTGTGTTGGTATAAATCCAATAGGTTATGGGTGCCAGTTACGTGTGCAAAAAGTGATCAGTTACAGTATAGTTTTTAGTTTTTAAACACGTATTTTGAAGTTTGTTTTGTTTTCTAAAAGTGAAATGGATCTGGTGAAACATATTAAGTCACTAAACAGTGAAAGTGATTGGCCAATGTGGAAAAGAAAAATACGTGATCTGATGGACTATCATGAAGGGGCTTTAGACGTAATTCACGGCAAACTTGTGAAACCTGCACCACTGTCTGAAGGTGCTAATGACGCAGCAGTGAAGGAACACAAAGCTAAGTCAAATTTATATCGCAAGGCAAATAGTTATGCAAAGTCAATGATTACCAGTACAGTTACAGATTCTGTGTATCAGAAAATCATGGACCATGAAACGGCATATGAAGCACGGGATGCCTTGAAACAAAATTTCGAAGCATCTTCAAAGGATCAGCTATTCAAGATTTGTGCAGACTTTTTTGCGTTTAATTGGACTGTGGAGAAGACATTTCCACACACATTGCGAAATTGACAAGTCTATGGAATGAGTTGAACAACAGACTGAAAGCAAAAGGGGAAATGCTTTACCTGATTTAATATTAGTATGTAAAGTTTTACACATTTTGCATGTAAGTTTTGACTCTTTCAAATCAAGTTGGATGGTATTAACGAAAGCTATATTAAGAGTAAAAAGGGTTTTTCGTTATATAGCAAGAATGACTGACTATGGAATCATGTACAGATCAAAAGGAAAGGGTACAACCTTGGAATGCTACAGTGATGCAGATTTTGGAGGCTGGTCAAAAACAAGCAGATAAACATCTGGAGTAGTCATAAACCATGCTGGAGGGGCGGTATCATGGCTAAGCCAACGACAAGCTATGGTAGCAACATCAACAACTGAAGCTGAACTAGTTGCTGCAAATGAAGCAGTCAAGGAGATCATTTGGTTAACTCGGCTGTTTGGAGAAACAACAAGGCTGTCCGAAATTCAAATTCTACGAATTGATAATTCAGCAGCAGTAAAGTTGGCTGAGAATCCTGAATTTCATCGCCGAACCAAACATATTGCCGTGAAACATTTCTTTATTCGTGAAAAACTTGCCGAAGGAAGATTCAGAGTCCTACAAATTCCAACCGAAGAGCAGATAGCGGACATCATGACCAAGGCTCTACCGAAGACACACATGAAGATTTTGTGTAATGAGATGGGACTGTTGTGAAGAAGAAAAAGAAGGACTCATTTTTGTGCGGTAATTTTTTTTCTCTCAATTTCTACTTAACAAGGAAAGTGTTAAAGTAAATTCTCTCAGTAACTTATTTTGTGAACTTGTATGTTTCCTGACTTCTAGTTAACAAGGGAAAGTGTTAAAATAATTTATTTTATGTCATGTTTACAGAAACATTATGTTAAACTATAAATCAGAACGTAACCTTTTAGTAATTCATGTTTGTTTCCTATGAACATGTTAGTGTTTATCTTTGCCGTTCATTTTATTTCGATCGCGACACTTGTAGTGTTTTTGTGCCTTTATAGGCTCTTTGGTTTTCAGTAGTTGTTTTTGTCCCATGCATGATGCAAGTAACAGAAAAGGCGCCATGTTAAATTCGTGTGTGTTACTACATTGGACCTGATAAGATGTGTGTAATAAAACGCAGTTTCATTCACAAATAAAGTAGTAATTGAAGACAAAACCATATCACTATTTGCGGTCTCATTATGTTGGTTTAAATCCAATAAAATATAATCTGAAAACAGTACCAACAACTTTCCTTAGTGAAATACGAAATTCTGTATTTTGTAAGTAATATACTGTGATTTATTTTTCTATATATTATGTGTATCTCTCATTTAAGTACTGACGAAACTCATCTCGTGTGACTTTGTAAATGATAAGTGATGACGAAATAAATCAAATTAAACGTCATGTAAATAACATTAGCGCTATTGCTGTTCATTCTGCTGTCTTTTCACACTACACTAGCGAAGGTGGTAAACGGGCTAAATAAAACGAGATGGGTGTTCAAAGAACCCAAACACCAAGCACTGACACATAACGTCACCTTTGCCGCGCTTGTACAGTAGCGCCTGACTGCTGGCTCTCCAAATAGCTTTCTGGCAAGTCTTCGAACCAAGCCCCTACCATACTGTAGCGGAGAAGTGAGGCAACTGTCGCCGAATTAAATCGACTGATCGCCGCCATTTGCAGGGAAGAATCCTACTTCTGGCCGTGTGATTTGAAGTGTATGAGACACAACAAGAGCAAAATAAACCACAAAATAAAGGCATGTTTGTTTTTAAAAAAATATTGATTATTGCAGTCTGTTTAAAAAGTATTCTTAAATGAATGAAGTTTCCTAATTTTCGAAATAACGTCTGCATAGAGATATGAAATTTAAGAATGTAAGGGTCTTTTCTGATAAGGTGGAGTGACTTTTCATCAAGATATTGGCATAAGATGATTCCATGGAACTTGTAGAGTAGCAGAGAGTGCGATTATTTTTTAATTCACGTAATTTTATGTCAGGTGCTGTTTACTTTCGCCGACTACTCTGCACGTTTTACACGCTTATTTTTGTACATCACATTTTTGTCAACATTCCTTTCCATATTATATAGATTTTCTTTCAACTTCCTCGGATTTAGGTATGAATAATGTAATAACTCATAACATTTAAGTACGCATTTCATTCGCACATTACTTTTTAACAGAGATAGTACTTCTCAAAGTGTATGCAACATTCGATCAAGTAATGACAATTTACGAAGTACAATCACCACCTGTTAAGTGTCTGAAAACAATTATGCGACCTACTTCTGCATCATACTTATATGTGATAAATACGTCTTATACGCCTAGTTATTCATTCAGCTCAAATTAGTATTTTATTAATGTATATGCAAATAAAATAGAAGTACTTGACATGCACCAAAGTACGTTTCTCAGTTTTAGAAAATCATTTGTAAGAGGAAACCTAAACAAAAACAAACGCTCATGATTTCTTATTTCTCCATGAAAATACTATATGGTATACAAGTAATGACTGACCTGCGAAATGTAACATTGTTTCCGTCTTCGTCTTTGCTGCCGTTCTCACTGTTACAATTAAAAGCAGCACACAAACGAACAATGTTTATGCACTGTTTCCCTGCAAATGGCGGTTTCTGTCACGTTCAATGTGTGGACACGACACTAGCGCCAGCGAGCGGTCTAGTTTTTATTTAGTAAGTCTATGCTTTGAATGGACCTACTACCTCCTGATAGTGTCGTGATCGAAAGTTCGAACGTTTCCCGAGATTTCCCGAACCGTGACGTAAATTGTTCGAACAGTTCAAGTCATGTTCAAACTCAGCTCTACATGAAGGTGCAAGACCGGAAAATACTTTCTTCTGTATTACGGTATGTAGTTTCTTACCAAATTTAAACATGGCGTCCTTGTAACAACACAATCTCTGACCGGCACGCTCAAATCTCAGTAGTTCACAAGGAGGTTAGAATATGGTGCTTCCAAGGAGGTTAAAATAACCTCCTTGGGTAGTAGTTCGACATCCAGTTAGTATAGAGATCCCTGACTTCCACTGATGTGGTAACTTCTGTGAACTACGTAACTTCCGGTGTCAGTCGGCGGCTAAAGTCTAGTCTCCGGAACACTGTTTCTGTGTTGGCGACATGTTACCAACATGTTGTGAACATCGGCAGTGTACAGGTCACGCACATTTTCGTGGCCCCTCTGTGATCGGCGGAAGTCGGCTGAGTTCGATTGTATACGGAATGTTTATGGTCTCTAGTAGAGCTGGGTTTGAAACATGACTCAAACTGTTCAAACAATTTAAGTCACGGTTCGGGAAATCTCGGAAAAAGTTCGAACTTTCTATCACGACACTATCTAGCAATGTCAGGAAGTACTATCTCCACGATTTACAGCGATGATATCCATAAATCTTTTCTGTGGTGTATAGTACATGATTTATAAGGAAGAGAGGGTGTCATTAATGTACTAATTCCGACTATAGTAGCTTCTAGGGTGCAGGTCATAAGTAAAAACAGTAGTGAATATAGGCTATAAGTAAATGATAGCAATCGCGATTAAAAATTATAGTGCTGCGATCTAGCGACTCCTGTTGATACTACGTACAGAGCAGTCTGTGCACAGCTTATTTCGAAGTTGCAATTACTGTTTATTTTTATAACACTTATTTCCGTTATTGGGTATTAAATTTCTAATGTTTTCCCTATTTAATCTCTTTTAATCTTTTTATCAAGGCGATTGAAAGGTGGTAACTTTCTTATCTATTACTGTACTGCATTAAGAGGGAATGGAATGGTCATTTGCAACCTTTCTCTTATAATCACATTAAATGTAATTTCTACTTATGAAGGATTCACATTTTTTCCTTGTTAGCCGTCAGTAATGAGGTGCTGTCACATATGCATTGTTCTAAACAAAATATACAGTTTTTCATACTGTTGCCCTTCTTTTACTTTACATGTACTTGTACTTCCTATGAAATATATTCTGACTAACGTGATAGCCGGCTAACTTCAAAATTTCCTGCGTATTGTTGGCCGATAACCAGTGCCAGTCATTTATTAACTGAGTGTTAGAACCAGCGATCTCTATACTAACTGGATGAAAAACTTTAGTGTCTGAGCATAGAATTGCAGCGTGCCTGCACATTCATATGTTATGCACACGATTTCGCATTGTCCGTCATGTTTAAATTTGGCAAACGAGTTTCCATTAGTTATTACGTGACAAAGAATTCCTTGCTTACCACCTGATTTGGAATTTAAATCAATATTCGATGTTGTAGGCTGATATTGGAGCGGAATCGATACACATTTTCTTCTCTTTTTCTTGAAATGCTACTTAGCAGCCATGTTTGAATTTGGCAAGAAACTAAATATGGATATCTATGGCTGGCACGCTAAGACAGCTGAAGTTCAACATCCAGAGTGTATAGAGATCAATGGTTCGAACAGCTCGATACTGTATAGAGTTCTCTGCTGTATCGGGAAATCCCAAACATGTTCAAAGACGGGTATCATTTGTCCAGCCCTACTCTCTACCAACCTTACCTCATAACAGCATTGTACACCATTGACATGGTACATGTAGTGTTGATTTGTGCTTACTGTTGTTTATGGTCTTCCATTTTGTTATTTGGTAACATAAGTCCACATACCCTGATGACTTCTTTTAGAAAAAGGAAGGCTGTCCTTGAAAGTGGCGTGAAGAATGTTAATTGAGATTGACATAATATGGAAGGATAGACCTAAACTCTGTAATTATTTATTTATTTATATATCACACAAGATATCTTTCGGCATTAAATGCCACCATCAGGTGTTTCTGCAAAATCATTTTTTTATATCAGTATGTATCCAAGTACTACATTAATAAATTTACATAAATGAAATTTTACAAATTTCACGTGTACAGTACGTTCCGAATTTAGAGGTTGCAAGTGCTTCAAATGACTATTTATTAGGTGATGTTTTACATTTGATTTACGAACAGTAGCCAGTTACAGCATCTGTCAATACCTCAGAATACGTTCTCTGATTCATGTAAGCTCCATTATCCTTCGTCCAGTGTTAAATCACGAATAAAATTATCGATGTTATTTTTGCGATAAAAATTGGTTTGGTCGTTTAATAAATTATTTGCGTCACTAGTTGTGTGGATACATACTTCAATTTCATTCCATATCTCTTCTGTATTACATGTAAAATTTTGAGTACGTTTTCTATAGTGCATACTGAGTGATTTTCCGATTTCAAGAGCTGGTAACAAGTAGATGGGTTATTCTGACTCTCCCTAGTGTGTCTTTATAACGAACAGTGAAATTACGTCCAATTTGGCCTGTTTAATATTTATTACAGGAGTTGCAAGAGATTGTATATAGACCAGTATTTAGAAATATAGAAGGTTTTGTCATGTGTGTGAGGATTTTGCTTCTTATGGTGTGTCTGTATTGGTATGCAAAAGCGATGTTAGTATTTCAAAAATGTTTTTCATTTCAGTTGTGATTTTTACTAGATATTTTATACTGATATACGTCAATTTTTTTCTTTGAGGTGTTTCTCTTTGTAATGTGATTCCTGTACATGTTGTTAGTGGATCATGACTCGTTTTTTCATTTTATACCTTTATTATGATGTTGGGGTCCTATTCATTTTGTTGGGCAATGTATTGAAGTAACTTAATTCTTAGATGCTACAAAAATATTATACTTACAATAAAAAATACACTATCAAAAATTATAAACCCTTGCATTGTATACAAATAGTATAAATATTCCCACTAATGGAAATCTTGTATCTTTCGACATCACAAATCTTTATACCAATATCTCTATCCAAGAGACTATAACCCTTATTCAAGATAACTTACTTAGATACAACAAAATTCCAATCAATAACATATACGAAATTATAAAATTACTTCACTTAGTCTTAGAAGAAAACTATTTCCAATTTGTAGAAAAATATTATAAACATATGGCGTTGCTTTGAGTTGAAACCTAGCTAGTACTATAGCAGATAACTTCAGAGAAAGATTCTTCCTACATCAGGAAACTAATAAAATTATTTATTATTATTAATATGTTGATGACACTCTCATGCTCTTAGAAGGAAATGAAGGAGACAGAAGATATTAATAACCTCCTCAACAATCTACATCATAAAATCAAGTTTACTATAGAACTAGAATCGAATAACAAAATTAACTTTCTGGAACTATCCATGCATAAAGCACAAAATAGACACAGGTTTGAAATTTAAAGGAAATCAACAACATCAAGTAACATTATCCATGCCCATTCATGTCATCCCCGATCACAGAGACTACAATACTTCCATTCAACGGTTAACAGAGTTGTCAGTAATTTGTAAGGACCATTGTATATCGCTTCAGATGGCCTACTATCGATATGTATTGAAGACGTGAGTATCGCAATGTCGTATATCGAACACACGAATGTCGCTGTGTCGTAAGAAATAAATGTCAACCATAGAGCAGGTACAGCATGTTTTATTTATTTAATGATCTGCACCAAGTGATTCAAAATCTTGCTTTTACGAGGGCATTTACTTTTACTGAGGGGAAAAAGGTACATACGAGAACCTGTGAACCATAGAGTAGGTATACGAGTTATTATATTCATTTTATGATCTGTATGAAATCTTCGGTTCATAAAGGTATTATCATGGTCTATGCTATTTCACTTAAAAAAACTGATGTGTAGGGTAGCCTTAAGAAGGTTATATATATATATATATATATATATATATATATATATATATATATATATATATATATATATATATATAGATAGCTGGGACACCCTATATATATATAAAGGTATTCCAGCTATCCTGTCCACCCAAAATATGTCTGGAACAATAACAGCTATTGGAAAACGACTTTCACCGGTATCAATGTACAGCTGGGGCCCATGAATGAACATATTTGGAAATATTCTAAAACGAAAGCAAATGTGTTTTTTAACACAAGCTCATGTTTTTTTAAATGGACACCCTACATTTTTACTTCAGCAATCCATGACATGACAAATCACATAAACAATGGCGTCGATTGCATCGCAATATTCCAATTACATCCCGAGATATTGCGACACGAAGTTGACGCTTCAAAAACCCGACATGCGCGGCTAGCGCACGTCCTGACACTCAGGCGAGATCCCCATTCTGCTCAGGACGAGCGCTAGCCGCGCGTTTCGCGTATTTCAAGCGTCAACTTCGCGTCGCAATATCTCGGGATGTAATTGGAATATTGCGATGCAATCAACGCCATTGTTTATGTGATTTGTCATGCTATGGATTGCTGAAGAAAAAATGCAGGGTGTCCATTTAAAAAAAACCTGAGCTTGTGTGAAAAAACACATTTGCTTTCGTTTTAGAATGTTTCCAAATATGTACATTCATGGGCCCCAGCCGTACATTGATACCGGTTAAAGTCGTTTTCCAATAGCTGTTATTGATCCTGAGATATTTTGGGTGGACAGGATAGCTTGGTCACCCTTTATATACAGGGTGTCTCACCTAATGCTGCCACCTCAAATATCTCTGGAGCGACAAAAGATAATCAAAAACGGTTTTCACCAGAATGAACGTACGGCAGGGGCCTAAGAAACTAAATACTATGCGAAATTTTAAAACGTTAAAAAATACTATTTTTAACACTTGTGTTTTTTTAAATGGACACCCCCTATTTTTTCGTATGCAACCAATAGCATAAAAAATCACATAAACAATGGCGTTTATTGCATCGCAACACACCAATTACATCCCGAGATAATGTGACGCGAAGTTGACGCTTGAAATAAATTAAGCGCACAGCTAGCGCAAGTCCTGAGACTCAAGCGTGAACCTCACGCTGTCGGTAATCGTGATCTGAATGACGTACTACGTCAGTGGAGTGTTACTGTATGATGTGGTACTGTATGACAACACATCATCGACCCATTTCATTCATGGCACTCTTAAAGGGGGATAGTTTAGTCTCTTCTTGAGCTGTACCTTACTTCAACTGATCCATCTATAATAATGTGTCAAATAACGCGGTATCAGAATGATGGATGTCTTGAGCATGTTTATTGTTGCGTAATGATAACTAGAGGTACAATTAGCGGTAACAGATGTGATTTCACGTTTCTAAACATCATACGTTCTGCAATATGTAGCTTGTAATGGATAGCAACGGCGCCACAGTTTCTGACGTAATGTATCGCATGTAGCACTGTGCTCAGAGCAGGGGTTGCCTGCACTGGCGCCTGTATCCTGCTGTAAACGAACCAACATCACCACGGTACGTTCTACCTTCAGTGTACATGTGTCTTCTAATCCTCTTTGCTGAACTGCTCTCAAACTATTCAAATGTTCAAATGTTTGTTAAGCTTATGGGACTTAACTACAGGGTCATCAGTCCTTAAACTTACAAACTATTTATGAACTACTTACGATCTAGGACGACACAAATATCCATGCCCGAGGGGGGATTCGAACCCCCGACCGTAGTGGCCGTGCAGACCGTGACTGGAGCGCCTCAGTCCCCTCGGCCACCGCGGCCGGCTCTCTCAAACTGTAACGTAATTCACATAAGTTGCCACATTAAAACCTATTTTCGTGTGGCTTGTTACATTTGCCTTCATCTGGTCGATATGCCGACCTTCGTAATGAAGAAGAACTACAGATTATTTTAATTTATGGCGAATGTCACAGAAATGCAACCGCAGCTGTGGCACTGTATGCTGACCGCTACCCAGATCGGCGTTGTCCGTCACGTCGAACCATTGGCAACATCTGTAAGACACTCACGGAAGCTGGATCACGGAAGCTGGACTCCCACAAAACGTCGACGTACAACGCCAGCGACTGGCAATGGAAACGAAATTTCTGTTCTGGCTGCTGTAGCGCACAATCCTCAGGTGGGTGTACGACAGATTGCACGAGATGTAGGAATAAGCCACAGTTGTGTGTGCAGGATCTTGCATCGGTATCGGTTTCATCCGTTCCATATCTCACTGCACCAAGAACTGTACGGGAATGACTTTGCATCCCGCATTGCATTCTGTCATTTTGCACTTCAGAAGTTGCAAGGTAATCCAGTATTCCTAAGCAATACTTTGTTTACCGTCGAGGCTTCATTTACAAATCATGGGAATGTGAATCTGCGGAACATGGACTACTGTGCAAAATCCCCATTGGATTCGCCAAGTTGCTCATCAACGACAGTGGAGTGTCAGTGTTGGGTGCGGCATCATTGCTGACTGTATTGTAGGTCCCTATTTTTACCGTGGGACATTAAATGCACAGCGATATGCATCTTTTCTTCAACACACACTACCGCTCCTCATGGAGGATCTAGGATTGGAAACTCGACTATCAATGTGGTTCCAACAGGATGGATGTCCCGCACACACTGCAAAAGTTACCAGAGACGTTCTAGATGCGACATTTCCAAATATGTGAATTGGGCGGGGAGGTACTGTGCGATGGCCAGCACGGTCCCATGACTTGACGCCATTAGACTTCTTTATCTGGGGCGCAGTGAGAAACAGTGTTTCAAGAACCCCCAACGACAGTAGAGGATATGCAACAGCGTATTACTGCGGCCTGTGTGGCAATATCTGTAGAAACTCTACAATCTGTGCAACACTCTCTCGGTAAACGTCTCCAGACGTGTATTGATGCAAACGGACGGCACTTCGAACATATGTTGACGTAACACAATCAAATGTTCAAATACTCCATCATATTTCGGAAGTGCACCCGGGACAGCGACAATTCTTCGTCCGATATTTATGCTGCAAACCTTACAGCCATCTTCAAGGCGAGTACAAGACTGAGTTCTCAGCGTTCTGAAAGAATGTCTGCGTCTTCACTTCCGATTGATGTTACCACTTTTAATGATTAATTATTCATTTGTAAGCACTGTGGTTACGTAACAGCTCTGTTTATGTTTGCACTCAGCGCTCACATGTTTAACTTCGAAGTATATATTCATCTATGACTAGCGCAGCAGTTACGAATGTGATATCTTCGAGCATGCGCAGTCTAATCCTCAGTCGCTTTGCATCACGTGATTTACCATATAAATATGTACGCGCAGACGCTGAGAACCCAGTCTTGGACTCGCCTGTAAGGTTTGCAGCCGAAATATCGGACGAAGAATTGTCGCTGTCCCGGGTGCACTCCCGAAAGATGATGGAATATTATGTCCACCGGGAAAACTTCAAGAATCAAATGTTCAAATGTTTGTAGAGCTTATGGTACTTAACTACGGGGTCATCAGTCCCTAAACCTACAAACTACTTATGAACTAGCTAATACTAAAGACTCCACAAATATCCATGCCCGAGGGGGGTTCGAACCCCCGACCGTAGTGGCCATGCATAACGTGACTGGCACGCCGTAGACTGCTCGGCCATCGCGGCCGGCGACGTAACCCAGTTTTAATGGCCAAGATGTGGGTGGATTTTCTATGCTGGATGTAATGGAAAACAATACAGTTTTTATGGGTGACAGGGCAGTAGTAAATGTGTTTAGAACAGTGAAACCATGTGTGTTATCTCTAATTGTAGCTCTATAATTTCGTTACAATAAACATACATTTACAATGTGAAAAACGTAACTTTGCGTTGGAAGTGTTTCTTGTTCATTTTTGTGGATTGTACTTACCTTCCCATTGTGTGAGCGCCTGACAAAGGCAGCGTGAGGTTCACGCTTGAGTCTCAGGACGTGCGCTAGCTGTGCGCTTAATTTATTTCAAGCGTCAATTTCGCGTCGTAATATCTCGGGATGTAATTGGCGTATTGCGATGCAATAAACGCCATTGTTTATGTGATTTGTTATGCTATTGACTGCATACGAAAAATAGGGGTTGTCCATTAAAAAAAAAAAAAAAAAAAAAAAAAAAAAAAAAAAAAAAAAAAAGTTTGTGTCGAAAATAGTATTTGTAAACGTTTTAAAATTTCGAATAGTATTTAGTCTCTTAGGCCCCTGCCGTACGTTTATTCTGGTGAAAACCGTTTTTGATAACCTTTGTCGTTCCAGAGATATTTGAGGTGGTAGTGTTAGGTGAGACACCATATATTAGTACGTGAATCTCCGGCTCCGAAAGGTATTATCGTGGTCTAGGCTAAACAGTTTTCTCCTATATCACAAAGGCAACTGATTTCGCCCACATTTGCGAGTAAACAAACTACGATAGCACCTGTGATAGCACTCTGATGCTCGCATGTTCGATACAAATTGACACTACGCAACCATCGATAGTCTGTCATTATCGATAGCAGACCGTCCGGAGCGATATACAACGGTACTTCCAAATTACCGACTTGTCAGCCTACCACTAGAGGAGATGGCCAGACAAAAGGTATTAGGTATACTTCAATACATTGCCTAACAAAATGAATACGACCCCAACATCGTAATAAAGCTAAACAATGAAAAAACGGGTAATGATCCACTAAAAACATGTACAGGAATCATATTACAAAGAGAAACACCTCAAAGAAACAAATTAACGTTGTGGCCGCTTCTTAGCATCATATTAAAATGAAATAAAAAATAACGGCTTGCACTTAATACACTGTAATCACGTCAATTCTAGAATAAAGAATAGAAGACAATAAGCAGCAGAAATTATATCATCGTCAAAGAGCAATTAAAGTTCAGCATTAATGATAATCTTTGCCGTCGCCCGTCTGTACTGTACGTCATTCAGCTTCATATTAATCTTGTTGTTCCCACACAGCCCTCTCTCGGTAGAGCGGAGCTCCAGGTATTCGTGGAAACTTGTAATGAATTTGCCGCCCTGTTCTTGTATACCGCACTGTTTGCTTTCTTTCACTATGAATGTCATGTTCTGATTGTTGTTTTCTATTTGTTGCTTTGGGCATCTTCTGGCTATGTTGTCCAACTTATTGATTGCCTTGTGTCTCTTCTCTTGACATTTCTTGTTTTAAAAGGTGTGCAGGTTTCACCCTGTCAATGGACACCGTAACTTGTTTATTTTGTATTTGCAGTTTTATTGTACCGGTATGCTGATTGTGCTGTAGTACCTTGTATGGTCCTGTATATGGTGGCTGTAATGGGGCTCTCACTGCATCAGTTCTTAACATTACATGTGAACATTCGTTCAAATTACGGTGTATGAATGTATTGTCATTTCTATGTTTAATCGGTGACTGGGGCCTTAGTTCTGCTAATCGAGCTTTTAATCTTTTTAAGAAGTAGGGTAGGTCAGTCCGCTATTTTCGTTCTTCAAAAAATTCACTTGGGAGTCGCAAGATTTCCCCGTATACCAGTTCAGCTGTAGACGCCCCTAAGTCTGGCTTAAAAGCTGTGCGAAGGCCCAATAATACTAGCGGCAAGGCTGTTGACCAACTTTCTTTGTGGCACATCAAGGCACGTTTCAAAGTCCGGTGCCATCGTTCCACCATTCCATTACTTTCCGGGTGGTAGCTAGTTGTACGATGACGCCGGAACCCACTAATGTTTGCCAGTTCAAGGAATAATTCTGATTCAAATTGTCTGCCTTGGTCAGTGGTGACACATACCGGGCACCCGAATCGTGCTATTCATGATGACAAAAAATTTCGACTAATTGTTTCTGCTGAAATATCTTGCAGCGGAATTGCCTCTGCCCACCTTGTACATCGATCAATTACTGTAAGGAGTTAACGATACCCTTCAGACATGGGTAGCGGACCGACTAAATCGATGTGCACATGTTCAAAACGACCGGATGGTTCTTCAAAATGTCCCAATGGTTTCTTTGTATGACGTCCAACATTACAACGCTGACAAGCAAGGCACGTCTGTGTCCACTTTTTACAATCTGTTTTGATTTGCGGCCAAACGAAACAATCAGTCAGCAATTTGATATCTGCCTTTTGTCCTGGATGAGCCGGATTATGTATACTGTCAAAAACTTCTCTCCTTAAACTCTCGGGTATAAAAGGCCTAGGTTTACCTTGGGAAACGTCACAGCAAATTGTAATTTGTTCACCTTCAGGTCGTACTTCTTGCAGTTTCAAGCCTGTGGAGGGGTTCTGCCGAAAAGTATGAAGTTGTGCATCTTGCATTTGTTCTCTTGCTAACGTGTAGTTGTTATCATGGCGATTCGTGAGAAATAGTCAGCGAGAACATTTGCTGCTTCTTGAATATGACATTTGTTGATCGTGAACTGACTTATGTACTCCAGCTGACTAAATTGTCTAGGTGACAAAGCATCTGTATGTTTAGAGAAAGCAAACGTGAGTGGTTTATGATCTGTGAACACAGTAAACGGTCGGGCTTCTATGTACGATCGGATATGTTTTATTGATTCGTATAGTGCCAACAATTCACGATCGTATAGGCTCCAGTTTCTTTGAGCCTTTGTAGGTTTCTTTGGAAAAAAAAAATACGGTTGTAAATTTCCGTTTACTTGCTGATGCAGTGCCCCTCCATTCGCTTCTTGACTCGCGTGTACTCTTAGAGATAGTTTTGCATTTCTCACAGGGTGGGCCAACAGTATAGCTTGCTTGAGATTTGCTTTAATTTGTTCGAACGCTCGTTGCATTTCCGTCCCCACTGTAGTCCTGTTGTTATTACTCTTTGGACCTGCTAATAATTCAGTGAGCGGTGTTTGTAACGCGACCATCTCTGGTAAATGACGACGGTAAAACTTTATTACGCCAAGGAACTTGCGTAATTGCCACAAATCTTGTGGTGGGGGCATCTTTTGTATTTGGTCAACTTTCTCATCGAACGGACGTATGCCAGCAGTCGAGAGAATATGACCTAAATATGTGACATTATCTCTTCGTAATGTGCACTTATCTTCATTCACAATAATCGCGTCTAAATTAAGTCTATCAAAGACAGCTTTAAGATGCTTTTCGTGAAGTTCTGACGTCACCGAAAACACCAAAATGTCATCTAGATATGCAAAAGTGAAGTTTAACCCTCTTAACACCTCGTCGATAAATCCTTTGCTATGTTTGGGCAGCATTTTTTGTCTGAACGACATGCGCAAAAATTCAAAAAGGCCAAAAGGTGTTGTAACTGCAGTCTTAGGTATGTCCACTTTAGCTACCGGTATCTGATGATACGCTTTTTGACAGTCAATAACACTGAAGAAATTCTTGCCTGCTAGTACGTTCGTAAAATCACGAATATTTGGATCGGGTATCGGTCGGGAATTGTTCGTGTGTTTAATTCTCTATAATCTCCAAACGGCCTCCATCTACCATCTTTCTTTTTAACCATGTGTAAAGGTGAAGCCCAAGGGCTGTCTGATCTCCGTATCATCCCTGTGTCTAACATACGATTGAACTCAGCTTCTGCATCCATGAACTTATCTGGTGCTAATCTTCTCGGCCTGCAAGAAATTGGGGGGGGGGGGGGTATCGTGTTTATGCGATGCACTTTTTTGTGTGGTACTACATTTTGTACTGAAGCAGGTAGATATTTATTTTGATCTGTGCTAATCATTTGAATAGGTCCTATATCCTTCAGTGCCGATTTTTTTTAGATAACCAGATACAATTTCTTCTCCTTTCCTAAGCTGAGCTGTCCGATTATCTACACTGATGCTGTTTGCATAAAGAAAATCTGCTCCTAAAATATTCTCTGACAATTCAGCTATAACAAATGTCCATTTACAAACTGCATTAAATCCTAGGTTCAATTCTCTGGCAACTGCCATACGTTTGTATTGGCTGTTTGCTGGTGTGAGACAAATCAACGGATGTTCCCTACTTGTTCTACTCGACTGCACAGGTAGGTACTTACATCAGATCCAGTATCTACAAGATAATAACATGAAATATTTACATCCTGAACGTAGAGCCGTATGGACAAAGGTAAAAAAGAAGTGTCTGTACTTACAATTATTTCCGTGTTACGCACGGAACGTACGTAATTGCAAGGAGGTGTACATTTAGCTGCTCGCTCACCAAAACTCCGGTGGTACTAACATAATTGGTCGATCTTCTCTTGTCTTCCATCTCGTACGCGTGTGTCCTTCCCAGTTATCTTCCAGTTTTCAAATTGTTTTTGTAGTCCATGTAATTGTTCATTTAACTGTAGGAAATGAGATTTTGTCTCCGGTTTACGTTCTTTGCTGATTGCTGCTGCTTCAAAGTGATCCCTCAGTGATATTGCTTCCATCGATCCAAATGTATCTGTTGTCTCGATCGTTGAGAAAACTCTATCGGCTAATCGAAGAATGTGGATCATATCTTGACCGTAGTATGCCGCTACAGCTGCTCTGACTGCCGAGGGAAGCTGTGACGCCCAAATGTAACGAAGCGTAACATTTGATAGGTCTTCCTCTGTTACTGAACTTCTTAACTGTCGCCAGAAATCTGACGGAGATCTGTCGCCTCGACGTTCGTTTCTCAGTACCTGATGTATCCGTTGATCTAGAGATTTGCTGAGTCTGTCTATTAACAACTGCTTAAGGTGACCATATTGTTGCATCGACGGAAGGCTTTTAATTGCGTCTATCGCAAACTTTTCGTTATCGTCCACAATCCCATTATGAACAAACGCTAGCTCTAACATGGAAAACCATAGCTCCGGTTTGTCTGAGCGCGTACTTTCATGTGTGTTCTGAACCAATTCTTTTTATCTTCTTCACTGCCTGCGCAATCTGTCGTGCGTCTCTCGGAAATTCGTTGGGGCGAATTACTCTGTTGTCGTCTCATTTCGTTACGTAAATCTTGCATTTGATTCATAACGTGTCTTGTAGCTGAGTTAAATCCAACACCTGGTTGCTACGTTCTACTCTACGTTGCGGCGAATTTACATCCTCCCGCGCATTTTCTTCTTCTTGTGCGTGTTCGTCAGTCTCTGGGGTCACCACATTGTGGCCGCTTCTTAGCATCGTATTAAAATAAAATAAAAAATAACGGCTTGCACTTAATGCACTTTAATCACGTCAATACTAGAACAAAGAATAGAAGACAATAAACAACAGAAATTATATCATCGTCAAAGAGCAATTAAAGTTCAGCATTAATGATAATCTTTGCCGTCGCTCGTCTGTACTGTACGTCATTCAGCTTCATATTAATCTTGTTGTTCCCACAACGTATATCAGTATAACATATCTAGGATAAATCACAAATGAAATGAATTTTTTTTTTTTTTTTTTTTTTTTTTTTTTTTTTTTTTTAAATACTAACATCACTTTTTCATACCAAAACAGACACACCATAAGAAGCAAATTCGTCACATACACACGACAAAACCTTCTAAATTTCTAAATACTGGTATATACAAAATCTCTTGCAACTCCTATAATAAATATTAAATAGGCCAAACTGGATGTAATTTCACCGTTCGTTATAAAGAACACACTAGGTAGAGTGAGAACAACCCATCTACTTTTTACCAGCACTTGAAATCGTAAAATAACTCAGTAGGCACTATAGAAAACGCACTCAAAATTTTACATGTAATACAGAAGGGATATGAAATGATTATTCCAGAAGAAATTGGAGTATGTATCCACACGACGCAAATAATTTATTAAACGATCAAACCGATTTCTAAACACAAAAATAACATCGATATTTTTATAGATAATTTAACGCTGCACGAAGGATAATGGAGCTTACATAAATCAGAGAACGTACTATAATGTTAAATTCAACCAAAGACGAAATAAAGATAACCATGTCAAATATAAATGTATAATCTGTAATATCCTCCATAATTTCTAATAAATTTTTTGAACCAAAATCGCTAATAACAACATAGACAGAAATAATAAAGAAAATTATGCCTTATCTGTTAACTTCTATATTTTCTCTCTGAAAGAAAAATTTGTAAACGTATAGTATTCTGAGATGTTGACAGATGCTGTAACTGGCTACAGTTCGTAAATCAAATGTAAAACATCACCTAATAAATAGTCAGTTGAAGCACTTACAATCTCTAAATGCGGTACGTACTGTACACTTTCTAAGTGAAATTTTTAAAATTTTATTTAAATAAATTTATTTATGTAGCACTAGATTACATACTAATATAAGAAAGTGTTTTGCAGAAACACCTGACGATGGAATTTAGTGCCGAAAGATATCTTGTGTGATATATAAATAAATAAATAATTACAGTGTTTTGGACTATCCTTCCGCATTATGTCAATATACGACATTTCTAACACTGTGAGCCCGATATATAACAAGTTAATGCAGATTGTTATTCAGTTACGACAGTAAAAAAGAGGCAGAAGGCGTTGCTACACCCTCATAATAGTTCCCTTTAAAACATTGATTTTTCGTAGACATACGTTCCGGTTTTCTATTACTCAAACATTAAAGTGATAGGCCTACTTAATTTAGTGTTCCATCGGTGAAGCTTTAACCCCTTACATTTAGTTTCTTTTAAAACCTGTAAGCTATAGACCGTAAGCTGGCGGCACTGGGAGAAAGAGGTGAGGCTTGTTCTAACAGCCAATGCTAAAAGCTGAATGCAAACTTCAGCTCCCAACATTCTCCACTTAGGGGTCACGTGTAAGCGCATGATCTGTAATAGCAGACACGGACAAAGTTTCGAACTCAGTGTAAACAGGCCTTAAGGAAGTGCAGTGGTTGGAACCACAAATATGACAAGACTGTTTGCAACTATAAAGTCTAAAACAGACGCAATTACGTAATTCAGCGTGCAGCACATTACTGAAAGAATGGCGTGGGGCAAGGGCGGATTCAGGATGGGGGAGGAGGATATAGGTGCACGTGTCCTCTCCATGACGACCCGACGAAAAATGAAGAGAGAGAGAGAGAGAGAGAGAGAGAGAGAGAGAGAGAGAGAGAGAGAGAGAGAGAGAGAGAGAGAGAGAGAGAGAGAGAGAGGGAGAGAAAGAATCTTAGCATTAGAATAATTAACTGTTACATATAGGCAGCATGTAATTGTGAATTTAAAAATGCAAAATCCCTGTGATTAACATAATTTGACTATTTGTGTTATGCTTCCATTTAACTGCTCCTTGCTCCTTTAGTCAGTAATTTAAATAAAAGTTGTTTATTGTTTTGTGATTGCTTGGTAGATAAATTAGTTATTGTGTATGCCTTACTCATACGCAAATAAAGTTAAAGGATTTAAGAAAGTAAAAAAAAAAGAGAGAGAGAGAGATAAAGGAAAAAGAAACAACTGTGAATTTCAATGTCTGGGTTCAGGATGGCGCATTCAGACGTTTTCGGTAAACGATTTATCTGATTCTTTTCCTAGACACTAAGAAATGTTACTCCCACCCATTATAAAAAGTTTTATTTGAATCTTGAAATAGTTTTATGGGTTCTTAAGTAATTACATTTCGTTCTACCACTTTCAAACAGAATACTCAGCTTTTCAACATTACGATGAAGGGGGGTTCTGCTCGCTGCAACATTATTCTCCTGGGGCGTCGTGGTAGAAATAAATACTGGTAGGTACAATTTTTCACTTCTTCTTTAATTTCCACTCAAAGTGCTTCTCCACCAAACATTACAACTTTAAACTTGCGTACACAAATTACCACAACAACACAGACTGACATAGATTGCAAAGTACTTCAGAAGTGGCAAACTCCAACTCCCCCACGCAAGGCGGTGAGGCAAATATATAACATCGACAATAATGACATTACATTATGCATTGTTCATAATAATTGAATATACTAATTTACAATTACCAAACACACAAAGAAAACATTTCATGTACACAAAAATAATCACAATATAAAATGGAAACTATACATACAATAATTTTACGTGGCCCATATATTTCTAAGTCATAATTTCGGTTCTTTCTGTATGATAACAAACAGCAATGTTAAATGTCAATTAATTAGTTAATGAGTACATCATACATGTTCCTAACATATAATGAACTATCAAATATCGTCGCAAATCTGAAAATAGGTTCAAATTCTCACGTCACTCAATATGTACAAAGAATTACAATATTGAATTTCGACTATTGCATTAATTAACACAATTAGATGGTCAATATAACTTGTTTATGAGCCTAACCTATATATAATGCTATTTATTTTCATGACTTTATGTTTTACATAAGTTTGTACCCTTCGTCTGTCTGTTTATTAAAATAATGTACAATGACAAAAGTATTGTTTATAGAACTGCCTGGAAACATCTTATACAAATCTATTAACTAATGAAAGCTATCACTTGTTTTGATCACAGTATCACCGAGACACTGTCCTACACTGATTCCTAGACTGGCTATTTCGTTTGTAACTTCACACGCAAAATATATCACTATTGAACCACACGATTCCGGGTCCGATGCAGACGGTATCGTACAATAACATTGACATGAGAGGACCAGGCAGACTGTATCGTACAGTAACATAGCGATGAGAGGGCCAGCAGTATCGCACAATCTACAGTTTCGATTTTCCAGTTATTGGAGCTAATTAGAAATTTCAGCGTCATTTTTCCACACATCAGATACAAAGGATTTTAATGGTTGTAGAAATTCTTCTTGAAACACAGTCACGAGTAATTTTCAGAATCAAATTTTTACACTGCAGCGGAGTGTGTGCTGATACGTAACTTCCTGGCAGATTGAAATTGTTCGTTGTACCTGGGAGTCGAACCTGCGACAGTGACTTTCGCGGGCAAGCGTTCTACCGTCTGAACTATCCCGACAGGCTACACAGTCCGTCGTCACAACTTTACTGCTGCCTGTTCCTCACCTCCTACGTTCCAAACTATAGAGAAGTCCTTCTGCGAACCTTACAGGACTAGCACTCCTGGAAGAAAGGATGTGGCGGAGACATGGCTTAGCTACAGCCTAAGAGATGTTTCCAGAATGGGGCTTGCAGGAGAACTTCTGTGCAGTTTGGAAAATAGGAGGCGAAGTATTGGCAGAAGTAAAGTTTTGTGGATGGACCATGAAGTGTCCAGGATAGCTCAGATGGCAGAGGGATAGCCAGCGAAAGGCAAAGGTCCCAGGTGCGAATCCTGTTTTTGGCCCACAATTTTAATATTCCAAGAAGTTTCAAGTGTAATTTTGTTGATCGTGAAAGTTTTCTTAAAAACCTATCTCGTTTTGCATGGCAACTTTACAAAGAATGAAGAAAAAATTAATTCTGTACAACGCAAACACAGGAAATCTGATTTTAGGTGTTGAGGGAATATCAAACTTAGCACGACATACTCGTATTTACCGGCTGTTTGTTTCTGACCCGTAATTGGGCGACCTTTTAGGATCTGCTATATTTTCCAATTTCTGCATTGTTTGGTAATGACACAGCTACTACGGTTCTGTTTGTCCACGGTAAGTTAACGAGTCGTGCGCTGGCTGTTGGCAGCGACAGGAGGCATGTACCATGGCTGCCGGGAGACGAGGAGCGGAGAGCAGCAAGCAGCATCGCAGTGTTGGAAATGTTATCCGTAACAATGTGTACCGTAATATTTCGCGTCTATGGGCAGCGTAATGTTGACTGCAGTCCGAAATAAATGGATGTCCTTCAAGTAGTGCAGAAGTTTGTGCTGCTGGCATCACCATGTAAAATCGTCTTCACTTGTCAAATTAATATACTTCTATCTAATTACCAATGCACTACTAGTTTTGTAGTGGTCGAAATGGATTGAAGCAGTTTAGCGAGAGTCAGAGCAAGAATTAAATGGTTTATTTGCTTCTCAATGTACGTGGTGTCAGGATCTGCCGAAGTTCTGGTCATGCTTCTGCTGTGTCACTGCGGACGGCAGCGTGCTGTTGTGCTTCGGTGGCGTAACACTTCTCGCTGACGCCTTGGCTGACGGTCAGCCGCCTTCAAAGGTCGATGACGGAGTCGTGCAACCTGCCGAAGTCTCACTGCCGGATGAACTGTGACGAGGCCTGTTCGATGCTGCTGCTGTGCCCAAGAAAAATGGTTCGAACCCTGGCGCCGTCCTCCGATCAAGAACTTGTCCGCATCTCGTCGCGTCGATGTTGCTGCCGGTAGCTGGCGAGATGGCTAGCCTCTCACTGCGGCATGACGTCACGCCGACCTCTCGAGTGGCCCGTCGTTAGGACTCGGGATATGAACCGCGAACCGCTGACAATGACCATCGAGCTGCAATTACTAGTTGCTTGCTCGCTGCCGCACTGGTGTCATCCGAACTGAGCTGCGGACTGCGAACTCCGAACTCGGACTCCAACTGCAACTGCCGACTGCTCTGGAACACATACTTTATATTTCACTCGGCTTGGCCGTGTTTCCCAAAAGACCCCGTTTCAAGTTACGTAGAAGTCAACAACTCCGACACGCGCCTGGTGTATTGAACTGGTCGTTACACACCTGCGGCTGTTGCTGTGTTTGAGCGGTCTAAGGCGCCTCGCTGCGGAGTGCGCGGTTGCTCGCCGTCGGAGGTTCGAGTCCTCCCTAGGGCATGTGTGTGTGTGTGTGTGTGTGTGTGTGTGTGTGTGTGTGTGTGTGTGTGTGTGTGTGGGTGTGTGGGTGTTTGTCCTTAGGTTAGTTTACCTTAGTTTAAGTAGTTTGTAAGCTACGGACTGATGACCACGCAGTTTGGTCTGATAGATTTACAAACATTTGAACAAACATTTGTTACTGTGTTTGCAGTTCTGGCCAGCTGCGGCCCAAGAATCACGTACTTCATCCACAAAGCTGTTGCGGTATCGGAATGCGAGACTTGTCTCAACCACTGGCTCTGAACTGGTACCTCGCTGCCTGCTTCTTTCACACCGCAACTTTTTCGTTCATTTGCCTAATATTTCTGCAAAATACTCTAGCAGCGCTACAGCACTATGACGCCATTCTCAAGTTCCTATGATTAAAAAAAAAATACAATGATTCAAACACATTAAACAAAAAAAATTTTAATAGTTATCAAACCATGTGCGACGTACGGGAAAGGCCGTGTGATCTGGGGAGCAACGTCACGGAGTACGCGGTCACTCCCACCAGACGTTCGAGTCCTCCCTCGGGCATGGGTGTGTCTGTTGTCTTTTTTTTTTTTTTTTTTTTTTTTTTTTTTTTTTTTTTTTTTTTTTTTTTTTTGAAACAATATGTCCTACGTTTTTGTACAGTTTGAATTTTCAAGTGATCAGCCTTATTCAGTCTTATCGTCCAATTTTTCCCAAGCTGTAAACATGTAGAGAAACCTATGCCAATTTCGCAGGGCTTCCTCTGTATAGGGATTCGCATATACCTACCTGGCGAAGCTCAGAATCAGTTACATATTGAATTAAATTCAGAGCTGGAATGATCAGTTTTCAGCTGTTGTCCAGTGTTTTATCCTTTATGATGATAAAGGGTGAAACAAGTGTGCCCATAGCTGAACACAGGGCATTCACGCTCTAAATTACGTTTATTATTTTGTGGTAAATTTAGAAAATTTACACTGTTTAATGTGATCGAATCATTGTAATATTTTTGTGATAATAGACATTTCACAATGACGCAATGGTGTGCAGAAACTAATAGTGCATTGGTAGTTAGAGGGAACTAAATTTAAAAGTATTTTTTCTAAGAAGCGACTGTGGCTTTGGAACATATTTTGAGTGTTTCCTATATCAGTTATATGTGACAATAACTGTAATATACAGGGTGAGTCACCTAACATTACCGCTGGATGTATTTCGTAAACCACATCAAATACTGACGAACCGATTCCACAGACCGAACGTGAGGAGAGGGGCTAGTGTAATTGGTTAATACAAACCATAAAAAAATGGACGGAAGTATGTTTTTTAACACAAACCTACGATTTTTTTTAAATGGAACCCCCTTAGTTTTGTTAGCACATCTGAACATATAAACAAATACGTAATCAGTGGCGTTTGTTGCATTGTAAAATGTTAATTACATACGGAGATATTGTAACCTAAAGTTGACGCTTGAGTACCACTCCTCCGCTGTTCGATCGTGTGTATCAGAGAGCACCGAATTAAGTAGGGATACAAAGGAACGGTGATGTACCTTAGGTACAGAAGAGACTAGAACAGCACATTACATCCACATGCTAACACCTTTATTGGACTTTTTCACTGACGCACATGTAGATTACCATGAGGTGAGGTACACATAAACACGTGGTTTCGGTTTTCAATTACGGAGTGGAATAGAGTGTGTCCCGACATGTCAGGCAAATAGATGTTCGAAGTGGTGGCCATCATTTGCTGCACACCATTGCAATCTATGGCGTAATGAGTGTCGTACACGCCGCAGTACATCTGGTGTAATGTCGCCGCAGGCTGCCACAATACGTTGTTTCATATCCTCTGGGATTGTAGGCACATCACGATACACATTCTCCTTTAACGTACCCCACAGAAAGAAGTCCAGAGGTGTAAGATCAGGAGAACGGGCTGGCCAATTTATACGTCCTCCACGTCCTATGAAACGCCCGTCGAATATCCTGTCAAGAGTCAGCCTAGTGTTAATTGCGGAATGTGCAGGTGCACCATCATGCTGATACCACATACGTCGACGCATTTCCAGTGGGACATTTTCGAGCAACGTTGGCAGATCATTCTGAAGGAACGCGATGTATCTTGCAGCTGTTTGGGCCTCTGCAATGAAGTGAGGACCAATGAGGTGGTCGCCAATGATTCCGCACTATACATTTACAGTCAACGGTCGCTGTCGCTCTACATGTCGGAGCCAGCCACCAGTAATGCATGTTCCGTAGATTCACTGCCCCGTGTTTGTGAAACCCGCTTCATCGGTAAACAGGTAGAACTGCAACGCATTCTCTGTTAATGCCCATTACAGAATTGCACACGATGATTAAAGTCATCACCATGTAATTGCTGATGTAGCGACACATGAAGCGGGTGAAAGCGGTGACGATGCAGTATGCGCATGACACTACTTCGACTCAGTCCATCGGCTCTCACAATGCCCCGTGTACTCCTGCGTGGGTTCACGGCAACAGCAGCTAACACACCAACTGCACCCGCTTCTCCTGTGACGGGCCTGTTACGGATCCGTTTGCGTGCTACGACCATACCTGTTGCATACAGTTGGCGGCAGATGTTTTGAAATCTGCGGCACGTTGGATGTTCTCTGTCCGGTTGCCGTTCTGCATACACCCTGCAGGCTTCCGCTGCATTTTGTCGACACTCGCCATAGATGAGTATCATCTCCGCCTTTTCAGAGTTCTAATACACCATGGTCACAGTTCCTACAACACTACACTATCACAGACGTCTGGTAACACAGTGTACTACAGTCAGTCTGCGTGCAAAGACTAATGCAGAATAACAATAGCAGCAAGCGCTAGATGCGGACACTGCGACAGCTAGACCAAACCACAACAGTGCACTACAGCCACACTCGTAAACACTGTCGTCATCGTAAACATGTCCCTGCAAATGCTGCTCGCCGACTGTGGCCCGTGTTTGTTACAACACGCAACTGAACGTCGGAGGTTTCAAGCGTCAACTTTAGGTAGGAATATCTCTGGATGTAATTAACATTTTACAATGCAACAAACGGCACTGATTATGTATTTGTTTGTATGTTCAGATGTGCTAACAAAACTAACGGTGTTCCATTAAAAAAACGTAGGTTTGTTTTAAAAATATACCTCCGTGCATTTTTTATGGTTTGTATTAACCAATTACACTAGCCCCTCTCCTCACGTTCGGTCTGTGGAATCGGTTCGTCAGTATTTGATGTGGTCTACGAAATATATCCAGCGATAATGTTAGGTGACTCACCCTGTATATATATGAATTGCTGTTCGTTAGTCTCGCTAAAACTCGAGAACGGCTGAACCGATTTGGCTAATTTTAGTCTTCAAATATTCATGTAAGACCAGGGAAGGTTTAAATGGTGATAAAATATGGAAAAGCTGTTCGGAAAAGAGGAAAATCGGGAAAAACTGAAACAGCTTTTTCGAGTGAGCTATCAATACCGTTCGTCCAATTGCGATAAAATTTTATACATTTCATGTTGAAGACAACAGGAAGGTTTGCATCAAATAAAAATTTGGTAAAGTCGCCCGGAAAGTAGAAAATTTTAGGAAAAACCGAAAGCGATTTTTCTATGTGAATACAAATAAATTACCACATGGTTGTAAGAATATCACTTGAGTGCGGCTTGATAGGACAAGATTTGTATTAAATAAATGTTTTGGAAAATATACCGGAAAATTCGAAAATTGGAGAAAAATTGAAAGTGCGTTTTTCAATGTGTTTTTGATTGAATTCAGCACTATAACTGACTAATCGCACGGCATAGAGGGGAATTTATGTTTTATTTTATTCATTATGGTATTGGAAAAGTTTTCAGTACTAAAAATAGGGACATTTAAAAAGGAAAGTCAAAAGATTCGAATCAAGTTCCTTTTTCAACACTATAAGTTGAGAACCGTTCATCCGATTGCGATACAATTTTGATCATTTGACGTTCAAGATGAACGTACCTATGAACTAAAAATTTAGGAAAGTTACCCGGAAAATTTGAAAATTCGCGAGAAACTGAAAGAGCTGATATC
Organism: Locusta migratoria; assembly: GCA_026315105.1. NCBI lineage: Eukaryota > Metazoa > Arthropoda > Insecta > Orthoptera > Acrididae > Locusta > Locusta migratoria. Next base: position 359,732,611 of record CM048750.1, read on the forward strand.
CATATTATTGGTCTGAGAGCGATAAAATTTTGCATATTTGACGTTCACAGCAAGGGTAACGTTCTTATGAAATAAAAATTTGGAAAAATTTCCCGGAAAATTTGGTAAATTCAGAACGAATAGAAAGAGATTTTTCTATAAAATATCAATACCATTCATCTGATTGCGATAAAATTTTGCACATTCGTCGTTCAAAGCGAGAGGAAGGTTTGAGTGAATTAAAAGTTTGTAATAGTTGGCCAGAAAATAGGAAAATTTGTGGAAAACTGAAAGAGCTCTTTTCTTTGGGATATCAATATCATTCGTACGAATGCGATAAAATTTTGCACATTTGCCATTCACCGATACTTAGACTATCCGATAATGCCTGTATAAAGCTACTGGGTCTAAAATACATATGATTTAAATTAATATGGTTTATATTAAGAGGTAAGTGATACGAAATTCACCGGGTCATCTAGTATATAACAGGGTGTTACAAAAAGTTACGGCCAAATTTTCATAAAACATTCCTCACACACAAAGAAAGAAAATATGCTATGTGAACATGTGTCCGGAAACGCTTAATTTCCATGTTAGAGCTCATTTTAGTATTTCTCTTTAAATGTAAATTCGTGCAGACAATTGTCAAAATACCCAATTGTTTCGTTAGTATGTACTGTACTTCCTCTATTCACCGGCAGTTGGTCCAATTGAAGGAAGGTAATGTTGACTTCAGTGCTTGTGTTGACATGTGACTCATTGCTCGACAGTACTAGCATCAAGCACATCAGTACGTAGCATCAACTAACTGGTTAGTGTTCATCACGAACGTGATTTTGCAGTCAGTGCAATGCTTACAAATGCGGTGAATCGAGGAAGTACAGTACATACTAACGACACAATTGGATATTTTGACAATTGTCTGCACTAATTATTTCAATTTACATATAAAGAGAAATACTAAAATGAGCAGTAACATGGAAATTAAGCGTATCCGGACACATGCCCACATAACACATTTTCTTTCTTTGTGTGTGAGGAATGTTTCCTGAAAGTTTGGCTGTAATATATATATATATATATATATATATATATGATTGTCTGTTCGGTGTACGTTTATCACGTCTGAACCACAAGACATAGAGAGCTAAAAATTTGTACAGTTACTAATGTCTACCCGAGGAAGGCTTTAGGCACAGCTTTGACGCAGTGACTTAAATATTTGTACAGTTACTAATTTATACCTGAGGATGGTTTTAGGCTCGGTTTTTATAGCGATCTGGTAGATATTTAGTAATTTGAAGAATATAACGCGAAATGTGGAAAAATAATTACTCTTTGAAAATTTTATTTACTCTTTGAAAATGTTTTTGTTGGTTGTATTGTTACTTGAGGGTTGATAATGATAAAAGGGTGGAGTGTATTGGGATGGAAAGTTATCGGTGTATATAAAAAAGATATGATGGTTGAAAGTCGTCAAATTATAAATAAATTTGGACTGAAGGCCAGCGATGACGTTTGCGACTCTATAGCAAGGAGGTTACTTACAGCGAAACTTGATGCCACAGAACATATCTTTGGTCTATGCGTGCTACAATGTTTTCAGCTCTTTCTTTGTAAGGGTACGCATACGAATAAGGAAATATAAGAATAAATAAATAAAGCAGGAAAATAGAAATTTCTTTTAATACAACTCTTTAAAATAATCGATTTGAGGTTTCGCACATTTCATCAAGTGATCGATCTATGATATTATTATAATCATTATTCTTGAATTTCATGACTTGATTCTTTGTAACGAGTGCATTTTTACGTGTGATTTGATCTACCAACACGCGAACGGAGCCGCGGATATGTGTGTGTGTGTTTTAAAATTAGTCTCACAACCCCCTTAAGACAGGTTCACTCTCCTCAGGCTTGTGCTCCCCCCCCCCCCCCCCCGCAGAAAAAAAATTCTGTATCCGCCACTGGCCACTGGCGTGGAGGGCGCCAATGCTGCACGCGAGGTTGCCCAAGCGCGGCAGTGTGGCTGGGAGGCGCGACGCAGGCGGCACATTCGACCCGTCCCGACGCCCGCTGCGCCTAAAACAACGCACCGGGGCATGCCTGAGCGGCATCGGAGGGCCACGAGTTGTCGTGAGTACCTACAATAACGCTTCAGTCCTTTGGTCTTAAGATTTCCACTTAACGTAGGTATTTTAGTAGTTTTGCAAATAATCGTTTCTGAATATAGAGAATTGCTTTAAGAAATGTGGGTTTTCTTATGAACGTTAACGTCGCTACATTGCCTACGATATTAATTTATTTTTGTATAAACCAATATTAGAACTTTTTGTAATGAAAAAGGTCGAAAAGCGAAATTATAAATTTGTGATTTGTAAAATGAGTAATCATGCTTTACGTTTGTGTTTTTTAAAAGTTTTTTTTCTCTCTTTGACCTCGCCTTTACTAAATAAATAAAGCTGACGTTATGAGTTGCTTTAAATAAGCAGTCAGCATGTATCACATCATCACTTCCATCACCAAATTTCAGTTTTGTGTTCTTACTCACGCACCACACATTTTCTTTGTGCTTTTTTGTTTGCTCGTATTTTGATACATCGATTTTTTCAACATGTGGTAGCAAACAGCACCCTGACAAACAGTACAAAATACAAATTTCGGTCATCTTCTATATTCGATAATGCACGTAGATTGTTACGAAAATTGTTAAACATCATCTGTCTAGCCTGAACTGCTAAAACCTGAGTTGTATAAATAATCTAATTCCCACTTACACAATTGCTTGAAATGTGTGATTACTTTACAAACGAGATAATATGCTAGATATTTTGACTTAAAGAACGTAATCTAGAGAGATTTTAGGAACAATTTGAAACTGTTTTCCAGCTTGATAGAAGTCATTAAGTGTTTTCATTAGGAAACACTGTATAATGTAGGGTTAATTTGAGCTCCATTTTAGGATAAGCTAGATTTTCTTGCATCTAAATGTGTAAGACATCATGTCTCCTAAACTGCGTGTCGTGCAATGATATAATGTTACACGTACTTTCAGCGATATACACGGAAGTGAAGACACTCATAGGATGTCTCCTAGCATCGCTATATACCTCCTCTTGCCCGGAGAAGATTTGCAAGTCTACGTAGCAAGGACTCATTAAGTCGGTGGAAGATCCCTGCAGGAATATTGATCCACGCCACCTTCATATCCATCCACTATTGCAAAATCGTTGCCGGTGTAGGATTTTGTGCAAGAAATGTCCTCTCTATTAAGCCCTATAAATTTTAGATGGGATCCATGTGTGTCACTTTGGGTGGCCATATCATTCCTGGAATTGTCCAGAATGAAATTTTCACTCTGGAGTGGCGTGTGTGCCGGTGGGAAACTTCCTGGCAGATAAAAAAATGTGTGCCAAACCAGGATTCGAATCTAAGACCTTTGCCCTCTGCAGGTAACCGCTCCGCAGACTGAGCTTCCAGTGCTCAGTCCCCCAGTACCTCATCTCCTGCTTCTCCTGGAACTGAAGCTGAGAACAGCCCGTGAAGTGTGCACGTGTTACTCAGTCAGCAGAGCGCTTGTCTGCCAAAGGCAAAGGTCCTGAATTCGAATCCGTCTGTTTATTCTGCCAGAATATTTCACGTCTAGAACGTTCCTCAAACCAGTCCCTAAGGATCATTGCCCAGTGACACAGTGCATTGTCATCCATAAAAATTCTATCGTCATTTGGGGACATGAACTTCACGAAGGGTTGCTAATGGTTTCCGGGTGAGCGAAGATAACCATTCCAGTTAATGGTCGTATTCAGTTGGACCAGAGGACTCTACATCTACACCTACATTGATGATATATAAATACGCTAACACGAAAATTGTGGTACTGATTACTAATTTATTCGTACTAGAAGGTCAATGAAAGTTACATAATTCGAAAGATTGTCGCAGATTTCACGAATATAAATTTTATGTGTGCATTTTGCCATTAAAAGTGGTAAAAGGAAGTAGAAATTTTCCTATATACAGCTTGGATCAAGTTCTACATTCTCCAACAATCAGCTCACTGATTGGCTATTCGCCTCGACCAACGACGCTGTAATGCAGCGCATCTGCAGTATTAAAAAAAGTGAATATCGAATCATGTAGTACTCCCAACTCCCTTTCTTGTGCCGTTCAAATGCTTCATTTTCGCAGTGATTAAGAGTGGTTAAAGGAAATGGATGTTTTCATATGAATGCCGATATAAAGGATGATGCGTCGGGAGAGGCATCTAGCGGTGCTCGAGTGGAACTACGAAGTCGAGAATGCCGATATAAATGATGATGCGGCGGGAGAGGCATGTACCGCACGGATGGAACTACGAAGTCGACATGTTGTCAGCTCTGGAATTCTGAATATCGCAGTATCGAAATAACGTTATTTCTTGGCTTTGTATAAATATACGAACACCGAAATTGTAGTTCCATTTCAAATATTAGGCTAATGAAAGTTATATAATTCAAAAATGGCATGAGAAGTATGTACTTCCATTTTTATTTGTCGTTATTGTGTCAGGCATTTTCCTTAACACGTAAAAGTGTCAGTTAAATTTTACCAAATATCCCAACGGCCTCCTATGCTAATGTTGGCAACAGATGCTGAATAGTGAGAATCCTGTGAGTCTTCATTTTAGCCAATCGCTTGACAACGCTGATGTTTTCTCATGGAATCTTCGCTTTACGGGGGCAATTATTTTTACCCCCAGTGACCATTGTAAAAAAAATTGGTCGATCTTCGACCACAGGCAGTACTAGTTGATGATAATTTCACGTGGCATTTTTGGCCATTAGACCGCTGCTGGGATCCTGTTCAGCCTGCCTCGTTCAAATCTTTTACGTGACGCCACTGGGGCGACTTGCGCGTCGATGATGATGAAATACTGATGCTTTACAAGTCACGAAGAAGTGTATATAGTTCCATTTTCCAATAGCTATTGAGAAAAAGGAACACCTAAATCTTTCTGTTTTCGATCTCATTTCTCTTATTTTATTATGATGATCATGCCCCCTATGTAGGAGCGTGTTAACAATATTTGTTCGCTTTTTGAAGAGAAAGTTGGTGAAAGCAATTGCGCAAATAGATCTCGCCACAACATATAACGCCTTTCTTTTAATGATTTCCACCCCAACTCATGTATCATTTCCGTGACACTCACTCCCCTATATCGCGATAATACGAAACGAGCCGCCCTTCTCTAAATCGTCCGTTAGTCCCACCTGGTCTGGATCCCACGATGCGCTGTAATACGCCAAAATAGGACCCACAAGTGTAAGGTAGCAGTTTCTTTAGTAGTGGCGGCTGGTGCTTAGATGATTAGGGGTTCACTTCTTTCAGCGCCGGGTCATGATAGTGGCGCCGCCCCCCCCCCCCCCCCCCCCCCCCCCGGCTACCGCTCGGCGCGCCCCCCACCCCAATCCCCTTTAGATACGTTTATACATTTTCGTTACAAGAGCTGCAGAATGTCTTACCTCGGCTTCTTTGAGCTTGCTTCAACTCGAGCTGAGGTGTCTACATCTACATACATATTCCGCAATCCACCGTAAGGTGCGTGGCGGAGGGTACACTGTACCACTACTAGGCATTTCCTTTTCTATTCCACTTCCAAATTGAACGAGGAAATAAAAGAATGCCTATATGCCTCCGTACGAGCCCTAATTTCTCTTATCTCTTCTTTGTGATCACAACGTAAGTAGGCGGCAGCAAGATCGTACTACACTCAGCTTCAAATTCCACCCCTATAATTTCCTCAACAGAACTTCACGAAAAGAACGTCGTCTTTCCTCCAACGATCCCCAATTGAGTTGCCGGAGCATTTCAGTGACACTCGCGCATCGGTCGAACCTACCAGTAACAAACCTAGCTGCACGCCTCTGAACTGATTCTATGTCTTCCTTTAAACGGATCTGCTGCGAGTCCCAAACACTTGAGCAATACTCAAGACGTGGTCGTACAAGCGTCTTATATGCGGTCTCCTTTACAGATGAAGTACATCTTCCTAAAATTCCCCCAATAAACCGAAGTCGGCTGTCCGCCTTACTCACAACTGTCCTTACATGTTCGTTCCATTTCATATCGCTCTGCTATGTTACGCCTAGATATTTGAACGAAGCGACAACATCAAGAAGCTCACTACTAATGCTGTATTCGAACATTACGGGATTGTTTTTCCTACTCATGCGCATCACCTTACATTTTTCTACATTGAGAGCAAGCTGCCATTATTCGCACCAACTAGAAATTTTGTCTAAGTCATCTTGTATGCTATTACAGTCAGTTAAAGACGACACCCTCCCATACACCACAGCATCATCGGCAAACAGCCGCAAATGACAAGTTACTGTGTCCATCAGATCACTTATATAGATATAAAATAATAGCGCTTCTATCTTACTCCCCTAGGGCACGCCTGACGATACACTCGTCTCTGATGAACACTCGCCGTCGAGAACAACGTACTGCGTTCTATTATTTAGGAAGTCTTCCAGCCACTCACAAATCTGTGAACCTATTCCATAAGCTCGTATCTTCGTTAGCAGTCTGCAATGTGGCACGCGTCGAACGCCTTTTTGAAGTCGAGAAAAACACAGTCCGCCTGTTGCCCTTCATCCATGGCTCGCAAGATGTCATATGAGAAAAGGGCAAACTGAGTTTCACATGAACGATGTTTCCTAAACTCGTGCTGATTCACAGGCAGAAGCTTTTCCGTTTCAAGGAAATTTACTATATTCGAACTAAGAATATGCTCCAAAATTCTAAATGAAACTGATGTCAACGATATTGGCCTGTAATTGTGTGGGTCAGTTCTCTTTCCTTTCTTATAAACGGAAGTAACCTGCGCTTTTTTCCAATCACTAGGAACTTTGCGCTGAATTAAAGATTCGCGATAAATGCAAGCTAAGTAGGGGGCCAATGCCGCAGAATACTCTTTGTAAAACCGAACTGGTATTCCATCCGGACCATCACACTTTTTCGTATTTAGCTCTCTCAGCTGCTTCTCTACACCGGAAATACCTATTACTATGTCCTCCATTTCGGAATTAGTACGTTGATCAAATGATGGTACATTTGTGCGGTCCTCCTTCGTGAAAGATTTCTTAAAGATTAAATTTAGAACTTCAGCTTTCCGTTTGCTTTCTTCTATCACTGCCCCGGAATGACCAACGAGTGACTGGACAGTGGGCTTTGACTCGCTTATCGATTTATCGATTTTACACAGGACCAGAATTTTTTCTGGTTCTCGAAAAGATATTTTGCTGAGATATAGCTGTGGTAATTATTGTATGTTTCGCGCATCGATCTTTTTATAGACGCACGAATCTCTACTAACTTTTGCCTGTCAACATTTGCGTGTTCTTTTTTGAATCGAGAATGCAACAGTCTTTGCTTTCTCAGCAGCTTTCTAACATTATTATTATACCACGGTGGATCCTTTCCGTCCTTAATCGTCTTTACTGGCATATATTTCTCTAACCCTTTATTTACAATGCACTTAAATTTAGTCCACAATTCCTCTACATCCATAGTTCCGGAATTAAACGATGCTAATTAATTTTCTAAGTGCGATCCTAACATTTGCTTATCGGCTCTTCCCAACAAAAACACGCTCCTAGCCTTCTTGATTGGTTTATGAACTTTGGTCACCATCGACGCTATGACGATATCATGATCACTAATTCCTGTCTCTACACAGACATCGTTAATAAGGTCAGGCCTGTTCGTGGCTATAAGGATTAAAATATTTCCATTGCACGTGGGTTGCCGGCTTAACTGCTCAAGACAGTGTCAGTCTACCAATCTTCGTTATTTCACACTAATGTTCTAAGCGTAAAGCTGAGTAATTTGTTTGTAAAAGATACAGTTCATTTTTCTTTAATAATAAACACCAAGAACATATGAATGTGCACATGAACACTAAGACAGAGTAAGTAACTGATTACAGTTACATTGTTAAGTGATTGTAACAAAATGAATCTGTTATGATGAAGAGACTAGCTACCTTCGGGTCACGTGACATTGTAAGCAACATCCCCTCCTAACCTTACACATACACAAAGGCTGCTCTTCTCCACATCTTTTCAAACATTTAAACATTTGATACAACTAAGAGTATAAATGCCATTACCCTCAAAATCGCAACACATTTGCGAAAACGTCCAAAGTATATATCATTGTCGTTCCTGTAGCTGTTAGAAACAATATTGGGTTAAAAAAATTGCTTGCAGTCGGTCTCGAATCCACTACCTTCAACAGAGCATAGCGATACCATTAACCACACAGCTATTTTTACTAGGTGGAGATTACTGACTTAAATATTATTCATAATCGTATCTTCTGAAGGCTTTTACGGTTATTGCTTCTTTAATTTATAGTTGTAAGATATTTTACCAAAATGACGTATTTTTTATGAATCTTCAATGCGCCAGAAACAAATATGAAGGACGGATGTTGACTTTGTAGAGGATTTAAGCATGCGCAAGGCGAGGTGCGCAGTAGCTTCATTGTCTTGCTTCAGGACCATTAATGTGTAACCGCCAGGGCTCGAACCAGCGGCCGACTAAGGTGTTGGGGGCCCTGGGCGGCGGCGACCACGTGGAAATACATGTATTACTCTAAAAAATAATTGGAGGCCCCTTCCAGGACGAGAGGCACGGGACATTCTGAAAAAATAGCTTCCGAGATTTAGAGGCCCCAGCACCCAGCAGAACTACCTGCCAAGCGCGGTTAAAAAAAGAAAAAAGAAAAAAAAAATCCGGTCCTTTCGGGGTATTTGGAGCCCCTCCCCTTCCCCCCCCCCCCTTACTCCACCACTGGCTCGAACAGCCAGCGGCTTGTATCTCTATCAACTCGAACGCCAATGTTAAAAGCGACGTTTCCCCTCGCCCCTCCCTGCCAAGGGAGCACGCATATGCTGCTTCCAGGGAGTTCAGAAGAGAATTTGAATCTCAGTCACGCATGCGCATTGCAACACTGCGGCCACTGCCGCCCGTGTAAGCGGCGCTATGACTCGTATACGTGCTGTCTGTGCGACGTAAAATGTTTATCATTTGATAAAAATACTTTGAATGTGCGTCTTCGACCATAGATACTAACAGACCGGCAAATAGCAGAGCGGCTATACATATGGCGTGGTTCAAACATATGACCACCTGACTGTTGACAAACAGTAGCCGGATATAATAAACAACTCAACAGTTTTCAAGATATGCCATTACTTTAAACTAATAATACTTTCACTTGGAATTTAATGTTACTTGCTTTCTCAAAAAGCTCTGTATAATCATAGGCAAAGCTGTACCACAGCCATGAATACGATGCCATGCCCAGTCTACCAGTATCTATGGTCGAAGATGTGCGTATAAAATGATCTGATGGAAGAATGAAACGAAGAATGATAATTTAAAAACACTATTATTTTATTCATTCACTTTTTTTCACGACAAACTCTTTTCTGGGGGTTCACTGAACCAGAGAACACACAGGACGCGCCGCCAGTGACAAGTACTTGGGCTCGAACAAACACATATACACCAAAATCGTATGAGAGATGATGTAAAGATCCCTTATTGCACTAGTGACACTCCCGCATTTGCAAAACTCTGCAGTCGTCCGTTAGAGGCCTCTGCGTGTGCCTTGCCACATTGCACTTTGACCTGTCGGTTCGCCAGTAGGGACAGTGCAGTGTGCCTCCGAAGTCGCATTTTGTGACGATATTTGTGTGGTTAAGCGTCAGATGGGGCGGCGATTGGTAATCATTCCTGCTAAAGTATTGCGATTGGTTGAGATGAAGTTACGAAGAACCATTCTTCGTAAAGATGGTATTGGTGTAGAAGATGAATCATTCGCATGCTTTCTCGTATCTATATACATATATGTATTTTTTTTTTTTTTTTATGGGGCCTAACTACGGGGTCATCAGTCCCTAAACTTACAAACAACTTATGAACTACTTACGAACTAGAACGGCACAAATATCCATGCCCGAGGGGGGATTCGAACCCCCGACCGTAGTGGCCGTGCAGACCGTGACTGATACGCCTCAGCTCCCTCGGCCACCGCGGCCGGCTCGTATCTATTATGGTACAGAAATATGAGCATAAGTTAGATACTGTTGTAACACGAACACATAATGATGATAATAGGGATGATAATGACGAACAACTCATTGCAAGCGGTAGTGCTACGGTAAGTGCGGGAAGAGGCGATGGAAGCAGTGGCAGTGAATACCAAGAGTCTTCTGAGAAGAAGGTTAAAGTTGCAACTATCATCACGGCTTTTGATGACAATACGCTAGAGAACATGTATGACGATTATCACATAAGTTATAGTTCAGATATCTGCATTACGTATGGCGTCTACAATTACATCTACAGTGCTACCTACAGCATGATTGCAAAGTTTTGCATAGAAACGACATCCACCAGCACATTGGTGTACGTATAGATACTGTAACCAAACGTTCATACAAATATATTTGTTCGAGCCTAAGTACTTTCCTTGTAAGTAGAACTGTTGCATCTTCCAAGTGTTATGCCAATGAAAGGTAATCTTTGGTTCGTCTTCCCTACAATATTTGTCATGTGTTCCTTCCAATTTAAGAAATTCGTAATTGTTACTCCTAGGTATTTAGTATAATTGACAGCCTGTAGGTTTGACTGATTTATCGTGTAACTGAAGTTTAACGGATTTCTTTTAATGGTCATGTGGATGACCTCACACTTATTATAATTAAGAGTCAACTGCCAATTTTCGGACCATGCAGATATCTTATCTAAATCGTTTTGCAGTCGCTTTTGATCTTCTTGTGACGTTACTGATAAATGACAGCATCATACGCGAAAAGTCTAACAGAGCTACTCAAATGGAAATTGTCTCCTAAATCGTTTATAAAAATAAGGAACAGTAGAGATTTTATAACACTTCCCTGGGGAACTCCAGATGTCACTACTGTTCTACTCGATGACTTGCCGTCAATTACATTTTTTTTTTCTTTTATCCTTTTTTTTGTCAGGAAATTACGAATCCAATTATCCAATTGCACAACTGTGGCGATACTGCATAAGCACACAGTTTAATTACATGACGATTGTGAGGTACAGTGTCAAAAGTCTTCTGGAAATCTAGAGATATGGAATCTATTTGACAGAATATATGAGGAAAAAGTGTGTTCTAAAATCCTGCCCCAGACCGACGTTAAAGATATAGACCTGTAATTCTGCGGATCACTCCATTGCCTTTCTCGAATACTAGAGTGACCTGTGCAACTTTCCAGTCTTTGGGTACGGAACGTTCGCTGAGAGAGCGGTTGTGTATGATAGTTATGTGGCTATTGCACCAGCTTACTCTGAAAGGATCCTAATTGATATACAGTCGGGACCGGGGGAATTACTTTTGTTAAGTGATTTAAGCTCCTACTCTAGTGAAGGAATTTCGAAAAGCTGTGTTAAGAATTCCATGCAAAAACGATGCACACTCTTATGGAGCTACCACTCGAAAAGCTGTGTTAAGCATTCCATGCAAAAACGATGCACACTTATTATGGAGCTACCACCAGATTCAGGATACATTGTTGGAAACTTGTGTCGACGGCTTCGAGAGTTCTACCCCACTCTAGAATCCTAGCTCTTACCAACAAATTGAGACTCATTTGACCAAGCCAGTGTGTTTTAGGGTCCAATCGATAAGCTCACGAGCACAGGAGAGGCGCTGCTGGTGACGTCGACCTCATACCAAAGGCTGTCGAGTTGGTCATCTGCTGCCAGAGCTCCATAACGGAACATTATGTCCTAACACATACGTTCGTCGTATCGTGGAATTGATTTCTACAATTACCTGAGGCAGTGCTGCTTGTCTGTCTACTATGCAAACGCTATTGCCCTAGGTCATTAAAAGCAGGCCGTCGCCCCCTGCTTTCTCCTCACTTACAGGTAATGCCTGATATTCTTCAAACACTCTAGGCACTTTGCACCTCGGAATACTGAATGTCTCACCCCATGTTTCTACACTCCTGGCCATTAAAATTGCTACACCACGAAGATTACGTGCTACTGACGCGAGATTTAACCTACAGGAATAAATTGCTGTGATATGCATTCACACAAGGTTGGCGCCGCTGGCGACACCTACAACGTGCTGACATGAGAAAAGTTTCCAACCGATTTCTCATGCACAAACAGCAGTTAACCGACGTTGCGTGCTGAAACGTTGTTGTGATGCCTCGTTTAAGAAGGAGAAATGCGTATCATCACGTTTCCGACTTTGATAAAGGTCGGATTGTAGCCTATCGCGATAGCGGTTCATCGTATCGCGACATTGCTACTCGCGTTGGTCGCGATCCAATGACTGTTAGCAGAGTATGGAATCGGTGGGTTCAGGAGGGAAATACGGAACGCCCTGCTGGATCCCAACGGCCTCGTACACTAGCAGTCGAGATGACAGGCATATTATCCGCATGGATGTAACGTATCCTGCAGACACGTCTCGATCCCTGAGTCAACATTTGCAAGACAACAACCATCTTCACCAACAGTTCGACGACGTTTGCAGCAGCATGGACTATCAGCTTGGAGACCATGGCTGCGGTTACCTTTGACGCTGCATCACAGACAGGAATGCCTGCGATGGTGTACGCAACGACGAACCTGGGTGCACGAATGGCAAAACGTCATTTTTTCGGATGAATCCAGGTTCTGTTTACAGTATCATGATGGACGCCTTCGCGTTTGGCGACATCGCGGTGAACGCACATTGGAAATGCGTATTCGTCATCGCCATACTGGCGTATCACCCGGCGTGATGGTTCGGATGCCATTGGTTACACGTCTCGGTCACCTCTTGTTCGCATCGACGGCAGCAACTGGCTCGTCATAATACGCAAGTCACTACTCTTGATGAAATGTGGTATCGTATCGAAGCTGCATGGGCATCTGTAAACGCTATCCAAGTTCTCTTTGACTCAATGCCCAAGCGTATCAAGGCCGTTATTACGGCCAGAGATGGTTCTTCTGGGTACTGATTTCTCAGGATCTATGCACCCAAATTGCGTGAAAATGTAATCACATGTCAGTTCTAGTATAACATATTTGTCCAACGAATACCCGTTTATCATCTGCATTTCTTCTTTGTGTAGCAATTTTAATGGCCAGTAGTGTATTTTCAATTAGAATTATGCATTCAAAGTCTCGTAATCCCGTTGAGTGGCCATAATTACATCGGAAACTTTTTTACCAGAATGACTGGACTACAAATGACAGTTCTACCAATGCACCACCGCCTTATATCTTATACTAGCTGCTAAACCCAACATTGCCAGGGTATAGATGCATTTTTCCAGTCTTATATTAGAACAGAAAATAAAAACTCAAAAAAGATTTCATCTTCACGTATTCGTGAAAACAGCTTAGAAATTATGAAACAGTAAAACAAAGGAATACGAATAATGTATAAAATTATAAGGCAGTATCCAAAGAAAGAAAAATAGTAATAAAATACAAATGATGTATAAAATTAATTTATTTCAAAACTTGACTATAAACAATATTTATTGATACTTGTGATGGGAATGTTTTTGTGACTCATTGTTTACTATGTCATAACTCCTGAACAACGTGTTGTAGGTAGTTTTAACCACACAGTGATTGTTGTCTGATAGTAAGCAATATGTGTACCAAGTTTAGTTGAGTTCGGTCTATTATTTTAGAAGGAGATGTGGGAAAATAGCGCATGATATAGGAGTTATTCGGAAATTACATTGTTTATGACGTCATATCTTCTGAAATATGTGTCGGTAAGTGCTCTAATTGTCAAATAGTTGACGAATAAAATCACGCTATTACGCGTCGCAAGATGGGACAGTTTTCATTGTTTATGACGTGATATCGTATGAACTATGAATCGTAGGTGGAATGGGGGAAAAAGGAATCTCTGGCGTACCTTGTCTAAAAGAAGGATTCTATTGGTAGGACACATTCTTAAAAATTAGATTCGTTTTTTTAGAATCTGATAATATAATAATACCTATGGTACGGATAAAGATACATACATCATTTGGTTCTATTTAAAAATTCGTCAGTGGAGTAAAAGGAGTTGGCCACTAGGAAGTCTCTAAGGTTTCTCTGAAACTTATATTTATCTGTAGCTAATTTTTTTATAGTTATTGCAAATGTGTGTTCCTGAGTAGTTGACCTATCTTTGAACTAAAATAAGTGCTTTTAAGTTCTTGTCTTTCTAAAGCTTATGTCAATGAGTTGGCTTTAAACCATTTATTAATGTTCATGAAAATATCATTAACAGATCTTTCTAGAACTATGCTTAACATGCTTTTTATTGCAATACCTGTATCATCTGCAAACAACACGAACTCTGCTTCTGGTATTGTAAATGTTGAGTAGTCATTAAAGTAAAGAAAAAAAAGGAGAAGCAATAAAGCAATGGCCATAGGCTGGATCGTTGTAATGTAATTTCGTCCCAATCCGATGGTGGCCTACGGCTTAACTCACTAGTCCTTGCACTGACAACTTTCGTTTCCTATTAGTGATGCACGACTTCAAGCATTTTGCAGCAATGCCCATGACACCACAGAATTAAAATTTGTTTAAAAGTATGTCGTGGTTCATACATTCAAATGCCTTTGACAAATCACAGAAAATACCTGCTGCTTGTAATTTATTATCTAATGATGGAATTGAAGAAATCGTAAATTTAGTAGAGGAGGGAAGTATAGGGGGTAAAATCGCAGATGCAAATGGATGTGGGCTGCCATTCTTATGAAGAGATGAAGAGGCTTGCTTAGGATAGAGTAGGGTAAAGAGTTGCATCAAACCAATCTCCGGTCAGAAGACCAAAACAACAACAATCCTGAGATGTGCAGAGAAGTCATGTAACTTCCATGGTACAAACAATATCCCAATGTACTCGGTTGAGTATGCGCTAAACGTCCCCATGGACATGTCCATAGCCAGTGTGCAAAAGGACACCTTCTTGTACCGAAAAATTTTATTATGATTGAGCCATATCTCTTGCACCGGTGGGTCATCCATCTTAACTCAGCATCCATGGCTGTCTCTCTTGCTAGTCTACGAAAAGTCACGGGAAAAGTCTGCATTATGGATGTTTCTTCAGAATGTCTGCCAACAAATGGTTCTCTATCGAATAAAACAATTCGTCATGACCAACTGACGTTCCAGACAACAAATCGGCGTTGGAATATTGCCCTGTAGAGCTTTGCAAACCTAGAATTTGACATGAACAAGGTCCAACGGTGTATTTCTGCGCCTTTTCGGAGGGACCGGCTTGGCTGCCGTACAAGTATTGGTGAAATTTCGTGATACCTTAGACATTAGCTAAGACTTCCTATTCAATTTGGCTATAATATGAGACTGTGTTAATAATTAAGAAGGCAAGGCATTGGGCGTTGTATTGAACCAACATGAGACAAAACAGCACGTAAGGCACAAGAAGCAGCTTGAACTGCCAAAACACAAGTTCCTTCAGGTCAAAATGCATAATACAGGTGTCAGCAAAGCGTGATTCAAAGTATAAAGAGCCGCCTGTTGAACCTTTCACCACAGAAACGGTCCATGCTAGTGCAGTGGGGTGGCGATTTGAAAATCACGTGAAATGAAACGAAAATAATAGTTCAACTTTTCCACAGTTTGCAACTTTAGAACATTCTGTGGAGGAAGCAAATACCTAATGACACTTAGATGAATGTGGGTGCTGTGAGCATTTGTGAGATGATCTAAATACCTGGCCGCGTGGGAATAGCCGAACGGTCTGGAGCGCCATGTTGCGGATAGCGCAGCCTCCCACGTCGGAGGTTCGAATCCTCCTCCTGGCATGGATGTTTGTGTTGTCTTTAGTATAAGTTATTTCATAAGTAGTTTGAAAGTTTAGGGGCTGATAACCCCGCAGTTAAGTCCCATAAGCTTTACAAACATTTGAATATTTGAACCTAAATACCCCATCTCAATTTGAAAAAAAAAAAAAAAAAAAGAAATAGTATTTGTACCTGTTACAACTCAGACATGCTGCAAATAAGGAAAGGGTACTGTAGACTTTAATCTGCCGCCCACGAGCATGATGTCACCATGGAAATTAATAGTTCTAAAAACCCCTAAGAAATGGCTGGTGCTGATAGACTACAGGAAGATGTTGAAATTCAAAGTATCTCGGGTGAGTGTCAATCACAAAAAGTTGCTTAGACTGATCATTCAAGGGAAGTTGCAGGTAAGCCTCTGGCATCTGTTTTCGAGACAGAAACGATCCTCGTCTAGCTCCTGGGGTGAGGTAATGGTTAAGTGTCCCAAACAATTTAAGTACCGGTATGCATTGTCATCTTATAATCAAAACACAACTGTAAGCGAATTGAGGATTTCCTTCACCAGTGGTGAAGGGAATTGAGAATTTCCTTCACCAGTTGTGAAGCCCATTGGCTGAAACAGGTTTGATGATGCCCACGTATTTCGATCTTTACAATTCATATGCAACTTGATCATGAGTAGCAAAAGAAAGTGGAGAACCACGAGATAACTTTGGATGCGCATCGTCTACGAGAGAAACATGAACGACGAACTATCTTATTGGAACACTCAAGTCATCCCATAAAAAGTTCACTATACTGATAACAAAAGGCATTAACTTTATCCTGAGCTACACAACTCGACTTTTGCGACATATCCCACGAATAGTTAATCCAAAGAAATCAATGAGTCCAGGACAAAAATCTTTAGAGAAGATCAAGCATTGCGGATTGTGAAGAAAATACACTCCTGGCCATTAAAATTGCTACACCACGAAGATTACGTGCTAAAAACGCGAAATATAACCGACAGGAAGAAGATGCTGCGATATGCAAATGATTAGCTTTTCAGGACATTCACACAAGGTTGGCGACACCTTCAACATGCTGACATAAGGAAAGTTTCCAACCGCTTTCTCATACACAAACAGCAGTTGACCGGCGTTGCCTGCTGGAAGTTGTTGTGATGCCTCGTGTAAGGAGGAGAAATGCGTACCATCACTTTTCTGACTTTGATAAAGGTCGGATTGTAGACTATCGCGATTGCGGTTTATCGTATCGCGACATTGCTGCACGCGTTGGTCGCGATCCAATGACTGTTGTAGAATATTGAATCGGTGGGTTCAGGAGAGCAATACGGAACGCCGTGCTGAATCCCAACCGCTATGTATCACTAGCAGTCGACACGACAGGCATTTTATCCGCATGGCTGTTACGAATCGTGCAGCCACGTCTCGATCCCTGAGTCAACGGATGGGGACGTCTTCAAGACAACAACCATCTGCACGAACAGTTCGACGACGTTTGCTGCAGCATGGACTATCAGCTCGGAGACCATGACTGCGGTTACCCTTGACGCTGCATCACAGACAGAAGCGGCTGCCATGGTGTGTGCAACAACGAACCTGGATGCACGGATGGCAAAACATATATTTTTTTTTTTGGTTGAATCCTGGTTTTGTTTACAGCATCATGATGATCGCATCCGTGTTTGGCGACATCGCGGTGAACGCACATTGGAAGCGTGTATTCGTCATCGCCATACTGGCGTATCACCCGGCGTGATGGTGTGGGGTGCCATTGGTTACACGTCTCGGTCGTCTCTTGTTCGCATCGACGGCACCTTGAACAGTGGCCGTTACATTTCATATGTGTTACGACCCGTGGGTCTACCATTCATTTGATCTCTGGAAACCCTACATTTCAGCAGGATAATGCACGACCGCATGTTGCAGGTCCTGTACGGGCCTTTATGGATAGGGAAAATATTCTACTGCTGCCCTGGACAGCACATTCTCCAGATCTGTCACCAATTGAAAACGTCTGGTCAATGGTGGCCGAGCAACTGGTTCGTCACAACACGTCATTCATTACTCTTGATAAACTGTGGTATAGTGTTGTTGCTGCGTGGGCATCTGTACCTGTACACGCCATCCGAGCTCTGTTTGACTCAATGCCTAGGCGTATAAAGGCCATTATTACCGCCAGAGGTGGTTGTTCTGGGTACCGATTCCTATTTTCTCAGGATCTATGCACCCAAATTGCGTGAAAATGTAATCACATGTCAGTTTTATACAATATATTTGTCCAATGAATACCCGTTTATCATCTGCATTTCTTCTTGGTGTAGCAATTTTAATGGCCAGTGGTGTAGTTTCCACATGAGATAAATGTGTAATATTCTGTTCATTCAAAACGAATAACTATTTTGTAAAGAACCGATGGAGCAGTCAGTGAATTAAAAACAGTTTGCATCACACCTTGAAATGTTGCTCGCATGTTAAATGTACTCAGTACCAGAACATTCTGGCCATTGTACATGGATAATACACATTTTTGTGTACACTGTGGCGAACCCAATTGTTCATAGGTGCTTCTGTTCACATGTTATCGATGCGCCAGTATCCAGCTGAATTTGGACACGCTGATTAGCTGCTGACAGAGTTACACACACTTTGTTACATATGTGTTCACTGCCAGGAATACGACTGCCACCCGCATACTGTCACAGCAAGATACACATTCTTTGCTAGTTGAGGGGTGGTGTTCAAGACTGTGATGTGGAACCTTTCTTTGCATTGACCAAAGTTGCGTCGTACGGCAGGGAAATTATATGACTGTTCAGGGCGAAATTCAGATTCTGACATGGAATGTAATACCTGCACTGACATGCTAGAAGGAACAAAGGAAGTCGTGACACGATTCGTTACAAACACGACATTTTCAGGCAAACAGCTTGGACATGTCCCTGCTTATTACAAGAGTAGCAAATAGCTTCGTTACTAGGGAACTGGGAGCGTTTGAGGCGATTAATACATCTTAGACATGACTTGGCCATGTTAGTCTGTCGTCAATTATTTCAGTGCCACAGGAAAGCAAGGTTGTTTGTCTTAATTCATGATCTGTGTGTATGCTGCACATGGGACACACAGGTGGGGAACATGTTGTTAGTATGTGACACTTACAACATACCAACTACACTGTACTCATTGATGGTAGGTATTTGCATTGCATATTCTGCTAAGCTGAAAGTATCCTGAGCCTTAATCAACTGCAACTCTGTTTCCCATGGAAGGGAAAACTTCTGCACGAATTCTAGCATCACCAGTGTTCTGCATCTGACTGTATGAATTACCACAACTGCACACAAATTTACACTGATGTGTCAATAATATAGCAACGCCACTCCCGGGGCATTGAGAATCGACCATCTGTTGTTTGTCATCAGTGTCAGATACCATTAGCCCCCCCCCCTCTACCCTCGAACAGTGGCGCTCACTGCTGATCAAAGGCCTCCGTCATGGATGATTTGCATCGAACATGTACTTGAACTCTGGACAAAAGAGATCGAAAGATAACACACTGACTGATTATATGAAACACGATATTGCACTTAACACAAGAATTTGAAGCAACGAAACTTTGTCTGCCTCTGCCTCCAGCCCTTCAAGCTGCTCCTCTCCTGTACCTATTTCACAACAGTTCTGAAATAAATAAATGTGGCCTACAGTAACAACAAAAGTAATAATTTTTTCCGGTAACTAAACCACATGGCAGTAAGCGCCACATGGCGCTGACGACCTTCCCCTCCAGCCTAATTTTCCTAACTGCCCACCTTATGAGAGTTTGGGCAGATTAAAGCACATTCAATGATGCCTATATAGCTGTCCATACCTAATACTGCAGTAAGAGCAAAACAAAACATGTGCAAATAACTGAAAATAAAGTGTTGTCTACAAAATATGAATAAGGCAATAGTAATATGAACTGATTTGAAGATTTTTAAACCCTAAATACTGTTGCAAAAACCCACAAATATGAAATATGAGTCCTTTTTTTCACCATAGCAGTGACTACTGTGTTAGAAGCAAGATAGGTCATTCAACCGATATTGTAATGTTCTTATGAAATTAATATCCATAAACTAGATAAAGGAAGTGATCTCATGCTATATTAAAGTTAATAACAATTGAAAATAAACAGTTGTGGTGATAAACTATCTGTCTCAAAGACGAGAGTTAAGCACCTTGCCCACAGATGGCACCATCAGCAGCAAACAAAAAAATCGGAATATTTTACATTAAATGCTGGTGTTTCTTTGGGAAATTTTCGTGAAAATTAAGTATATCCCACACTCAAATGAGATACTCGTATAGTATGTATACAGAAAAAGCAATATTCATGGTAAAACAAAGTAAAGTAGAACTTTCCCTAAAATCGGAATATTTTACACTATTTCTGCAGTTTTGTCACAGATATATGGCTTGAATCATAAAATTTAAGTAGACCTCTCTCCTATATAACATACTAGTAAAGAATGCAAGCAGAAAAGTCGTATTTATGGTAAAAAAGGAAAGTAGAACTTAGCTCAGAAATGGAAATTAAAAAAAAAAAAAAAATCTATCCTGCAGTTTTCTCATAGAAGTATCGCTTAACATCCGTAAAGCAAACTTCCTCCAGCTATTTCTATTCACCAGAAGCCCAACATTAATTTAACTACATGAAGACAGCCGTGATACAATTAATATTCAAAGCTAATAGTCTACATATGATATAGTGTTGCTACATGACCTTTTAACTGCTATCCAGACGAGAAATATATTATGTCACATGTAAGAGGACGTATTCCCATATCAATAGCTGATGCCTATTGAACTAATTTCTAAGTTTGATGACATGATTATATCGAAATACGAAATGTTTTCGTAAAAAATAACGTGATTTTTATACTGTGAATATCGTAAAATCAGTACACGCCTCTAACTTCAGTATCTCCCAGCTGCTTACTGCACTAATGTAGCTAATAAAAGCTGAAAATATTGTAAATAGCAGTATATAAACAAAATATTGCAAATAGCAGTATAAAAGTAATAAAACACAAGACTACGAAAGAAGGAAGGATGTTATTTATTGATTAAGAAATGTCACACATCGTGTATAATGTTTTGACAAAGGCATGAAGTCATAGATAAGTCTTACTGCAATACCAATCACATTGATAAAATCGATATATCGAAATTCTATAACTAACAATTAAATAATAGGCACTCATATCACCTCAATAAAAGAAGTAGTTCTCTTATGCAATTTTCCTTGCTGAATAACAGCTTTAATTCTACAAGGAAGGTGGAAATTATCTGTTAACATGAATAGTGTCCTCTTTCTATTAATAACACAATATGTAAAAATAAAATTCTATTCAGTTTACTCAATGATTTCTCATGTTAGTGATGCCAGTTAAATGTCACTATAGCATTTGCAGCAACATTGTAGACTCTTTTGAATCAGTGCATTACCATAATCTGCAAAAAAAGTACCTTGTACGATTTTTGTACCACTCTAACTTACAATTTTCTTTCCCTGCATAATTTTAGACCCAGCAATACGCTAAATAAATAAGTCCTTTCAACTCCAATACACCATAGTAGTGCAGAATATATGCACTATAAGCGACACTTATGTCTGAAACATTCAAACACAAAAAATGTAATAGTACATTAATTACTGCAAAGTAATAGTGAAATTAATGCCCAACATCCCTAAAGTAAACATACTCAACCTTAACAGATACTAAACAGTCATGATATCTACTCTCTACATGAGGAGAATACCCACTATTGTTTATATCGAATATAATATGTTATTGTGAAGCTAATACTTGAAAAACTATATGTAGGCTACAGTCTCCTGTAGCTACTTCTAGACCTACCAATGTGAACGAGAAAAAGAAATTGCTGTAATAAAAGTCAATTTGTTGAGGATATAGACCAACTTTAACAGGACAGTAGCTACACTAATCATTCGATGTCCAGGCACAAATAAGGCGTTGAATAAAGTATTTTACACACTGACTGAGTTAGAACTAAGGCGACTATTGCCCCAATATTAGTATCACAGGTAAAGCAATTGATAATCTGCGTCTTTATGTGCTATGCACAGTGTAAACGCCTACCAGTTGTAGTAAGAATGTTGGAAGCAGGTAGTATAAGAAAACATTGTCTTCTATCTGAATCCATGTTCAATCGTAAACGAACGTCCAACATCCTTAAAGCAAGTACCCCCGATGCCAGTTTCAAAATAAATAAATAAATAAATGTGGACAGAGATTGTTTTGTGTGTTTGTGAATGAATGAAGATCAACTTCACTAACAAACTGACTACATTTACCCCAACAGGTCCACATTAAATCATATACATCTGCATGGGCAGGGGCTTTTGGACATATCAAAGACAGCACAGCACAACACAGACAAGCCAATAATCAAACGACTTGGCTTTCTGGAAATGAATATGCCTATTCCTTATTAACATCCTCTAAGCCGAACATCCACATGATCATATTTCTAAATTTATTTCTACAGCAAACAGACAATGCAAAATTTGTCTACTGAGTATTGCCTGTGCAGAGGGGGGGCATACATCTTCCAATGGCACACCCACTCACCATAATGAGGGAAATCTAATTATCTGATGGGCAGAGGTCGTGGGGCAATTTTACTGAGGGTGACTGAGTAACATTGGAGAATATCTGCAATCAAATGAGCACAGTGACTGTGCATAAGTAGTTAAAAAGAGTGCACAGGGAAAATGACCTACCAGCTCTCCATGGGCCATCCCTTTTTAGAGGTCACATAAAGAGCAATGCCACTGGTCAATGAATGATTCCAAACTGACGGACTTAATAATCAACTGATGGTCTCACATAACTCATGTGCAGTTATGTTTTCAACAGCGAAACTGTTCCCAGATCGAAATAGATTGCAACATTACGTCTGGATCCTTCCACAATGGCACTCCTATGCACACATTACATCAGTTCTGGCCCACAGTCACACCTTTATATAAGATTCTGGAATCACCAAATTAACCAACTTATGCCAGTTGTTGTACAGCACATTAAAGAGTTAAGTACATCTATTAGAGATCAGGATGGGAATCTAGTAGAATTAGATGGGGAGGAAATAACTGTGATATTACATATCAGAAAAATGAGATAGTAAACCTTTACAGACAACAACTTACCCATGATGAGATGAATGTGTCTACAAATAGAAAAAAAAAAGAAATGAGTCAAATGAAGATGAAGCAGATTAAAAAGATGAAGAAGATTGATGTAAAAAAAAGTGATGACTCCATATAATCGAGAACTACTATCGTTAATGGGCTATAGTGTACTATAAATACCAATGTCACTCTCCATGAACTCTCTTTCAAAATTGCTATTATATATAAGGTAAAAACAATGTCTCATTTACAGAGAGTGAGAGAGAAGATTCACTCTGCTAACTCCATTACCCGAGTTTAAAATCATAGATACAAACTGTAGAGTTGACCAAATTTTGCTTACAATGATAAAATATCAATAGCAATAAACTATAAGGACCTGTACTTGTTGCCTACTAAAGGCGGATGCATCGGGAGAGCTACTGATATTCATTTAAACAAAAATTCTATGCTTCACTTGTTTTCTGAAATTCAATACTATTTGAAAAACAAGCAAATAGAAGATGTGCACAATCCTGGAATTGTAACGCTGATCAAGGGGTATTCTTCATTCACACTGAGCGAACCTTAAGTATTGCAAAATGCAAGATGGGGGGAGAAAGAGGAACTAAAAAAAATTGTTGACTCCGATTGGAGTTTCAGGTTCTGCATTCCAATGAGCATGGCACTTGGTTTCGCTGAGGATTACATGAAGATTATTGAAAACGCTAAACATGAATATGTGTTGGTTTGTAACGCACATGATGCAAATAGCATTATCATGGCTGCTGTCAACACTAAGTCGAAAATTTCGCTTGATAATATTTACTGGGACATACCTGAAATTCAAGTTTCTGAAAAAGAGAAAATATCATTAATGAAAATTATAACAAATGATCTACGGCTGAATTCGACATTCTGCTACTGGGAACTTACTAAATGCATCACTCCGGAACTTGATAAATGAAAGTGGCACGTAAAGAGCAAGACGGATCTAAAAAACCACTCAATACATAATTATCGCATTTCAAACAAATAGGAAAGCTATAAACGCTAATTGTAGTATATTCGACGACATAAATTTGACATAGTTAGACTGAACTCATCAAAATATTGCAATGAGAGTTACTCGGTTCACCTTACCATGAAGAATATGGAGCTAGCATAAGCCATATATAGCAAATTCCAGTCTACGTGTTATGAGACAAGAAGAAAAACTCCAATTCCTCTCATGAGTCGTAAAGAATTTCAGAAATGTCCAAGTCATGTGTTTGATTGCTCTTGGCAAGATGAAAATATGATATCTTTAAACTCTGATATGTGATTTGAAGTGGAGCTAGTACAACGATTTCCAGGGGGGCCCAATTGTGTGCTGTTTGGTTAGTAATGACTCTGTTATTGAAATGATACCATCAACCAGATCGTTTTCATGGATGGAGTAGCGCACAAGAGGAAACATGTACACCATCATATTTGATTTCCAAGGATTCTGTGTCATAAATAATCAATTTATTTCGAAGGAGCAATGAGATCAAAATGTAAAATTACTCCATAAATGGTGGATTCACATTTTTCGTGGATTGCTACTTCATGACGAAGGTTCTATGATGCAGGATTCTCCTCCAGCAAATTGGATGTTTCACAACATGCTCGCAGCATCAGTATCTCTTCTCAACTCCCTATGGAGGCAGCATATGGGTGTGGTCTAAGTTTGAAATCGTAGCGATGCCAATTAATTCTAGTCATTGACTCTGCACTATTATGTAATATGATAGCCTCATGACATCATCAGTTTGATCACAATGTTGCAATGCGCATCTGCAGTTGACATTCACATTCTCTTCTAAATCCCCCATGGAGGTGGCATATGGGCGGTCTAGCCTTGTAGCGCACTTACATGGTATGATACCCTCTTGAAGTCATCAGTTTAATCGCAATGTTGCAATGTGCATGTGCTGCTGAGGAACCCATATGCCGCCTCCATGGGGGGGGGGGGGGTTCAGAAATGAATGTGAACCTTAGCTGCACATGCACACTGCAACATTGCTATCAAACTGATGAGCTGGTCACAGTGGCCAAGGGGGTTGAGGCGCTCCAGTCACGGTCTGCACAGCCACTATTGTCGGGGGTTCGAATCCCCCCTCGGGCATGGATATTTGTGCCATCCTTAGTTGTAAGTAGTTCATAAGTAGTTTGTAAGTTTAGGGACTGATGACCCCGTAGTTGAGTCCCATAGACTCTACAAACATTTGAACATTTTTTTTTTTCAAACTGATGACATCACGAGGGTATCATATTACATAAGTGTGGTATGAGGCTAGCATGCTGAGTCATCAAAACAATTAATTGGCGTCAGTACGAATTCAAACAGAGGTGGCGCCCATATGACATCTCAACCACGCATGCACATTGCAACATTGCGATCAAACTGATAATGTCACTAGGGTATCATATTACATAAGCGTGGTATGTGGCTACAGCGCTTAGTCATAAAAAATTAATTGGCATCAGTACGAATTCAAAAAGAGGCTGCACTCATATGCCACCTCCATGGGGGGTTCAGAAGAGATACTAAGTCTGTGAGTATGTCATGAGACATTCAGTTTGCTGGAGGACCATTCTACATCTTATGACTTTCATCATTAAGTAGTAATCCACGAATTGTGAGTGCTGTCAAATCCAAGCCATCATGAATCCTAAATAAAACCAATAATACAGGTAATCTAGCAACTAAAATATAAAAAATTAAGTAAATATCAGCCTGTAAACCTTAAGGCTGTTAACGTCAACCCAAAATCAAAAACAAAGTAGAAACTAATCTAGATCAGAAAAATATATAAAAAGGAAATAAATTTAAACTAGAAAAAGAACAAAACAACGTAATTAATAACAATAAAACAACAAAAACAAAAATTAGAATTATATAAAAAAAATTGATCTTCTTGCAGTAACTATTGAACAACAAATTCAAAAACGCAATACGATTAATATAAAAGAATAAAAATCAACACCAAAATAATAACTAATTATTCCTAAATCAGAGTAAGAATACAATGAAATTATAAAAATAAAACTTAATAAAAACATTAAAGAATGAATTAATCATCAACAATTATTTAATAAACAGATAGGGATCAAAAAGTAATTATAAATAAATACCTTAACATAAACACAAAAAGAAAGAATTAAAAAATCATTACCATAAAGAACGAATTATTGAAATCAAAATAGAAAGACCTAAAGCACCCTCACAAACAGAAAAACCAAAAAAATAACAGGAAAGTAATAATTATAATGAGACTTTCCAAGAAATGCAACAATTAATATAAACAAAGAAAGAACAATATATTCTAATCTTAATAAAACGACCAATAAATGCTTTTGTTTTGAACAAAAAACGCAAGCACCAGAAAAATAAATTGATAAACAAGTAAATAAACCAAATAAAGACATTAGTTTTAATTGTTTAAAAAACATTGGTCTTGTAAACCAAAATTAAGATAAAACTTTTAAAACTTCAAGAGTATAAAATTAATTCCCATCACTAATCCTGAAAATCAATATTTTTATAATCTAACCCTTGAAATAATAAAAATAATAATCATAAGATCATCAAACCTAATAAATATAAACCTAATAAAAATAAACCATACTATATCAATAATAATAACCATTATTATCCAAACTTCATTTATTAGAATCACAACAGGACAACAGTAGAAAGATTCTTACTATCATATATTTTACTATTAACATTCCGTGGTGGTATAATAGTTCTAGTCATTTACATTACAAAAATTACATCAAATATTTAAAATTAAAATTAAGAGAATCATCATCATTATATACATAATAATTATCCTATCAACATTATTATAAAATATTGTTAAAATAATATCATCAGAAATAATTAACAATACAGAAAACATAAACCTAAAATATTCAATTAATTTCAAAGCAATATCAACCTCTTTATTAAAACTATATAATAACCCAACATTCATTATTACACTCATAATAATAATTTATTTATTCATTACACTAATAGCAGTAGTAAAGATTACCAATATTAATCAAGGACCTATATGTAAAATAAGTTAATACACTAATGAATAAACCTATATGAATTAAGCACCCAATAATTTATATCATTAATAATTCACTAATTGATTTACCAGCACCAACAAATATTTCATTATGATGAACCCTTGGATTATTATTAGGAATATGCTTAATAATTCAAATTATTACAGGACTATTCTTAACTATACATTACACACCAAATATCGAAATAGCATTCTTAAGAGTAGTAGACATTTGCCAAGACGTTAATAATGGATGGAAACGGAGGATTAATCTTCTTCATATATATATATATATATATATATATATATATATATATATATATATATATATATATATATATATATATGTAGGACAAGGAATCTATTATATCTGAATAACAGGAACAATCATCCTATTCATAGTAATAGACAACAGCATTTATAGGTTCTATCATGATGACAAATATCATTTTGAGGAGCAACAGAAATTACCAATATCAGCAATTCCTTATATTGGAACAGATAGTGTACAATGAGTATGAGGGTCATTTGCAGTAGATAATGCAACACTAAATCGATTCGAAACATTTCATTTTGTATTACCATTTATCGTTATAGCAATGGTTATAATACATCTACTTTTCCTTCAGCAAACAGGATCTAATAATCCAAGCGGATTAAATAGAAATATTTATAAATTCCCATTCCACCCATATTTTACTTACAAACACATAATCATATTTATTATTTTAATAATACTATCAACCATATAATGCTTAATTAACCCTTATATATTAGGAGATCCAGATAACTACTTAACAGCAATCCATTAGTAACACCAATTCATATTCAACCAGATTGATATTTTCTATATGCCTAGGCAATTATTCTATCAATCCATAACAAATTAGGTGGAGTTATTGCATTAATAATACCAATTAAAATCATAATAATTAAACCATTCTATAACGAAACAAATAATAAATATTCTGAATTATAGTAATCATAATTTGTGTACTAACATGAATTTGAAAACGACCAGCAGAAGAACCGTATATCATAACAAGACAAATTTTAACAACAATTTACTTCTTATATTTTTTACTAATGTTTGCGTTCCAAAAATATGAGATATACTAATTAAAACAGAAGTTAATTAGCTTAAAAAGGCAAATATTTCGAAAACATAAGAACAGAAGTTCAATTCTTCTATTAACTTTGAAATTCTTAAAAACTTTAATTAAACACGTGAAAAATGTAACCCTGTAACCAATAAAGAAAAATAAAAAAATTAAAGACTAAGGCAAATAACTTTTTCAAACCAAATACATAAGCTTATCATAACGAAAATGAGGCAAAGTAACACGGACCCAAGAAAAAAAAAGAAACAAAAGGAAGCCTTAAAAAATAAATAGAATAAAAATCACCACCTAAAGAAATTAATGAAAATAACATAATTCTAAAATACTCCACAAGAAAAATTAAAGTAAAACCACCAGCACCATACTCAATATTAAAACCAGAAACTAACTTGGACTCTCCTTCAGCAAAATCTAATGGAGTCCGGTTAGTTTCTGCCAAACAAAATTAAGCTAAGGGAGAAGAAAAAATAATAAATCAACAATAAAACTGAAAATTCATAAAATCAAATATATTAAAAATCCCAATTAGAATAATTAATGACAATAAAGTTAAAGCCAATCTTACTTCATAAGAAATAGTTTGAGCAACAGAATGTAAAGAACCTAATAATGAATAATTTTAGTTAGATCAACGAGCAATTATTAATGTATAAACTCTCAATCTAGTACAACAGAGAGAAAATAAGAAACCATAAGGAAAAGAACTCATATAAGTTAAATAAGGAAAAATAACTCAAATCAATAAAGAAATTATTAAATTAAAAACTGGAGAAAAATAATATAAAAAATAATTTGATATAAAAGGAATAGGATGCTCCTTAGAAACCAGTTTAATAGCATCACTAAAAGGTCGAGGAATACCTAAAAAACCTACCGTATTTGGACCTTTAGGAATCTGAATGTAACCTAAGACCTTACGCTCCATTAAAGTCAAAAAAGCAACTCTAATTTAAACACAGATACTTAAGAATAAAAAATTTGAAACAAATATAAATCAATCATATATTATCAACACTATTTGTAGAAAATATCTACATAAATGAATTCTAAATTCAACACACTTATCTGCCTAAATAGTAAATAATTAACTTTAATCAATAAATAAAAATTTTCATTATATGGTCCTTTCGAACAAATATAATAATATTTATACTTAGGATAGAAACCGACCTGGCTCACGCCAGTATGAACTCAGATCGTGTAAGAATTTCAAGGTTGAACAGACCTAATTATTAAGCTACTACACCTATAATTACTCTTAATCCAACATCGAGGTAGCAATCCATTTTATCGATAAGAACTCTAAAAAATGATTGCACTGTTATCCCTAAGGTAACTTAATCTTATAATCACAAATTATGGATCAAATAAACATTAGCATAAGATAATTAATTCATCTTGTTGATGACATTACTTCTGGAAGTCAGAAGTGAAATGGGGCTGCTCCTATTTTTATGATTATTATTGATGGGATGTTTTTTAATCTCAGCATATTATGTATTTTATTTGAATAATTAGAATTGAAATTAATAATATTGTAAATGCTATTGATTGCTTAATAAAGTGTTTAATTGCTGCTTCATTAATTATTGAATTTTTATTATCTGTTAATATTGGAATAATGGATAGTAAGTTGATCTCTAGTCCTATTCAGATCCGTAATCAGAAATTGGAAGAAATGGACAGGATCGTTCCTATCATTAATGATGATAGGAACAGAAGTTTTGTAGAGTTGTTGTAAATTAAAAGAGAAGGGTTATTACCTTCATAAATTGGGTAAGAATGCATTAGCTTAATTAGCTTATCTTTTTATTTATATTGAGGTGTAAGATGCACATTAGTTATTGATACTAAAGGTGACAGTTTAATTCTATCTTATATACTGAGAGTAATATTTTTACTTTATTTTTCCTATCAAGATAATCCTTTAATCAGGAATCTCATTTATTTTATATATAAATTAAAAGTTCCTTTTTGTGTTTTACGTAATGATTTATTTCTGTAATCAGTATAAAATTTTGTTGTTTATTTGATTTTGTTTTATACTTTTGTTGATATATAATATAAATTATTTATTTCAATATATCATATCTAATTAAATACAGCCTTATAAGTTTTATTTAATTAATATAAATTGATTATTTAAATTTATACATTTATCAAAAGTTGTAGCTATCTATTTTTAAGGCAAAAGAAATTATTATATAATAAAATCTTTAGTATAATTTAATTCAATGTTTTACATTATTATTATATGATACAATCAGTATAATTTAAATTTTTAAATTAGGGTTGTTTCACTCACAGAAATTTCATCTTTCGTTTTATAATAAGATTCTAAGAAACTACTGCTGGTGCTCGCTCTTATGTGTTCATGCTAAAGAATATTGCAGATCATGCTTCTCTTAAACGAATAGAAAAGTGCATAAAGCAAGATGACTTGATGAAAAAATATTTTGCACCGGTCAGGATTCGAACCTAAAACACAAAGAATGCTAACCTGTCACCTTAACGGCTTATTTTATTTTATTTTTTTATTACAAAGATTTAAAACAAATTCACATCACGTATGTACAGTTTTCTGGATTTTTACAAGTAACAATATTTATTAATATAAAAATTGTGCAGTAGAAATTGACAAACAGTAAAATTTACACAAAATTATTTATCAAATGTAAATCGAGTCATAGCTTATTTTTACTTTCGATCATTTGTTTCAACAGTTTTCCTTTCTGTGAAGTTCCTTCTTTCAGTTTGTTCCTCTTATCTTCCATCCATCTAACCTCCTTTACCCAATCCATTGCTTTTCAAAAACGATGTCTAGCATGTTGACAAAAAGATTTTGTGATTTCCGAATCCCTTTATTTGCCAGTACGCCATCTCCAGATACATTATAAAATCAATGTTATTATCAGGACATATTCTGTTAATTACATAAGCTACATAGTTACCCAGTATCCACATTATACTGTTATTCTTTTTTTTCAGGAAAATATTTTTCATAAGGTCGTAAAAATATTTGCGGCGTGTATTTCCGTTCATTAGTTCGTGTGAGGAGACCCAACTTCTTCTTAATCCACTCCCAATTTCTCAGGTGTCCTCCACATATAAATCTGTGTACAAGCGTACCTACCAGTCCACATTTACAACAGTTATATGTGTCACTCATTGCTGTCCGATGTAGTTTTTCATTGGTTGAAACTACATTGTTAACTACTTTGTACCACGTAGACTTCACTTCACTTGAGTTGATTTTAAGGTGTATATTTGTCCATACAGTTTTCTATGTGATGTTTGGATAAGGCATTTCTATTTTATTAGGACTATCTGATTTTCCCTAGTGGTTTCACAAATGTCTTGATGTTGTGTGAGTTTTCGCAAGATTTCGCCTGGCAGATAACTGATGTCTACATAAAATTCCTCGATATGCTTTAGTTTATAGTTCAGTTTACCAGTGTTAATTGGAGGCTGCATGTTTTCTGGGCGAACAACATAATAGTTTTCATGTTATGTTATTTAGGTCTTGCTTTATCATCATCAAAATACGTTTGATAAATCGTGCCAATGCTTTCCTCCGCATATCTGTCTATGGTTGAGCTTCATAATCTTTTTCGCCTGCAATCTGGGTGCTTGGAATATTTGTACAATATAATATGCTTTGGAAAAGATATAGTTGTTTACGATTTTAACTGTCTGATCTAAGTTCGTGTAGCGCCAGCAAAGTTCCTGTAATGAGCCTTGAATACTGTTAGTCGTTTCCTGCCAGTTGTATGCAGCCATTTTTATTGGATAGTTACTGAAGGTGACGCCCAATGTTTTGTGACTATCAACCACTCTGACCCATGGTAAATATATGTTATCAAAACGTCAAAGATTTAAAATGATACTCTTTTGTGTTTATCAGTTCACCTGAGATTTGACAATATGTATTTAAATCAAGTTTTAAGATGTCAATCTCAGATTCTTTCCTTACTACAAAACCGTCATCTGCATATGCACTCACAGTAAAGTTTATGTTGGAGATTGTAAATTTCTCTTCAAGACGTTGCAATAAAGGCTCCAGTAAGAGTACATACAAAAGCATTGACAAAGGACTCCCTTGAGGAACACCCCAGTCAATGTTTACAATTTTGGTTAGTTGGCCGTTTATGATGCTGCGAACAGTTCTTCCACTCATCATTTGTTTAAGAACACAGAGTATCTTATCATTAAAACCAAGTTGTTTCAGTAACAGTACATGTAAAGATGTCTGACTTGGTCAAAAGCTGTGCTAAGATCAATGAAGAATAGTGCACAGCTGATGTTTGTGACGGCAGCAATCAATATTAAGTTCCTATATTCGGAAACTGTGGACATAATTGTTCTTCCAGGAAAACAGGCTTGATGGTTTGTTATAAACTTCTTGAGTAAGGGAGTCATTCGCTGTTTAATTGCTTGTGCAACTGTTTTGTAGTCGAAGTGCATCAACATTATAGGACGAAGATTGCCAATATTCGGTTGTCCTTTGTTGTTAGGAATTAAAAAAAATTGCCCTTCTTTAAGAGCCATGGGTATTTCATCTACTCCCAGTGTTCCGTTAATGATTTCAGTGAACGTGGAACCAATTATAGGCCAGAATCTCTGGTAAAATTCCTTTGGGAAACGGTCAGGTCCTGGTGATTTATTAGGTAAAGATGTTTTTATGAGTTCAAAGATTTCATCTTCATCAAATGCCGTAAACAAAGAATTATTGTCTTCCAAAGTGAACACTTGAGGTGACATTCCTAAATTTTCAACAATCACTTGTTCATCAATGTGATCTTCACTGTAGAACCTTGTGTAATGCTTTTGGATTACTCGCACTATTTCATTTGGTTCTGTGATTACTCGTCCATCGTCTGTTTTAAGTTCTTTGATAAAAGTAAGATGCCAATTGGACTGGTGTTTCATCAGATGATACATGGAAGTTATTTCATCCTGTGAGGGAGATTTCGCCTTTGATTTGATTTTCAATCCTTCTAACTGTTGGCATGTTAAACTAAGTAGTTTAGCTTTGACCTTTATAATATCTTTGAGATTAAAATCTGATACACTAGGTTTGTTATAAAGATCCTGTAGTACAGTGTAGTAAAATTCAATCGTTCTCTTTTCATCTCTGTTTCTTAGAAAACTAAAGGTATTTGTAGTTTGAATTAATTTCACTTTTGCAAATTTGACCCACCAATCGATTTTGTTTTAGTATCTAGTGATACATTTAAGACATGTTGTCCATGTTTGTCTACCTGCATCTTCTAGTTCTTCATCTTGCAAATGTGCCACATTTAGAGTCCATGGACTTTGATAAAATTTGGTGGGTTGCCTAGCTAGATTTACAGTGACCGCTAAAACACAGATATCAGAAAAGAACGTGGGAATAACTTCGGCATCCAGAACTTGACTACAGATGTTCTCGGAGACATAAATTCGATCAATCTGGCTACATGAGTTGAAGTAAAATGCGTGAATTTTACAAGCGAGGGGAATTTAGTTTCCCAGGTATCTTTGTACTTCATGTGTCTGATAAAATCATGCAGCTCCTTGGAATAATTGATATCTTGTCTTTCTTATTAACAACGCAATTAAAATCACCGTCTATAATCACTTTCACAGGATTTTTTCTGAGTAAATATACAATTTCATCTTTAAAAAACATAGCTCTTTCTGTTTTATTAGAACCGCCTGAAGGAGCAAAAAGATTTAAAAATGTAACATCAAATATTTTACAGCTTAGGCCTCCGCCTGCCACAAGTTTATCAAGTGCCCCTACTGGGATCCCTTCCCTTGTAATCATAGCTGTTCGTGTGCTTTCATCTGGCGATACTTTGAAAATTATGTTACAGCAGGATAAATTTAAATCGGTAAAAAGTACTTCTTGTAATAAAAGTCTCCGCTTCTGATTCATAAATAAATTTCTTTAGAGCTGTTTTCTTCAGATGTAAAGTAATTCTGTTAACATTTGATGTCAATATTTTGTATGCTTGCCGTGGTGGAGTAGCCGAGCGGTCTAAAGCGCCTCGCTGCAGAGCGCGTGGTTGCTCGCCGTGGAGGTTCGAGTCCTCCCTGGGGCATGGGTATGTGTGTTGTCCTTAGGTTAGTTTACCTAGGTTTAAGTAGTTTGTAAGCTACGGACTGATGACCATGCAGTTTGGTCCGATAGATTTACAGACATTTGATATTGTATGCTTGACTCATTAGGTTAATGTATTCAACATGAATTAGGTTTTCTATTTATTGTGTGTGATAGTTAACAGTGCACATACGAAACTGTTAAGTCATCTAAAATAAAATAATGTCAGTTGCTGTGTGTCAAAAGCGGCCTGTGTGCCATTCAGTGTATCTTCAATAGAAGTTACCGTCACCACTGTTTCCTCTAATTCTATGTTTTCTATTTCTGGATCTGTCTTAATAGAAGCTGTTGTTTCAGGCAAAGTTTTTTGCGGATCTTGACTCACTGCTTGTCCTTAGTCAGCGTTGTCGTCAACCGAGCTGTTTCTCTCGGACGTTCGACGCCTCTTATTTGTAAATGATTGCATGTCAGTTAGTGGTGTAACCATATTTGAAGCAGGTATCACGTGTATAGGAGGATACTCTGCCGTTGACAGTGTTTGATCTTGTAGTGGAACATCGCTACTGTTAGCCCCTTCTGTATTTAATACTGGATTGTCCTTCACAAGATCAGCTAGAGTGACTTTTCTACGTTGCTCTAGTGTATTTTTAAAAAGGAACACCCGCTGTGGACAATTTGTTCTGACATGACCACTTTCATTACAAACAGAACAGTTGGCCGTCTGACCAGTATAAGTTATATGAGTTTGTCACCATACACATGCATATATGAGGGGATATTGTGCCTGATGTGCATTTCGACAGACCTGACGCCACTAAAGCACTGTAATCTGTGCTGGTTGGACCAGCATTCATTTCCGATTTATTTTACATCACCATAATTACTTACTATCTCTCTGAGATAACAGTTTTCTACTTCAGGTGGCAGGTTATAAACACGCACATTAGTGTACTGGATATCAGTGTTACAAATAATAACTATACTCACCGAACTATCACGATGCCGAAACTCACCTTTACCACCATGTGTCAGCAAAATCCGTACCAGCAAAACTTGGTTGTACAATTTTACAATATATATGCAGTGTGGGTTTGATCAGACGTTATTCCTATTACATTAACAATCCAGTCGAGGATCTCAAATGAACTCGGTTGAACTTTTCTCGTGGATCTCCAACTCAAAACACAGGGTATTCTTTCTCGGGACCATTTTAGACGCCATTACGGATGAAAGTCGCCTAAACTGCTCACCAATAAGATAAAAATGTACTATAACTAGTGACGATAAGGACTTATATATATATATATATATATATATATATATATATATATATATATATATATATATATATATTATATTATATTGAGAGTAATCAGTAATAAGTGTTGTTTGTTACTAGTCAATACAGCTTCTTCACGAAATGGCGATGTTTGTTTCCATTGACTTCTTTGCGGAATGATTATAAGTTACTTATACTGCTACTAATTTGTATGATTTCCACTATCTGACTTAACAAAATTCCTTTCTATATTAACTTAAACGTTGTAAAAGCATTCCTGTAAGTAATAAATACTCAGTTTGTACGGAAAAGTAAGGTAAAACACTACTAAGTACCATTCACATACATTGGTAATGTGCTTGTGTGCACAACAGGACTTAAGATAGCGGTGGAAATGGCTCATTTTATGAATATTTTCAATGAGGTTTGGTATCTGGAGTACATATATGAGTAATTCTCAAGTACAAATACGAAAATTTGACAAATACGATGCGACAGCTTTAAGAACGGCGAAAACAAAGGTGACGCCGTATTTGATGGATTTCGTATTTACACTTTTGTAAAATGAGAGTTTGCAGTATAATGGAATGATGCGTTAAAGACATTACCGAGATGCGTATTTTAAGATAAATTTTATTGCAATAGAGTTTACAGAAGTGCTACTTCGTTATATTAAACATTAGAACGCTAGGAATTTTAACAAAATATTCTGATAATAATTGTAAACAACTTTGAAAATTAACATTTTAAGTTATTTATTACTTAAAAACAACAGATGTTTCGTTATAAGAATTTAAAACCACACAGAATTGCTAAAATAACAATTTATCTTCGCAATCCAAGCCCACCGAAACGAACGAATCGGCCTTCTCGAAGCCTCAGCGACTTTCGGTGCAGCGTTCAAAATTTCCGTCGCCGTTTCGAGCGGTAGCAGGCCACAGAAGCGTACAGAATAACCATTTTCGCTACCGAACCGAAATTGACGTCACCACCGAGAAAAACCAATCGAACGGAACGGTACGAAAGATACAGAATCGAGCTCCATATACCACCTTCATAGGGGGTTCAGAAGAGATACTAACGCTGCGAGCATGTCGTGAGACATTCATTTTGCTGTGGTACCATCCTGCATCTTATGACCTTCGACATGAAATAGCAATGCACGAATTGTGAGTGCTGTCAAATCCAAGCCATTTCATTAATGCTCTAAGGGCGCGCCCATATGCCGCCTCCATGGGGGCTTCAGAAGACATAATAACTCTGCAAGCGTGTCGCAAGACATTCAGTTTGCTGGAGGACAATCGTACATCTTATGACCTTCGTAATGAAGTACCAATCCACAAAAATATGAATTTACCATTTATGCAGTAATTTTATATTTTGATCGTGTTGCTTAACATCCGAAAGGCAACATCCTTCGGAAAAAATCGATTGTTTACGACGTAGAATCCTTGGCAATTAAA
Organism: Locusta migratoria; assembly: GCA_026315105.1. Classification (NCBI taxonomy): domain Eukaryota; kingdom Metazoa; phylum Arthropoda; class Insecta; order Orthoptera; family Acrididae; genus Locusta; species Locusta migratoria. The sequence goes on from CM048750.1 coordinate 359,769,658, forward strand.
TATTATGGTGTACATGTTTCCTCTTATTATGCGCTACTCCATCCGTGAAACGGCGCTGGTTGATGGTATCATTTCAATAACAGAGTTATGAATAACTGAACAGTATGCATTTGTACCCTTTGGAAATGGTTTTTGTAGCTCCATTCCTATTTAAATATCAGAGTTAAAAGATATCAAATTTTCATCCTGCCATGAGCAATGAAAGACATAAATTGGACGTTTCTGAAACCCTTTACGACTCATGTCAGAAATTATAATTTTTCCTCTTGTCTCATAATACACTGACTGAAATTTGCTATACATGGCATATGCTAGCTCCGTATTCTTCATGGTAAAGTTAACCGAGTATGTATGTCGTCGAATATACTACAATCAACGTTCATGGCTTTCCTATCTGTTTGAAATGCGATAATTACGTATTGAGTGGTTTCGAGCCACGGCTTGCTCTTTACTTGCCACCCCTTTATAAGTGTTACAATTTCACGATTGCACACATCTTCTATTTGCTTGTTTTTAAAATAATATTGAAATTCAGAAAACATGTGAAGCATACAACTTTTGTTTAAATGAATATCAGTAGCTACTCCTGATGCATCTGCCTTTAATAGGCAACCAGTGTTCAAATGTTTGTAAATGTATCGGACCAAACTGCATAGTCATCAGTCAGTAGCTTACAAACTACTTAAACTAAGGTAAACTAACCTGAGGACAAGACACACGCCCATGCCCTAGGGAGGACTCGCACCACCGACGGCGAGCAACCATGCTCTCCGCAGCGAGGCGCCTTAGACCGCTCGGCTACTCCACCATGGCAGTAGGCAATAGGTACAGTCTTTATCGTTTATCACTATTGATGTTTTATCATTGTAAGTGAAATTGGTCAATTCTACGGTTTGTATCTACGATTTTAAAATTGGGTAACGGAGTTAGCAGAGTGTATCTTCTCTCTCACACTCAGTAAATGAGACATTGTTTCTTCCTTATATATAGTAGCAATTTTGAAAGAGAGTTCACGGAGAGTGACATTGGTATTTATAGTGGTTCTCAAATGTATGGAGTCAACACTTTTTTTACATCCATCTTCTTCGTCTTTTTAATCTGCTTCACCTGTCGCTTATTATATTTAGGTTCTTTTTTCTTCATTTCACTGTTTTTCTTTTTATATTTTCTATTTGTAGACACATTTATCTCATGCGTCGATTTTGGTGTGTAAAGGTTTACCATCTCACTTTTCTGAAATGTAATCTCACAGTTATTTCCTCCCCATCTAAATCTACTATATTCCCATCCTGATCTCTGATAGATATACTTAACTCTTTAATGTGTTGTACAACAACTGGTATAGAAATGGGTGAATTTGGTAATTCCACAATCTTATATCCAGGTGGGAATGTGGGCCAGAACTGATGTAATGTGTGCGTAGGAGCGCTGTTGTGGAAGGACCCAACCGAAATGTTGCAATCTATTTCTATCTGGAAATCTTTCGCTGTTGAAAACATTACTGCATGTGAGTTACGTAAGACGACTGGTTGATTATTAACTCCATCAGTTTGGAATTATGCACTGACCAGTGGCATTACTCTTTATGTCACCTCTAGATGGCCAATGGAGAGCTGGTAGGTCATCTTCCCTGCACACACTTATGCACTTATGCACAGTCACTGTGCTAATTTGATTGCTGATATTCTCCAATGTTATTCAACAATCCTCAGTAAAATTGCCCCATGACCCCCACCCATCAGCAAATTAGATTTACCCCATGATGGTAAGTGGGCATGTCATTGGAAGATGTATGCTGCCCCCTCTCTGTACAGGCAATACTCAGTAGACGAATTTTGCATTGTCTGTTTGCTGTAGAAATAAGCTTAGAAATATGGTCATGTGGATATTGGGCTTGGAGGATGTTAATAAGGAATATACATATTCGTTTCCAGGAAGCCAAGTCGTTTGATTATTGGCTTGTCTCTGTTGTGCTGTGTTATCTTTGATATATCCAATAGCCCCTGTCCATGCAGATATATGTGATTTAAAGTGGACCTGTTGGGGTAAATGTAATGAATTTGTTAGTGAACTTGTCCTTCATTCATCCACAAACAACCAAAACAATCTCTACACACATTGTTTTATTTTTTAAATTTATTTTGAAACTAGCATTGGGGCACTTGCTATAAGGATGTGTCTTAGTTCTAACTTAGTCAGTGTGTAAAATACTTAATTCAATGCGTTATTTGTGCGTTGACATCGAGTGTTTAGTACAGCTACTGTCTTGATAAAGGATGACTATATCCTCAACAAATTTACTGTTACTGCAGCACTTTATTTTTCTTGTTCACATAGGTAGGTCCAGAAGTAGGTATTAGCTTCACGATAACGTTGTGATGTTCGATATAAACAATAGTGTGTATTCTCCTCATGTAGAGAGTACATATCACGACTGTTTACTGCCTGTTAGGCTTGAGGATGTTTACTTTAGGTGTGTTGGACATTAATTTCACTATTACTTTGCAGTAATTAATGTAATATTACTTTTATTGTGTTTGAATGTTTCAGACATAAGTATCGCTTTTAGTGCATACGTTCTGTACTAGTATGATATTTGGGTTGAAGGAACTTCTTTATTTAGGTTATTGCTGGGTCTGAAATTATGCAGGGAAAGATCGTAAGTTTAAGAGTGGAACAAAGCTCGTACTAAGCACGTCTTTTTGCTGGTTATGTTAATGCACTGATGCAAAAGGGTCAAAAAAGTTGTTGCAAATGCTATAGTGACATTCAACTAGCATCACTAACATGGGAAATCATTGAGTAAACTTAATAGAATTTATTTTTTCAAATTGTGTTGTTAACGCTGCTGTTATCTTCGGGTGACTATGACCCGGAAAGGAATTTGTTCTTTCATAGCTTTTTAATATTTAAATATTATTTCTTCAAACTTGAGGACTTTGTTTTTTGAGACATTATAAATTCTTCAAATATCAAATTAAAATCAATACTTTTCTCCCCTTCCTAAAACTAAATTTGTTACAGTTGTGTTCTTCGGGTCAATATGACCCGGGGCAATTAAAAATTCACAGAACGTACAGATATCTAAGTCAAGTTTTATTTCGTCATGTGTGAAGTATACACACGGGTTTCATGACAAAGTAAACTTCCCGTTTGTACTTTTTTAAGAATTGCCGCTGACTGTTCATTTCGTGGCTACATTTTTCTAGCAACAATGTAAGGAAAAACTAGGTGTCTTACCAATTCATCAAGAAATATTCTTCTTTTGTAAAGAACATTTTTTTCCTCCCTGGATTTATTTCTCTCCATAGCACAAAAGCATTGTAGGCCGAAGTATCAATAACATTATAGAAGATGATCATTGGCCATCGGTTGGTTTTCCTCTTGCATGTATACATGCCAATAAGCTGATCCAATGTATCAACAGCTCCCTTACTTGCATTGTAGACTAATATCATTTTTGGTTTCTTCTCTGTTGCTTATTTCCACGCTGTTGTGCATTGTGCTCATCAAGACAACCTGTTTGTTCTTCCTTGGAACATAAGACACGATGATGGTGTCCTTAGTAAAAAATAACTTTGAAGTGTGAACATCTTCTTTGCTTGATATATTATTAGGGAGTTCAGGCTTATTTTCTCTCACTGTGCCCAACATTGTAAGATGCCTTTCGAGAAGTCCTTGGCCTAATGAATATGACGTGAAGAAGTTGTCAAATGTGACATTTTGTCCTTTTAGCTCATAAGTCAGATCCATGACGACCCTCATACCTTGATTTTTCTCAGGTGATTGTCCAGGTAATTTTCCTGTATAGATTTGTGTCTTCAAAACATAAGAAGCGGCACTATCACACAATGTCCATATCTTTACCACCACATCCATAGGGTCCCAAAATTACATGTGGTAGCCTCATTGCGTACCTACTACAGCTAAATCTATATAAATACTCTGTAAATCACTTGAAGTGCATGGCGAAGATTTCTTCAAACCGCTTTTAAGTTTTTTCTCTTCAGATTTGTTCTCTAATAGAGCAAGGGAAAGATGAACATTTAAATCTGATCCCCATTATTATTTGTCTCCTTATGTAGATGGATACTATTAAAATATGTTCACATTTAGAACAGAAAGTTGGTGAAATAGAATTTGCAAATAAACATCTCCACATCGAATGACACTTTCTTCTAATAGTTTCCACACTAAAAGAGCTGCCCTTCTCCAAACTTTCTCTAAAAATATCCAGTCAGTCCCACATGGTGAGGATACCACAATGCGCAGCAATACTCTAAAATAGGACACACATTTGTTACGTCTTCTAAGCCCTGTACAAATTAAGAAGTATCTTTTGGTCCACAACAACTGTATTTGTTGTATCCATCCCGAACATCCGACTAGTATCAGCCAGTTATAAGATGCTAGAACTTAATACAATGCAGAGTCCACCGGACCATATTTCTGAAACATTTTCTATCAACCACTACACCACTTACCCCGTGCATTTAACAAATTGCTTATCGACAGACATTGTCCTGCCCCTTCTAATGAGTCATTACACTCGATAAACATCCGTAACACATCAAATTACATTCTAAAAATATTTGACACACACACACACACACACACACATACACACACAGAACAACCAAGAACGAAAGACTCAGGGCAACACCTAGTTCTTTATCTTATATATTGTCAATGAGGAGACCGAATAACTGACAAACTGCCGATTTTCGTTTTTCAGTCCGATGATGTCGTTGACCGTATGCACATCTGCTCTTAACGCGATAATTCCGAATTTCTAATTACTTACAATGAATAATGTAAAACAATACTGCCCCTGTGAAATGTATTAGGCATTTTACACAGTTGTTTTTCTCCCGTGTAAAATCCTTATTTTGCTACATACACAGTATTTTTTCGTCACCGAAGATACATTTAATCATTTCAATCACCAAAGTAAAATAGTCTACATTTCCATATAATACAACACCCGAAAATTTTTATCCAATACCAGAGCAATCCTTTATGGATTAAACGTATAATTAAACACACCTCCCAATGATGAACTAACCCACTTTAAGTCACATAACTATAGGTTTTATTGAACTCAATGCTTTTCGACCGAAGAACAGTTTGCACTGCAATCATCACAGGCACGTTTCTGAAATGTTTTTACAGGCATCGTAAACACCACTAACAGACATGATGCATGCAACACCACTGTAAAGCCTGTTTAAACGATCAACGAACTTGTAATAGATTGATAACAAGTTGCGTTAATGGCGGCCGTCAGTCGTTTCAACGGCTACACTAGTATGATCGCGCTAGTATCGAAGCGCGATAATTATAGCGATAAAGGAATAGGGACAGGTCTAAATTCGGTACTAGTGGGTTCACTGCGCATGCGCGAGCTAGTAGCTGTCAGCTGCAGTCACCGCTCCAGTTAGTCCGCCATTTTCCTTCGTATTTACGTATATTTTGCGTTATGTCGAAGTTTATGATCAGAATGTATTACAAAATGTATTTCTAATGACGGCATTCACACTGTCCGTCACCAGACCGTCACCTAACGTCAACGTCACGTTAAGCTTCCTTGAGAAGATTGATTTGATTGAACGGTCGTCTGCTGACATCAGAAGTTTACCTATTTTCGTCACGCGATTTTAATATTGTAGTCGACAATTACACGGTTTGCACGCAAATTTGTCTTATTAATCTTTAGTTTATGATTATACTTTGGTTTAGCGGTAAATTGCAAATGTTTCATGGCGACTTAAATATTTATCTCAATTATTGTCCACCGAAAAGCGAGGTCGTACATCTGAAACCAAAAAATGGTTTATGTTTTGCAATATCGTAACAGAAAAGACTGAAGCCAATTGTTTATTTGAATAAGATTGTAATTTGATGATGCAATTTTCATTAAATAGCATTATAAATGAAAAAGTCAGTCCACATGAAGAACAAAAATTCAGTTGTGCATGACATCATTATTAATATCAGTGGGCAAATCGTAGTAGATAAAGTGAAGAAGGTCTATTTAAGCTCTTATAAATAATGCTTCATTTAGTTCATAAGTTTATTTTTTTCGCTTGAAAATAGATGTGAATATTTTGAAATGTTGTTTCACTTCCCAGAACTTGTTGACGAAAAACATAGATTGCAAGGTTTTCTTTGCCGTCAATAACGTTTAGCGTTTTTTCCTCAATTCCAGTATTAAACTATGACTTCCTACATAACAAATCGCCTGTTATAACCTCACTTTCAACATCGGGTATTACTGTTCGATTACATTTATCGTCTAAACACGCTGCCACAAGATCTTGCTTGAGTTTGTAGTTCAGGGCTAGTACGCTAGGAGCGCTTCAGTAGACTTTTATTATATTGTTCACCTTCGTTCATCATTTAAAAAGAGCTTAACACACAACCATAATACTAAGTATCAATATGTATTTCTATAAATGTGGAACACGTCTGCGTTACAACAAATCATATGATAACCACTTCAAAGTGGCAGGAGACACTGACTAAGGCATCACCAAAGCAAAATACCAGCAAGAGGTCAACATTCCACAACCTACAACCAAAATCCCCAGGATCACAGAATCATTAGAAACCCATGAATAACTAGCATTCTATTTTATTCTACCTATCATCTGATTGCATCAGTGCACAGCTGTTCTGCGAAAAATTCAGTCAGATCATGTATCCTTATTAACCTTACACCCCTCAATCTGGAGGTAACTAGCCCGAACTATAAGCTTTTATATTGGATTTTTATCAGATATGTTTCTTCTTCGATACCTTCATCTAACTTTCAGAGGATTGATGGGTAAGTTACAGCAAAGCTATTGTTACGTCGTTCTTCTCTGTGAGTCGAAATGTTTGATGTGTTGAGTTGTGCAGAATCTATCTGCCTGATCTGTCAATGTGATTTCCTCTTAAACAGAAAGATGTGGCTGTTCAAAAAAGTCGTACAACATGGTTAATGATATGGATTTAAATGGTTCTTCACCTACAAATATCACACATACTGGTAAGCATAATTTGGAGAACATTTCAATATGAATAGAAAAGGATTTGAAGAATGTGATGCGTATTTCTTTGAATGGTTGGTCTATTTACCTCAAAAAGTGATAGTAGTGGGTTTGTTGTTTAGTTATCATAGGTCTGTACATTTTTTGTAATGCAGGAGATGATATATAAACAATCTGGACAGAACACTGATCTAAACTTTACCTTTAGAGTCCATAAATTATACAGACAAACTTAATTTTTTTTGAGAGATCATAAGACAAATGGTACTGAGTCCATTGTGTGAGAGAACTGCTAGAACACATACACATCTGTCGGCATTTAATTAGTATTACTCTAATTTTTTGTCATCTGCCAAATCCTTCTCTACATTTGACATCCTCGTATTGCAATGTTTTTTAAATGGCTAATAGTACAGTGTGTTAGCTACTTGAACCACAAAGGATTCACCTGTGGTTGAAAGTTCAAGATTGTCATTTAATTGCTGTAAAGACTTAGAACTTGTCATGTAGAATGTATTTGGATTGTTCAGGGCTAGAGGGTTGATAGGGGTACTAAAAGATCTGCTTACGGTCAGAAGAGTCGTACAATAACATGCTGGTATTGATTTTAAATGGTTCTTTGCATAGAATGATCACGAAAAAAGCATATTTCAAATAACATCCACTGGGAGCACAATGCGGTCAGGTAACTCTGACCGATGCAGAACATCCATGTAGTCTCAGCGGCGGCGTCCAACGCTGGAGTGCCCATCGTCAAAGTGTGATGGCATCTTGTAACATGACATCGCCGGTTCTGTTCCAACAGCTGATGACATCGCCTGAACTTCAGACCCACTACAATTTACACCACTTTCTCCATTGTGTGTTTTCCTCTTGCTTTGACTTTTGTGCACAGATGGCCCAGCACAACTGACTTACGTAGGTGGCTGCATTGTGCAGTTGAGTAAACTACTTCCACACCTGACAGTGACACACCAGCACCTATTGATAACTGCTGTTTCACCTCTACCATCTGCTTCTAATACAACTGTATGCCTATGATACACTAGAAATAAACTGTCTCCAACATCTGTGTTTGACACAGTTTCTCACAACTTCATATATGTTGTAAAATCACAGTTAAATGAATTAATTAGCACTGATACTATCACATAGTGGAAACACATGAAATTAATTTGTGTTCAGTTTCACCTTAAACTCATTTTAGTGTATGTGTTGAAAACAGTACATTGTTATATGAACCAAACAGTATTCACTAAGCTCTCACCTTCTGTCATGAACAACGACTACTATTGCCACTGTAATTCAGTCTATAATATGATCCCTCACAATCTGTTTCCAAGATCCCATGCATGTTTTTTGAGATTCACAACTGCAGATAATAATTACATTAACATTCAACAAATATTTCGAACTTATAAAATGAATCTTTCTTGGCTGACCATCAACTGACTGAATTTTATCAAGTTAGATATCCAGTTCTACACATAGTCATAATTTTAACAGAAATCGCAAACTTCAAACTATTATAATCAATAATGTTTTGAATTTCCTCATGAATAGATAATATATTATTTTCATATAAATTATTGCTTAACACTTCAAAAAATAAAAAAAATAAACTAATCGTTTCGCCAATTCATTCATCTAATTCCAGTGGGTGTAAGGGATATCTAGTTATGATTTGTTTTCAGCATCTTATGCCCAGGAAAATTATTTACATCATAATCGGTCCTTTCATTACCGCATTCTCAATGTCTTCTTTTTCATCTTTCCAAGTTCAATATATCCACTTTCTGGTTTCAGAAATACTTTGTATTCTTTGACACTATTATTTTCATCTTCATATTGGCCTTTTTTCCTCATTCAGAATAGCTGTTCCAATCTCTGTAGTATTTGAGAAATATATTTTAATGTTTTTTTTTTTCAGAAAAGTGAGCTTTAGCTTACTTATTATTGCAGAAAGAAAAATTTTCCTTTTAAAAAGTCGGTGGTAAGAGATCACACAAATATTTTTCCTTGATACAATGATTCACCTTGATAGTTATGTATGATTATAATAATTACGAACATTTATTAACCTCTTAATTTTCAGTTATAATGATATTAACGGACAGATCTGCAGCAGTGTCATAAAATGTATTCATTATTTATTTGAAGTTTTTCTCAATGAAGAACCTTAAGTTACTTATTTAGGTCTACATTAGATATGTTTCTTTTAGTGTGTGGCTTTGTTTGATTTCTTGTTGTAGTTTTTCATGTTTCCTTCACAAAGGCAATCTGGTTGTTATATCATTACAAATTGCAACAAAAAGGAACTAATTTTCACACATCACCATTTCACATAAGCATTTCCCTATTTGTACGAAGAAGTTGACTTAAGGCCAATTCACACTGTCTGTCATGTCAACGTCACATCATGACACCATCATAGTTTAATACTGTAATTGAGGAAACAACAATGCTAAGTGTTACTGATGGCCAAAGAAACCTTTAAAATGTATGTTCTGGTCAATGTAGTGTGGTAAAGTGCTGGGAAGTGAAACAATATTTCAAACCATGGACGTCTATTATAAATGGCAAAAATAAACATTCCAAAACATCAAACAATATTTATAAGAGCATAAACAGAGCCTGTTTACTTTATCCATTACGATTTGCCTGCTGACATTGTTAATACTGTTGTACATGACTGAATTTTTGTCTTACATAGCAATGACGTTTTCATTTGAAATATTATTTGATGAAAATTGTGTCATAAAATAACAATTTTATATTTAAATAAACAATTTGCTTGACTCTTTTCTGTTACAAGATTACAAAACATAAACCATTTATCGGTTTCAGATAGCCGACCTGGCTTCCGGAGGACACTCAATTGCGAAAAATATTTAAGTCGTCTTGAAACATTTTGAATTTACCGCTAAAACAAAGTATAATAATAAAATAAAGAATAATGACACATTTGCATGTAAGCCGTGTAATCGTCGACTACAGCATGAAAATTCGCGTGACGAAAATAGATTAACTTTCAATGTTAACAGACGACCGTTTTGTCAAAACATTCTTCTCGAGACGTAATGCTGACGTGACGTGACGGTCCGGTGATGGACAGTGTGAATGCCGCCATTAGAAATACATTGCGGAATGTCCTGACGGACAGTGACGTGACGTAAGGTGACGGGCAGTGTGAATTGACGTTTAGTCAAAGAAACAAAAGTGAATAATCATCAAGTTGAAACATATCAAGCTAAGATTTTATAATACTGTTGCCTCATCAACATTAAACAGTGATAAATAGAGGAAAGGAAATTTACTATAGATTTACCTCCATGTGTGTGTGATCTTCAGTCTACAGACTGATTTGCTACAGCTCTCCTTGCTAACCTGTCCTGTGCAAGTCTCTTCATCTGAGAATATGAACGACAGCCTCTATCCTTTTGTATCTGCATACTATTTGCGTCTCTCGGTTTCCCTCTAAGATTTCTACCCACACACACGTTCTTCTAATGCTAAGGTGAAGATTCCTTGATGTCTCAGAGTGTGTCCTACCAAATTATCTCTTCTCTTAGTCAGGATATGCCAGAAACTCCTTTTCTCGCCAATTCTGTTTAGCACCTTGTCATTTGTTACGTGATCCACCCATTTAATCTTCATCATTCGCCTGTAGCACCACATTTGAAACCTTCTATCATCTTGTTGTCTGAACTCCATAAAATATTTTAAACATAGCTATGTCACATCAACAGTTATAAGTATAGCAAAATCATGAAATTAGTAAAATAAGCTCACCAGTTGCTAGAATTGGGCTTTAATAAGCCTTAACGATGGTTTCAATAGGTTTAAACCTGTTTTCAGAAGAACATATGACCTAAAACCACTATATGTAACCCATTGCAAACTTGTAATATTAATCGTCATATAAAGACGTCTAAATTAAGAGGAAGAGTTATTGCGATACATTTAATTTAGACAACAGTCTTTATATGATGATTAATATTGGACTATATGATTAATTATGTATTGTAAATTATATTATAAAATTGTTTTAGGTCACATGTACTTTAAAGAAGACATGTTTAAACCTATTGAAAGTGTGATTAAGGTTTATTAATAGCACAATTTTTGCAACTGACTGGCTAATTTTATTAACTTCATTAATTTGATATACTTTCATTGCATTGTATTTCTTTCAGTAAACGTATCAAAATATAACAAAGATCATTCTTTATTTTTAAAATTTACTCATTTTAAAAATTGGCATTTGGTGTAAAATTTTTAGTTTTAACAGCGGTCTAAATTGAAGCTTTTAAATCTCACTATAACTAGAGAAGAAATATATAATTATGGCTCTTGTTAATATGTTTTTAAATATAAGTCCAAATGAGTTAAGAATACGAGTATAGTGGGTTGAATTATAAAGGTAATGCAGCTTTATTTTAATTACATTTGTGAAAAATGTTCAATTTGTATCATGAAAAAGAGCTAGATAATACAATTGAGTGAACTGTTCTGATCATATCTCTGAAAATAGCATACTAACTTGTACCTCTGTGATGGGTGTTTACTTCATCTCTATTTTGGCTTAAATGATGTGTTCGCTGTGTTGTTCAAAGACATTTCCTCACATTCTCTTTCCTCATTCATTATTTGACCTACTCTTAACTCCGACTGATATTACAGCACAGTATTCACCTGACCAGAAGTCCATCTCTGTAGTTTAGTGGGCAGTATGGGTGGTTGCCATACAAGGAGAGCGGATTCGATTCCCAATTGGATCAGAGATTTTTGTCAGTTGGGGACTGGGTGTTGTATCGTCCTCATCATCATTGACATGCAAGTTGCTGAAGTGGTATCAGCTAAGAAGAATTCTTAGGCAGACCACACTACCCCAGTTATGGTCTAACGGTCATAAATGCCACATCATCATCATCATCATCTGACCAGAAGAACTGTTCATCCTGCCACTGAAGTTCACTAATCACCACTATATCTAATCCATTTCTGTTTACAGATTTTGTAAGTTAGCTATGTGATTAAGGGATAGAACATTCACCTCCAAATTACAATCCGCAGAATGTTAGTTTTGTTTCTCCTGATGACATTCTCCTGAGTGCTACATGTCTAGAGGTCCAAATGGGGGACTATTTTAGCTTCAGAATATGTTCCATTTGTAACGACCAACTGCTTCCAGAGTATTTTTCCGAAGAGTGTACCATGTTATTACATTCACACAGTAGAGCTGCATTTCGTCATGGAAAGTAATGACTGTTGTTTTCCCTTGATTTCCGCCACTTGCACTATCTGTATGGCAGCGCCCTGTTAGCCAGTGTTACTAATTCAGGTCAGTTAATCATCCAGGCTGTTGCCCCTGCAACTTCTGAAAAAGGTTCTGGCCCTCTACAGGAATCGTACATTGGTCTGGACTCTTCACAGATACCCCACTGCTGTGGTTGTACCTATGGTACACCTATTGCTCTCCCATACAGCACAGCCATTGATGAGGTGGGTTGGCATGTGTGCTTGACGGTAATATCAAGGTTAAGATTATTTTAATATAATGCAGTTGATAATAATTAGAAATAAAAAGATTTTTGAGACACCTCTGAAGGAGGGGAGGGGGAGAGCGGATTGAATCGTACTGGTTCTAGTATTACTATCTAGGCACCACTGTAAGTACAAAGAAAATGAATGTCTGTGTGGTGTTATCATTCGACATCACAACTGCACTAGCATGTTTAAAGCATGCCAGCCCTCATAACGCCACCAGCGCGGAAGTCTACAGTGAGCCCCGCTAGTGAAACCTCACCTGTCAGGAGAGGTGGACACCGCTCTTCTACGATAGACACAGCACGAGCGCCGCTTATGGTACATAGATAAATGCTCTGCCGTTCAGTTCTTGCATCGTTTCTTTCCCGCACAGGGAACACTATCGCTATTCGCTGTCTGCTACAAGCCATTGTGAAGGTTTTATTTGTACACACTTTTAAAAAAGTGTTGCACTTCTACGAGTTTAGGGGTTCACAAGACTTGTACCTAGTAAGGTGCCTTCTTACACTGATGCATACCTGTATTCGTTGTGACATACTGTCCACTGGATCATCAAGGAACTGTTGGTCCAGATGTCCCATTCCTGAACGCGATTGGGTGTAGATCTCTCAGGTTGTTTGGTAGGTCATCTCGTCCAAAAACAGTCCATCTCAGTATATCCCAGGCATGTTGGATAGGTTTGATGTCTGGAGAACATGATAGCAATTCTAATCTTGCAATCTCGTTATCATGAAGCAACACTTTCACAAGATGTGCACAATAAGCGCGGGACTTGTCGTACATGAAGACGAATCCCTCAACGAAATGCTGCTGATATGGTCCCATTATATGTCGGAAGATATCGTCCATGTATCATATAGTTGTTTTATTGCCTTCTACAACCAACAGTGGCGTATGGTAGTCCGACATAATTCCACCCATAAACCTGAGGAAACAAGCGCATTGTTGCACTCACTGGACAGTAAGTCTAAGACATTCAGACTGATGAGGCTGTCTCCAGACACGTCTCTGACGATTGTCTGGTTGAAGGCGAGTCTGTCTGTGAATAGCACTTGATGGCAATTCTGATGAGTCCATTCAACACTCTGTTGGGCCCATCTGTACCATGCTGCATGGTGTCTAAGTCTCGAACCTGGAGCTTGCCATGAATGTCGGGAATGAAGTTAAATGTTATGCAGCCTATTACATACAGTTTTACTAGAAACACGACGTCGTATGGGTGCACGAAAATCATTATTCAAAATTGTGGCGTTCCTCTGGGGTTCCTAAGAGTTTAAATCCGTAATTAGGAGTCATCAACTGCTGTGATGTAATGTTTGTACCTAATTATGGCGTAACAACCAAAAATTACTTTGTGAAAAACAATAAATATCGTAGACTAGTACACCGATGTTGTGTGCTACTATTGATATCCTTTGGGCGTCCAGAGCGAAACAAATAACCGACAGTTCCTGTATCTCTGTTCCTTCTCCAAGCCCAAACAATGATGCTTTGGTTCACTTTGAGACATCTGGAAACTTCCCTTGACGATTAACACAAAGTGACAATGCAGATTCAATCAAATTGTGAAACTGACTTGCTAGACATGGCAGAACTACAGTCAACACAAGCAATGTACTTCCTTCCTGATATTATGTGAAGAACTGCCCGGCCATCTTACCCACTCTGACACACTGGCGCTACTTGTGTGTAGTTGTTTACATTGTTGTGGGGATTAAGTGACATCTAGGGACAATCTAGGAACTGTGTTCTTCATGCAATATACACATTTAACGTCAGTATTCAGGAGATGTTGGAACCCACGTGATGTGTGTATTTTAAGACAATAGTTAAGTAAAACCACTGCTTGCACTTATTACCTGTGTTTATTCATGCTTTTGATTGCTTCCTAGCCTTCCTGGTGTGTCTAGTGTTTCCTGCACCCTTAGCACTTACCACTAACTATGAAGTTGCGTTTTCTTCAGTCCATGAGATTTGAATAGTATGCAAGTCCATAATCTTCTCTTGTTAGACATATATTGGAAACAGCTTAAAAGGCCGTGCTTTACAACGGTTGTTAAAGAAGGACCTGTGTATATCACGGTTTTTTAGGGTACCGGACATAGGTCAGCAAAAACAGAATCCTTGCTGGATCGCTCTGTCAATAAACTCAATTTTCCTAGCCATGATGTCAAATTTAAGTAGAAGTCATTGTCGAAAACGATGAATGTTCACAAAGTTTTTCATACAAAAAGTGAAATTAATTTAAGTCCATACTCCAGAACGGTGTAAATTCAATGTTAGGTTGTGTTGATAAAGTTAAGACTGCAGTGTGTAATTGTCTGTTTGACGTAAACTTCTGAAAAGACTTCTATCGGTGAGATGAGAAACAGTAATAATAATAAGGACGCCATGTATTCGTTCTGTGGTGTAGTACTAAATTGTTTCTCACTCACTGTAAGTGTATGCTGAAGTATTAGTATGTTGCAGTGTTGCCCTGGGGAAAAAGTAAGTAGTTATTCTGTATGCAGTCCTCCCTATTATCGCAAACTCGACGAATGTTGAAAGTCTGGTAACAGAGCAATTCATGTCTCTAAATAAAACGTCATGGTGGTGTCACTGTGTGATAAAGTAAGTCTGGGTAATCGTCGAAGGAATGGCGTCAGCTAATCGTCTGAGTAAAAAATTCCATTAAATGTAGTATTACCAGTGAATTATCTTGACTGTGTTAGCACTATCAGCAACTGTTTCAGCTAATACATGTCCCCACGTCCTGGAGTGATTACTTCGTAAAGCACGAAGTTGAAATCTCTGCAAAATGTTTATCTTAATGTAGTCTGCACCAAAAGTAAGTAATTACAAATTTTAATCACAATATTGTACCGAACAATTATGAAAGCAGAGAGATTTCTGATGAGTTTGTCACTCGCGTGTGTATTTATCTCTTGTGGCAGGAAATACCTCTGGAGTGAGCTTTCAGATGCACAGAACAGATTCTGTGTCGTCAACATTAACGTGGAAATGTCACGTGATATTGGGATAAAACTTCTAATCGCTGACTTCATCTTGGTCCTTTTTTGTTCGGTTAAGACGGATGACTATGTGTAAATGGCCCTTTTAGCGACGCTTCCTCAACTTTCTTGTTGTTTCTGTGACATAATTACATTATATTTCATTTCATGTAGTTGCTCTGCGAAAAGGCGTGGGGCTTCTTTGCAGCCAATGAGGTACTAACAGATCGTAAGAGCAAATAAATGTGTGCAAAGAGTGCATTTGTCTCAATATCACGTGGTAATCCAAAATGTTGAGAAGATGCTCACAATGCAATGCTCACTCGGTAGACATTTCTACTCTATGTACAATTTAGTGGTTATACCCGTCGAAAGATGCACATCTTTTCTAACCATGACATTGCAAAGTATATGGGATACAGCTAGGGAGAAAAAAAAATTGTTGTGTCCTACCTGGGTTAAATTTTACTTGCAATGGCAGCGGTTTAGTTTACTATCGGTGGCAACGAACTATTTGCATTAGGAGGATGTTTTACTTACTAAATAGAACAGCATAAATTATTTATTTAATCGTGAACATAAAGAATTATTCATCTCATTCTACATGACTGATTTTTGAAAGAGCATTTAACGGCCGTTGCCAACATCAGCACACTTCGCCAATGCCGTAAGTAAAATTTTACCCCTTATTGTAGTGTATTACACCACAGTTATGAGAATGAAAAAAAAAACGAAGCATTCGCATCTATTAGTTATTTGGTATGCTATGTAACTAACATCTCCTGAATTTGTCCTTTTCTGTACTATGGCGACAAACACAGATTTTACTCACCTAAGTGAATGGTATTAATCTGTTAATAACGCGATACTGTCCGCTAACAAGGCGTTATGCATAGCAGTTTCAACTGGCACCGGGTGACCTGATTGGTTGTTGGTAGGAGCCATTAGCCAATGAGATGCTGCGTGTTTCTTAACTGAAGATTCGGGCGCTACGCGCCCTCACAGACTTAAAGAAAAAAACTTCTTGTTTAACCAATATCTAACCTAACTTCCACTTTAAAAAGTTATCTGTAGCGTAGCCTTAAGAAGGTTAGGTATAGGTTAAACAAGTCTTTTTTTTTTAGTATGTGAGGGCGCGTTGCGCCCGAATCTCCGGTTAAGAAACACGCAGCATCTCATTGGCTGATGTCTCCTACCAACAACCAATCAGGTCTCCCGGTGCCAGATGAAACTGCTATGCATAACGCCTCGTCTGTCCGCTAAACCAAAGGAACCTAACACTTACGGATTTTACGCCATAGACATATATTAACATATGTTACCAGTGATCTCTATGTAACCTGGATATATAACTCTGGTGTCTGAGCATAGAATTCCAGCGTGCCTGCACAGTCATATGTTTTGCACGAGATTTCGCATTATCCGCCATGTTTAAATTTGGTAAATGAGTTTCCATCAGTTATTACGCGACAAAGAATTGCTTGCTTACCTATTGACTTGGAATTTAATTCAATATTCGATGTTGTAGGCTGATATTGGTGCGGAATCGAAACATATTTTCTACTCTTTTTCTTTAAATGCTTCTTAGCAGCCTTGTTTGAATTTGGTAAGAAACTAAATATGAATATCTATGGCTGGCACGGTAGGACAACTGAAGTTCAACATCCAGGTAGTATAGAGATCAATGATGTCTACAGTCTGTGTATTGCAGTGAGCTCAAAGATAATATAGAGATGGTACTATGTATTATGAAACCGTGACACTCGACGTATATTTGTCTCTCTCTAACCCAGTTGTCAGTATTATGATCCTAAGCACTACAGTTGTCTTTCCAGTGTTTATATCAAGATCATTGGCGTACTGCCAGTGTAGTTAATGCTCAGTTAATGTATGTCTGTGTGTCCCAGTGTTTTATCTTTGAGTATTTTTATCTTTGAGCATCTGTTGATCTGTATTGTTCCATATTTTACGGATTTTTGTTCGCCACATTCACCCACCGCCACACACCGCGAACAATCCACCATAGTGCACACTGCGAACCTAAAGGCTTTTCTCATGCATAACCACCATTGGTCTGCAATGAATAATTTTGGCTACTAAGTGAAATATACGGACACACGTCCCATGTTCCATTTTTATATATGTATATTGATAAGCTCTCAGTTGTAGAAAGGACAGTCACCGCTAGTTTCAGGGAGAAGCAGCAGAACGACTGGAGTGGAGAGAGGTGTGGATGAGATCCTTGTTGGTGGTGGTGGTGATGCTGGTCCCCAGCTGCCTGGGGAGGCTGGTGGCTCCACAGCAGAACGGGCAGCGGCAGCTGCAGCTGCCAGCCGACTGGTCCGAGCTGTGGGTGGCGCACCTGGAGGAGGAGGGGGGCGAGGGCCAACCTGAGCTGCAGCTGCAGCTAGTACAGCTGCTGGCCGCAGCGCGCAGCGCAGCTGTGCCCGCCGTCTGCTCGCGGCTGCGCCACTGGAAGAACCCGACCGCCGGTAGGTGGCGCCACTGCGGCCTCCTGCCATCAGATTACTCTTCCTCCATAAGACTGTCGTCCATTTGCAAAAGGGGACAAGTCAAAAATTCCACTTTTCAAGGTCTTTGTGCCATCTTGTCCTTCTTTTCAAGTCGAACTGAACGATATATAAAAATGCTGCATAACATAATAAGTCTAGCTTTAAATTCGCTTAGAAATTTACAAAACTTTGCAGAATGGGACATGTCCAATGGCAATTCTGATGCAGAAGGGGATAAGTGCACCTAGGCTGCAAATAGGGACAAGTCCTTGGATTAGTTTATGTATTCTTATAACTGAGGATGCAAAATGGGACAAGTCCTTCAGAATTATCACTCTTTGTTCATTCTGCAGTTTTGTGCGCCAAGACTAACGCAGGACTATTTTTGGTTGTTGACAATGCAAGCATAAGACTGTTTCTTAGTACGTGTTGGTGTTTAGCTGCCAGTTGTTAAGCATGGTGTTTCACTATGTCAGATTTACCTGATGTGATGATTGAGGGTAATATTACACCATCACTGAGACGAAAAGGGAGGAAGAAACTCCGTTTCCCATCAACAACAACGAAATATAGCAAGAAGAAACAGGTAAGCACATTGCAATATCTTTAGTAGTGTATTGAATCTTGGAATTTGTTATTTTTTCTTATGTTACTGTAACAACAGACAAATGGGACTTTTTGTTGTTGCAGACATTCCTCTAAATCATTTCCAATGCGTCCCAAATGCAGTCATCCTGAAAACTCACGATTTAAGTGTTCAGAGTTGACAATGCAAGATGTTTGTAGAGCCAACCAGATGTTTTATGCCACTCCCAACAGGATTAACCAAGATGAAATAATCCTCCGACTCACACACGTTTCTTGCAAGAGCAGGACCAGATCACGTAAGATTGCTACAGTAAGGAGCGAACCACAAAACAATGTAGTGGATGATCCACTTTCTGACTTTGAGGAAGTTATTGAGGATGAGCTTAGAGGTACTCATTAAATCGCTAGTCACCGTGCTGTGAATAGGAGATTAACTAATGTTCAGGCATAAGTGTTCAATTTTAAAGATTTTGTGTGTGGCAAGAGAACAAATATAAGCAATTAAATAATGTTAGAAAATTAAGTTGGTAGACCTGGTACTTCTTCTCAGTTAATAAAATTTATGTCTTTGTTGGATTTTTCACTGTAAATATTGGTTCTGGATTTCATTTAAACTTAAAGACATTTTGCAATGTTTGAGCATGATAATCCGTTTCTCAGCAGCTGATATTTAATAAACCAAAGAATAAAAATTTGAATCATTGAGTCCCAGTAGTGCAGATAATTTCATGCACATCACAAAGATACTGTTTTTGTTTTATAGTTTTCTTTTATGGAATTATTCTTTAGAAAATTTCATCATACGCTTCTCCTGACCAAAACTGTTAGATATATTCCTTCACACATTAATTAATTTCTTAGGAATGTCACAGATATATTTTCAGTTTTAAGAATATGCTGGTAAAATATTGGGGAACTGAATACTCGAATAACTGTTTAAAACTTTTTTAAGGTTCATAGATTCTCTATTCTGAAATCAATAGTTACATTCACGACACTTCCACAGTACACAATTTATAAGTTCATAATTCGTGATTATTTTCGTCTGTTTGTTTGTATTAATCTCTCTGGATCCTATACATTGATTATGAACTTTAATTCTCCAAGATTCGTCTTTGAAAAGTTATTGCATAAAACTTTCCAAATAAGTTCAAATTTCAATCTCAAGAATGTTCATCAGTTTATTACATGAGGCAGAAGTTTCTAATTCTTCCGTCCTAGCCTACCCCCATCAAAGTCCAAAGAAAATGTTCACTTTCGCATATGATCATGATATTAAAGTTTATAGTAAAAATTTAATATTTTCTCGTTTTTTTCCTATCTTGGAATTAAACCGCGTATAATACTTTAAGGTAAGTACTGAGAGCTGGTCCCACTGAGAGCTAAGCCCGTAGTGAAATCTAGTGACATAGAGAGCTAAACACGTAGAGAGGTAAGCACATAGAGAAAGCTGAGCACACAGAGAGAGAGTAACTCAACTGCGGGTACTATTTATAATAGCAATCTGACAAATGATCTCTGATATACGAGATGTTTTGACCTAAGTATTCCCTGGATACTATTACTTTGAATTACACTGATATAATTTGAATTTACTAAAAGTTTTGAAAAATGAGAAAATTCTGCCTCTTAACAAATTATTAAAATTACGTAACGATGAAAAATGTCGGAATACCGTGATTATAATGCTATGGTCGAGATGTGGTGTAACAAAACACAGAGATATGTAACACTCAGACGACGGCTCTACGGATGGCATCGCCTATGTAAGCCAACAGGTGTCTGGTGCAGGCGTTACATCGGTTACTGCTGCTACGATGGCGAGTTGTCGCGAATTGTGTGAGTTTGAACGTGGTGTTATAGTCGGCGCACGAGAGATGGGACACAGCATCTCTGATGAGGTGGGGAATTTCCCATAAGGCTATTTCACGAATATCGGGAATCCGGTAAAACATCAAATCTCTGACATCGCTGTGGCTACAAAAAGATCCAGCAAGAATGTGGCCAACGACGACTGACCTCGGGGGGAAAATAATGATAACCCTCATTTGTAAAGTTCTGAGTTATGATGAATTGTATGTCTGAAAAATATTTTCTATTACACGTTTAGTAATTGTTTTAATATTTATATTTTCCATCTCTCTATAGATTCTTGTATTACCTGAAGAAAACGAAACACTCTCTCAGATATGATTGTTTACACCAAATACATTAAAACTACAAATGTTGAGGGTTATTATTATTTACCCCCAGTGTCTTCAATTGTTCGACGTGACAGAAATTCCACCATTCTGCAAACTGCTGCGGATTTCATTTCTGGGCCAGCAACAGGTGTCATAATGCCAACCATCCCACGAAAAATCATCACTATGGGCCTTTGGAGCCGAAAGACCACTCATGTACCTTTGCTCACTGCACGGCACAAAGGTTTACGCCTCTCCTGGGCCTATAAACATCGACATTGGTCTGTCGATGACTGGAAACACGTTGCCTGCTCTAACGAGTCTCGTTTCCAGTTGTATTAAGTTGATGGGAATGATATGGGCTCCCTGATAGGTCTATGTACGTTTATGAAAGGTAACACATACATATGCATCCTGGCTGATCACTTGCATCTATTTATGTCCATTTTGCATTCCGGCGGACTTGATCAATTCTAGAAGGACACTCCACCATTCACGTGGCAGAATTGCTATTGAGTGCTTCCACGAACACTCTTCTGACTTTAAACACCTCCGATGGCCATGAAATTTCCGAGACATAAACCTTATTAAGCATATCTGGGATGCCTTGCAGCGAGCTGTTCAGAAGAGCGCACGTTCTTCCTTGCCTGCTCACGGATTAATGGACAGCCCTGCAGGATGCATGGTGTCATTTTCCTCCAGCACTACTTCAGACGTTATTCGAGTCCATGACATGTCGTGCTGTGGCTCTTTTGCATGATTATGGGAGCCTTACATCACATTAGGCAGGTCTACCAGTCTCTTTGGCTCTTCATTGTATGATGCCTTACTCACAACACTCAAATGTGCACTTGTTTGCAGTTTCTGAAACTAACTTCTCATAAAACAAAAAAGTGTATGAACCGTTTAAGGACTGTCAGATACTGCGTTCTACAAGATTAACAGTGGTAGCAATTTAATGTATGAGAGCAGGAGTGTAATAAATGAAAATTTACCTAGCAATTTCAAAATTTAAGTTGGGCACTTCGTGCTTTCGGTAGTTTCGACAATGATATTGGAACATTTGTTCGTTCAGACCAATGTTTGTTGTGTTCTTTCCTTGATTCACGAGAGCCGATATTCCCGTTAAAAGCATCAG
This sequence comes from Locusta migratoria, assembly GCA_026315105.1. NCBI lineage: Eukaryota > Metazoa > Arthropoda > Insecta > Orthoptera > Acrididae > Locusta > Locusta migratoria. The sequence goes on from CM048750.1 coordinate 359,791,651, forward strand.
AGCACCTGCTTCCTCCTGATGGAGCAGGGTAAAGTATCTCTTAACTGTCCCAAGCAACAGGTTCAGAATTTGGACATTAACTCATATATGATGTACTATGGAGATTCTCTTGCCGATCAGTCAGAACTACCTGTGTTTCTACACCAAATCTGATTGACAAACACTTATGTAGATACTAGTGGAATTCATTCCCTCACGAATCCATAAACGCAGTAATTCGTAACTTTTTTTATCACAGAAACGTCGCATTCATCGCCTTTAGACGTATATACCACTGATGTTATTCATGAACACTATTTTGGAAACTAGACGTGTTCTTAATAGAATTCAACGAAGTGTAGGGAGAATTCTCACTGCAGTTCTCACTGCACTTTATCTTTCGAATGTCCCAATGAGGAAATAATGAAACGGCTGTTTTCTGGCTCTCGCCAGAGAAGAATGCCTGAGGTCTCATCGTATCCAGATGATGATGATTCTGTGTGTCATCTATGAGCGTTAGACCCCAACTGGGCTCATATTTGGCCTGCTGATGCCACTAAGGAGAATGATGATGGTGACACAACATCCAGCCCCGAGTGAAGAAAAATCTCCGATCCGACCGGGAATCAAACCTGGGCGCCTTGCGTGGAAACCCACCCCGCTGTCTACCAGATACGGAGGTGGGCGTCGTATTCCGCTGGACTCGGGTGTGTAAACAGTGCTGTAAAAAGTTCTGAGACAGCATATACCTTACGTCATTAACGTTTGTAGCCACAGTGGTATTGTCCAGTACCAAGCTTCCTTAATTGTGTTCCTTACGCCGTGCTACAGAGCACATTCGAAACGATTGCCAACGCAAACAGTCAGTACAACTGTTTTCGGAGGACACACGACAAATGATATAAAAGCAATCATCTGAAACTGATTCTAAAGTTACCCTAGGATGATATCTCCACAAATTCGTAGAACGAGAGGAGCGGTGGAACGCAGCACAGGAAGCGACATTGGGAAGCAGAACTGGAAAGAAAAGCTCAAAGAAAATAGGTGTTTCGAACTTATCACAGTATAAAGGGGCAATATACATATGAGCGATGAGTTCACATCTGATGATTACAAAACGAGGCATAGGAGGACAGTGGCAAGAAACTGGTCAGAACTAAAGGTAAGCCAGATGATTGAGAAATATGGATGCCATCTGATTATCAACATATATGGTGTGAAGTTACTACTCAGTGCAAACATGCAGAAATGAGTTATGTTATTTTCGATGTAAAGCTAATCTTATGTGATTGCATCTTTGAGTTTTTATGCTACACATGAAGCTTACATTGATATTAAATCGAATGTTTGTAAATTTATGGGACTTAATTACTCTGGCCATCAGTTCCTAGGCTTACTAACTACCTAAACTAACTTATGCTAAGGACAACAAATACAGCCATGTCCGAGGGAGGACATGAACCTCCGATGGTGAGTCGGCCTCTCTGTCACGACCATTGATACTAAACCTTGAATACTTATCTAGTATTAATTTAGACGTTTCCTGGGTTTATCATTTGCCTGTGGCTTTTTTCCCTTGGAATGAATGAATATGATATTTTTAAATGACCAACCGAGCAAAGTACGCTACTGGCCATTAAAATTGCTACACCAAGAAGAAATGCAGATGATAAACGGGTATTGATTGGACAAATATATTATACTAGAACTGACATTTGATTACATTTTCACGCAATTTGGTGCATAGATCTTGAGAAATCTGTACCCAGAACAACCATCTCTGGCCTTGATACGCCTGGGCATTGAGTCAAATAGAGCTTGGATGGCGTATACAGGTACAGATGGCCATGCAGTGTCAACACGATACCACAGTTCATCAAGAGTAGTGACTGGCGATGCCGTCGATGCGAACAATAGGTAACCGAGACGTGTAACCAATGGCACCCCATACTATCATGCCAGGTGATACACCAGTATGGCGATGACGGATACGAGCTTCCAATGTGTGTTCACCGCGATGTCGCGAAACACGGATGCGACCATCATGATGCTTTAAACACAACCTGGATGCATCCGAAAAAATGACGTCGTTGCGTACACCATCACAGGCGCTCCTGTCTGTGATACAGCATCAAGGGTAACCGCAGTCATGGTCTCCGAGCTGATAGTCCATGCTGCTGCAAACGTCGTCGAACTGTTTATGCAGATGGTCGTTGTCTTGCAAACGTCCCCATCTGTTGACTCAGGGATCGAGACGAGGCTGCACGATCCGTTACAGCCATGCCTGTCATCTCGACTGCTAGTGATACGAGGACTTTGGCAACCAGCACAGTGTTCCGTATTGCCCTCCTGAACCCACCGATTCCATATTCTGCTAAGTGTCATTGGTTCGCGACCAACGCGGGCATCGATGTCGCGATAGGATGAACGACAATCGCGATAGGCTACAATCCGACCTTTATCAAAGTCGGAAACGTGATGGTACGCATTTCTCCTCCTTACACGAGACATCACAACAACGTTTCACTAGGCAACGCCGGTCACCTGCTGTTTGTTTATGAAAAATCGGTTGGAAACTTTCCTCATCTCAAAACGTTGTAGGAGTCTGAAAAGCTAATCAGTTGTATTTCACAACAATTTCTTCCTGTCGCTTAAATTTCGCGTCTGTAGCACGTAATCTTCGTGGTGTGCCAATTTTAATGGCCATGAGTGTATTATCCCTTGTTAGACGTAAATCACAGTCTAACTGACTGACTAACTAACAGACTTTACCAAAAATCGACCAACCGACTGGCTTATATAAAATTGTGGACAATTACACGGATTTGAATTTAATTGTAGTAAGTGAAATTTCTGTTTTTGGATTAAAAGTCAGTGAAGTAGATGTTGTCACAAATACATGCATAAAGTTAAAATTACAAGAAACATTTACACATAAAAAATAAATTTCTTTCTTTGAATTACTTTAAGAATTTCAAGATTGTCAACTTGTTAATGATGTTTCATAAAAAAAGTTAATTTCTCAATAAACTATGAAATTAAAACTTATACTGATGCAACCTCTGACAGTGAATTACTCTGAATAGTCCTGCCGTGTGGGAGTAGCCAAGTGGCCTGGAGCGCCAAGTTACGAAATGCGCGGCCTCTGACGTCGGAGGTTCGAATCCTCCCTCGGGCATGGATGTGTGTGATGTCCTTACGTTAGTTTAACTTGGTTTTTAAGACTAGGGACTGATGAACAACGCAGTTTGGTCCCATAGGATTACAAACATTTGAACATTTAAATAACAGTAGGCCTGTAAAATTAACGTAGATAAACTATGTACTACAGTTTCTTTACCGCCCTTTGAAATAGTCGCCTCTGAAAACCATGCCTGCTGAGTTCTGTAATACATGTCAGAAATCTATACACAAAGTCTTCTCGTGGGATGGTGTTCAAGAGCATCGTCATGTGAGGAATATCGTCAAATCTTTTTTCTTTTCAAAGCGAGTTTGAGTCGAGGGAGCAGGAAGAAGTCTGGAGGATTCTGATCTGGCGAGTATGGTGGATATTCAAGTTGCAATATCGCCAGACAGTTTCTACCAAAAAAGGGAAAGTTGCAACTTGAACGTTCACCATAATCGCCGGATCTCAATCCTCCAGCCTTGTCTTACAGGCATGGAGCACCTAGGGCCGGAACTGTCGCAGAAGAGAAAGTCATCGCTCCAGAACATCTCAGCGACCGGACACGGAATGCAAATGGAGTGTCAGACCGCAGATGGAACGATCAGAGGCGGGTCTAGGGGACTCAGACCACAGAGGGAGCACCTAGGGCCACGATTGATACAGAACAAAACATATCAGCGAGCAGGCACTGACCGCAAACGGAGTGCCAGCAGAAGATGAAGCTCCCAGAGACGGGTATATTGGGTACGGACCACAGAAAGAGCACCCAGGGCCGCGGCGGGCGGAAATCGGAACGTCAACGCTCCAGAACATCCCAGCGAGTGGGTGCGGACTACAAACAGAAAGTCAGATAGAAGAAGAAGTTCTCAGAGGCGGGTCGACGGGTGCGAACCAATGAGGGAGCACCTACAAACACCAGTGGAAGGGAAGGGTGCCGACATAAATACTGGACATGGTCCATTCAGAAAGCAGTCTCATATCGCAACCGAAATATCGTACAAACTCGATACTGACATCCGGCAGAACGCCCGACTACCTATCATGACATTACAATAGGTTTCAGCTGTGTGCGTTATTGTCAGATCTCTAGGTTTTCTTGATCAGAATTAATGTTATTGAACTCAGATGATGTACGAAATGCTTTAGGAACTACAAATATACATCTATATGACAATTTTTAGGAATTACAAATGTGTGATATATACAAGAATTTACATATTTGGTGTAGATTTATTCATAAAATGGAATCGAATGTGTCAACAATAATGGTACAATTATTTTGTTAATTAGTGTGAAATTTCACCAGACAACATAGGTATTGATTTCAATTTTTTTGGCAGAATCTGTTAATCTCCAAGTTAATTTTCAAGCTAATCCTGGTTTATTGATATTATTTAGAATCTGTTTGACCCACAATTGTCAGTTATTTTCAATACTAAGACCAGGTATTAATGTTACCGTTTTATATCTGTTTTTGATATATTCGATACCTGAGTTTTAGAAAAATCCGACACATGAGCTAGTATCATACGGCTTAACATGGTACTCTGGAGGGGGAAATAGAGCAAGAGGAGTATTAACAATTCGATAGCATGCTGGGGCTTGTTTGCATTGGGGCAAATACCACTCTTTGCAATATGCAGACTAAAAAGGCTCTACATTTAGAGTGTTACATAATAAAACCTGGCGATGTGCTAATTTTTGTATCAAAATTACAGTGGAAATTGCTATGTACATTTTGTTATATCGAGGGTATATAGTGACTGAAATGACCCGTAGTCTCCAGTAGATCGATATATAACTGCAATAATTACAGATAATCGAATATGACACTTGTAGTCCAAAGAATGTTTACAAAATACTTTCATGGAAAAGCCATTTTCTGGTAAATTTCCTAAAATAAATTTTGTAAATACATTCTGTTCATAGATTGTACAAATCCTGTTGACTTCACAACGACCAGCACAGCTACGCCAGAATGGGAGTTTACAGACTATGGCTGCCACGAAGAGCAGCGACCTGTGTGATACCAATTTAAAGAGCCCCATTTGCGCTTGGGGAAATAGTCGGTAGAAGTACCTACGAGCAGCAGCCAGAAGAGCTGGTCTACACTCATCTGCCGAAACATCAGAAAATATGCAGAACAATGAGAAAAGAAGCAAAAATAGTAACTGAACATTCTGAGCATTATGATAAGCCACGTTGAGGACACTGCTGTATCACATGTGTTGTGGGTCTATGGTCATGGTGTTGGACTACAAAACAGAAGATCCTTAGTTCAAGTTGCATTCATGAATAAAATTTTTATTTCGTTTTTGTCACTACATTATGAACTGTCCGTCACCTCTGTAATTTTTGTAACTGTGGCAATTTTTGTACTATACAGGAGTTACATAATATGAGTCGTATGGTAAAAATATGTTACTGTCACAAGCATATGTGATGAATAGTGAGTGCAGGCGAAATGCTACATGTGCTACTCATCTATCAAAAAACAAATAAATGCGTGAGAACTGTGTCGCAATAAAGGTTCATTGTCTTGTAGTAACGTCAAGTACCAGTAAGAAAAGATGATCTTAGATACAAACCTATGAGTAGTTTTGACACTGAAAGCAGTAGGTGTCATGTGAGGTCCTGCACCCATAATACAGAGGTGCTATGCCTAAACAAAGCTAATTAAATAGTATTGCAGTGTGGACATTACGACACAATGCAGAACCAAACCTGGTTACAGCGAACAAACATATGAATGAATGGATGGACAACTCATAATTTTGTGAAAAAGTTGTTAAATTTTAGGTCTCTTGGAGGTTTGAACCAGAGTCTTTCAGCTTCGCAGTTCATCATCAAACCACAGGACCGTGAGTAGGTGAGCAATGGGGCTTTCACCCCACAAATTTGGGGATTCTGCCCCAACCTTGACCTTGACCTCAACCTTTTGACATTGACCTTGAACTATAGATCGAACGATAAATCGATCGATCAACCTATCGATAAAATCGATAAAAAGATAAATCGACCTATCAAATCAAGCTATCGGTCAATCACCAAACCAACAAATCCACCAATCACTTAATCGACCTATCAATCAATTCGATAAATCAATAAATCGATCATTGTAGCAATATGGTGAACATAAACAACAACAGTGGTCAATAACAACAAGAAGATGGCAGACATTGACAAGTGCTGCACATCAATAATTTTTGACCTAAATTGTTGAGTAGAAAGTAAAGATATCGTAACAAGATGGTGGTCATGAACAACAACAACAACAACAACAACAACAACAACAACAACAAGATGGTGGGCATTGACAACTGTTGCTTATCAATAATTTTTGACCAAAATTGTCGAGTAGAAAAAATCGTAACAATATGCGGACATGAACAACAAAATTGTCCAGTTGTTCACGTTCAATGTCCACAGAATCACTACTGGAGGGCCAAAATAAACTTTACAATATACCAAACGAAGCGTCAAACAAAATGTTTCAAATGTTTGTATAGCTTATGGAACTTAACTACAGGGTATTCAGACCCTAAACTTACAAACTACTTATGAACTAGCTAAAACTAAGGACAAATATCCATGCCCAAGGGGGAATTCGAAATGTAGTGGCCGTGCAGCCCGTGACTGGCGCGCCGCAGTCTCTGCGACTACCGTGGCTGGCACAAAGCCTCATTCTATGCTCTATTGGTTGCTTGAGGTCGCGAGTCCATGCGACTATCCGTTGTCTCGATAGACGAGATACAACTCACCTATGTAAACTGCGCAAAACACAGTGTTCACGTTCAATGTCCACAGAATCGCTACTGGAGTGCCAAAATAGACTTACTATATACCATACGAAGCGTCATTCTATGCTCTATCGATTGCTTGAAGTCGCGAGTCTTTGAGGCTAACTCTTCTCTCGCCAAACGCGATAGAACACAACAATGTGCGACGCGTCTAACGTTCACGATGCAGAGTGCCACCTTATGTCTTCTAGAGCCTGAGTTATTGCTACTGGATGGCCAACATAGACATTTTACGATTCGCAAGTGATCGTTCTACAATTTAAATTCAACCCCGAGTTCGTGGGTGCATTCATATATTTTCTAAGAATGTTTAAAATCCCCCTAGGTGCTATAGAACTTTGTACAATGTATAAAAGTACTTAGTAAAAAGCGAGGATGCGAATTTTCTTTGTCACCCTTCAAATTCAGTTGCTAGTGTCCCCCCCCCCCCAGCTAAAGTACTTATTTTATAGCGTTTGATGATAATGCTAGTTCAGTTTCAGTCAGTATATAGTTACATATTGATGAACAGACATTGACGATAGTTAATGATTTAGCAGATCGTTTTTATGGCAATGGAGACATCTGCTGGCAGCTGCAAAGAAAGAACTGAAAAGAGAGAGGTGAGGCAGATAATGGGAGGCTGGTCTAACAGGGAGGGGAGGTAGGAGGTGGGTGGAGCTGTGATATCATGCAACCATCATTAATAGTACTAGCTGTGTGACGTCTACATACAGTGCAATATTTATGTTATGTTCAACTGAGCTACAAAATACTTCTAAATGAAATGTGTGTTTGTGATCAGGCTGTTAGCAATGAAAGTGCACAGTGATGAAGGGATAAAACTAAAGTTTATTATTCTGGCACATATGAAGTTTAATGACCCCATCATGTAGACATTGACCATGGTGAAACTACTTGCATATATTTAATTTAACTGGTTTATCGATATTTAAATTCGATAAAATTCACACTTTGGAATGGCCAGCCGAAGATGACAGGAAAGCAGACCTACAATTTATGAGTGGCATAAATGTTTTGTAGAAACATAAGAAACTACTAGGTCATCCAAGCACATCTTATGAGGTTGTTGAGCAAGTGCGACAGAGTTTTGTTGACAGCCCTACGAAATCGACGTCACATGGAACACTTTATGTTCAAGGTAAGAACTTGATGTGTTTTCCTTTGAAACAGCACTAAAACCAGCTCTGTACCTCTTTTTAATAATTACTGTGTTTACCCTAGTATAAGACGATCCCCATATTTCGCGGACCTGCATGGGATAATTTTATTTTTAACATAAACTGTCGCAAAACGTTAACAGGAATCAATTTAAAACTTGCGTCATTTATTTATCAAGCTGTTAATAAAAGGCGATATCAAATAAAAAAGACATGTCTATGATTAATTTTTAATGTATTTCTGATCGTTTTGCTTGCTGTTTACTGTACCTGTGTTATTATTTTTCGTCATTGTTCTCATTTGCGAACTCTTGGAGTCACATTTTTCAAGTGACATGTAACTTGCTACTGTTATTTGCATTCGTGTTTTCCTCCGCCAACGATGACAACGCATTTAATTTTGTTTATGTTAATAATATTCTATTTTAAGAATAATGAATGTTAACAATATGAAAAGCTGTCTCTTAATTGCACCGAAATCGGCAGAAATCTAACTCTAAATGAATAGTCCAGTCAACAGTAAAATCCTAAAATATCGTTAAATAAAATCAACACCTTTTGTAACAAAATTATTTTCAATTTAGAAGTCGCTTGCAGAAATTATTGCAGCAAGTTATTATGATACACTTGCTGCTGCATTCACACACCACTCGCAAAGAAAGTAAGCAAGATACTTCTGCAAGTACTTTGACAAGTAACTTGCATCAATAACTTGCAGACACATTTCACATTTATGTTTAGTGAGAGCAAGTAAAATGACAAGTAGGTGGGTCATTTATGCTGTAGCTCTTTAATCATGATGAAGAACACGAAAAAGATAAATATTTCGGTTTGAGAGGAGGCTTAGAAGACCCCAATATGTGTTGCTGGAATTGAGTTTTTGGAACATGGTTAGCTTTGAAAGTTTTCTAGAATGTCTATACATGATATGGATAGTTTATTAACATCAATTGAATACGTCATATTGAAACATGATGCATATCATAGTTATATCAGCCACTGAACTTTTACTTTGCACACTATATTTTGAAGAGCCACTTTGTATTTTTTTAACAGTGTTTTCTCAATTTGTGAGAAAATTGCGTCTTTATATTATACCATTTCCTAAAAACTTCGTTCATCACAATATCAAATTTACAAGACATTCCGTTTACTTTGTTGTGATATTTGTTGCAATACATTAAATTCACTAAACCTCTATGCTTGTTTTCTTTATACTGTCTATAATCTGTGTACAGTATTAACTACATTTTATATAGGCCTATATGGGAAGTTCTCCACAGCTTCATTCAATGTATAGTATCATGCTTTTTCCATTCTCGTTTCTCCTCCATTTCTGTTATTTGTTAACATATAGTACGTTGGATATTTGTATTAAATTAATCATAGCATTTAGTAAAGTGTTAAATATTTTTTTTTAATTTATTTGTGTTTTCTGTTCCATAGGACCCACTTGAGGAGTAAGACTCCATGGTCATGGAACAAGTCAATACATTGTTACACAAGAATGGTAATAGAAAAATTTTAAGTATTCCTTTGCACACGACAATCTTAAGACAAAGTGAAAAGAATCAATAAATAAAAAATGAATTAGCTTAATTGTTTAACTTTTCTAGGAGCTCCTCGACAGAATAAAAGGAGTGAGACACGAGGTAACTCTTCAGATTAGATTTGAAAGCATGTGGATTAGTGCTAAGATTCTTTAGTTCTTGTGGCAGCTTATTGAAAATGGATGCCGCAGAATACTGCACCCCTTTCTGCACAAGTGTTAAGGTGGTGTGGTGCAAATGTAGATTAGACATCTGTCTAGTATTCACCGAGTGAAAGCTACTAACTCGTGGGAATAAGCTGATATTATTAACAACAAAAGACATTAAAGAAAAAACGTATTGTGACGCCAGAGTCAAAATTCCCAAACTACTGAAAAGGGGTCGACATGACGTTCGCGAACTTACACCAGATATTGCTCGAACCGCCCGTTTTTGAGCCTGAAATATCCTTTTTGCATCAGGCGAGTTACCCCAAAAAACAATGCCGTACGTCATAAGAGAGTGAAAGTAGGCGAAATAGACTACTTTTCGTGTTGAAAAATCACTTATCTCAGATATTGTTCTAATGGTAAATATAGCAGAATTTAGTTTTGGAACAAGATCCTGAACATGGGCTTTCCATGACAGCTTACTGTCTATATGAACACCTAGAAATTTGAACTGTTCAGTCTCACTTATCACATGCCCATTATGTGTAATCATAATGTCAGATTTCGAATTGTAAAAACTGAGTTTTACTGTGATTTAACATCAACTTGTTTTCTATTAGCCATGAACTTATCTCTTGAACTGCATTATTTGATACTGTGTCAATATTACGAGCAACATCCTTCACTACCAAGCTGGTATCATCAGCAAACAAAAATATTTTACAATCACCTGTTATACTCGAAGGCATATCATTTATATAAATAAGAAGCAGCAATGGTCCCAAAACAGACCCCTGGGGCACCCCATACTTAATTGTGCCCCATTGGGATTGCACGTCATAGCCATTTTCTACATTGCGGAGAATTACCTTCTGTTGTCTATTATTAAAGTAAGAGGTGAACCAGTTGTGGGCTACTCCCCGTATTCCATAATGTTCCAACTTCTGCAACAATATTTTGTGATCAACACAATCAAACGCTTTTGTTAAATCAAAGAAGACGCCTAATGTCCGTAGCCTCTTATTTAACCCATCAAGTGCCTCACAGAGAAACGAAAATATAGCGTTTTCGGTCGTTAAACCACTTCTAAAACCAAACTGTACGTTTGACAGGAAATTATGTGAACTGAAATGATCAATTAATCTTGAATATACAGCCTTTTCAATAACTTTGGAAAAAACCGATGGCATAGAAATAGGTCTATAGTTGTCTACATTATCCCTTTCTCCTTTTTTATAAAGCGGTTTCACTACTGAGTACTTTAATCTGTTAGGAAACTGACCATTCTGAAAGGAAAAATTACAAATATGGCTTAGTACTGGGCTAACATATGGAGATACCCCATCATATCCACAAGAGTCCTTAGTCTTTAGTGATTTAATTATTGACTCAATCTCACCTATGGAAGTATCATGAAGGATCATTTCAGGTAACAGCCTCGGAAACGCATTTTCTAAAAACGTTATATGATTACCTGTAGAAACTAGAGTTTTGTTTAGTTCCTCTACTATATTCAGAAAGTGATTATTGAATATTGCACATATATCTAACTTGTCAGTAACAGAAACATTCCTACTACGCACTGACGTTATATCTTCTACCTGCTGCTCCTGACCAGACACTTCCTTCACAACTGACCAGATAGTTTTAATTTTATCCCGAGAGTTTGCTATTCTTTTTGCATACCACATACTTTTTGCATTCTTAATGACTTTTTTCAGAACCTTACAGTACTGTTTGTAATGAGCTACTGCATCTTCATTCTGACTGCTTCTAACATTTTGATACAACTCCCGCTTAGTTCTACATGATACTCTTATCACCTTTGTCAGCCACCCTGGCTGTCTGTTACTGAAAGTACCCTGTTTTGAGCGTTCTAGCGGAAAGCAACTTTCAAACAGCATAATAAATGTGTTCAGAAAAGCATTATATTTATCATCTGCATTATCAGCACTATAAACATCCTGCCATTCTTGTTCCTTAATTAGGCTTAAAAAGGTCTCAATTGCAACTGGATTAACTTTTCTGAGTAGTTGATATTTATGTTTAACATTTGTTTGAGAACAAATACTTTATAGAATTAAAAGTTGGGCATCGTGGTCTGATAGGCCATTTACTATTCTGCTGACAGAGTGCCCCTCTAATAATGAAGAATGAACAAAAATATTGTCAATGGTAGAACTGCTATTTCCTTGCACTCTCGTTGGAAAAAATACTGTTTGCATCATGTTATAGGAATTAAATAGATCTAACAGCTGACTTTTCCTTGAGCTATCACCTACACAATTAATGTTGAAATCTCCACACACAATTAAATTTTTATACTTCCTATACAGTGAACCCAGAACCAATTCCAGCTTGGGCAGAAACATTTTACTAGTTTAGTTCCATTAACATTAACAACTCCTGCACAACATTCAAATATCTGTTCTGTGCAGTGTTTAGAAAAATCGATTGACTCCGATGAAAAATCGTTTTTTACATACATGGCCACTCCCCCACACTGCAAGGAACTCCTAGAGTAGAAGGCAGCTAACCTGTATCCTGGCAAAGGAAGTCTTTTAATTGTCACACCACTTAAAAAGTGCTCTGAAATTCCAATAATGTCAGAATCAGTATCAATAAGCATTTCATTAACTTTATCTCTGATACCCTGTATATTTTGATGAAAAACAGTAATTCCCTTATTACTTATATTCTTAGACTTTGTCAAAGGTGGTTCATTTCTTAGAGGGACTTCCTTTAAGCAGGAATATCTATCAGCTGTCTTCAGTCTAAAAAAGGTGCAGCCCTAACACCAACTACTACAGGAATTTTTCCATGAGTGAAACCCCCACCCCCTACTACACTGTCACCTATGAGCTTTGCCAACCTCCCCTTCCCATACCTATTGAGGTGCAGACCGTGCCTAGTAAAATCCGACCTTTGGATAGTCTCAACTGGCACCACTGCAATGTGATCCATGCCCTCCGTCATCAGCGCCTTCTCAAGCCCCATGTTAACACGGCTGACAGCCGTATTAAGACAAGACCTATCATGACGCTGAAACAGCTGCACGAAATGCACATTCGTGCCACCAGTTTCAGTTGCTATCCTTTCCAGATCACCACCTATATCATATTTCCCGTCCCTATCAAGACTATTCCCGGCCCCACCCACTATAACTACCTGATCCTCTTTTGAAAAATTCCTACATAAGTCCCCTATGTTACAAGTGACCTGAGCTAACCCTGCACTAGGCTTCACTATGCTGGTGACCTGGTACTCACTCCCACGTACTTCCTGCAACTGTTGGCCAACACCTCTGCCATGAGAACTACCTAGCAGCAGAACCTTCTTCTTCCTAAGAGACCTCTCTACAGATTTCGGCTTACCAAAAGCTGAGGTCTGCTGCGTACTTCCTACACCTACAGCTACAGGAGGTTCATCTCCACTCAACTCCGACAGTTGGTCAAACCTATTTGCAACTTGCAATGTAAAGCTATCTGAATACCTTCTCCTAGCTACCTTCTTGCCAACTGCCAGTTCCCATTTCCCAGCCCCCCTTCCCCTCCTCAACCTACCTAGTTCCTCTTCAGCGTTTTTCAACTGCACCTGAAGGGCGCAGATCAAACGCTCCTGCTCCTCTATCAACTTAATCCTGCTGCAAATCCTACAGTTCCAGGAGAGAACCTCACCACAATGCCGACTGTCTTCCCCACTGCACTCCCCCCCATGAAAATACTTACTACAAATCCCACACTGCAGCCCACTACGCACGACCCTACGACAGAGCCCACACTTTTCACTCATGGTAAAATTTTACAATAATTTGTTAAGAAAAACTAGACGTCTACGTTATGAAGTTAAGTTTCTACCAAATAAGTAGGAAGTACCTTTTAACTACAGCAATCAACAAACCTCAGTCTCTACAAATCAAGTAACAACAACTAATAGTATCAGAAAAGAGCAAATAACACTACCACAGAAACTTTACACTGTTGCTTGTATAAACAAGTTCAAATTCAAGCGTCACTAATAAAATAACTAAACACTGTGAGAGTACAAGAGTTATCAAATACCGTAACTTAAAGTTTCCCAACCTCAACTACGTTAAAAACAGCAAGTCACCTGTTGAAAAGTACTAAAGTTAATAAACAACTAGCGCGATAACACCATCTGAAATCTAAAACTTTAATAATTTAACTACAATACACAAACACTTATTGGAACTTAGCTTTCGGAGACCGCTACGGCTGGAACCACTCGCCACCAGATGTAAACAAAGCAGTCAAGTGTTAAATATGTGTGTGTATGTGATGCGGACGACATACAAATTTACAAAAACTTGCGACTTCATCTTGCAGAAAATAGAAATGAATCCTAAAAGCTTCAAGTACCTTGCAGAAGTTTCTTGCATACTGTTCACACTGAAAGTCAGATACTTGCAGCAAGTCACTTGTGCAATAAATTGCAACGGCTGCAAGTCGACTTGGTGGCATATTTACAAGTAGTTCAGCAATTTCCTATCCGCAAGTAAATTGCTGCAATAACTTGCTAGTGTAAATTCAGCTTAAATATCATCGTTAAAGACCACTGTTGATGTTTTATTGCTGTAAAACAGAAAGATTTTGCTACACATATTGTCAGCAACGCTATTTGTCATACCGTATTTGTATTAAATATAAAAACGATGGGCATGGGCACATTGTCACTGTGGTTGAAAAACGCAACTGCTTATCTCGGCCGCCCAGCTGCCTCCGCGCCATCAGATAGCGCTGTATCATGTTTGGCACATATGACTATCGTGTCGCAGCAGCCTGTAGCTCTGTTGTGACACAAAACATTTCATGCATTTTTTCCTACATCGTCATGAGTTGCAATCCAGCAATTATGAGTGCTGTCAAATCCTAGCCATTTCACTAATATTTTTCTTTTTTCTAATGATTTTTGCTACTAAGTATGATGTAGGATATTTTGTCTGTTGTAGTTCTTCATAGTAGAAACCCCCTACAATGGGACGTGACAGATAATCCTCGAGAAAGTATGTTTGTAGATTAGTCTCCTGCACATCAATAATTTTAAATATTTCCGTAGACCAATTTGGTGTGAATTCTTTTTCGAAAACAGACTTGTGTTTGCTAATTCGAACATAATCGCCGATTTTCAGCTCGGGTTTTCGCGGATCTACCATCTTGATTTTGCTGTATACTGTAGATAACAGACTATTGTCCTTTACATCAACTGGTTTCATTTTTATGGTTCTATGTTTTGTATTGTTGCATTGACTTACGAGATCTTGCACTCCATCAATCCATTTGTAGGAAGCCTTTGCCATGAAAGTTTGAAAATCATGCCTTTAAGAGTTCTATTGAATCGTTCGACCAGACAAGCTTTCATTACGGAATATATTTTGTTAATTTTATATTTCTGCATCAACTTCGTGAAATTACTATTGTAAAACACTTTACCCAACTCAGTTTGTAAATATTTTGGTATCCTTCCACTTTTCATATATATTTTTCTGAGCTCGTTAGTGACCGCGTCAGCTAATTTGGTCTTCAGAGGAGTGACCCAAGCATATTTAGAATAGATATCAATCACTGCTAGTACACATTTATGCCCTGAATTGTATTTGCTATATGCAATGAGTTCAATTAAATTGGCTTGATGTAAATCATCGACTCCTTTCACAATGATGATTCTCCTGGAATAAATTTTGCGAGCAGGATGGTGTAGTTTCTCTGCTATTGAATCCTGCATGAATGAATGGTACAATTATATATTACAGGAAGGTGGAAATATAAAAAAATTATTAAAAAGAAAGTATACATTATTATTATTAGTATATACATGATTCCTCTTTTTGTGCATTGTTTCAGAGTCGTGAATAACCACTGTGGTTTTCTGGTTTATTTTATTTATTCTTTTTTTCGCGCTATTCCATCCGAGTAAAGAGGTATCACGGTATCATTCCAATAACAACGTCCTGAATAACCAGACAGAATGCCATTGTATTCTTTGGAAATTATTTTTCTAGTTTCACTTGAATTTGCATATCAGAGTTAGAAGATGACAGCTTTTCTTCTTGCCGTGAGCAATCAAAGACAGGAATTGGACGTTTCTAAAACTGTTTACGATTCATGAGAGGATTTACAATTTTTTCACTTGTCTCATAATACACAGAATGAAATTTACTATACATTGCATACACTAGGGCCGTGTCCTTCATGGTAAAGTTAACCGAGTAGTCCTCGAAGGGATATTTTGATGAGTTCAGTTTTATCTCTAATTTGGTCAAATCTATAGGGTGGGATGTACTACAATCAGTGTTGATGGCATTCCTGTCTGTTTGAAATACGATAATTACACATCGAGCGGTTTCGAGAGCCGGCTTGAAGTTTACTTGCCATGTCTACTGATCAGTTTGCGGCGCGACGCATTCAGTTAGTTCCCGGTGGCAAAATACCAAATTCAGCCATAGATCATTTGTTATGATTTTCTTAATGATACTTTCTCCTTTTCAGACATCTCAATTTCAGGTATATCCCAGGATATATTTTCAATCACAATTTTCGACTTAGTATCGGTAGTATCTGTGATAATGCTATTTGCATCATAACTGTTACGAACTAACGCAAGTTCATGTTTAGCGTTTACAATAATCTTTTTGTAATCCTCAGCGAAGCTGAATACCATGCTCAGTGGAATGCAGAAGCTGAAACATCTATCGGAGTTAACATATTCTTTCAGTTCTCTTATCTCTCCCCATCCTGCATTTTGCAGTACATTAGCTTCGCTCGCTGTGAATGAGGCATACCCCTTCATCAGCGTTACAATTCCAGGATTGCGTACGTTTTCTATTTGCTTGTTACTCAAATAATATTGAATATCAGAAAACAAGTGAAGCATAGAATTTTTGTTTAAATGAATATCAGTAGCCACTCCCGATACATCTGCATTTAATAGTCAACCGTGAATATAAAGATGGCTCTCACAAGGCAACAGGTAGAGGTTTTTATCGTTTATCGTTATTGGTATTTTATCAGTGCAAGCATAAGCTGGTTGACCATACAGTTTATATGTACGACATTGAAATTGGGTAACTCAGTCATCGGAGTAAATCTTCTCCCTCACTCTTAGCAAAGAAGACATTGTTTTTCCCTTATATACAGGGTGTTACAAAAAGGTACAGCCAAACTTTCAGGAAACATTTCTCACATACACAGAAAGAAAATATGTTATGTGAACATGTGTCCGAAAACACTTAATTTCCATGTTAGAGATCATTTTAGTATTTCTCTTTAAATGTAAATTGAAATAATTCGTGCAGACAATTGTCAAAACACCCAATTATTTCGTTAGTAGGTACTGTACTTTCTCGATTCACCGCTAGTCTGGGCAGGAATTGCTGGTGATGTCTTAATTGGGCCTCATGTTCTTCCACTTTCGCTCACTGGAGCACGTTATCATGACTTATACGGGATACTCCTGCTAGAACATGTGTCTTTACAAGTACGACACAACATGTGGTTCATGCACGATGGAGCTCCTGCACATTTCAGTCGACGTGTTCGTACGCTTCTCAACAACAGATTCGGTGACCGATGGATTGGAAGAGGTGGACCAATTCCATGGTCTCCACGCTCTCCTGACCTCAACCCTCTTGACTTTCATTTATGGGGGCATTTGAAAACTCTTGTCTACGCAACCCCGGTACCAAATGTAGAGACTCTTTGTGCTCGTATTGTGGACGGCTGTGATACAATACGCCATTCTCCAGGGCTGCATCAGCGCATCAGGGATTCCATGCGACGGAGGGTGGATGCATGTATCCCCGCTATCGGAGGACATTTTGAACATTTCCTGTAACAAAGTGTTTGAAGTCACGCTGGTACGTTTTGTTGCTGTGTGTTCCATTCCATGATTAATGTGATTTAAAGAGAAGTAATAAAATGAGCTCTAACTTGGAAATTAAGCGTTTCCGGACACATGTCCACATATTTTCTTTCTTCGCGTATGAGGAATGTTTCCTGAAAGCTTGGCCATACCTTTTTGTAATACGCTGTGTATAGCTGCGACACCTTAGCTGACTGGCCGAGTGGCTATACCCTGGGGCACGGCCCACTGTCTCATGACAACCAACAAAAATGTTTGTTCAAATGTTTGTTAAGCTTATGGGACTTAACTATGGGGTCATGAGTCCCTAAACGTACAAAGTACTTATCAGCTACCTTATACTAAGGACGGCACAAATATCCATGCCCAAGGGGGCCGTGCAGACCGTGACTGTAGCGCCTCAGTCCCCTCGGCCACCGCGGCCTGCTGATCACCAGCCAGTTAGCTACACTGTCGTAGCCTCCGCCCCCTAAACTTTGAAGGGTTGTAGCTCCCAAACTAACAGTGATAGGAATGTAGTTTAAATTGATTTGGACGCAGCTGGTTTCAACGAATGCAATGCACGATAGAAAAAACTATTGTTCCATTTAAAAATTATGTCTTTGTGCTGTAACTCTTTGGAAAATGATACAATAACTATGTTCATAGCTCCGCAGAAAGTGTAACATTTCTTGTGTTGACCTACCGCATTAAAATTTTCCGTCGCCTATTATTTAATAAGTTACAGAGGCAAACACACTTAGTGAAACACCAGAAAGGAAAAGCGATTGCAGGTTATGACCATGACTGCACGAATAATGGTGGCGGAAGATACTAGCAGACGCTGTTCTCTCTCTCACTTGTACAGGGAAAAAAATGAATGTCAGGCAGAGAAAAGTGCTCCGTGATAAAAAAAAAAAAAAAAAATTATATATGTCAATGTCAAGAGATCGATGGCACAAGCAATTTTGATATAGAGACGTTCGTATTTATAGCACACTATAGCCCATTCTCGTTAGTAGTTGTGGATTGTATGGAGTCAACACTTTCTTTACATCAGTTTTATTCTTCTTTTTGATCTGTTTCAAAAGTCTCTTTTTCTTTTCATATTTTCTATTTGTAGACTCTTTCATCTGTTGATACACAAGTTGTTGATTGTAAAGGTTTAACATCTCGCCTTCTTAAATGTAATCTCACAGTTATTTCCTATCCATCGAAATCTACTAGATTGCTGTCCTGATCTCTAATAGATATAATCAATTCTTTAATGTATTGTACAGCAACTCGCATGTAAATGGGCGAATTTGGTGGTTCCACAATCTTATATCCAGGTGGGACTGCAGGCCAGAATTGATGTAATGTGTACGTATAAGCGCCATTGTGGAAGAACCCAGCCGAAATGTTGCAATCTATGCATAGCACATTGACGTTCTGAATATTAACACCATGCTCAGCTAGCGTTGAAATTTCCTTCTCAATATACATATTCTCAAATCCTAGGACTGAGCCAATATTATTATACAGTGTAAAATCAACAGCTACATTACACCACATTTTACATTGTTGGTATGGTTTATGGTAAGATATTCTCAGTTTAACTTTGAATTTCCGTTTATCATCAACATTGATAAACTTGGTATTGTACATCTCAATCTCCATTTGGAAAGATGAAAATTTATCTTTGAGTTCGTACGTTCCAGGTTTTACAGTAACTTTCTCTAGAATTTCATTATTACCAGGGTTGTTATAGAAATAAAAATTATTGTTTTTAGACTAATATTTGGTATGGAATTGTATGTAATGGGCGCCAGTATTCAGCGGTAAACCTGAGGAAGAAGTCAAAGTATTTTTTCAGAAACTCGAAGGCGCTGCTCTGTTGGGTTAGTGGACTGATTCAGATAAGTTAGCAGTTGCGAAATTAAGAATTAAAGGTGGCGCACAAGATTTCATTAGCGCGGAGCTGACTTGCCTGAAAACTGAAGTTTATAATGAATTCAAAACAGTAGTAGTTCAGAGATTCAAACACAAAAATTCAATCAGATTCTACAGAGAGCTGCTCCACAGTTTGCACAATGCACATGCCGCGAGACGAATCTATTGAATGGCTTCCGGACAATATTTGAAATATAAATGCTCAGACATACGAGATTGTAGAAGACGAGAATGAGAATCGAATTCAGATTTTCGAAGCCGATCAGAGAGCCTTGACACATTCATATACGGGTTGTATGGGGCAGCTTCCAGCAGATGTCTCCATTGCTATAAAAACGATCTGCTAAATCGTTAACTATCGTCAATGTCTGTTGAACAATATGTAACTACACGCTGACTGAAACAAAACTAGCATTTTCATCAAACGCTATAAAATAAATACTTTAGCGTGGGGGGACACTAGCAACTGAATTTGCAGGGTGACAAAGAAAATTCGCATTCTTGTTTCTTACTGAGTACTTTTATGCATTGTACAAAGTTCTGTTGCACCTAGGGGGATTTAAAATATTCTTAGAAAATATCTGAGTGCACCCACGACCTCAGGGTGGAATTTAAATTGTAGAACGATCATTTGCGATCGGAAAATGTCTATTTTGGCCCTCCAGTAGCAATAACTTTGACTCTAGAAGACATAAGGTGGCACACTGCGTCGTGAACGTCAGACGCGTCGCACATTGTAGTGTTCTATCGCATTTGGCGAGAGAAGGGTTAGCCTCAAAGACTCGCGACTTCAAGCAATCGATAGAGCATAGAATGACGCTTCGTTTGGTATATAGTAAGTCTATTTTGGCTCTCCAGTAGCGATTCTGTGGATATTGAACCTGAACACTGTGTTTTGCGAAGTGTACATAGGTGAGTTCTATCGAGTCTATCGAGACAACGGATAGTCGCATGGACTCGCGACCTCAAGCAATCGATAGAGCATAGAAGGACTCTTCGTGCTGGCCGTGGTGGTCATGGAGACTGCGGCGTGCCAGTCACGTTCTGCTCGGCCACTACGGTAGGGGTTTCGAATCCCCCCTTGGGCATGGATATTTGTGTCGTCCTTAGTGTTAGCTAGTTTGTAAGTTTAGGGACAGAATACCCTGTTGTTAAGTTCCATAAGCTATACAAACATTTGAAACATTTTGTTTGACGCTTCGTTTGGTACATCGTAAAGTCTATTTTGGCCCTTCGGTAGTGATTCTGTGGACAATGAACGTGAACAACACGACAATTTTGGTCAAAAATTATTGATGTGCAGCACTTGTCTATGTCCACCATCTTGTTGTTGTTGTTCATGTCCGCCATATTGTTACAATATTTTTCTACTCAACAATTTTGGTCAAAAATTATTGATGTGCAGCACTAGTCAATGTCTACCATCTTGTTGTTGTTCATGACTGCCATCTTGCTGTTCATATCCGCCATATCGCTACAATGATTAGTTTATTGATTTATCTATTTGATCAATTGGTCGATTGATTGATTGATTTATCAATTCAGCAATTGATCGATAGTGCAATAGCTTGATTTGATCGATAGGTCGATTGATCGATAGGTCAAGATCAAGGTCAAAAGGTCAAGGTCAAGGTCAAAAGTCAAGGTTGGGCAGAAGTCCCAAATTAGTGGGATGAAAGCCCTACTGCTCACCTACTACCGTGATGCCCCCCATGTACCTATTCTACTTGCGATGTTAACCATTTCAATTTTTCTTTGTTTTTCAATATTCCACACACTTTCTTCCTGTTTTCGCGATTGATCTGTGATCAAGCTGTGCAATGCTCTGTAGAACCACTAAATCGTAAAGAGTTGCAATGTGGAGTTTCCCTTTTTAGTGGGATCTCCTTCATTGGATCGAACCTACTTAATTGTTCTAAGTGTACAATTATTAGCCCGGCAATTTACAAATGTGGTTGTCCAGAACGCTCTGAAGCACGAGTGCCGTCCCCCCCTTGTCTGGTTGTCTGGTTAGTTTGGTTCAGTTGACCCCGCCCTTAGCAATACGTGTGTTGGGCAGCGGACATGTGGCTGCGGCTGGTGGCGTCCCGTGAGGTCGGCAGCGGCGCGTCTGGGCTGGTGCTGGCGGTGTCGGCGCTGTCGGCGGAGTCGGCGTCGCGCTTCCTGCTGCCGCCTGGCCGGCTGCCCAGCACGCAGGACTACATGTGGCCCGGCGCGCTGCTGCTGCTGCTGCTGGCGACGGAGCCGCCACGGCCAGACCACGCGCTGGCAGAGCAGCTGCTGCGGCACCGCGGAGCCGTCAGGCTGGCTGTGCTCACGCCGGCGCGCACGCTCAGGTCAGGCCGCACTGCCGTATTCAGAATTTTTTTTACTGGGGGGGTCAGTACACAAGTGAACATGTTCTTAAAGGCTTTGTGAGACTAATTTCAAAATATATACAAACATTATACAGCGTGGTCCATTGATAGTGGCTGGTCTAAATATCTCACGAAATAAGCATCAAACGAAAAAACTACAAACAACAAAACTATGGTTGGCCTGCTAGATAGTGCTGCGATAGGAACAAACGGTTATCTACCGCACTTAAAAAAAAGGTACCCCATTGTTATTACATATTCGTTTAGTACATAAATAAATATGAATGTTTTATTTGGAAGACTTTTATCGCTTTGTGATAGATGGAGCTGTAATATTCACAAACATATTGCTCACAATTTCAGATGAACAGTGGGTAACAGGTAGGCTTTTTTAAATCTAAACACAGAACATAGGTATGTTTGAACTTTATTTCGGTTGTTCCAATGTGATACATGTACTTTTGTGAAATTATCATAAATTTTGAGAAAACATGCTGTTACTGCGTGATTACCTGTAATTACCTCATGACTTCAATAAATGCTCAAAATGATGTCCTTCAATGTATTTGGCAAAACGCGTAACGAAAGTCAACAATGTTCAAATGTTTGTATAGCTTATGGGACTTAACTACGGGGTCATCAGTCCGTAAACTTACAAACTACTTTTGAACTAGCTAAGACTAAGGACGGCACAAATATGCATGCCCGACGGGGGATTCGAACCCCCGACTGTAGTGGACGTGCAGACCGTGACTGGAGAGCCTCAGTTCCCTCGGCCACTGCAGCCGGCGTAACGAAAGTCCCCACAGAAAAAAACTAGGGATGTAAGATGCAGTGAATGTGCAGACCATGGTATGGTGCTTCTATGACCAATCCAGCAGTCATTAAATATTCCATTTAAGACTGCTTCAACTGCACGCGAGCGTTGTACCGGACATCCATCATCTTGAAAGTACACTGCCATTCTGTCATGCAGTGAAACATCTTGTAGTAAAATCGGTAGAACATTACGTAAGAAATCAGCATACATTGCACCATTTAGATTGCCATCGATAAAATAGGGGCCAATTATCCTTACTCCCATAATGCTGCACCATACATTAATACGACAGGGTCGCTGATGTTGTCGCAGCCATCGTGGATTTTCCGTTGTCCAATAGTACATATTATGCTGGTTTACGTTACATCTGTTTGTGAATCAGGCTTCATCACTAAACGGAATGCGTGAAAAAAAACTGTTATCGCCCCGTAGTTTATTTTGTGCTCAGGGGCAAAACTGTACACGACGTTCAAATTCTGCGCCATGGAAATCCTGGTGCACAGAAATATGGTACCAGTGAAATTTATGTTCATGTAGAATTCTCAACACCGACATTTTTGAGATTCCCGATTCTCGCTTAGTTTGTCTGCTACTGATGTGCGGATTAGCCGCAACTGCAGCTAAAACATTTACTTGGGCATCTTCATTTGTTGTAGGTCGTGGTTGACATTTCACTTGTGGCTGAACACTTCTTGTCTCTTTAAATAACGTAACTATCCTCCAAAGAAAGGTCCAGACAGTTACAAGATAACTGTCAACGTATATAGCATAGCCCCGCTGTGCATTTTGATCACAGTAGCCATGCATAAATAACATATTGATATTTTCTGCAATTGGTAAACAGTCCATGTTAACACGAGTAATGTCTCACGAAGCAAATACCGTCCACTCTGGCGAACGTTACGTGATACCACGTACATATTCACTTATGACTATTACAGCGCCATACATCACAAAGTGAAAAAAGTGTCCCAAATAAAACATTCATATTTATTTACCTACTAGACGAATATGTAATAAAAATGGGGGTACCTATTTAAAAAAAATGCAGTTGATATTCGTTTGACCTATGACAGCGCCATCTAGCGGACCAACCATAGCGTCATCTGTTTTCCCCCTTCAAGCTAGAAAAGTTTTCTTCTTCGTAATTTTGTCGTTTGATGCTTATTTCGTGAGATATTTGGCCCAGTCAGTATCAATGGAACACCCTGTATATAAAAATTAGAAGTAAATTTAATTAAAGTCATTATCACTAATAAATGATATAGGAAACACACAATATATGTACCAAAGCTTCATATACTTCTTCGAAAAAAATCTTCCTTCTAACTACCAATGCACTATTAGCTTCCGCACACTATGGCGTCATTTTAAAGTGTCTATGATTACAAAAAATATTACAATGACTCAACCACATTAAACAGTGGAAAGTCACAAAATTTACCACAAAATAAAATAAAAAAACAATATCTGAAGTTTGGAACGCTACATTTATCAAAGTGGTCAAAATGACAATCAAACCATGTACCCTGTTTTTTTTTTTTACAATTACCAGTATTTCATTTGGCTCATTTAATACCATGGAATTGTGGGCATGATTGTACAAAATTGTTATTTTCGACCATATTTTACAACTATTTAAGTTTTCAATTGGTCAGCCTTATTCAACTTTATAGTCCAGTTATTCCAAATTTGTAGGTAGGCTATCGTTACAGCGCAAAATTGTGAAAGAGAAACTAGTTAAAATCTGACATCGCTCAAGCAACCACCAGCCAAGCTAGGTGGAAACAGGTCATCGGCTCTGTCGTAAATGCGACGCCAGGCTACGTGACGACAGCAGACACTGTGTCAGCGAGTGGAAAGTGTTCAGTCAGCAGACTGTTGACTGCGGCAGACGACCAGAAGAGGGAGAGGGTATATTCATCAGATTGTAAACATTCTATAATTACACATAACTCTGTCACAAGTATGTATAACACCGAGGATACGTCAGTATTTCCACTCCCATGAACCACAGACATTGCCAAGATGGGGTGGCTTGCGTGCCTCAACGATACAGATAGCCGTACCGTAGGTGCAACCACAGCGGAGGGGTATCTGTGGAGAGGCCAGACAAACCTGTGGTTCCTGAAGAGGGGCAGCAGCCTATTCAGAAGTTACTGGGGCAACAGTCTGGATGATTGACTGAGCTGGCCTTGTAACATCAGCTAATGTGGCTTTGCCACACATCTACTGCGAACGGCTGAAAGCAAGGGGATACTACAGCCGTTACCTTTCCCGAGGACATGCAGCTCTACTGTATGAACATATGATGATGGCATCCTCTCGGGTAAAATATTCCGGAGGTAAATTAGTCCCCCATTCGGATCTCCGGGCGGGGACTACTCAGGAGGATGTGATCATCAGGAAAGACAATACTGGCATTCTACGGGTCGGAGCGTGGAATGTTAGATCCCTTAATCGAGTAGGAAAATTAGAAAATTTAAAAAGGGAAATGGATAGGTTGAAGTTAGATATAGTGGGGATTAGTGAAGTTCGGTGGCAGGATGAACAGGATTTCTGGTCAGGTGAGTACAGGATTATAAATACAAAATCAATTGGGGGTGTCACAGGAGTAGGATTGATAATGAATAAGAAAATAGGAATGCGGGTAAACTACTATTACCAGCACAGTGATCGCATTATCATTGTCAAGATAGATACGAAGCCAACACTGACAACAGTAGTACAGGTTTATATGACAACTAGCTCTGCCGATGATGAGGAAATCGAAGAAATATATGAGGAGCTAAAGGAAATTATTCAGACAATTAAGGGAGAGGAAAGCTTAATTGTTATGGGAGACTGGAATTCGGTAGTAGGACAAGGAAGTGAAGGGAAGATAGTAGGTGAATATGGTCTGGGCAAAAGGAACGAAAGAGGAAGCCGCCTGGTAGAATTTTGCACAGAACATAATTTAGTTATAACAAACACCTGGTTCAAGAATCACAAAAGAAGGTTGTATACGTGGAAGAGACCAGGAGACACCGGAAGGTATCAGATAGATTTTATAATGGTAAGACACAGATTTCGGAACCAGGTTTTAAACTGTAAAATATTCCCAGGGGCAGATATAGACTGTGACCATAACTTGTTGGTTATGAACTGTAGGCTGAAACTGAAGAAACTACAAAAAGGTAGGAAAATAAGGAGATGGGAACTGGATAACTTGAAGGAACCTGAGGTTCTTAAGAATTTCAGAGGGAGCTTTAGGCAACAATTGACAGAAACGGGGGAAAATAAAACAGTACAGGAGGAATGGGTAAAATTGAGAGATGAAATAGTGAAGTTAGCAGAGGACAAAATAGGTAGGAAGGCAAGACCTACAAAAAATCCTTGAATATCACAAGAGATACTAAATTTAATCGATGAAAGGAGAAAATATAAAAATGCAGTAAATGAAACAGGCAAAATGGAGTACAGACGACTAAGAAATGAGATTGACAGGAAGTGCAAAATGGCTAAGCAGGAGTGGCTAGAAGGCAAATGCAAGGATGTAGAAGAATGTATAAATAGGGGAAAAATAGATACAGCCTACAGGAAAATAAAAGAAACATTTGGAGATAAGAAAATCATATCTATGAATATCAAGGACACTGATGGAAAACCAGTTCTCAGCAAAGAAGGAAAAGCTGAAAGGTGGAAAGAGTATATAGAGGGGCTCTACAAAGGAAATGAACTCCGAGACAATATTGTAGGAAGGGAGGAGGATGTAGATGAAGATGAAATTGGAGATACTGTATTGAGAGAAGAATTTGACAGAGCCCTGAAAGACCTCAGTCGAAACAAGGCCCCTGGAGTAGATGATATTCCCTCAGAGCTACTGAAGTCTCTGGGAGAACCAGCCATGACAAACCTGTTTCACCTGGTGCGTAAGATGTATGAGACAAGAGAAGTACCCTCAGACTTTAAGAAAAATGTTTTAATCCCCATTCCAAAGAAATCAGGTGCAGACAGGTGTGAAAACTACAGAACCATCAGTCTAATAAGTCATGGTTGCAAAATATTAACACGAATTATATACAGAAGGATGGAAAAGCTGGTAGAAGCCGACCTCGGGGAAGATCAGTTTGGGTTCAGGAGAAATGTAGGAGCACGGGAGGCAATACTCACATTACGGCTTATCCTAGAAGGGAGTAAGACAGGGTTGTAGTCTGTCTCCTTTGTTATTCAATTTGTACATTGAGCAAGCTATAAAGGAAAGCAAGGAGAAATTTGGTGAAGAAATTAAAGTTCATGGTGAAGAATTAAAAACATTGCGTTTTGCCGACGACATTGTAATAATCTCAGAGACAGCAAAAGACCTGGAAGAGCAGTTGAAGGGAATGGACAGTGTGCTAAAAGGTGCATATAAGATGAACATTAACAAGAGCAAAACTAGGGTAATGGAATGCAGTGTAAGGAAATCAGGTGATGCTGAAGGAATTAGATTGGGAAACGAAGCAATATAGGAGGTAGATGAGTTTTGTTATTTGGTCAGTAAAATAACAAATGATTGTCGCAGTACAGAGGATATAAAATGCAGAATGGCAATGGGTAGAAAAGCGTACTTGAAAAAAAGAAATTTGTTAACATCGAATATTGATTTAAGCCTAAGGAAGTCTTTTCTGAAGGCATTTGTACGGAGTGTTGCCTTGTATGGGAGTGAGACATGGACGATAAACAGTGCGGACAGGAAGAGGATTGAGGCTTTTGAAATATGGTGCTACAGAAGAATGCTGAAGATTAGGTGGGTGGATCGCGTAACTAATGAGGAGGTATTGAACAGAATTGGAGAGAAAAGAAATTTCTGGCATACCTTGACTAAAAGAAGGGATAGATTGGTGGGACACATTCTTAGACATCAAGGTATTGTGAATTTAGCATTAGAGGGAAGTGTGTGGGGTAAAAATCGCAGAGGAAGACCAAGAGATGGATACAGTAAGCAGATTCAGGCAGATGTAGGTTGCCGTTCTTATGTGGAGATGAAGAGGCTTGCTGAGGATAGGGTATTGTGGAGAGCTGCCTCAAACCAGTCTCCGGACTGAAGACCACAACAACAACAACACGTCAGTATTTAAAGGCCTCATTGAGTGAACGCTGGACTCACACGTAGAACGCACTTACCATCTTCAGCCAATTCTGTATACGAGGGCTATCCACAAAATACATTGAGTTTTCATTTGTCTCCGTTAGGGGCGGGGCTAGCGCGGCCATCTTGGTGTCATGGCATTCCGCCGCTCAGTCGGCATCCTGCCGTGCTAGTGAGAGGTTCGTGTTGTACTCCGTTGAGTTACTGTGACAGTTTGAAATGTCAACGTTAATTGAAAATGCCGCAAAGTGTGAAGTGCGTGCTGTAATAAGGTTTCTGACTGCAAAAAACTTTACACCGATAGAAATCTATCGGCAGCTTTGTGAAGTGTATGGGGACAACATAATCACTGAAGGTGGAGTGCATCAATGGGTCATAAATTTTAAAAATGTCCGAACTAACGTTCACGACGAAGAGCAAAGTGGAAAACCCAGCATAGTGACTCGAACTTGTCGAAAAAGTCGATGCCGCGGTCTGTGAATAACGGAACTCTCTATGAGTTTTCCTAAAATTTCAGGAAATTCGTTGCACGAAAGCATTACCAAAAAGCTAGATTACCACAAGTTTTGTGCAAGATGGATACCAAAAATCTTGACAGAGATTCACAAAAATCAGCGAATGGCTGCAGCGTTAACGTTTTTGGACACTTACGAGAAAGATGGCGACTCATTACTCGATCGCATCGTTACTTGTGACGAAACATGGGTTAAGCATGTGAACTGCGAGACAAAATTGCAGTCAATGCAGTGGGGGCACACAAATTCCCCCCAAAAACCCAAGAAATGCATGCAGACAATGTCGGCAAGAAAGGTGATGGCGACTGTTTTTTGGGACAGAAAAGGTGTGATTTTTGTGGATTTCCTGGAAAGACGCACTACAATAAACTCTCAAATGTATTGCCAAACTCTGCACAACCTCATAAGTGCAATACAAAACAAGCGCAGGGGAAAGTTGGGCTCAAAGATCTTGCTGATTCACGACAACGCCCGGACCCACACGGCAAATGCCACTAGTGAAGTTCTCGAATCTTTTAAGTGGGAGTTGTTTCCTCATCCGCCGTACAGTCGAGCGACTTCCACTTATTCACAGCAATGAAGAAGTGGCTGGCTATGCAGCGTTTTGATGACGATGCACAGCTTCAAGTAGAGGTAACCACGTGATTGAAGGCGCAGGCAACCGAATTTTACAACGAAGGAATTTCCAAGCTGGTCCATCGCTACGATAAGTGCTTTAATTTAAATGGCAATTATGTAGAAAAGTAGTATTTAAGTGTTTCTTTCATCTGTATATAATAAAAAAAATTCCAATACTTGATTTATTTTTAATTCCAAAACGTAATGTACTTTGTGGATAGCCCTAGTATAAACTCCTGCTTTTAGAAGTGTAGTCACTTGGTCTTTGGAATCGAAGATACTCGGGAGAGTAGTCGTCGATCCAAATATGTACTCTATGTGTTCAGCTTATGTCTCAGATAAAGCAGTACAGACCAGTAGCCACTAGTCGCAACTAGGAGATTGAGTCCAGAGACGACTAATAGGCTTTGAACTTATCATCATACAGAGAGATGGTGAACCGCTGTCTACTGTATTCACAACGATGAATATGACTGCTGCCTGAAGCCAGCTCAGTCTTCATTGGTAGCTTTCCTAAAGGTTAATAATCCTGCCGACGTGCTAGCACTCTGGTGATAACCCTGCCAGCGGTATGAGAAGGTCAATTGTCTCCACAACATTCGACTCCATTGGTTCCGTGCCTGGACCCAAAAACAGCTGCATAGCCCGGAGGGGGATAGAGCACTCTGTAACGTTTCTGCTATGTTGCACGCTCCTTACAAAAAATCAGTTGCCAACATTACAAACACGAAATATCGTACACCTAAAATAAAACTTCGCTACCGGACATGTATAATATGACATTTTCACGTTCAGTTTAACATACTATTAATACTATTAGTAAAATGATTTTAAGAAATAGTACGTCGATTTAAACATAACTTTGGCTGTCCTTTTACGTAATTTTCAATTTTTAATACTTTCGTAAATAATAGCTGCAAACACTAAAAATGTATTACACTTAGTTTCAGAAATTGCTGAACCTATAAAGATACTGATTTGTATAAAAACAACAATATTGCATGTTATAACTATTGCACAACATGATTACATATATAGCTTTTGTCTAAATAAATTAGGACAGACCATGTTTTATATATCACTGGATCCTAAATTAAATACTGATCATTTTTCATGCACTAAAATTAATAATCCGTTTGGTACTAAGAAACTATCTTCGAAATTAACAAAACTATGACAACCGTATACAAATCCGTATATATAGAAAATTAGACCGCAAACTGAAATACATTAAAATTCCATGCCTCAATAATAGTATGTCTACAAAATATTGGCAAAACAGATATGTGTGCACTTCGAAAGCACAAATAATGTAAATAATTTGAGCACTATAAACACTAGATGACTTTAAATTTGTGTACCACATTAAATACAAATTTCATGAAACACGTACATACTTTGAGATTAATAGTTAAAGCTTAAATGTAATATTTTAATTTATGTACTTTGGCATTTTTAAAGTAAAAGAAAATTGTTTAATTGTGAATTACAAAACATTGTCATTAGCCTTATTATGCGGAGCTGCAAACGTTTGAGGGCGAGCCATGCTCTGGCACTCGTTTGGTAGTCACAAACATGTTAACATTTCTGTTATCTGAGGGTAAATGTTTCTAACATTATAATATTGCACAACTAAATAAATTTGTTTCCATCACAATGGAACTATCATCAAGAATCTCTGAGATTATTTAATTGAATCTCCTGAAACATATTCTACAATTTTGCTGAATGCTGAGCATCAACAACGAAGATGTCCGTCTTCAAGAACCAAGATAAGTAAAATGTTTATGTTTGATCTTCCCCATCTAAAGTGAAGTGGATTGCTATAAATCTGACTATTGAAATGAAATGTGTATCCATTATGTAGGATACTTCTATTTCAACAGTTAAATCCACGTTCCAGAAGAAATGGTGTCATTATAACTCCACCTTGCAGACTTTGCTTCAACACCTACACATCGCGGCATGGGCACTTCCATCCGAACAGCACAACAGTCGGTCTATAGAAGACACAGCAAGATGGCGAACTAATGCGGTCAAAGGAGTCATCACCTGCTGATCTAGCTCCTACACCACGGAATCTTGTGTACAATTGAATAGCCTTGTAAACTCTAATACCGTTTTACTAGCAACCTCTGGCGCTCCACCAGCTTTTATGCCTCATCCTGACATAAAGCTTGGAACCTACCTCTCGTCCCCAGCGTCAGAAGTGGTCCAGCCTCAGCAAAGTGGTGCCAGCAAGTTGGCACCAGAAGTGATTCGACATTGGCCAATTGTGGGTCGAAAGTGGACCAAATTCGAGCCCACAGGATTGGCAGCCGTAAGTTCTGCCTCGTCTCCATCTGCAGCAGTGCAGCAAGCACATTATTTTAAAAAGAGACATAGTGAGCCATGCACTTACTCTTATACGACAAACATGTTAAACATGTAGAATTTATGTTCACACAGTACACAAATGTACAGTGTGTCCTTGGGCAATGCTTAGTTGTAAGCTATTCCGCTTTGTCAAGCAGGTGTTTTAGTAAGAAGTAGTGAAAGTAAGTTGAACAAATATGCCAGACACAAGGTCAGCTTGAAAAATGACCGTCTGTCGTCTTCCATACATTTTTTGTATATTTCTGTAAAGTTATGATTTATTTAATGTCGCTAGATTATCATTTTGTTAAAACTTGAACCCCACTCTTTTCAAGGTTTGAGGAATAGCATTTTTATTTCATGTGTTAAAATATTAGTTAATATTGCTAGGTTTTTCTTATTTTGTTATGTTAATAATTTATTATTATATCAATTAATGAGGCATATGTATGGCTTCTCCGCTATGCCACTGCCCTGTGAGCATGTGCAGTTGTTTTACTTTTAAGTGCGTGCGAGAATCTATGGCTGTCTGAATGTGGGGAGTGATAGCTCGCTTTGCATCATTCTCTCTGGCTCAGTGTCGATAGCTGCTAATACTACCAAAGAGGTTTCCACACTCTTTGGTTGCAAGGTAGTTAGCGAACCTTCCCTCAGCGTGCGTCTACTCGCTCTCTGTCCCCACCACTGCTGTATCTTGGATTTTCTAGCTTCCAGTTGTTTCCCGCATCTCATAGCCGCTCAGACTGGTCATTCTATACTGGAGGTCTGGTGAGGTAAGGTTGGTTCTTCTCTTGTATCCACGAGATGGTAGCATTTCATTGTCTAGCACGTTTAACTTAGACTCGTGAACTTAGAATCATTTTTTGGAATATGTGTAAATACTTTCTAGCTTTGTGGGGCCCGATATCTGATAGGTAATATGTTCATTTTTGTACAGTGCATGTAAAAATCTTCTTATCGTTTCCTTCCGTGAGTGATATGTGTTCCACGTGGTTGGTTCATAGAGCAAAGCCTTCAGCTTCCACTCTTGTTTGTTCCATGCCCATCAGGCAAGTACCTATGCGAGTATCCTTCTGATTTCCACTAATATTTCGTGATCTTCTCTCCACGCTTATTTTAATTTTGCCGTTTCTTCTCCGACTTGTAGTATGCATTCTGTCTTTGTCAGTAATCCTCTCTGAGCCTTTTACAACCTTCTTCAATAGCTTCCTTATGTAATTCTAAATATGTCTATGGGTTTCATGCTGTAATTCTTAATTTTTTACGACTTTGTAATTATTTCACTTTTACGAGTTTTTTGAGACTGGACTTCATCCATCTCTATAATCGATCCGTATCGCGTGTAGCTGCATTTATTTCGCTTCTTCATGTAATTCTAAACATTTCTTTGGATTGCATTCCGTAATTCTTATTTTTATTTTTCCGACTTTTGTAATTATTTCATTTTTGTGGTTTTTCTGAGACAGGACCTCATCCGTCTCTGTAATCGCCCCCTATCGAGTGTAGATGTATTTCATTCGCTACCTTATATAATTCTAAGCATGTCTATGGGTTGCATGCTGTAGTTAATTCTCTTTGTTTTTCAGAAACTGAATTTATTCAATTTTATCGGTTTTTGGAACCACGTGGGTCCGAGTTCCGACTTCCAGGGTTTGCAGCTAGTCGCCTGAATTCACGCCATTTCTCACATAAAACCAGTACCTAGATTGATTTCTAACAAACTGCAACTTAAGAATCCACCGTGATTTTGTATAATGAATTCGACTTTCAACCACTTCACTTCAGTGGAGTGCGTTCATGTAACGTAGCCGTGTGTCACCATTAGCGTGTTTGCTCGCGGTCCAATTCAGACGTAATTTAACTTGGCTATACACACGCACCATCTCAAAACAGGCACGACAGACCAGAGCCAACTTCAAATTGTTTTGGTATATTGTGTTTTGTGCTACCTCCGACTTGCTGAATTTCGCCTACGATAGCGGCGCCTGCTTCCGCCTCGTCTCAGCACGCTGATTTTGGTGAGTTTCGCTGTGGCATTGCGTGTGTGTGAGAGAATGAGTGTTGTTTGTGAATCCTCCTACTCCCTCCCCAGTAGTGTTAAATCATGTATAATTTAGGCTGGGCACCGTCCGCATTAATCCATGCAAGAGATGCATTTTTATTGCATCAACAAAATTGGTTCCCCATTTTGCTTGTTTTCTATCTGAATAGACAAGTTTAAGTTCAACATAATCCGTAAGTTGCCTATAAATTCTAGTTTTAGAGCACCTTCCCTCTTTTATTTAAAACTGTTCTTCACAAGTGCTGAGAACAAGATCAGATGAAATTTTTCTTATGCCGAAATTCCATTGCGCCATGAATGTTTCCTTAGCCACCTTTCTAGATAACTTTAATTGTGGTGGCTTGCTTATTAATGTCTGTGTGTAATAACGTGTTAGCTGCTATGTATATTGGCCTGTAGTATTAACTTCCTGTTATCGAAGTAATTTGAAACGAGTCAGTTCTCAGTTTGGGCCAGGGAACAAGGCTTTGTAGCAGGAAGTAACCTGTAGTTCACACTGACCTCATTTACTAATTTTAGTGATAAAACAAAGCTCTTGATTCGTACAGTGGTCGACTTTTAAGCTTCAGATAGTGAGTGTATAACCGCTCTGAAATAGCAAGTGTCGATTTGTCAGAGGAAAATGCTCCGTTAAAGTTAAGTTATTTGGTCTTCCAGACATAGCTTGCGTCCTTTCAGACT
Source organism: Locusta migratoria (assembly GCA_026315105.1). NCBI lineage: Eukaryota > Metazoa > Arthropoda > Insecta > Orthoptera > Acrididae > Locusta > Locusta migratoria. Next base: position 359,825,762 of record CM048750.1, read on the forward strand.
GCACAGAGTTCGCAGTCGGATACAAATAAATTTGAATTGCTTTCAACAATTAAGTCACCCGCACTAGATCCTTCCGTAGGAAACCTCATTACACCTTTATTCGGTAAAAGAACAGAGGATGTCACGATATTCATTAATGACGTGTTAGCGACAGCAGGAATGTGTAATTGGTCAGACGAAACTACTCTGAGGATGGACAATTAACGCCTTACAGGTGATGTCAAGACATATGTGATTTATCGTCAAACACCGGGCAAAGCAAGCACTTTTAAACAATTAGCAGAGAGTTTACATCAGAGATACTGTAAACAGAGTAGTGCTAGATTTTTTTAGGGAAACGTTGAGTGGATTAACGCAGAAAAAAGGAGAAACTGTGGAAACTTTTTCGGATAGAAACCGTAAAATAAATGCTCAAACTTACGAGTAAACGCAGATTTCCGATGTAGATCGTTTTATACTTCGGAGACAGAGAATAGAGCTCTCGATGTATTTCTACGGGGATTCTGGCAGAATTCTCGCGCATAATGCGTATGGGAAATCAGCTATGCTTGTTGCTATTCATTTGCAGGAAGCAGATACTGCCACACAGCCACGCAAGGATAAACGGCCGGCCGCGGTGGCCGAGGGGACTGAGGCACTCCAGTCACGGTCTACACGGCTACTACGGTCGGGGGTTCGAATCCCCCCTCGGGCATGGATATTTGTGCCGTCCTTAGTATAAGGTAGTTGAAAAGTAATTTGTAAGTTTAGGGACTGATGACCCCGTAGTTAAGTCCCATAAGCTTAACAAACATTTGAACATTTTGAAGGATAAACGAATTTTTGAATCAGGAAGTAATTGTTATCGTTGTGTGGTAAAAGGTCATTTGAAAGCACAATGCAATCAGCCAGTATTAGAGCGCGCGCCACATAACTTGGCGGGTGAGGTCTGGATGCGCAGAAGCACGGGTAGGCCTACGTCACGCCACGTGACCTGCTGGCCAATGGCCATCAGTCAGCCGTTGCGCGCGGTCGAGTTCGTGTCGTACTGTGCGGAGCGACAACTGGTTTTGGCAGAAACAGGATTCATACCTGAAAGTAAATTTATATTTAAGTAATCAAAGACGAAGCATTCAGAAGATTACTATTCTGAAATGACTTACGCAGTCTTCAGTCGGAGGTTTACGAGTCAACTGCTTCCATACCTGGCCGAGAATTCTGTTATCGTTATGGACAATGCAAGTATGCACTCTGTGCAAGTGAACAGAGCTCCTACTTCAAATACCAGAAAGGACGAAATTATTTCGTGGCTAACATCTAATGGAATTCCTCACAGTGTGTCACAAACCAGGACAGCATTGCTCATGCTTTGTAAATGCATACAAGCCCAAATACCGCACTTAGGCGATAGATGAACTTGCAAGACAGCACGGTCACCCTGTAGTAATAAATCACGAAATGTGAAACACGTTGCTTTGATCAGTAAGCACTTGCTCGATGGGCATCAGTCTACGAAGACTGAACATGTGTCGCTTGTAACGTTTTTAGATAGTCTCCTTGTCTTGTACAATGCGAAACATATACAATTATTCTATCATTCCATGTGATATGTCACTTAAGTCATTGATAAAGTATTTTAATAACTGCTTCGAAAAATCCAGATTTCAAGATATAATTAACGGAAAAATATAAAATTTGTCAATTTCTAATTTATGACTTTTTTATCTTCACAATTAATTTACTTTGAATTCGTAATCTGTCGAGAACGTCTAATGTGGTTTTTCAGTAATAATGGATAGATTGATCTCCCTAAAAGAACTGCGTATATAATTTACAGACATTTCGTGTTAATCGAGTGAGCTACGAAATTAATTTCTGTGCCGCTCATAAAATTATGTCCTGACGTGTAAACATTATAGGTACAAGAGAAAGAGACTCATAAATACTCGTAAATGCGCTACAGTTTTCCCAACACTCAAACGACCGTTGTTTTTCTGGATTACACTTTTTATACAGCCGTGTGTGTTCAAGACTCGCAGCTCGACATTTCCTTGCGCTTGTATACGGCCGTAACTGTAAAGCTAAGTGGCAGTCAGCAGCTAACGCACAGTCCGGCTACGCTGCAACACCAGCTCCCCCCACCACTACACAGCTACCTGCGCAGAAGAGCCAGTCCACCCGCCAAGTTATGTGGCGCGCGCTCTACACGTGTGGACGATTTGGACATAAAGCGAACGCGTGTGGAAGTAGGAAGTAGAACGGAGGAAATAATAGACACAAGATGTTAAACAGGACTGGGATGTTGCGTCAGTCGGAAAATATTCCCCATAAATATTCCCATAACAGTAAAACGAAATTGCTTGGTGGGCACGGTAAATGGTATTTAGTAGATACGAGTGCACATGTATGTGTGATTAGTCTAGACCTCGTGAGTAGGAGAAGACTAACTACTCCAAGGCATAAATTACGTGAGTGGGAAATAATATCATTAGGGATAACACAGATCAGTTTTAAGATTGGGACTCAAGGGTTTCGGGGGCATATGGAAGTGTTGTTAACTGTAGGACAAGGAAATTCTGCGAAGCTGAGACTTGACTTCCTGGATAAACATCATGCCAAAATTAATCGTGCACAGCGCACACTTGTTTCAATGTCGCAAGGGACGCCGATAGCCAAGGTGTTACCCGTTACACTGCATATACGTAAAATAAATATAATTACGCGTAATAAAGTGTCTGCTGGTACAGGCAACTTAGTTTGGGTATCTGTAGATTCTGAGGTTCCGCAGAAGTAGTGTGCGGTAGAGCCACTGCAGTAGAATGAGGCATTGGACGAAATGCACTGTTTTATTCAAAGAAGCATTGAACGCGTTACCAATGTGAATCGGGAACTAATGATTCCTGTGAGTTTAGATGTCTTCAGAAACGGTGAAGTGGATCTTAGGAAATGGTTGGTAATAGCGAGTTTAGAGGTACTTGAAGACACTGAGTTTCGTGAAGATCCAAGCATCAAGCAAACCGTTAATGTGTCTGTTTTACGAAATAAGGTTCGGCACTTGAAGGATAGGGAACGGGAACCCATAGAATCCTTACTGTTACAATGTTCAGACTTCTTTAATTCAGATGGTTCAATGTCTGCAATTTCTACCACCCAACACCGCATACCGACAGGTAATAATCCACGAGTACAGCTGTACAGATTAGCAAATGATCTTCAACCTGTAGTAGACAAATTTATAGATCAACAAAATATTTGTGGAATTTCATTTCAACTAATCTGTAGGTCTCAAGGCTTTTAATATGTGCTCACATCTAAACCGCCATGTTGACAGTTACGTTCAGCATGCTGGAATAGATGTAAACATAACCCAAAGCATTGAGAATAGCCACACTGTGCCCGAAATCTATGTAGATCTGGAAAATAAAAACAAAAATTGCCACTCATTGGTGGCATTCTCTAAAGATTTGTAGAAAACAGTCGTTGGGCACCAGCTCAAAACTGGACTCAAACCTAATTGAAGAAATCTAGCTTAATTCAATAAGCCTAGTGAATTTACAAAAATGTTCAAATGTGTGTGGAATCTTATGGGACTCAACTGCTAAGGTCATCAGTCCTTCAGCGTACACACTAAAATTATCCTAAGGACAAACACACACACACACACACACACACACACATGTCCGAGGGAGGACTCGAACCTCCGCCGGTACCAGACGCACAGTTCATGACTGCAGCGCCTTAGACCACTCGGCTAATCCCGCACGGCATGAACTTGCAGTTAACGTAACTATACATTTTTCAATGGTTGTGAACAGATAATGTATACAACGGAAAACAGTATACAGTAAATAAATGTTGACAAAGTGATAGTGTGTGAGTAGTATTGTCAAACAAAAGTGCTGGTCAGAGTTTCAATTGTTGTTCACACAGGCGGAGACATGGCTAGAAATCAAAACGTCCGACTATCATTCAGAAACGGATAGTACAATTTTTGAAAAATACGCCGAAATCCAACTTCAAATTTTCAAATGTTTGTAGAGCTTATGGGACTTTACTACGGTGTCATCAGTCCCTAAACTTACAAACTACTTATGAACTTGTGGTGTCGCACAAGTACAAAGTGCGCGCCACCTACTTTCGCCGCGCGCCGCCATGCACACACGGTGCGGCGTTCTCACTACAGCCACGAGCGCCCTCTGCTGCAACCCCGCTCGTGGCCACCACGGAAAGACATCGGTCACTTCGGACGGAGATAGCAACCAGTTAGGACCTTCGTAATCAGATAGGCACCAGTGAAGACTTTGCTATCGTACAGGCACTAGGCAGGCCTCTAACAACTATGTATCAACATTCTGCAGTACTATGTAAAAGTTAAGTATTGTTACATTCTGTGCAATATATATCTTTCTAATTTACTCTAGTGTTTATAGTTTCTGGCTGCTCCCCTCCGTACCTGCACTAGCGTGCTATTTTTGTTCCTGTGTCGGGCTCATTCCACTCGGCCACCGACACCTACGACGAGGCTGGGACACAAAAGCGGCGACGAAGTTGGGACACAAAAGAACTAGCTACTACTAAGAACGGCACAAATATCCATGCCCGAGGGGGGATTCGAACACCCGACCGTAGTGGCCGTGCAGACCGTGACTAGCTCGCCGCAGTCCCCTCGGCCACCGCGGTCGGCGAAACCCAACTTATGCCAGGCTTATTACAAATGTCTCTATCCCTTGTCATTACTCGCAGCGTATTTACCAATTCGGAATACTTCTAGCCATTGTAGGTGTTGCACATGTTTGACTGCAGTAATGTTCAACGATTTTTATCCATAATGCGGGAAGAATAAAACACTTGGAAACTGCCATTGAAGGTCTTAGCAAAATTGCTTCAGGCATAACGCATAACCGCAGTATCGAACATTGCATTCGCATTTCCAAATTAGATATCGTCTTCTGCAAAATTAATTGTGAGTAAACGCACGGCGCGTAAGAGGCTGGCAGCGCTCGACTCATAAAAATACTGGCGTGTACGCCAGCGGCCCGACTGCTTCCGACTCTCGCTTCCTCCGGCGTAAACACGACGGTGCTGCCAGAGTGGCGAGGAAGAAATTAGTCCTCCCTACCCTTGTTCAACAGGGGCGGCCGACAGGTAGTCGAGGAGCCATGCCACAGTTCACGAAGCCGCTCCCTCCGAGGTTTGGGTTCGAATCCTCTCTTGAGCATGTATGTTGCGTTTGGCCTAAAAAAAAAAAAAAAAAAAAAAAAAAAAAAAAAAAAAAAAAAAAGGGGAGAGAGCGGCAGATTTGCCGCGTGTAAATTGAATCGTACTACAATTCTGCCACATCCCCTCCACAAGGGCAGAAGGAGGCGGGGCATGTTGTGCACGTGACTAGTCTGCAGTAGCGCTTCCCAGCGGCAGAAAGAAAGCTTAACGCTGTCAGGTGTCAGCTGTTGCTGTCTTATATTTTTATATTTTTGACGTCTGTAGCTCATGAATGTTCCTACTTTAGAGAAATTTCATAGTAGGTACTACCAAGGTTACGTTTCTCCATACTATCCCTACAATATGCAACATAAATTGCAAGCCTGAAGGAGTGGGACAGTTCTGAGTTTCAAACAAAAATGATAGAATTCGAAAAGTGTAAACATTAACTCAGGCCTACTGGTACTGTAAATTTTATTTGATTTATGTTCTAATTACCATAGTCTCCACTAGAGGAATAAAAAATTATGGTCTTTATCTGTCTGTGCTGACTGACTGCCACTAGCCGGCCGCGGTGGCCGAGGGGACTGAGGCGCTCCAGTCACGGTCTGCACAGCCACTACGGTCGGGGGTTCGAATCCCCCCTCGGGCATGGATATTTGTGCCGTCCTAGTTCGTAAGTAGTTTGTAAGTTTAGGGACTGATGACCCCGTAGTTAAGTCCCATAGACTATACAAACATTTTAACTGCCACTGGTGTTTTTACTAATAAACAGTAAACTTAAATTCACACCTACTCTACTGGCAACGAGTTTAAAGAGAATAAAAGCATGTAACAACACACATTCGTTCACGCAAGTCGCCGAAGTGCCGTCCAATTTAAAGACTTGCATCTGGCCAACGAGCCACACGAAATTATTATTATAGGGAGATGACTGTAGCCCACGTCTTTGATACGTATAATTATAAATGTTTCATAAATTATGTATTTAAAACGCACTTACAGCAAGTGAGACATTCTATATCAGATGGTGAGAAATATATATTTTTTTATTTCAGAAACTTGGCACAAATTACACACGTCGGCTCTAATATTCGGATATCGGTATAAGAATGTTGTCAGCATCATTCTTTACATTTCCTTCGGTGGAAAGACGTGAGAGGCGCTTCCACACTCAATTGACATTCATTACAAAACTAATGATTTTTTTTTCTCACGGGTAGTTACTCACGAATAGAAGAATAAAGCACTGAAGCTTCCCGTTTCGTTTGAGGCTACTAAAATCACATAAGGAAGGCAGTAATTCATTCTTGTGTTCAGACCGCTGTACAATATTTTCATGTTACTTTGCTGAGTCTGCTCTTGGAATGAAATTCACATTTCACACAACCTAACCTACACGTAAAATCACGCAATAACGCACGTAAACTGTAAACAAAAGTGACCGAAGCTTTTGCTGTCTGCCGCTTGGAAGCGCTACTGAAGACCAGTCACGTGCTCAAGAGACTCCGCCTACTTCTACCCGTCTGGAGGGGGTTTGGCAGAACTGTAGTACGATTCAATTTACGCGATTTGCCGCCCCTCGGAAAGTGCCGCCCTGTGCGACCGCACATTTCGCACGTGCCTTGCGCCGGCCCTGGAGATCAGCAAAGCTTACACTGGCGATAGAGAAGTAAATGATCTCAGACGCATTATTCCGGAAGAGGGAATCAGGACACACCATAAACTTACATCAGCATTACACGATTTTCCGGTACCACAAACTGTAAGCTGTTACAGTCGTTCGTTACGTTTTGTCCATATTATAGGCGATTCGTAAAGGGATTTGCTGAAACAGCTCAACCATTAATAAAGTTGCTATGCAAAAGTGTTACTTTTTCTATGGACTACACAGTGTCAGGAAGCATTTGATAGACTGAAACAGATTTTAACTTCGAAACCGGCATTAATATTTCCTGATTTTGGTCATGAGTTCATACCATCCTGCGACGTTTCCAAGATAGCATTGGGTTGTATTTTATCTTAGAGGGTCTATGGAAAAGAACATCCAGTTGCGTATGCTTCCAAACAGTTGAATAAAGCTGAGATGAATTATTTTACCACAGAAGATAAATATTAGAAGTTATATATAGGATTTCGAACTTTCGTTGTTATTTATCCCTTTCGTGGTTTTTGGTACATACACGTCCCATTAACTCAGGATATAATTTGTACCACTGGGAGGGGAGTTACGTAATTCTGCACAGTGCTGCCATCTGTTGGTAGCCCTTCAGAACGCGGAAAAAATCGAAGCACTGGAATTCTTACAGTTGCAACGGCAGTGGTTGATGTGTGTGTAACGGGGCTACTAAAATTATGGATCTGACTGCAATACTACTAGGAAAGTAACTTGACAATTAGTGCGCAACGTAATGCTGACCTATGTAAGGCTAGTTTGGGCATATCGAAACGTACGCTATCTGACTGCAATATTAGGAGGATTAAAAAGATGCAAAATATTGGTTGGCTGAGAGTCACTTTACGAGAACAATAAAAGAATGTTGCACTGTGTTGTACTGTTGGCCCTATCTTAATATTACTATACAATCAGCCTGCATACACAAATAATGAATGCGTGCAAGAAATATTATTTAGTTGTAAAAAGGGAAGTGATACCTCGCTTCACACCAACTCACATTCTTCACGTTATATCGTTCATATCACCCATTTGCTACAATGTACTTAATTACCATTAACTTACAATCAGCTACAGTGTCAAGAATAATGTTGTTGTTGTTGTTGTGGTCTTCAGTCCAGAGACTGGTTTGAGGCAGCTCTCCACCCTACTCTATCCTGAGCAAGCCTTTTCATCTCCTCATAAGAACGACAACCCACATCCACTTGAATCTGTTTACTATACGCCTCTCTTGGTCTCCCTCTGCGATTTTTACCCCACACACTTCCCTCCAACGCTAAATTCACAATTCCTTGATGTCTAAGAATGTGTCCTACCAATCTATCCCTTCTTTTAGTCAAGGTATGCCAGAAATTTCTTTTCTCCTCAATTCGGTTCAGTACCTCCTCATTAGTTACGCGATCCACCCACCTAATCTTCAGCATTCTTCTGTAGCACCACATTTCAAAAGCCTCTATCCTCTTTCTGTCCACACTGCTTATCGTCCATGTTTCACTCCCATACAAGGCAACACTCCATACAAATGCCTTCAGAAAGGACTTCCTTAGGCTTAAATCAATATTCGATGTTAACAAATTTCTCTTTTTCAAAAACGCCTTTCTACCCATTGCCATTCTGCATTTTATATCATCTGTACTGCGACCATCATTTGTTATTTTACTGCCCAAGTAACAAAACTCATCTACCTCCTTTATTGTTTCGTTACCTAATCTAATTCCTTCAGCATCACCTGATTTTCTTACACTGCACTCCATTACCCTAGTTTTACTCTTGTTAATGTTCATCTTATATGCACCTTTAAGCACACTATCCATTCCGTTCAATTGCTCTTCCAGGTCCTTTGCTGTATCTGACAGAATTACTATGTCGTCGGCAAAACGCAATGTTTTTAATTCTTCACCCTGAACTTTAATTCCTTCTCCAAATTTCTCCTTGCTTTCCTTTATAGCTTGCTCAATGTACAAATTGAACAACATTGGGGAAAGGCTACAACCCTGTCTTACTCCCTTCCCAACCACTGCATCCCTTTCATGCCCTTCAACTCTGACAACCGCTGTCTGGTTTTTGTACAAGTTGTAAATAACCTTACGCTCCCTATATTTTACTCCTGCTTGCTTCATAACTTGAAAGAGTTTATTCCAAACAACATTGTCAAAAGCCTTCTCCAAATCTACAAAAGCTAGAAATGTTGGTTTTCCTTTTCTTAATCTATCTTCTAGGATAAGGCGTAAAGTGAGTATTGCCTCCCGTGTTCCTACATTTCTCCTGAACCCAAACTGATCTTCCCCGAGGTCGGCTTCTACCAGCTTTTCCATCCTTCTGTATATAATTCGTGTTAATATTTTGCAACCATGACTTATTAAACTGATAGTTCTGTAGTTTTCACACCTGTCTGCACCCGCTTTCTTTGGAATGGGGATTATAACATTTTTCTTAAAGTCTGAGGGTACTTCACCTGTCTCATACATCTTACACACAATGTGAAACAATTTTGTCATGGCTGGTTCTCCCAGAGACTTCAGTAGCTCTGACGGGATATCATCTATTCCAGGGGCCTTGTTTCGACTTAGATCTTTCAGTGCTCTGTCAAATTCATCTCTCAGTATAGTATCTCCTATTTCATCATCATCTACATCCTCTTCCCTTCCTACAATAGTGTCTCGAAGTTCGTTTCCTTTGTAGAGCCCCTCTATATACTCTTTCCACCTTTCAGCTTTCCCTTCTTTGCTGAGAACTGGTTTTCCATCAGTGTCCAAGGATTCTTTGTAGGTCTTGCCTTCCTACCTATTTTGTCCTCTGCTGCCTTCACTATTTCATCTCTCAATTTTACCCATTCCTCCTCAACTGTTTTATTTTCCCCTGTTTCTGTCAATTGTTGCCTGAAGCTCCCTCTGAAATTCTTAAGAACTTCAGGTTCCTTCAATTTATCTAGGTCCCATCTCCTTATTTTCCTACCTTTCTGTAGTTTCTTCAGTTTCAGCCTACAGTTCATAACCAACAAGTTATGGTCAGAGTCTACGTCTGCCCCTGGGTATGTCCTACACTTCAAAACCTGGTTCCGAAATCTATGTCTTACCATTATAAAATCTATCTGGTATCTCCCGGTGTCTCCTGGTCTCTTCCACGTATACAACCTTCTTTTGTGATTCTTAAACCAGGTGTTTGTTATAACTAAATTATGTTCCGTGCAAAATTCTACCAGGCGGCTTCCTCTTTCATTCCTTTTGCCCAGACCATATTCACCCACTATCTTCCCTTCCCTTCCTTGTCCTACTACCGAATTCCAGTCTCCCATAACAATTAAGTTTTCCTCTCCCTTAATTGTCTGAATAATTTCCTTTAGCTCCTCATATATTTCTTCGATCTCCTCATCATCGGCAGAGCTAGTTGGCATATAAACCTGTACTACTGTTGTCGGTGTTGGCTTCGTATCTATCTTGACAATGATAATACGATCGCTGTGCTGGTCATAGTAGTTTACCCGCATTCCTATTTTCTTATTCATTATCAATCCTACTCCTGTGATACCCCCAACTGATTTTGTATTTATAATCCTGTACTCACCTGACCAGAAATCCTGTTCATCCTGCCACCGAACTTCACTAATCCCCGCTATATCTAACTTCAACCTATCCATTTCCCTTTTTAAATTTTCTAATTTTCCTACTCGATTAAGGGATCTAACATTCCACGCTCCGACCCGTAGAATGCCAGTATTGTCTTTCCTGATGATCACATCCTCCTGAGTAGTCCCCGCCCGGAGATCCGAATGGGGGACTATTTTACCTCCGGAATATTTTACCCGAGAGGATGCCATCATCATATGTTCATACAGTAGAGCTGCATGTCCTCGGGAAAAATAACGGCTGTAGTTTCCCCTTGCTTTCAGCCGTTCGCAGTAGCTGTGTGGCAAAGCCACATTAGCTGATGTTACAAGGCCAGCTCAGTCAATCATCCAGACTGTTGCCCCTGTAACTACTGAAAAGGCTGCTGCCCCTCTTCAGGAACCACACGTTTGTCTGGCCTCTCCACAGATACCCCTCCGCTGTGGTTGCACCTACGGTACGGCTATCTGTATCGTTGAGGCACGCAAGCCACCCCACCTCGGCAATGTCTGTGGTTCATGGGAGTGGTCAAGAATAATCACAAATAAAATTAAACCAATCAAACTGAATGAATCTGTATTAAAGAAAGTTAGCAATCAGCAAATTCGACTCGAGTAACATAAACTATAAAAATGAAGAATTTGCATATTATTGTGAAGTCGTGCAATGAGGCAGTTTCTAAAACAGGGATGCAGGCCTACCCTCAGGGAAGGATTAATTATAAACAATCAAAATGTCAAAAATTGAAAGGAACTGTTTTTTTATTATTACGTTTGGTTAATGCCCTATTCTTGTTATTATAACAATTACGGTGACGAGCCACGAATTAATCAAGGTTGTGTATAGGTTCCTACTGAATGGAAAGTGTTATAAAATAAAATGAAATGAGCGACCTTGCGCAACGCGAAAAACAATTAAAGTAAATTACCAAAAAATTAGCACCATCATGAAGAACTCCGGGCTTTGTGCACCGCGAGCTCCAGTGCAACCGTCACGCTCCGCTACTACTCTCCGACTCCCCGCGCGGCAACACCCAACAAACCCAGCCTACCGGCTGCCAAAGATAATCCTTGCGGACCCAACAAAGATGTTTATATATATGATTACAGGCAAAACTTAGTAGAGATTCGTGCGTCTATAAAAAGATCGTTGCACGAAGCATACAATAATTACCACAGCCATACCTTAGCAAAAGATCTTTCCGAGAATCCGAAAAAATTCTGGTCCTATGTAAAATCCATAAGCGGATCAAAGCCCACTATCCAGTCACTCGTTTATCATTCCGGGACAGTAGTAGAAGAAAGCAAACGGAAAGCTGAAGTTCTAAATTTAACCTTTAAGAAATCTTTCACGCAGGAGGACCGCACAAAAGTACCATCATTTGATCGACATACTAATTCCGATGTAGAGAAGCAGCTGAGAGAGGTAAATTCTAAAAAGTCTGCTGGTCCGGATGGAATACCAGTTCGGTTTTACAAAGAGTATTCTCCGGCATTGGCCCCCTACTTATCTTGCATTTATCGCGAATCTTTAATTCAGCGCAAAGTTCCTAGTGATTGAAAAAAAGCGCAGGTGACTCCCGTTTATAAGAAAGGCAAGAGGACTGACCCACACAATTACAGGCCAGTATCGTTGACATCAGTTTCATGTAGAATTTTGGAGCATATTCTTAGTTCGAATATAGTAAATTTCCTTGAAACGGAAAAGCTTCTGCCTGTGAATCAGCACGGGATTAGGAAACATCGTTCATGTGAAAGTCAGCTTGCCCTTTTCTCAGATGACATCTTACGAGCCATGGATGAAGGGCAACAGGCGGATTGTGTTTTTCTCGACTTCAAAAAGGCGTTCGACGCGGTTCCACACTGCACACTGCTAATGAAGATACGAGCTTATGGAATAGGTTCACAGATTTGTGATTGATTGGAAGTCTTTCTAAGTAATAGAACGCAGTACGTTGTTAAAGACGGCGAGTGTTTATCGGAGACGAGCGTATCGTCAGGCGTGCCCCAGGGGAGTGTGATAGGACCGCTATTATTTTCTATCTATATAAATGATCTGATGGACACAGAAACTTGTAATTTGCGGCTGTTTGCTGATGATGCTGTGGTGTATGGGAGTGTATCGTCTTTAACTGACTGTAATAGCACACGAGATGACTTAGAAAAAATTTCTAGTTGATGCGAAGAATGGCAGCTAGCTCTCAATGTAGAAAAATGTAAGGTGATGTGCATGAGTAGGAAGCACAATACCATAATGTTCGAATACAGCATTAGTAGTGAGCTTCTTGATGTTGTCGCGTCTTTCAAGTATCTAGGTGTAACATTGCAGAGTGATATGAAATAGATTGAACATGTAAGGGCCGGCCGCTGTGGCTGTGGAGACTGAGGCGCTCCAGTCACGGTCTGCACGACCACTACGGTCGGGGGTTCGAATCCCCCCTCGGGCATGGATATTTGTGCCGTCCTTAGAATTAGTTAGTTCATAAGTAATTTGTAAGTTTAGGAAGTGATAACCCCGTAGTTAAGTCCCATAAGCTATACAGACATTTAAATTTGAACATGTAAGGACAGTTGTGAGTAAGGTGGACAGCCGACTTAGGTTTATTGGGAGAATTTTGGGAAGATGTACTTCATCTGTAAAGGAGACCGCGTATAAAACGCTTGTACGACCACGTCTTGAGTATTGCTCAAGTGTTTGGGACCCGCAGCAGATCAGTTTAAAGGAAGACATAGAAGCAGTTCAGAGGCGAGCAGCTAGGTTTGTTACTGGTAGGTTCGACCAATGCGCGAGTGTCACGGGAGTGATCCGGCATCATAGTTGGGGATCGTTGGAGGAAACACGACGTTCTTTTCGTGAAATTCTGTTGAGGATATTTAGAGGGCCGGAATTTGAAGCTGAGTGTAGTACGATCTTGTTGCCGCCTACTTATATTTCGCGTAGTGATCACAAAGACAAGGTAAGAGAAATTAGGGCTCGTACGGAGGCATATAAGCATTCCTTTTTTCCTCGTTCTATTTGGGAGTGGAATAGGAAAGGAAATGCCTAGTAGTGGTACAGTGTACCCTCCGCCACGCATCTTACGGTGGATTGCGGCGTATGTGTGTAGATGCAGATTCTTCTTAATAAAAGTGCCAACTGTGCGACTTACATCCTGATCTCTCGATGGCAATATGCTCCACCCCCTAAACATTTACACCAACGTCAAGAACTGATGATTTGTAGGACAACAGAGATTGGTGGTGGTGGTTGGGAAGGGGGGGTTGGGCATCACAGCTGGGACATATTCTGTAACTGAGGCCAATGACAGCCTCCAGCCCAGATCCTGATGCCCACCTTATAAGTAGCTGGAAAAACCAACCAAAAGTCCTAGCCATATAGTACATGTCCACTTCCAAGAACGTTGAATCTGTGGATGGCATGGTAAAGGAGTAGGATTCCCTGGGGAGTTCTGGCTGCACAACTGGCAGGTGGTGGCTGCTTGATAGTGATGTACATTGGTGCCCTGAAAAGTGGCCATCACCGAGCTGGCCATGGAGGTCGAGATGGAAACCATGAGCAGCGGCTAACAGAGATGCCTAGGTTTGCCTCACTCAGATAGCATCCCAGGGTGCTACAATGTACAAATCCTCATTAAACTACATTTTCACAGCACCTTATCCTTTAATCCAAATATACACAGTTCACATCATACTTTTGCCAGTTATGAGTTCTTACACTACAAAGCTCATTACAATAATAATAAGACTTTCCAATATCTTTAGTAATAACTGCAAGACCTTCTTTATTCATTGAACCAACACGAATGATTGCTGTCTCCAGTAAGCTATCTACAACCTGCCTGAGGAGTGTCATTTTTCTCTATACTAAAATTCAAAGTAGTTCCAAGAAAAGCAAAAGTATCTTCAAGTAGATCCTGCGATCACATACATTTAGGCTTTGACAGTATTCTTCTTAGCATTACCACTAGTAAAACTCATATTCTCAATCGCCATCTTCACAGCAGCGAGAAAGTGCAGCCTATGTCGAAGCATCTCTTGAGCCGTTCAATGAAGCTGCCTGGGCACCAGCCCAATGCGGACTACCAGCGAGACAAGAAGTCATAGCTGTTTATATTGCCTCAAGACCACAAGTTTCCTGACTGCTGGCGTGGTGCAGTAGATAGCGTCACCGATTGCGGTACTGAAGCCCACCGGTTCAACCCCTTCCACTGGCAAAAATTTATTTATTTGTATTTATAATTTCCAGAATGTTCTACATGTTTCTTATGTTAACTATTCTTCTAATTTCTGGAACATTCAGTCTGTGTATAAATAGCAGAGCACTCTGCCCGAGAGGCATTCAGTGCTGCGTGTATGTTTCAGTTCGCAATAAACCTGCTTTCAGTATAAGTGCTGTGTTCAGTTGCCAACACTACCTTCGAAGTCAAGCCTGCTTCCATTTCAATGCGACATTGTTTGGTAGATGCGCCGGATATCCTGAGCAACAGCAATGTAATAGCCGTTGCTTACACGGACTAGAACCGGAATAAAAAGGATATACCGAGTACATCCTTCCGAAAGTCCGTATCATCAGAAGACCCATGGACACGAAACCAGCGGTAAGGCAGCTGCATATCAGACTCCCGTCGGTATTCTCTGGAGACGCTGGACGGCACCCCAACAAAGGACTAAAAGGCTTCGAATGAGTCGCCAAGTATAACTGGTGGGATCAAACAATGTACTTGGCCAACGTTTATTTCTACCTGGACGGAACAGCCCAGAAATGTTAAAAAAAAACCACGAAGAGAAGCTGAGTGACGAAACGTTCCAGACGGAATTTAAGACGTTTGAAGACCGCCAACGACAAATCCGCTCGGCGGAAGATCAACTGAAGAATCGGGCCCAGCGACATCCTGAGCCGACACAGTGGTACATTCAGAATGTTTTGGCCCTATGTAATATAGTTAACCCAGATATGACTGAGACTGACAAAATCACACATGTGATGAAGGGCATTGCAGAAGACATGTACAGAGTTCTTCTTATAAATGACGTATCTATGATGGGAGAGTTCATCAAGTGGTGACAGCAGATTGAAGAGATGCAACAGAAGAGGGTTGGACGAAAGAAGTATGAGAGAATCCCCAATGTAGTCCCTATGGCCATTGTGGAAGACCAGCATGACTTTGCTTTTCACATACGACAAATTGTGAGAGAAGAAGTACAACAGTTTATGGCATCTGGGACTGTTGGACCAAGCGAGCATCAGATTATGGCCATGGATGTAAGCCCTGTAAATCATGAGGAAGCCGACGCCGCTGAGGAAGAGGTATTTCAGACATAAGCACTTGTCCGTCAATCACACCCGACATGACGAATGGCCTCGCCCTACAATGGCTTACGCTGCAGCCGCCAAACGAAAGACTAGGAACTGGCCGTCGCGACCACAACCAACTCCCCCGGCAACTTTGACGACCCACAAAAGAACAGACGTCTGTAGGACAGAAGAGAACACACCAGTGTGTTTCCACTGTGGGCGCCTTGGATATGCCGTACACTACTGCAGAGAGAGAAGGAGAGTATTCGACGATTATTTTGCCGCAAGACGTTAGCCATCAGAGCAGTTTTATCCCAGGCAATCACCTGCTGATGAGTTCAGTCGACCTATGGGAAGAAGCCCATCGCCTTTCCCTGGATGAGATTGCCCCCCCACCCCCAACACACCGCTGCCATTCACCGTCGTCGTACAGTGGTACCAGCCGCTCCCCTAGGCGCCTCACCCAAGAAAACTAAGCGAGGGACCATCTACGGAGGTGA
This sequence comes from Locusta migratoria, assembly GCA_026315105.1. Taxonomy (NCBI): domain Eukaryota; kingdom Metazoa; phylum Arthropoda; class Insecta; order Orthoptera; family Acrididae; genus Locusta; species Locusta migratoria. The sequence goes on from CM048750.1 coordinate 359,842,015, forward strand.
GGCCGCCGCAGATCAAAACCCTCCATGGACGACAGTCGCTAAGATGTCGGGAAATCTCATCGACGTCACAATCGATGGCCAACCTGTCCAAGCACTGGTTGATTCAGAAACTTCTTTCTTTTTACTGTCAGATAATTACCGCCGCACACTAAAGAAGAAAATGTTTTGTCATACGGGATAAACTGTCCTAAAGGTCGCAAATGGAAAGTATGTCAGTCAGCAGAAACTTGTGTCGCAAGAATAACCATCAACAACAGGACCCAGCCGTTTGAATTTGTCGTTTTAACAGAATGTAGTCCTAATGTCACCCTCGGATGGGACTTTCTTCAGGAATCCCAAGCTATCATTGACTGTGAAAAATCTTGAGCTGCAAATTGAGGAAGCTGTTCCGATGGATACACATAATACAGAATTTTCTGGGAAGTTATTTGCCGTTGACAAAGCGACGATCTCGTCATTGATAATAAAAAGTCACAAACACAGATGACTGGTTAAAGTGTGAAGTGTTTGTCGATGGTAAAGAGTTTATTAGGCTGACAACCCCCTGAAAACACGTGTGTCCTTGACTGTCTTCCTGAATTCCTGGTCTGTTATTATATAGTCAATGACAGATCTAGTGCCCCTTTCCTCCCAAGTGTGCCGGTGAATGTTCTTATGCTAAAGAATGTAATAACTAAGCCCATACTGGAACTGAAATCCAAGAGCTATTTTCCGTCCCTGTTGGCCTCCATATCCTCTCCAAACTTACCCATAACCTTTTCATAACCTTCTGTTCGATTTCCTATCTTGATGTTGAAATCACCCATGAGCAAAACACTATCCTTATCCTTCACTCTAACAACTTGAAACTCGCCCGCTGTCTTTTTTGTCTGTTCATCAAGCCGTGTTTGTGAAGTTAACAATTGACTGCTTGCTCACAAAATCTAATTACGGCGATATTCACACATGGGCGGAAGTATACAGTTCCCTTAAGCAAAACTCTAATTCTATAAGTTAAGCAAACAAACAGTTCTACCTTTACTGTAATCTTTAAGAGGAAACTGCACACAATTAAATAATGATCCGCAGTCATGAATCTAAATCAAAAATCATAAATGTTGGCAACGGAAACGCAATTATTCTCTCCTCCAGAAGGGAGCAGAGACGCAAGATACATGAACAAATTACCCCACATTAATCCAGAATAAATAATGAGGGAAGAATTTAAATTAGCACAAAAGGATTATAGTTTAACAAATTAATATATTGTTCAAAACAAGAACAACCAGGGGAAGACAATTTTTTTTAATTACAATAAAAACACACCTTACAAAATATTCACAATATCCACAATTACATGACCCTAAAGTTGCCCACTTGCAAAGTTGAGTACAGGTTAATTACGATCACGTTTCATAGGGTGGAACGGAGTAATTGCAGCATATTCACACACAGATTCATACGCCAAGCCATGCAGGTACTTAGCAAGCAGCCGACACCAATACACCAAGACGACAGCTACGCAGTGTGGAGAATGCAGATCAAAAGTTCACTCGCGCACAATGAAATAGTACTTCGCTTCCATAACGTGTCAAGCTAGTGGCTTAGGCTGATGATAAACTATCAGAAACAAACGCACTTGCTTTAAGACCACAAAGTGCGATGTACAGACGGAAGTTAAAGTTTCCCTAGAACTTCTAACTATATATTAAATCAAGATTCATTAAATAATATCTAAAAACGGTCGCTCTGGCGTTCGTTTAGCACGGGGAGAACTACACAAGGTTAAAGTTGTTAGGTCAATACAGCACTCTATTAAGTCGTAACACAAAATATGCATACAGTTAACAAAATCGATGTTGAAGAGAATAAGATCGCGAAATATATCGTGTAACCATTCTTTCTGATCAGAGGAATGATATCTATTAGATAAGCAAAGTTACAGATTGCTACAGCACAATACAGAGTTCGATCACAAAAATTCAGAGAAGTGAAATAACTCTATTTCATGAAAATTAAAAACACGAGATACGTCATGCAATGGTTCTTTCTACACAGAGGAAAAAGATCTATTTAATGGTAATAAGCACGACAGGAAACACGCTAATTGGCGCACACGTGGGCCGACAAGTACACAGATTACAAGTTAGAATCGACAATTTTCGGGGAAAATTATCACGCTACACTCACTAGGAAACACATTAGCAAATTAGCTATACAATTGTTAACCACTCATGTGCACTGAACGATGGAAAAGCTGAAGGCTTAGTCTGATATCGTCCAGATGTTCTGTCGACAAAGTACGAACAGTATGGGCACCGCTTGTCCCCGAAAATATTTGAATTCAACTACAATAAGAACGTGAAAGACACTGAACATATTTAAACAGGCAAAGAAATGTTTAAAAGTTATAAAGTGCAAGAACTATGCTAACGAAACACCATCAGAGCCTCGGAATCAGATTCCAGCAAATCAACATAAAATTAGCAATCCTATACGAAATTAAGCAAACTCTCACTACTACACATAGTGTAGCTGCTACACCCAGAATTAAACTCACGAAAAGGCATAAGTATGACTATGGAGCCTGAACTAAGTCAAGCCATGAGGCCACAGCAGAACCAAACCAAGAGGTACTTACCCTACCAGGAACCAAGAAGTGAATGAATAGCCCTCTTGACCACTGGCTAACCATTACCGAGGAGGGGTAGTGGAGGTGACTCCAGAGAGTGTCATTGTTCCTCAGGCAGGTAACCTAACCAACCCCCAGCCAAGGAGGTTAAGAGCAAGCTACATTAGGAATCTTTGCTAAGACTGGGTTCTGCTCAGCAGTTGACAAACCTACTTCTCGCCCAGAGACATTCAGGGCCAGCATTTGAAAGAAACGACGACACAAAACAGACGAGGCATGGCTAGCACTTGCTAAACTTTCTTATGTACAAAGTTTCAATCATTTTGTGGAAGCCAGGGCCAGTGAGAGCACATCACAGTTTACACTAATACATATTTGGGGCCTCATGTACAACATAGACATTTAGTATTTTACATACAGATATATAATATATAATGCCTGGTATCTCACATATTGCGAGTGGAGTGTCTTGCTACACTAAAAAAAAAATGTCTGAAGCTCGTCAACATTTGTTCATGGGGAGTCAATTAAATGGAACACGTTATGTGGACGTGTTTCAAACTACATCACTAAGGGCATTGTAAAATCTGTCCATCTCATCTTTATCTGTCCCTTCACAGGGTGAATATACTGCCACAATCCTAATTTTCTTGCTGGAGATGGCCAAATCTATCCACATCAGTCGTTCATTTACATACCATATTGCAATTATGCTGGATTCGATTGCTTTCCTGACGTAAAACACTACACCCCAGTGTGCTCTTCCTACTTCCTACTCCTGATCGGTAGACCTTGTATTCTCCAACTTCATCCTCTTTCTCTCCCCTTACCCTAACGTCACTAACAGCTAAGACATCTAATCCCATCTTACTTGAAGCCTCCGCCAGCTCTACCTTCTTCCCAGTGTAATCCCCGTTGATATTAATAGCTCCCCATCTCATTCCAGATCGTTTGCCAAGTCTTATAGGAGGAGTCCCTGGTATGTCAATTAAAGGTGGAACTCCATCACCTCCAAACATCCGAGGCATTTTGCTCTGAATGTCGGAAAAATAAAAATTAAAACTACGGCATGCAATCCATAGAAGTGAGTAGAATTACAAGCGAATGAAATGCCGCTACATGCGTTAGGGAGCGATTACGGAGACGGATAAAGTCCAGTCTTAAAAACCAGAAAAGTGAAATAATTACAGGGATGGAAAAGTGTGAATGAAAACTACGGCATTCAAACCTTAGAAATACATAGAATTTCATAAACAAGCTATTGAAGGAGGTTGTACAAGGCTCGGAGATAATTACTGACAAAGACTGAGTACATACTACAAGTTCAGAGAAGAAACAGCAAAATTGAAATAGGTGGGGAGAGAAGATCGCGAAATGTTACTGGAAATCAGAAGAATACACACATAGTTACTTGCCTTAAGGGCATGGAACAAACAGTAGTCAAAGCTGAAGGCTTTGTTCTAAGAACCAACCACATGGAACACATATCACTTACAGAAGGAAACGATCAGAAAGATTTTACATGCACTGTACAAAAATGAACATATGGTCTGTTAGACATCAGGCCCCACAAAGCTAGAAAGAATTTACACAGAGTTCATACACTGCCACATAATCACAAAAGGTTTGAATATACCAGGCTGCCATCAAACTGCAACCAGTAACACATACACTGCGTTTATCTGTTGGAAATTACTGGATTGAAAAACTAGAACAAATTTCCGCACATGATCGGAAGGAATATACAAAAAAAAATGAATCTAAGTTCAAGAGTCTAAGTTAAACATGCTAGACAACGAATCGCTACCATCTCTGCGGACACAAGAGCAGAACCAACCTTACCTCACCATGATCCCAGCACAAAGTGAAGACCGAGCGGCCAGGAGGCGGGAAAGCTACCGGAAACGGGGGAAACCTAAGAAAACAGCGCTGGTGGGGAGAGAAGATCGCGAGACTCGCCCTTGGGAGGGCTCATCGACTTGATTGTAACCAAAGGGTGTAGAAACCTATTTAGTTGCATCAGTAGCAGGGGTTGGTAATGACTAACTATCGACTCTGAGCCAGAGAGAACCATGCAAAGCGAGCTATTACTACCTACATTCAGATGGCCATTAGATTCTCACACATCCACTTAAAAGTAAAACAAATGCATATTCTCACAGGGACAGTGGCGTAGCAGAGAAGCCGTACTTATTAAATAAATAAATACAATAGTAAATTATTAAAATAACAAAATTCTAGCAATATTAACTAATATTTTAAAACATGAAATAAAAATGCTATTGCTCACGCCTCGAAAAGAGTGGGGTTGTAGTTTTAACAAAATGCTAATCTAGCTATATCAAATAAATTACAATTTTATAAAAAAAATATATGGAAGACGACAGACGGTCATCTTTCAACCGCATAAACAAATTGTCGCCATCCAATACAACTGTTAGTAATATAGCATCTAATAGTTTAATTTTGTAAGTATTTTACATGCAATAATGATTTATTTGTGACCAGATGTGGGATTTCATTCGGCTGCTATGCAAAATTTAGAAATGTGTACTTCGGAATTTCGCGAAAAATACAATCGTTTCAGCAAACTTCACCATCATTTTAAAGGCTTTTTATTACAGAACTTTCCTATGTATATAAAAATGAACGTTTTTCTGTATGTCCTCTATGTGTTCATAAACCATTAATTCGATTGCAATGAAACTTTAGTGAACTGTTCACCGCACACCCACGTAGGTTTCTGACCCAAAAACAAAAGAGCATAGCACATAGATCAGGAGATATGACATCATAAATAATGAGATGTCACCACGCGAGAATACCCAGGTTAATGCATCAATTAAAAAAAAGTGATGAAACGAAAAGAAGTCTACCGCACACAACAGTTTTGCTGTAGATGCCGTAAAACTGTAACATCAGGCATGACCTTGTATCAAATAAAGTTAGCATTACAGATTTCCATGTTACTATTTATTTTTAAGTCTCCCTTAATTCCCTTTCATCCAAAATAAAGCAATCTGTTTTCTTAATCTGTATCTACATAAAATCTACACTCATTGACTAAACATGGCATCGAAAACTACTTCACCTATCAAACTGAAATTTGACAGGAATGTAGTTTATGGGTAGAAAACGTCACCTAAGAAAGTATTTTACGATAGGTACATGGTCGAGCATACTTCTCCTACAGACTCACGAAATCTACAGTTTCATTCCGAACTTCACGAAATTTCGCACGCTTGACGTTCAAAACAAGGTCAGCGTCTACCTTAAGTTACACATGGTGCATGGGGGTGGGTACTTTGCAACATAAAAATGGATCCCTAAATACGTTAGTCGCGCCATAACTTGAAAACGGCTCGACCGATTTCACAGGTCCTTTTTTATTGTTTTCGTTATTCTCAGAACAAGGGTTGTATAAAACTGGAATATTTGAGAACAACAAAGAGCATTTTTCAATGTGACCCTGCGTTTCTATTGCATGGACATCGACAGTTTTGTTCTGATATTGGTGAAATTTTGCACACACTACATTAGAAACAAGAGGAATGTCACCGTATAAAATTTCGTTTGGTGCATGGTGGAGCGTACTTAACTTACAGAGTTTTATAAAATACATTGGTTTGATTAACTCTTTATGAATTTTTGCACACATGGCCTTTAAACCAAGAGGAAGATCACTAGGTACGTAAATGCTTGTATGGTACATGACAGAGGGTACCTTGCAGAAAACTTTGCCGAAAGTGGGAAAGATGGAAACAAACACAGAGATGGGAGAGAAAGAGGTGGATGGTGAGAGAGGGGGGAAAGGTAGGTGGAATAGAAGAGTTTAGGATAAATAAACATCTGGACAACACCGGGTTCACAGCTAGTAACAGCATAAAAGAAATATGAAAATTGTGGTGTAGTAAACTAGTATAGTAAATGCACGTTTTACACCAGGTGTACATGGACTGCATGTGTCATTCATGAGCGCCTCCAAAGATTTTATGTGGTGTAGAGATGACTGTTTTGCGATGCCTTTGCCGATGGTGGGGGAGCGGTGCAGTTTGATGAGGGGTTGGGGTTAAATGGGCGGATATTGTTGGGGGATAATTCCTTCGGCTAACGTTTTGCGACCCACAGGCTGGAGCCGTTCGCACAGCGCAGCGACGGCGGCTGGGGCGAGCTGCGCGAGGTGGCGGGCCTGGCGCCGTCTGCGCATGCGCCGGCGGCCGGCGTGCTCGGCCGCATGGCGGGCTTCCCGCTGCTGGTGGTGCAGGAGCCGCGCGACGACGATTTCATCCGCCGGGACTGGCGCGCCATGTTTCCTGGCCAAGTTCTCTCGCTGTTTGAACGACAGCTGCGCTGCTCCCTGCGCCTGTACCGCACGTGAGCTGCGTCAATACTATCACCATGGAGGTGTAACGAAGGGAGATGCTACTACTGTCTTCTGTGTGCATTGCTTTCAAGCTAGTAGGTGGGGCTTGCCGCCATCTTTGATGTACCAAAAACATTTTATAAGACTGTTGTTCCCGACTGATTCTTGTTCTTAATTTCTGTAATGTGCCAGAAACTAGAAAAACTAGATATTACAGTGCCTACATGATTAAATTAATGTCAGAAAGCAATTTGAAACATTTTTCTGGTCATGGATGTGTATATTATCCAGTACTATACGAAATTTGGCCACATTGATCTGATTGTTGTTATGTTCAATTCGCATAAGGAAGGTTCATCATGCTTTTAATTTCCATTTTACTGAACCTGTGTGATAGCTGATGAAACTGAAACTACTAAAGCAGTTCTTGATACTTACTGATAATGATTCTTATTTGTCACATTTTCAACTTTAATTTAACAACGGCTCTAAACAATCAAAGTGCTAGGAACTAAATCATTTTCACAGCACATACCATAAATCTTAGTTTTTCGAAAAGTATAAATGGAAAGTCACATTAAAGAAGCCAAATCTGTCAATTTACTGATTCAAAAATGCATTCGAAAGCCGAAAAATTTCAAAGCCACCTGACTATGTGGTACTCATATAAGCTTTGTACGATTTAGTACTGAAAACAGCTGTTATCTGTGCATGTCATAAGAACCGAAAGCAAACATACCATACTACACTTCTGTTTTGAGTCAACTAAGATGGTGGGATATTGGCTTAAATTTTGTGATATGTCATCTCCCCTCTTTTATACCTCCATGATTACCCAGCTTCATTTCACTACTGTTATTTTTAATAGTGGCAGATGGCATGTACTGTGTAACAATTACTGAATTATATGAAACAAAACGTAAATTAGGTACAAAGTGTGGAATGTGTCTAATTTATTCCTTATCTAAACTTCAGTACAGGTATTCATATTTAGGTTATGACATGTTCGATATGCCTGCCTTCTGTGGTGATGATGTGGCACAGACAAATAGTGAAATTCTGCATGACCTGCTGAAATGTTGGATCGTCAATGTTGTCAATGCTCTCCTGAACAGCTGTTTTCCAGAAGCAATGGTTTTGGGGTTATTGCTGTACAACTTGTCTTGAATACAGCCCCACAATAGGAGCGACATGCGTTCTGATCTGTGAAATATTGCGACCAATCAGGACCAATGCCAGTGGTCTTTGGACACCTCACCTCACAGTCCACTAATTGCGTCTTCAGTACATCAAAACCTCTCATGCTTTGATGTGATTGAGCGCTATCTTACATGAGCCAAATGTTGTTGTAATCATTGCCTTTTTCTATCATCTTTCTATACCTTCATGTGCCATTTGGTAGTCACTATGCTATCAAAGAATATTTAACTGATATGTACATGCACATACTTATTCCCACCATGCACTGTGGCAGAGCATGGAGTTTGAACGTCCTGACAGAAACCGTTCAGAAGTTATGAAGATTTTATTTCATATAATTCAATAATTGTTACCAGAGCACCCTGAACACCATAATTTCTAGCAGCTTTGCTATTTCTTTATAACTTTTGTTGGAATACTGTTAAACATATAAAAACTGTGGTAATGTGAAATATATGGTACTTAACCTCCCATGCAGAACATGGCATCAGGGTCAGTAGTAGAGCTTAGCCATAACCTGTTTAAGGAGCTTCTGCACTTACACAACGTAATATCCTACATGTGCTATTCCAGTCAGACCTGAGGTAAGTGAGTACTATCTGTTCCAAATTTTGCGAGAAGTGATGGAGAGAAAATGTGCTAGAATCTGCAAGGTTTGAAAATGGAGAGGGGATGGGGGAACCAAATGACTCACATGCTGGTATACTACAAGATTATGGTAGACACTGGTTTGTCTGCAAAGATACTGCTGCACTTATTTCTTTAGATCTGTGTTGGGAGTGAACATACTCATAGGTGGAACAAGTATTATTATCTTTATATCTGAGGGCCCCATGAATACACAAAACGGGTTTCAGTCTCAAAGAGTACAGGTCACAGGTAGGTTGAAAACAGATCTAAAAACCATTTGTCTAACTGTTGTAAATTGTCATAGCTGTGTGGGGAAAAGTACCAAAGCACCAGGCACTAATAGATAGTACTGAATCTCAAGTCAGTATGGGTAGCAAAAGCTGGAGATAAGTTTAGCTGAAATTTTTATAAAAGAGCAAATGGTGTTCAGAAAATATACATTGAATGAAATTAGTGGTGGCATATTTATTGCAGTCGCATGCAGTCTACCTTACACGAAATTGAAGTTGATAGTTCCTATAAGTTGGTATGGGTAGAGGTTATGCCTGAAAACTGCAGTAAATTAAAAATTGGATCTTTTGACTGACCCACTGACTCAGACAAATCGATTACAGAGATGTTCGATGAAAGTTTGTCTCAAATTTCAAAAATGTACCCAAAGCACACAATTTTAGTTAGTGGTGATTTTAACCATGATCGTTATGTTGGCAAAAATACATGTTCAAGCCAGAGGCAACCATAAAACATCGTTCGAAATTTACTGAATGCATTATTCGAAAATTATCTGGACAAATTAGTTCATGATCCCATTATAACAGTAAATGTTTAGAGGAACATACTTTACCTCTTAGCAACTAATAATCTGGAACTAATAAAAAGCATCAAAACAGACACAGGGATTAGTGAACACAAAGTTGTTGTAGCAAGAACGAATGTTTGATTTCCCAAATCTAGCAACAAAACATATATTTATTAAAAAACTCATAAAAATTCGTTTAATGCTTTCCTTAGTGAGAATCTACAGTCTTCCTAAACTAAAAATGTGAGTGTAGATCCGATGTGAATACACTGAAAGAAATTATGTTGACAACAATTTACATTTATTCGAAGCAGATTAAAAAAAGGGTAATTGACTCACCCTAGTAGACAAAAGAAGTTAGATCACTCTTACACAAACAAAGAAAAACTCGTGCCAAATTTAAACGGACACAAAATCCCCAAGACTGGCCATATTTCACAGAAACTCAAAATTTAGCTTGAAGTTCATTGTAAGAAACTTATAATAGTTTCCAGGACGAAACGCTATCAGGTAATTTGGTAGAAAATCCTAAGAACTTCTGGTCATGTGTAAAGTGTACTAGTAGCAATACGTTCACTACGCAATAGTAATGGTAATGCTACCAATGACAGCTCTGTTAAAGTAGAATTGCTAAACACGTCTTTCAAAAATTCCTTCACCCAAGAAGACGAAGGAAAAAAAGAATTCGTATAAAGAACTGACCTCATATAATGAATTTAAAGTGTATTCCAGTCGGTCTTACAAAATTTTCCTACACTGGGAAATATCAAAAAGGTCATTCTCTACATACTTTTAGAAGAACTGAGGCCAACCACAGGAAATTGGAATCAATACTTTCTCTACTTAAATAGCAGAAATTGACTAAAATTGGTAATTGATTATCCATAATGAGTCACTAACCCTCCCCTTTTAATATTATGTACCATGACCAATTAAAGGATAGTGAATAGCCAACAATACACAACCAAGGGAAAGGTGCCGGACGTACATGCATGACTTAGCGTTCTGTAGCCATGTTAAACATATTGTGTAGCATGATGTGTCAAAAGTCAAACTCATGAACTATTAAATACTAGAATATATTATCAACTTTTATCTTGCTTATCAGACCCGAACTCGCTACCTTTAGATTCAAAACTCAGTACACACCGTCTACGCCATGGGAGAAGTACATGAACAGTAATTTATTCACTAACTTTCATCAAGGCTTTTCTTGAATGAGGAGGGGGGGACGGTGGCAGCAGAAAATACTTACTTCACATTGAAAGGAGTAATTAATTTCCAAAAGTCGCCTTCATGGCTCCCACCTTCTCAGTTAATTTTCGCTGCCCACTTTTTCCATATTTCTTCATTCCTTGGGAACAGAAGCAACTCATAGCCATCTTATTTTATGCCTGTGTTGTGTTTGTGACAAAAAAAAATTTAAAAAAAATATGCTAAAAGAAATAATTTTTTTTCGAAATGTTCAAATGTCTGTAATTCAAAGGGACCAAACTGCTGGCCTTACAAACAACTTAGCTTATGTTAAGAACAACACACACACTCCAGCCCACCTTCGATGGGTAGTGGCCATACATTCCCTAGAAAGACACCTTAGACCGCATGGCCATTCCTGTCTGGTGATACTTATTGTCCCCAACTGCTTAGTATTACTGCCTCTGCCTTCCCCAGCTCACCAATTATCTGAAAGACATAATAGTAAATGTAACTGCTGTCAACCTTTGCAACGTATTATTTTGCAATGCTGCTGTACTCTTACACCAACACACAGTGAAAATATTTGTTCTTTATTGTATTTGATGTTGTGTTGTAGCTTTATATGATAGAATTGTTGTAGATTGCATTTACTTATTCTTTCCATGATATTTTCATGCGAAAAAATTAGTCTTTAAGACAATACTTTTTTTCTTTTTTTCTTTATTGTTGTTTAAAACCCCCAGAAGGGACAGGCTGGCAGCAGCTAACATGCTGCTCTTCAACCGAGAGCATACAGACTTGGGAACAGAAGATTTAAAATAATAAAAACAGGTGATAATATATGAATTATGAAGAATTTGAAAATGACATGGTGAGATAAATGGTTGGAATGACAATGACTGTGAAAAGTATGACAAAATATACATATTTAGAACTTAAAAACCATGGTGGATAAAACGTTCATTTGGAAGAAACAGAGCAATAAGGACTAAGAGACACACTTAAAACACATGGCAACACTATGTTCTGCCTTTGCGGCGGTTTCTGATGTTTAAAAAACACACATACACTTGAAGCACTAAGTCGCACACTTAAAATCACTGACACAGCATTAAAATCACCGAGCAGGCCCCACAGTGGAGAGGGAAGGGGAAGGAAAGGGCGGTGGGCAGAAAAGGAGGGGAGGCGGGAGGGGCACAGAGTGGGGATGGATGGAGGGGGACGAAGTACTAATCTACAAGGAAGGCTAAAGTTGATAGGAAAGGTATATGTCAGGACGGAGGGCGTCATCTGGAAGGCAATACTTCGTCACCATTAGTATTCAGTACATGTTCATACTGTAGTAGTTATGAGAGAGCACACACTTGACATACACGCAACTGTCGTGATGAACGGTTGTGCTTGCAGGTGCTTGTGAACATTCTCGGGCGCCCCACATATCTGATAGACTCAGGAATGAAATGAATCGTTAAACTGAGAAGGCCACGAAACACCCAACCAAGACGCTACAGCCTTCAACTGGGCATACTATACTAAAGATATTTCTGCCAACCCTGATATGATAGAGGAAGCAAGGCCAGTGGAAGAAACACTACCAGTATTTCAGCAAGACAACAATGGGAAGAGGGTCTAACACTGAGATCTGATCTGGATGTATATACTGTTATCCTTATCTCTTGCGGTATGTTCAATGAAAGCGTTTTATACTTTATATTTCAAAAAATCTCCACTTCAGTTACAATCTATATCCTACACGATATTCAAATAATCGTGTACAAGTACTAAATGTCTGTACAAGTGTACAAGTGTCTGTACTAATATCGGACGTTCTCGGTTATGAAGCATTAATTAACATAAGAAGCGTTGTTAGCACCAAGTTCTCTGTTTCTCCATCTCTGTCCTGCCAACTGCACGAGGAATTGGTGCTAAATTACCTGATTTTGATGAGCTTGATGTGCAGTGCTAGGAAAAAACAATGTACACCTGGAAAGACGATGTCGATCTTGATTCGATGACGACAGATACTATCTAAGGTAATGGTTTCAGTGTCCTCGCCAACAGATGGCGTAGCGACATTGCTACCAGAGTACCGTCTGTGTGTAACTTTCAATAGGGAATGTTTACAGCCATAAGGCTCAGTGTGATGTTAACACTTAAAGCAAACAGGCGCCAAGCTATGCTTGTGCTTCCTAAAGCCACTTGCAGAGTTTTAAAGTGGTCAAACTGTGTCCTCCAGAGTAGTGGGATGCTCCTTCGGCAGAAGTGTCACGAACGTTGGTCGTACTGCGTCACTTGTCCAATTATGGTAGTTGCAGTGGTCATATGTACATTTTAACTCCCATAAACGAGATTCCTAGTGTCCATGCACTTCAGTCGTCCACCAGGATCGTCGTATTGCAAGGGTGACAGTGGAAGATGGTAAGGCTGTCACAGCACAGATAAGAGGGTTTGTGAACCCAGAAGTGTCAACTCAAGCTGGTGCCAAGTGGTTACTAGTAGTGCGACTATGGGCCCACACCTGTCTAGCCCATCTTTCATTCGCGCCATAGCATCGACCTTCATGGCTCGACTATAGTTGGCGTCATGTAGGAAGATACTTCCGCACATAAAGGCAGAATGTTAGAGTAAGCATGAAGGGGAGGAGCTACAGTCGAACGTCAACATTTGAGCCTGCTGCAGATACATTGCACAACTTGCGGCCATTGAACCCCTAGAGACTGAGGATTATCGGCTGTGAATGCGGTAATGGAGGAGGATGCACACAACGGATGAAAAATAGGCGCCTTCGTACGTGATGTGGACTGTAGAGTCTTCAGAAGTTCATTTGGAGGATGTAATGGCGGGCCGTGGTCTTCAGCAATGAACGCTGATTGTCTGCACACAAGTGATGGTTATTTAGCTTACGACATAGACCTAACGAGGGGTGTCTCAGGGTGCATTTGTTCAAGACACACTGGCCCTACCCCAGATTTGGGTTACAAAAAGCTACAGCTCTCTTTAACCTTTGATGTTTGTGGAGGAAACTCTGAACAGTCCTCAGTACATGCAGAATGCTGTGAGACTCGTTCTTTTGCCATTCTTTCAACAGAAAGGTGATGACATTCAGCACTTTGCTGCCATCATGAAATCCATACTTCTCTCCAATGGCGCAGATTTGAGCTATGATGTAATGACAACTGTTATGTGCAACTTTCCAACCCACAATTATCTCAGTGAAGAGTTACAGCAGACGTGGAACAATGTAGCCCATCTGTATGATAGATTGGATGCCAGAATCAGCTCCTGTGTTGCTGTTTGTCGAGGATACACCATGTATTAATATCAGCCTGGCGGTATGGATCGGCACGTGGTACCTCAGTAGCGCCTGAGTTGTTGATCTGTAAATGTAGTCATTTTATATGCACCCTTCCAACAATAGAACGCTGAGACGGTTTACTAATTTTTATTCCAATACTGGTTCCAGCATGCAGGCTGTGAGGAAATAATTTTATTCTGGAGGAGTCGATAATTTAATCATTTACTTATGGCTGTTTATTGTCATGGGGGGCTCTTTTAGTTGCGTTTTGCAGCACATGGACCAGATGCCAAACGTTATCTACAGCCAGGTGCTGGACACCTTTACAGCAGATCACCATATGGTAGACAGCTGGATCAATATTCATCCAGACACAAGTGCAATCATATAGAGTACACACTTTTATAATGTGAGATTCTGGCAGTATGGTAAAATGAACAACCCACAAATCCAAATACTCACCGTAATTTGCATGCTGTATGCTGTACACTGAGGAGACCATTATCATTTGTATTAAATATCATACTTCATCTCGAGCACTAACGAATTCTACTTTCACAATCAACAGTGGAACAACCAGGCATTTCTCTTGATTTTCAATCATGATTATGTAATTCAGATCACCAGTTACACTCAGTAAATCACTTGAAGCCAACGTTTAATATCAAAAATTACGAAGACGTTCTGGGGTAGGGAGAGCCAGTAATACCAAGCAATTATGGACAATATACTTTCGCCAGATGGGAATGGCCATGTGGTCTAAGGTGTCTAGCCAGGGAAAGTATGGCTACTCCTCATCGAAGGTTCCTGTGCTCCCTTGGGGATTGACTGTGTATGTTGTTCTTAACATAAGTTGATTTAAGTAGTTTGTAAGTCCAGCGGTTTGGTCCCTTCGGATAAAAGATACTTGAACATATAGAACAACGAAAATAAATAAATTAATTGTTTAATCATTTCTGTCAGGTTAATTTTTTGTTACAAATACAACACAGTTATAAAATAAGAAACAAAGCATATATATGCTATTTTTAAACAATGTAAATTTAATAGAATAATGTAATAGAGAAATGTTAAGTTCATAACTAAAGGCAAGTTGACACTGGCCACAAAAACCGCACCATTTGACTTACTTTAAAAAGCTTCCATCAATACCGAAAATGTATGTGTTGCCTCTCAACTATCGTCTTGCCACAAAGTGAAAGGAATTTTAATTTAGTGATGGAAATTTTCTTAGAATTAAAACAAACATACGATATTTTCATTTCAAGAATTCAGACGCCAAAGTTGTGTTTGGTGTTTTCATGCATTTATGCCCACATATTACGAACAATGTACATCTTGATTGTACACCATTTTAAGATCTTTCCAAAACCTGTGGTTTTAAGTAGCGGTATTTGTTGTTGGGTTACAGAAGTAGTGAGACATAGGAATACAGGCTATAATTTTCCTGAGGATAATGTGGTTAATTTGAATATTTTACTATTTTAATACCATGTATGTGACTAACTGAATGATTAGTGAAAGGTGTTTCGTACATACACAACAGCCTACTTAATTCTACAAATGGTCATAATATATTGATGTCATTATATTCAGATTCTGGAATTGGCATCTTAATTGTTCTTAAACATTTGCCAAATGGATTTCAGAAAGGAAATGTCAAGGTTTATGTTATAGTAGATGGTTGCTAACAGAACTGGCTCATTTTTCTCATTTTGTAAAAAAAAAAGAAAAAAAAGAAAAATTACCCAGTTCTGTCAATACCGATCTACAATTTGCCAACTAAAGGGAGCTTGGTGAATGACTAATTTCCCTAGATGAACATAAGAAAATAAATTTAATGAACTTGGTGAATGACTCATTTCCCCAGATGGACGTAAGAAATTTAAAGGTGAATGTATAAAATTATTCGATTTCTGTTCTGAAGCCATAAGCTTATTAGGAGCTGTTTGTAAACGTTTTTTGAGATTTTTCTTGTTTACAGTTCTGCCACACTCACATGTAACATTAATTTTTTGGACTATCTTAACACATTCGTTACATATATAACAATATCCCCCTTTTCCATCTTCAACTTTATAAAACTCCTCAATAATTATTTTAATCATACATTGACTTCACTGTCTTAAGTGTTGTTTAGTGTTCGATTTCTCGATACCTAGTATTTAAATATTCACAGCCAGTAGCATTAGATAAAACATTTATCTCTAGTTCACTTATTTTTTTAAAACTCTTTTGAGAAACATTGTTGAGCTTCTTGATTAGAGTCTCCATTTATATAGAAAAAATTTATTAGATTTATGTATAAATTTTTGGTTATATTTTCAATAATGATTAATGTCCATATGGTAATGCACCTGCTCTATTTTTCAAGCCATATCACTTGTTTTCATGGGAACTCAAAGCTTTCTTGTTTATTTCAACTGTGTGTCTTTTGTTTCTCACTTTCAATCATATTCATTCTCCTGTACTGTTTTCTATTGTTAAATAAACAAGTAATCTTCTAAACTTATCCTGTTTTTAACAACACATTTCTTGACTCCTTTAGATTTTTCTCTGTTTTGCAACCAAATTTATAAGCCTACATTTTTGCTCTTAAACCAGAAAATTCTCCCATTATTTTTCCAGAACATTCATATTACATTTTTCCAACACCTTTCTTGTTTATTTGTGTTTTGTATATATTATCTACTGGTTAGCACTTGAATCAAATTTATCAATCATTGATTTCAAGTCTTCATAGACTTCCTCAGTTTTAATATTGTAAATGCAACCTCTTGTATCTTGGTAACATAACACAATATTTCTCCATATTTTGGTTTCATAACTCTGTATTGAAAATCATACATCAATTCTTTAGCTAGAGCAAGTATACTGATTCCAAAATAGATAGGCTTATTAATTGTGGTTTTTGTTTCATTCATATGTATAACAACAAGATTTGCACTAAATATTGTTCTTCCTTTAAAGTTTGGTTTAGCTACAAGTTTATCACACTTTTCTCCATCTGAAGCAAATTTTATATCAACTCTGTATCTTATATTTTCCATCGTTTTACCAAAAACAGAATTGTTCATCAGTTTATAGGTATTAGCATTAGTCCTCATCTGTGTGTTCGGATCTATATATTTCTTTAGCCAATCAGATTGTTTAATTTTGAAAGCTCTATGTATTTTTGTGAGTTTCTTTCCAAGAGATAGATATTATTTAAGATTTCTATAATGAACTACATAATTATGCTTGTCAAACAAAGAAGTCACCAATTTACTTTTTCTTTGTCCCTGGCAGAATTTTTCCTTTGGGAGCTAATGGGAAATCTTTATGTAAATCAGGTAATTCTTTTGTAAATTCTAGAGCTACTTAGAAAATGTATCCATCTTGACAAGGGTTCTACATTTCACTTATTTTTGTACAATCAAAGTTATTTGGTTCATCCCATTCAAATTCACCATATGGTAAATATTAACTCATAACATAACAATATAAGTTGTTTACACCTAAAATGCTAAGTAATTTGTTATCATTTTATCACGAAAATCTTTCAAATATTTATTATTTGTTTTTACACATTTATTACAACATTGTGATATTCCACCTCTTATTCCTTTTCCATCCATTAAAATCATATCATAATCATGTAGTAAATCATTTTTTAACATTACATCCCCAGATAAGTCTGGTGCTGTAAAATACCAAGTTTTCTAAAATTTTCAAACACATCAGCTAACAATAGTATATAAGTTTTTAAATACAAATCATGATATTCACCAAGATTTTCCATGTTAATTTTTTCCCATCAATTTTTGCATGTCCATAATCATTATCACTTATGTTACAATCATTTAGTTTATTGTAAAAGTCTTCTTTGGCTGCTAATTCTGTCTCTTCAGATTTCTCCTAACAATCCATGTAATCATATTGATAAACACCTTTTCTGATTACCAAGTTGAAGAGTTCATCTTGGAAGAATTTTCTAATGTTTTTAAGTTGCTTTTAAGTTTGATGAAAGTTTGTCAAGTGAAGAAACAATTAATTTAAATGTCTCAATATATCTCATTTTCAATGTTTCTGTCTTCTTTCCAAAACTAATATATGTATCTTCATTGTTTGGAATTAAATCTATATCTTTTTAACGTATCTAAATTCTTTCACAAACAAATGAGAATCATATCCAGATAAATTATGTAAATAAATTGGTACAAAGTCCAGTTGCTTTAGTTTCAAATTACAATTATTGCACAATGGAAAAACGTATTTTCCAGTAAGATGATCATGATGACGAACGTTTCTATTATTTCTTCCATAATGACATTTACATTTTGTTCAAACTTTAGATTTGTTAGTTTTGATTCTTCTTCAGGTGTAAGTGGTTTCATTTCTTCAATTTCAGAATAAGTTCTTCCAGTATCTTCGAACTCTTGCTTCATGCATTCTATGATTTTTTTATAACAATTTGCTCCTCTATAAATAAGAGGATCTTTATAATTTCCATATATGTACTTTGATTTTTCATTGTATATGAGCTCATAGGATTTGGCTGACAGTTGTCCATCTTTCAAAGTAAACTTTCAAAATCAGCATAAATAACAAATGGAGCTTTCTGTGTATGCTGATAATTTTTAAAATGAATTAAACATATTTTGTGTGTTCATCTAATTTTTCCTTATTGTTGAAGTGAAGTAAACACATGTCACAAATGCATTTTAATCCATCGTGTTTGTAATTTGCCTTGAAACAAGGTGAGATAAGTTCTTTATCCAAAAATAGTGAGAATTTTTACCATTCTTGAAATATAGCAAATTTACATGTTCTCCTTCTTACGTTTTGTAATATTTAATGAAGACACTTGATATTTGTCATCAAATGAATAAACATTGATAGACACATAAATTCTACTTTCACTATTTTTCTCTACAGGATACAAAGTTGATTTTATAGCCCACAAAAACATTTTTGATTATTATTTTTCACATTAATACAAGCCTTTTCGTTTATATAGAAAAAAACTAGATTATGAAAAAGTTGAATTCTCAAATTTTTGTACTGATTACCAACGTATTTATTACTTTTGGACCAATTCAGATGTTTTATAACATGAATACCAATTGAAGATAAATCAATTATACCAGCGTTAATCACTTTTTGTGAATTGATTGTATTCATAGAATGTGTCACCCATGAAAAAAATACAACATACTATTAATGTATCTAAGTACTAAACTTACACCAGGTGGTAATCCAGAAAATTCTCTGCTTAAAATACCACATACTTTATATTTAAAATTACATTCATCTATTTTGACATAGAAACAGTCATTACAGAAAACAAATGTTCTACCAGAATATAACACATTGTGTTATCTACACCATTAATTTATAATCCTGTCCTAGATAATGGTTTTGAATAGCCAGGTATTTATTGTAATGTATCTAAAACATTATATAATTCATGTTGTCAACAAATATTACAACTTCAACACTTTGTCTTTAATATATTCCATTTATTATTTGTACAGTTTTGGGTAAAAATGTTAACCAATTGGTTATTAATTGTGATTTCATATCATTACCAATACACACCGATGTTTTATAAATTAAATATAGATTTCCATTTGCAAACAGTAAGTGATCGAAATGTTTCCTTTCACATAATGATGCAAGTGGTTCAGTTGCTGTAGTTGATGTAGGTACATTTACAATTATTTTTGGTGTTGCATGTTGTGTTGTTTTACCATACAAACATTGAACAGCATTTATATCACCTGCTCTTAATTCTATATTTGAACCAATATAAGGATACATTATCGATCCATAAAATCAGTATGTTCTAAACCTAATGAATGGCCAATTTCATGAATCAAAAGTTCTGATAGGTTTGTCTGATGTATCGGTGTATTTCCATCAGTTTCGAAATACCAGTTTTCGTTATTATCTATATGTATCTCTACTGGATCATTATTCATAGTAGGAAAATGCATGAGCTACTACATTTCCTTTTCCAATTAGATCTCTTGAACATTGCTGACCATAAATTTCAAATGCATGTACTTGTATTTTACTTGTAATTAAAATATCTGGATTATTAATAGTACAAAAAAAGTAATACCAATGACTTTTTCCATAATCTAAATGCTTCATCTGCTTATTCCAATAATTTTTATTTGTTTCTTTGTAATATCATTTTATAGTCTATAATTCCATTTATACATACTAGATTTATAGTATCAAATGAATCTTTTTCACCACATCCAGCTCTATTCCTAAAAACTAAAGTTTCAACACTTAATTCAGCAGTAACCACAAGATTTTGTGTTAGTTGAAATAACATTAACGATTCTCTTAATAATTCATCACTCAACTGGGTTATGGCAGTTGCTGATGGAATATCCAAATAAACAAAATCAATTAAATATTTATCTGCTTTGTTCTTTTCATCAGGCTGCAGGTATTCTTCAGATGGCGCTGCTACTACTATTTTCACAAATAGCAACAGCAGAAGTATCTTCATTTACATAGTGATAAAATTATATAATTACTCTAAATCAATAATGTTATTCTTAAAGATAAAGGTGAAGCGATGAATTAAAATTTGTAATGCTGTTGGGAATTGAACCTGGACCTCCATGCTTACTAGGCATACGTATTACCACTAGATCACTGCACCACTAGCGATTAAGACGCCTCGGAATATTCTAAGTACAACTTCCCTCCGGGTCACAAACTTTAATTCAGCATCAGTGTTCCATGAAATATTGCCACTACTCCCAAGGCTCTTCATGCATTCCAGCAATGGACACATTGGAACATTCCTTCCTTTAACCTTAGGTGATATAAATAAAATAATATCAAATACTGATATTTATATCACCTTAGCCTAAGGTTAAAGGCAGGAATGTTCAATTGTTCAAATGTTTGTTAAGCTTAAGACACTTAACTGTGGGGCCATCAGTCCCTAAACTTATAAACTACTTATGAACTACCTTATACTAATCACGGCACGAACATCCACGAGACAGCTCAGCCACTGCAGCTGGCAGAAATGTTCCAACATTTCTATTGCCAAGATGTTATTCCGCTGCATGGATAACCTCGGCTGTAGTGGCAGTATTTCATGGAAAACTGAAGGTGAATTGAAGTTTGTGACATGGACAGAAGTTCTACTTAGACTATTCTGAGTCGCCTTAATCACTACTGGTGTGGTGGTCTAGTGGTAAGATGTCTGCCTAGTAAGAATTGGGGTCTGAGTTCGATTCCAGGTCATCTCACAGATTTCAATTCATTGCTTAACCTCTATCTTTGACATGTCTGACACGAAAAACATTCTCAGGGTTTGTTAATTTCTATTTACAAAGTTATTTTTCATTTACAATTTATCATTTATCAGACTTTTAGTTTTTTGGGTTTTAATATTATTCTACACAGTGTACAATTATTTATTTCCTTTAGCAAGTTATCAATACATTCTTTGTGAAAAAATATAATTACAGTTTGTTTTCACAAATTGATTATTTTCATCACTTAAACATATACTACATTCAGTATTTTCAGTGCTAGGAATTATTTCATAAGGCTTAAATACGTTTTGTAAGAGTGAATCTGATGTGTACTGATATTTTAAAATGTAATACCAATGAATATTATCTTTAAATTCCATAATGAAATTTTCAGGTAAGTCTTGCTCAATTGATATTTCAATCCAATCTAATTTCTTTTGAAATTCTCTAATGGAATTTTCACATAATATTTGTGAAATTTATATATTGTCCCCATTAACTTTATTTTGAAGTTCCTTATAAAATCTTCAGATATTTTTTGAAATGATGATATTGAAGTCCAACGTAATTTGTCTTAAATTCTGTTATAAAGTTTTAGGCAATACTTGGTAAAGTGATATACTTCCCCAATTTACTTGATCTAGAAAATCTTTAATGAATCCTTCAGACAATATTTGGTTAGATGATATACCATCCCAATCTAATCGATTTTGTAATTCTCTGATAAAATATTCAGTTAGTTTTTGACGATATAAGATTCCAAAATAATTTGTCTTGAAATTTTATCATAAATTCTTCAGATAAGATGTACTCAGACATATTCCCAATCAATTTTTCTGTTTTCATTTCCTCTAATTTCCAGACTCTTGAGGCACGCCATTTATACGAAACAATTTTTATTAGATTTGTATTCAATGGAATCTATAGACATGATCAACAAGCTTACATACAATAATAAGCAAGTGTTTATGATTATTGATGAAGAATATAAACTATGGTTTCAAGGAAAGGATATCTGGGATATTTTGGAATATTCTAATTTGCAAAAAAGCTTTAGGTGATAATTTTAGAGGAAACGATATTAAAAATTATATAGAATTGAAGTGTAAGCAACAGTTACACTTGCATCCAAGCATAATAATATCAATGAACCTGGTTTCTATTCCTTAGTTATGAAATGCAAGATCCGTTTTTCTCAAGACATTTAAAATTTTTAATATTTTTTACGAAAGTAATAAAAATTATTTGTAATAAATGGAGTCGATTCTAGAACTCATCAACAACAAACTTGCATACAACGATAAGCAAGTTATGGGTATTGATCGACAAAGAGCACAATACTTGGTTTAAAGCTAAAGATGTTGCTGAAATTCTAGAATCTACAAACACTGGAAAGGCAGTCAGAGACCAAATTAGACAAAAACAATGATCGATTGAGTCACTACAAGTAAATGTTTGAAAAAATTAGTGAGGTAAAAATGATTTTTTTCCGAAATTGTCGATTTGCTATAACAGATATCTCAAAATCCGTTAGAAATTCGATGTTAATGTATGGAAACAATTTTATAGCAAATTCAATTATTTTCATTTTTATGTGGAACGTTTTCTTTCTAAAGCGGACCGTTTTCGAGATATAAGTAAAAAAACCAAAACGTGGTACCGTTCCACCACCACCCCACTTTAGCTCACCCAACACGGGTGGGGACGTTTAGTATGTTCACCTCCAAACTTTCGCTAACAAAGTTCTGAAGTCAAAAATTCTTGCATATTCCATGCACTCTACACCCCTCTTTTGACCACTCATTGACTGGACTATATACCAAAGGAAACAAATTTCGTTGTTTAAAATTCTTTCTCAGTGGTGCATGTAATTCATTAATATTTCTTCACGACTATTATTCAGACCTTCACCACCTACAATTTTTTAAACAAATTTGCTCTTTTTGGATTTACATATTGTACAAAGACCTTCAATTCTTTGTCCTTCATTTTTTGTTATTCCTCTGTGAGGATTATGTGTTTCAGTAATCTTTTTTCATTTCATACAGTAGATGTGATGTTCAGTAACGACTGAGTGCGAAGTATGATCTGTTTATGTAGGTAATGTTTAATAAAATTTTAAATTATTTCACCAGCTATAATTAAGCTAACATCTACAGGAACAGTTTCAACTCTTTCTTTCAGTCTTCCAGTTAGAAAATCTGGTTTGTGTACCATGACTGATTGATTATCAGTCACACTTACAGTGATGTCAAAGTCATCAAAGTAAAAATCTGTATTTATATTTTTACTAATAATAATAATTCTTTTAAGTCTGAAATCGTATTCAAAACTGTGCATACTTTGTTCATCCCCAGTCATAAAAGGAAAATCAATTATTTGTCTATCATGTACTATGTTTTATATGTACTTTCTAAACCAATCTAAGATCGTATTCATTTTATCATACCTTGATCGAGACTTATTATTGTGTAAGAATCTGCATTATTCGTTCATCAAGGTATAGTTAGAGAATGGTGTCAGAATACTCATGTATTCAGGATTTGTAACATACTCTTTCTCTACGTATTGTTTAGTAACAGCATCATATCCCCCTATTAGATGACTTATGATTACTAATCTTCTTTCTTTGAAGTCAACATAAGTTCTAGACACTTTAATTATAGTTCGTAATTCTTTCTGGAAATGTGTGATAAAATTCTCGATTTTTGGCTCTACATCTTTTTAAAATTTTTATTCCATTGAGCTGCTCATCAACATTGGTTTTCTTATCAATGTCTGTTTTTTAAATACAAAATATCATTAAACTTTTAATTATCACATAACCGTATTAAAACAAATAGATGTCAGTGACCACATATTACTTCGTCAAAATTTTGTACTCTCTCAGCAATGTACTACAGATCTTTTTCCCCAAATAATTAACTAGTTGAATCAAAAATAATTTTATGTTGTTATTATTATGTAACAAATCCAATGAGTACCAACATCATTAGATGTATCCAAGTTAACTAATCCACATTCCACATTTTTTGGTTTCTGTCATGGTATTCATCAATAATTAAAACACCACAGTGTTTTATTTTTAATTGTTGAACTAATTCTCCTATACCGAAATTAGGTGGGGTTTATAATATTTTTCATTCAATTCTTTGAATTTTTTTACTCCTTTTCCTATTTTCGCCATTTCAGATTTGTGTCTTTCCTGTTCTTCTAATTCTTTATCAGTTTTCTACTTGTTAATAACAACATTTGCATTTGCTGCAGATCCACCAGCTAGTGAACCAGTTGTTGCCAGATATGGTAAAGCTGATAAAAGCAAAGGAAGAAAACCACCCGCATGTTGTGTTAATCCTTTTCCTTCTTTCTTTTTTGTTAGATATCCAATGATCTTTTTCACAACAGGAATAGCTAATGTAACAAGTAAATTTCCACAAACGTTCTTTTCTTTTTTTCTCTTTTGAACCTCACTTAAAAACGATTCAATTGCATTTAATTATTCATTATTGATTTTGGTTTAGTCTTGCCACTAGGTAGCAAAGTATAATCAATAGTAAAATTGTCCATTTATAAAGATTTTCAAAATCCCCAACCATTATCATCTAAATCCAAAGCCATTCCTAATTTCTGTTTTCCATACATATTCCTCTAACTGCAGTTGCTGCTTCTCAAGAATCACTTGAGTGCATTCTTTCTTTTGCAGCTAATTGAAGTTCTTCGTCTGCTGCAGATATAGATTCTAAATCTTTATGATATTTATATGAAATATCATGTTGTTTGCAAGCTTCATGTAATGGATTTATTTTCTCTATGTAATCTTTCATCTAATTTCGTTTCTGAACCACAAATCGGTAACCAGGAAGATGCATTTTGAATGTTAATTTGTTAATCAAAGTGTTTACTGATCCTTTTTCATGTTTATCGCTCTTCCAAAATGTGTGAGGAAGACTATTCAAATATCTTAGTACATACGGAATTCCTTTTGGATTATCGGTTATGAAATCACTAAATTTGTTTGTTAACATCTGTGCTGTACAAACCTATTCATTGTGAAGATTTTTATTTCCAGCTAGTTCTTCACCATGAATTACTGCTAATCTATCGATTAATTGTCGAACATCATTCATCCAAATATATTCAACTGGTTTTTCCTGTATATTATTTTAACTGAACCTTTACCTTTATTCTCAGGTGAGCTAAAATCAGAAGAATCTATAGTTGGTCATAAGTTTGGCAAAGAGTCATCATCAATTGGTTTTATCAAATGTATATATTTATTACCTCTACTTGATCTTATTTTATTTGGATTATTATCCGAATATATGATTTGTATAATATATCTGCATAATTTGATAAATCTACACCATCTAACGTTTCACCCATATCATCCATAGTAACCTGTTTTTCAGTTAAAAACTGATTAATCCATCCGTTCCTTCACCAATTTTTAATTTATCTCCATTGAATAGATTAAGTAAATTACCAACATATTTAAACATTACAACAGGTTTCCATCCAAAAACTTTATCTCCAATATGGATAATATACTTTAACGTTATTTCATTAACATTTATCTTTTTAGCATCATCCTGTTTTTATACAGCACTTTGTGATGATCTCTCTTCATCAAATTTATTCAGTACATCCTGATTTTCTAGTTCACTTAATGTAAAGTCGTATTTACCAGGAACATCAACATACCAATCATGTATTTGTCTAATTGGTAATATATCTCCAAAATCATGGTGATAAGGAACCATCTGTTTTTCAACTTCTCTATTTTCTTCAATTGCTTTCAGAAGATTATCACCTAATCCTCGGATTCCTAGTTTAACTACGTCAATTGCGTCAAAAGTAAGTTGATCTTTTTTATATTTTTATACTTTGTTCTTGGTTGTTTTTTCAAAAGCTTGAATTAATGTTTCAATTATTCAGCTCTGTGTCTATTTCGTTTAGCTTTTCTCACAACATCCTCATCATATTTATTAGAGGGGAAATACATTTATTAAACATTTTAACATTTGTGTTAAACTTTTATGTTTGTGATTAACATTGATGTTTGTTGTTTATGTTTGATGTTTAACGTTTATGTTTGATGTTTGAGTTTATGTTTAACATTTGTGTTTATATTGTTATGAAATGTTTTATGTTGTTCCTTCACTTGGTTTTTTAGTCATGTCTATTGTGAAAAATCCGAACTTATCATTCCTACATTTACTACACATTTCCTTAAAGTCATCAAACTTTAAATCTGCACCAAAAAGCTCATGGTAAATATGATTTAAATTTGTGTCATCTTGTCTAAAGATATTTAAAAAATTTAGATGATCTCTTACTAGTTGTTTTGATATCTTCGAGTAAGTTTGAGCTATGTAGAAAAACTATATTCCTTTAAGTCTACTTCTAGTGAAATATTATCTAGTTTTATCTTGCTTTGCTAATATAAAATCATCAAATTCTACAAGTGAATTTTCTTGACATTCATCTAATGGTATAATGTCATCATCATCATCAGCCATGTGACCTCTTCGAGTCGTGGATTTAGGTAAGCTTTCAGCAGTCTTCTCCAAGTGGAACGGTCTTGAGCAGTTCTCTGCCAGGTGCTACTAGCGATCTTCCTGATATCTTTGTTCCATCTGTCCAGTGGTCTTCCACTAGGCCTCTCGTGCTCTCTCAGACTCCACTCCAGTACTGTCTTTGTCTATCTGCTGTCTTTTCTTGTTGTGATGTGGCCAGCCCACTGCCATTTCAAGGAGCCTATGGTCTCTAAGATGTCCTTAACCTTGGTCATAGATCGGATGTCATCCTTTCTTGTATAGCCCAGCATTGCTCTTTCCGTGGCTCTCTGTGCTGTGCTGTGTTTTCCTTTTGTAAATGAGTTTAGTGTCCATGTCTCGCAGCCATACATTAGCACAGGAAGAATGCATTGATCAATCACTGTTTTCTTCAGATTTACCAGAATTTGTGATCTGAATATTGTAGAATTCCTCCCAAATGCTTGCCAGCCAAGCTTGATGCGCCGATAGATTTTGGGCCCTACAATTCCCTTCATGTTTATAATCTGGCCAAGGTTGATATATTCACTGACTTCTTCTAATGGACGGTCCTTGAATTTCATATCACAAACTGGGATCTATTTGTTTTGACATTATTTTTGTTTTGGAGACGTTTAAATTCAAGCCAACTAACTGACATTCCAAAGCAAGATCTGTGACTATGTTTTGGAGCTCTGTGAAGTCGTTGGCCAGTACGGCAATATCATCAGCAAATCTCAAGTTGGTAAGCCTTCTTCCATTAATTCTGATTCCCTTGCCTTCCAAGCTCAGCTTTTACAGCCATTTCCAGTACAGCTGAGAACAGTTTTGGGGAGATGGAATCACCTTGTTTGACACCCTTCATGATGCGAAATTCTTGTGTTGATTCGCCGGTATTCACATAAGCTGAAGCAGTCTCGTAGATATTTCTGAACACTTCAATATACGCTGCTTCCACTCCTTGCTCTCTCAAGGCTTGGAGGACAGCTGTATGACTAACGGAGTAAAACGCCTTTTCAAAATCAACAAACACAATGCAGAGAGGCATGTGGTATTCATTTGCTCTGCTTATCACTTCACTAAAGGTCAAAATGTGGTCAATAGTAATGAAGTTGCTTCGGAATCATGCTTGTCCTATAGGTTGAGCTGAATCTAGAGTGGAACTAATTCGATTTAACAGGATCTTTGTGAAAAGTTTGTACAGAATTGAGAGCAAGCTGATAGGATGATAGTTTTTGATGTTGTGAATACTTCCTTTTTATGTATCAATATAAATATTGCCTCTCTCAAGGCTTGGAGGACAGCTGTATGACTAACGGAGTAAAACGCCTTTTCAAAATCAACAAACACAATGCAGAGAGGCATGTGGTATTCATTTGCTCTGCTTATCACTTCACTAAAGGTCAAAATGTGGTCAATAGTAATGAAGTTGCTTCGGAATCATGCTTGTCCTATAGGTTGAGCTGAATCTAGAGTGGAACTAATTCGATTTAACAGGATCTTTGTGAAAAGTTTGTACAGAATTGAGAGCAAGCTGATAGGATGATAGTTTTTGATGTTGTGAATACTTCCTTTTTATGTATCAATATAAATATTGCCTTTGGAACATGATAGTGGGATTGAAGCATGGTGCAGGCCAAGTGATTTTTTGTCACGTTTCCTGCCAGTTTCACGATTTCGACAGTAAGCTCATCATCCCCCCTGGCGCTGTTCCCTTCTTTGTACTATGTAGAGCACACTTGACTTCTGATGGGAGTATATCTGGAACACTAGGTACATCATTTAATGTAGATACACTAAAATTTTCTCTTGATTTGCTATACAAATTGCTATAAATGTCTCTCATCATTGCTACTAATTAATGATGATAATGGGTCACCTGTTGATTCTTCAATTTTTAAACATTTATAATAAATTCCTGATATTTTGATCGATCTAAGCTTTTCGAATAAACATACAAATGATTAATTTTATTCCAATTCAACCATACTGGAGCTAAATATAATTAACATTAATTAATGTTGTGTTACCACATTCAGTTGATCCTATTATTGCACAGCAAATAGAATTTGGTGAACATTTACCTTGTTTATTTTTTGTTTTCTTTTCAGGAATTATTACTTTTTGCTCCCAATTAGTTTTGCTCATTTATTAATATTTTTTCAGTAGTAAATGGGTTGGTTCTATCAGTTAAGTGATAAATCGTCAGTTCTCAACAAAGATCAAATGTACCTACACAAGACAGCTTAAGTAATGTTGCACTAGTTGATTTTATACAACCTTTTTAACACCAAATATCACTTTGAGAAATAATAAATTATATATTGATGGAGAAACGATAGAAATTCCTGTAGGACAGTATACTTTGAAAAATTTAGAAAATTTATTCAATCGAAAAAGTCCAATATTAACACCAAAGCAGATTAAATTCGAAACAGAGTTACTATTGATAGTGATGTAAAATTATACATAGACAGAAACGACAGTATTGGAAGTATACTTGGTTTTAGTAATGAACTTGTTGAGGGTAAGGAAATAGCTGTGACTAAAGATGTTCTTAATATTATTCCGTTTGAACTGATCAATATAAATTTCAATCTTGCTGATGGAATGTTTGTAAAGCATACTGATCATATTCGCAGAGAAACTTATATTATTCCTTTGTTCAATCTTAATGCAGAATTTGGTGGACCAATGAGTTATCAACCACATTATCCTCTAAATATTTCTATTTTTGATCCAATTCAACACTTAGAAATTATTGTAAGTGATGAAAACGATAATTTTATTGACTTCAGGGTTGCTACTGTAACAGTAGTTTTACAAATGACTTAATAATTTTTTTTCCTTAATCAATAAGTGACAGCTAAAGCTATAATGAACAAAATTGAGAGTTATTGGATTTACTCATTCCCTGTGATAACTAAAAATAATTTTAATGTGCCCAACAAGGTAACAGAAATTAATATAAAATTAGGTGATGGATTTATACATACTAATCATGCTCAAGTATACATGAACTTCCATATTATTGGAACTAATGGATCAGATTATCCAACATATGATGGGAAGTCTAATAAAAAATTAATCGATAATTATATTGCAAAACTGTTCGATTTTACAATCATTTAGAAAGGAAATAATATTATGTCTGTAATTGAACACCCTTTTATTTCATCATTAGTTTTACTACACTTGACGTCTTCTGTTACTGATAAAATAGGTATGGAAGGACATATTGTTAATAATGGACAAATAAAGAGTAAGAGATAAGCACTTTATCCATTGAGTATACTTGGTGGATACTTTATAGATTACAAAGAAATCATGTGGGAAGGAGATTTAACAGTAATTTTTACATGTTCACAAAGTGCTGGAGATCATATTTTTTATGGGGCAGATTACAATCAAGCTGGTGTTGAAGATGTAATTACACTTCCAAAAGAAAGAAACATTCTTCATGGAAACTATGGAAATTCGTGTACCTATTCTTAAATATTAACCTAATCATGAATTTGAACAAAGAGAAAATATTCTGGGAAATCCCAAAGTATCCATATTTTTAAATGAACTTCAATCAGTTGGGGTAGCAGGATAAAGTTGTAAGAAAAATTTTGAACTTGACACTAACAATTACTATAACTCATTGGAATTTGAAATGCCATATTTTATATTTCTTGTATTACAAAATAATAGAAAAAACAATTAGTTGTCTGATTCATCACTGTATGATCATGTAAAACTAAGTACACTTTATTTGAAAAATGGAAGAAATGAGTTCTTCCCTCAGGAAATGTGGAACCCAGATCCACCAAATAGTTACTTGAAAGCGATTTTAAACGAGTTACACTAATAAAATGAGATATAGGTGTAAGACCATTCAGTTTTATAGGGAATGATCCTATATATGCAATTAACATGACACGTAGAAAACATGTTATTGAAATTCAAAGAACCACTATGAAACTCTGTGCTACTTTCAGTGGTACTATTCCTGCAGACACTTTAGCATATGTAATAATGTATGGCAAGAAGAATCTCACATTTGATTCACAACATAGGATACTTACTGAAACGTTTTAATTATTAATAGCCAGCCACAGTGACAGAGCGGTTTGCAGTACGCCAGTCACAGTCTGCACAGCCGCTAAAGTCAGGGGTTCGAATCCCCCTTCGGGCATGTATGTGTCGTCTTTAGTATAAGGTAGTTCATACATAGTTTGTAAGTTTAGGGACTGATGACCCTGCACTTAAGTCCCTTCAGCTTAACAAACATTTGAACATTTTAATTATTAATATTTGCTTACATATAAAGGAGTGAAAAATTAAAAAGATATAATAGTGTTAACTTGATGTTTATATACATTTCTGAAACTTTTAAGAAAGATATGGAAAAATAAAAACTGAAAATTTTAGTATCTTACTTATTAAATGATTTCCGATTTCTTTCATTATATTTTTTCTAGATAAATCTTTTTATGTAGATTATGTTAGCACATTGAATTTTTAAAATCGGTTGATATTTGGTGGAGAAATTAACAAAATCGAATTTGCCAATTTCTGCTGCGAGTTATGCAACTCAACTTACTTCCATGTATTGCAAGTAGCTGTTTTCCCGGGGCAAATGACCTATCCAAAAATGCAATCAGAATTCAGATATCTCTAAAAATAAAAAAGTTATCACAAAAACCAATTTACAGATACCTTGTGTTGCATTATTCTTATATGTAACAGTACAGTTGTTTCAACTGTCATGAGTCAACCTATATACTAAATATAGAACACTTTACTAGCAAATTGGCAAGATTCTGAACAGATGAAAATATAAGGGGAACATACTTCGCTTTAGAAATAACTTTCTTTATTTTTATTTTTAATTGTAATGTTCAAAATCACATTAATCAATTGTTCACACTTGTTCTCCAATTTTAAAATGAAATAGTATAAAGAAAATAATATAGTTGAATCCAAAATAAGCAGTTGAAAATGATATAATTTGAAACTACTTCATCACTCAGGTACCACCATTGACCAAAGGGAGTGGCCGTATGTTATGTGTGGAGCATGCCAGTCGTTTGGCTAAAACATCCAATGCCTTTGCCTATGAACTAAATAACAGCACCAATTAATGCAGCACTTCTGTTAATTCAGAAGTTAGTCTTTGTGAAGCACACTGTGTACATAGGGTCAGAGGAGTGAGAAACACAGAAAGTGTGTGTAGCACATTGTGGTGCATGTTTTGCACTTTTCTAAAATCAATATAGTTTATCTTATTTAATAATATATTCTTTAAATGGACAACATAGTTGAGGCAGTGCAGTCAATCTATGATTAAAGTAAATATTGAGGAATTTTGTAAAGATAAATATTGAACAGGTGGATATTGTTATATATGTAAAGAATGTGTTAAGACAGTCCAAAAAATTAAAGTTACATATGAGTGTGGTAGAACTGTAAACAAGAAAAATCTTAAAAAACATTTACAAACAACAGCTCATAATAATCTTATGGCTGCTAAAGCAGAAATCGAATAATTTTTTACATTCACGTTTAAATTTCTTACATTCATCTAGGGAAATGAGTAATTCACCAAGTTCATTAAATTTATTTTCTTACGTTCATCTAGGGAAATTAGTCATTCACCAAGCTCTTTTTAGTTGGCAAATAGTAGATGGTTATTGACATAACTGGAAAATTTTTCGAATTTTCGTGAAAAATAACAAAAATTGTGAGGCAACGAGCATTTTATTTTTACAAAAATGAGAACAGTGAGTCAGTTTTTTCAATAACCATCTACTTGTTATAATTTCTGATTTAGCAAATCTGTTAATTAAGGAAGTGCACTATATGACAGTAACTGACTGTGCTTTTGAATGATACATAAGCTGAAATTTTACTATAGATAACAATGTCATCATATTGAATTGTGGGGCAGTGTACGTATGTTAGCTTTCAAATAAGCCTCCAGGACATTGTAAACAGCCTTTAGCAGATACCATCACAACAATGAAGTTAGTAGTAGGATAATGGGCCTTCTGGCACAAGGTACCATTTCGTTACTTGGTCACACTTTGAAACAATTATCCAAAATTGTTAATAATTTTAGAGATGATTATTATTTAATTAATATCTGAATGCAAATATTCTTGAAATGATATAGCTCCTTCAAATAAAACTGTTCTGAGATTTTAATAAAGGAAAAAAATTGAAATAATATTAATTTGAACGAAATCAGTGTAAAAGCAAGTTTATATTTTTTGATAAGCTATCACTGACAGTGCTATAATGTTGAATGGGAGAAATATTTCAAATTGGTGTTGTAGAATTACGTGAGTCAACAAATGTGCCTCTGTTTTTAAAAAAATGGAAACATGCAGCACTGTTAAAGAAAAGGCAAGCTTACACACTACGAAATTATTTTAAAAAGACCTATTGTTGATTTGAAAACCGCCATGAACTTAACTGTTGGAGACATCATTTATTATCCAAGTCCATGGCTAGCTCAAATTGTTAAAATTGAAATTTAATAAGTTGGCACAAAATCTCAGGATCTTATTCAGAACAATTATTTATTTAAAAAAATGGAATGAAATGATTACTTCTCTGACTACATCTCCAACTGTTAGTTTCCAAATTAGATGTAATTGCAGAATGCATTGTCCTGAAAAATAAATTGCATCACAGTTAATAAAATGCGAGAAGGAAAAATAAAAGAATCAGATTTCTGCTAAATGAGAACGCATTCGAAGTTTGGTTAAATGCAGAGGTTATAACTGTATTTTAAAAAGCAGCATATCTACATGAAACATCACTTACACAGTTCATACAAATCCTGGAAAAATTTCGTAATAATTACAGTGCTCAAATCGTTTACGACTTTACTGTCTCAATGTTAGAACAAGAAGAAGGAAATTGAGATGCATCTCCTGTCTTTATAGATGAGAAGAATTGAACGTTTCATTGTCTTTGTATTCTTTGAACAGATGTTTACATATATTAATGAATCTTCAAAGAATATTAAGTCCGTATGCCTGCGAGTAATATATTAATATTTATGAAAAATTTCAACAAAATACGCATATATGCAAAAAAAATAATTTTAAAATATTGGAAACAAGAACGGTTTGTTATGTGGAGGCACATGTAACATTACAACTTCCCCAACAACTTCCCCAATCAGTCCTGCCGCCACCCCCTCCACGCTTGGCCACTTGCTGATCGCTGATGTACTATCACAATAAACGATAGAGAATAGCGTGGAATAATTTAAGATCAGCAGTTCAACGATTTCCGGCCGTCTACAGTAAAACTTCTTTTTTTCGAAAGCAGTAAGATTACAACATCCTTTAAAATGATACTCGGCAATACAGCAGCCACAGAACCAAGACGACATAACGGTAATACTTTACCTGCCTGATGCAACATGATTACAACAGATTTTCATTTCTGTATAGCAAGATCGACCAGCTGTTATCAGACAAAAATTTCCTACTCCAAACATAACAATCAAGTTCCTGTTTCTTTTTTAGTTTCACTCATTTATTAATTACAAGTATATGTCTACTGCAAACGAAGATGTATAGGATGCTCACCTACACAACACAATATCTGATCATTAAAAGTATTGGCTATGTCAACACTTTCTTTTTTGCTTACAGTACAACTGTGTATGTGCAATTTAATGATCGTAAACTAATGCAGGAAAACGCGATAGGCCTCCGACAGATATACATACATCGACCATCATATTTCTACACTCTTTTTTCTGATTACCATGCAATCGCACTTTACCAGTCAACTAAGCCTTAAGACCACAAACATCCTATTGGACAGAGGAGATCTCTAGATTTATGGACACACCAGTCAATTTTCTGTGTTCTTATTAACCCAGTAAACAATTTTCAAATCACAACATAACAAATGTTTTCTAAGAAATTTGGTAGCTGAGACCACACGGATGGGACTGACACACTGTACAGGGCTGCATTTTCTAAATATTGACTATCCTTGTTTAAACAGTATGGTAGAGAGTCAAAACCACAATGTAGTCCATAAGTGTATATTGTAGCCTCCAGTTTGGTAATGCCAAGTGGAGAGATAAAAGTATTCAGCAACCGCCTGTTATAAAATCGATAAGGAGATAACTGATATTTTTATTGTCACCAGAACTCGTTATTCGAGAATTATTGTATTATATGTATATTCTTTACTCAGTACTATGACGTCAGCCACATTAAACAATCGATTCCAGATGTCCTATCAATGTTCACAACACGTTTCTGTTCCCTAAACTGCTTCCGTCCAGTCGAAATCGTAGGTGGATACTAGTTACTCGCACTTTCTTAAAAATCCTTGAGAAATCTCATGGGATGACCAATTTCAGGAGACAGAAGTAACCTACATGAAGCTGTTGTAGTATAGATGGGTTCTCCTCCATTACAACATCTAGTTTAACATTGGATATCCCCACTTTGGTTTGAACACCACAGTGCTTTACTAGGCATGGTCATGTTTGGAGGTGGTATGCCATTGCCTTCCTCAGACCTTCGAACTGACTTACCCAGCCAGTTATATGGGGACCTACAGTTTAACGTGGGTTCCGAACCTCGGTACTACTCGGTATTTTTCACATGAGCAACACTGCCAGAGGTGAAAGGAGTGGAAAGTGACAGATAAAAATCCTAGGACCTGGCGGGGATCGAACCCGCGACCTCTGGATTTGTAGTCTGGCACTCTTCCACTGTGCAACCGAGACACACATTTTTTTTTATCCCCACTTTATAAGATACAGCCATAGGATCAGAATATTTTCTCGAGATGTTCTCCTGTGCCTCCTTGCCGAGTTTCTCCAGTATGCCTAGTGCTCTTCTCAACGCTACCGACAGGTAGGAGAAATGGTAACTTTGCCTTATCGCCATGGCTTGCAATGACTAACATGTTGAATTTACTATGCATGTATAAGTTAAAAGATCAACAATAATTTACCACTGCAAACATCTATGCTAGATAAATGGCACCAGTGGTAAAGTAAACACCACTATCACATGATCAAACAGGAAATATTTCGTAACATACACAGCAGATACTTTCTTACAGCCACAAGAACATAATCTTAAATCGACTTCTTTAGAGCTCTGTCGCAACACATCATCATCCACAAGCGGAAACAGACACTGCATCGCATATTTTAGAGTATTTCAAACATTTTTAAAAAATGCTATTCTAACTAGCCTGTGACACTCTATGTAAGTGCTTGTAACAACAATCATCCCCAACCCAGCGACCAAAGTACCACAATAATATGCAACAAATGGATCTAACCATCCTTTCCTTTTTACTAAAGTTCCAAATCGATAACTCTGTGTCGTTGGTTGATCCCTATCGAACATCATTGATCATGCAGCTTTCTGCATTACATACTCCACCAGATGGCATTTCTGAAATGTTTTCTATCTGTCACTAGATCACATAAGTCATACATTTAACAATCACTCGAGCACAAACATCGTATCCTCCCTTCTAACAAATCAATAATCGTGACAAACAATTGTAACATACCCAGTTACACCGTAAAACTGACTGAGAAAAGAAAGAACAGCTAACAAGGAATAATTCAAATCAACACAAAGCTCTTCCCTTATATATATGTACTAGCTGAAAACCCAGCTTTTCCCGGAAATTTATTTGTTCCTGCGTTGAGTTAGTACTTCTAATATCCCCTCTCTTTCTGTCCATCTTCTGTTTTCTAAAAACGTCCTATATGTTTTTGTTCTTCCTAGCCTGTCTTTCACAAAAGGTTTGGATCAGGGCGTGTGGGATGCGTTGACAGCTAAAACAGCTATACAGACTAGTAATACAAGTTTTCATTACTAAAAAAAAAAGCAGTCAATAATCCGAGGATTGGTTTGAACACCATAGTGCTTTACCAGGCATGGTCCTGTTTGGAGGTGGTATGCCGTTAACTTCCTCTGACCTTCAAACTGACTTACCCTGCCAGTTATAAAGGGACCTACAGTTTAACGTGGGTTCCGAACCACGGTGGTACTCGGTATTTTTCACATGAGCAATACTGCCAGAGGTGAAAGAAGTGGAAAGTGACATAATTACTATTATATACAAAGTTACTCAACCTATAATTTCTCTGTCTGTCTCATCTCGTGGTGGTGTCTTCTTCCTCAATGCTAGCTGCGCTGAGTCCTGGTAACTGCCTAGTTCGGAGCTGAGTTCAGATCTGCCCTTCGGGACGCATGTCGGCCTAGATATAGCAGGTTGTAGAAGGCGCTGAATTTACGCTACAACACTATATTTATTGGAGGATAAATAAGAAATAAGTTTGTCTCACATAATGTACAAAATTATATGTGTAATATTCAAACAAAGAAAGATAGGAATCAAAATACAAATGACATATAAAATGCATACAATTTCATATTTATTGAGTTATATGTTGTACAATTGTATAATTTCTCAGGTATGTATTCATTTATATAAGTGCTGTATGTCTGTAAAATCTGTTGCTAATACAATTAGTAGGAAAGAAGTAATGGATTAAAACTTGGTGCATGATGGGGCGATTTTCCATAAATGTTACTGTTCATGTGCTCATATCCTATGAACTACATGTCGTACTGTGACACAATTTTGAAGGTACAAAATGTTTAAGGGACTTAACTGCGGGGCCATCAGTCCCTAAATTTACGAACTACTTATGAACTACCAGATACTACAGACGACACTAACATCCATGTCCAAGGAGGAATTCGAACCCCCCCCCCCCCACCCCCGACGGGAAATAGCCTCTCACATCGGAGCATAGCGCCTCAATGCGCTCGGCCGCTCCACCATGGCTTCGAAGGCAGATTCAGCTGTATGTGTGTGCACTATCTGTAAAATTTCCTGCGGTTACAATTTGTAGTGTAGAAATTATAAATTGTAACGTCATACTGAAGGCAGTAGTTTTAGTCCGTGAAAAGTAGTAAGCGAGAAACTTTTTCCCTTTCATTATTTTGATGTGGTTGTCAGTGACGAAAACTGTACTAAAGGTTTGAAATTATGTTTAAAGTTTGTTGCAAGTCGCTGAGTACTGTCATTTTAATATAGTGTATTTATAAAGTTTCGTCGCATTATATGTCAGTTTCTTGCAGCTCTTATTGTTTATGACGTTATATCTCCTGAACCATGTGTAGTATGTAGTTCGTACTCCTATGACAATTGTTATCTCATGTAAGGAGATACGTTCATAATTTGGTTGAAATCGGTCCAGTGGTACAGGAGAAAATGAGCAGCATTGTCGCTTTATGCAGTAGTTTTATGCACATCTCATTGCTTATCACGTCATATCTCTGGAACAATATGTTGTACAAGATCTTAACACTTACAGTGGCGACTGTCCTCAGAGATTGAAGCTTACATGTACAAAATTTGGAAACTGTAGATTTGTATGTAACACGTATACACACACAAACATACAGATACTCTGCCATATATATATATATATATATATATATATATATATATATATATATATATATATATATATATATATATATATATATATATATATATATATATATATATATATATCCTTTTTGCACGATAATTGTATACGAAGAACCATTTAAAATCAAAACCAGAACGTTATTGTTCAACTCTTCTGACCCTAACCACTTCTGTGTGTACTGCCTAACAACCCCATAGTCCTGAAAAACTTTATTCATGCTACATTACAAGCTCTAAATCCTTGCATCAGTTAAATAACAAGCTCGAACTCTCAGCCACAGGTGAATCCTTGTGGTACAAGTAGACAACACACATTGAATGTTAAGATTACCTGACATAGTCTGATCTGGAGGCGATCTAATTGTTTTATAGTTTTCAAAATGACAAGCCAAGATCGCACACTAACAATTTATTAAATGACGACCGGTTTTGGTGCACTGTGTCACCATCATCTGGTCACACATATATGTTATAATCTGGTCATCTGTCAAAAATATAAAAGACACGCAAGAAATAACGTAAAAACATAAAAAATTACATACATTTGGGATTAAGAGGCACTTAACATTACCTTGTTAAAAAAATTGGGCATAAAGTAACAAGTGCAACATTGCATTTAGTCTCTATATAAAAAATATATTTTTGACAGACGACCAGATTATAACATATGTGTGACCAGATGATGGTGACACAGTGCACCGAAACGGGTCGTCATTTAATAAACTGGTAATGTGCGATCTTGGCTTGTCATTTTGAAAACTATAACACACTGAATGCTTAGCCATTTACAGCCAGATGTCAAAATGCAGCTCAATACTAATAATATATTGACAGATGCGTATGTGTTCCACCAATCTTCGTACACAACAGACCAAATGCCATTCGTCTTATGTTCTACAGCAAACAACAAGTAACGTTTGTATGTATAATTTATGTGCACGAAAGGTAAAGTTTAGACCTTCGCTCAGTATACGTTGTTTATATGTCACATCCTGCATCGCGAAAAATACACAGAGCTACGGAAAAAAAACCACACACACACAACAAACCCACTTCTATCCATGTTTAAGGTAAATAGACCCAAAGATCAAAGAAATGCATGTCACAACCTTCGATTGATATTCTATTAAGACAGCGGAATGTTCGTCAAATTATGCTTTAGAGTAATATGGTAGCTGGAGAAATATTTAAATCCAAACACATCGTGAGATCGTACGACTCCTGTAACTAACCATGTCTTTGTGTTTAAGAGGAAATCGCATCGATAAATCAGACATTTAGATCCCACACAGATAAGTACAACATGCAATATCTTTGATATATCCTACCAGTCAATCCTATGAATGTTAGATCAGGGTACAAATAAGAAACAGAGATGATAAAGTAGAGTATAAACGCCTCTAGTTAGGGTCAGGACTACACGACATTAATGACCACACAGCATACCACTGAGAATGCGGTAAAAACACACAATGGAGAGACAGATAACTGCCTTCATTATTTAACTCTTATTATATACATTGTATACACTACACCCTCCTTACAGAATACATCCATAGTAATAACAGTATTATTAACCATCCAGATCAAATTACTTTAACCGTGAAGAGTACGTACTGTATCGTAGTTTAGGTAATCATACCGTCGACTACAGATTCATCAGTGCACATCGATTACACTGCAGAAGCAGTATAAGGTATCTTACGACACCAACAGACAATTTGCAAGAGTCATCTATACATACTACTGAAGGGTTAAGGGTCTGTCAACAGAAGAATATTCCTAGATTGCTTATAGACGCTATCAACAACATGAAAAACTGTGCAGAGACAAAATAAAAGTACAATGCAACAGACCAACCTCTATATCTTTTTATGGAAAATCAAGCTACTGACACAAAAATTCACACGACATCCAATGGATCATGTCCTATTATGACTCCGACTCGTTCTCCAAATTATGCTTTTGAGTGATATTTTTCTAGGCGAAAGACCAAATGACCCCCATATGGGTGAGAGGTACAACATATCCTATGATTGTAGATGTCGATAGATCAGACAGTTAGATCGCACACACCACAACACATGAAACATCTCGACTCATAGATAAGTTCAACACACATTATCTCTACTGTACCTTACCCATTGATCCTCTGATAGCCAGATCAAGGTTTCGAGGAAGAAATGGAGCTGATAAGAATTGAATATAAAAGCATCTAGTAACGGTTTAATACAGCACTAGACCGTAACTAGATACTTTTATTTTCAATTTTTATCAGCTCCGTTTCTTCCAAGAAACCTTTATCTGGTTATCAAAGGATAGATGCGTAAGCTGCGGCAGAGCGAATGTGTTCGAGAGTTCAAATTTGAACATTGGATCACATTAGCTCTGCTCTAGCTTACCCATAGATCCTCCTATAGACAGATCATGATTTCGAGGAAAAACGGAGCTGATAAGAACTGAATATAAAAACATCTAGTTACTGTCTAGTGCTGTACTAACCACGGAATCGAAGCAATCATCGACTGTGCACTGCATACGTTAACGATCACACAACAACTAATGAGAACCCGGAAAAAATAAAAACACAATCGAGAGACAGAACCATGTCAGCATTTACACTGTGTACGTTACGAAGAAATGCCTGTTTCATTGTGTATTAGTGGTGTTTACTTTACGACTGGTCCCATTTATGTACCATAGATATTTGCGGTGATAAATAATTGCTGATCTTTTAACTTATACATACATACATAGCAAATTCGACAAGTTCGTCATTGCAAGACATGGAAATAAGGTGAAGTTACTATTTCTCCTACCTGGCGGCAGCGTTGTGAGAGCACTAGGAATACTGCAGAAACTCGGCAAGGAAACACTGGAGAACATCTCGAGGAAATATGCAAATCCTGTGGCTGTACCTTATAAAGTGGGGCTATCCGATGTTAAACTAGATGTTGTAATGGAGGATCTCCCATCTATACTTCAACAGCTTC
The DNA here is from genome assembly GCA_026315105.1 of Locusta migratoria. Lineage (NCBI taxonomy): Eukaryota > Metazoa > Arthropoda > Insecta > Orthoptera > Acrididae > Locusta > Locusta migratoria. Next base: position 359,883,410 of record CM048750.1, read on the forward strand.
GTGTAGGTTACTGCTGTCCCCGTGAATTGGTCGTCCTATTAGATTTCACAGAGATTTTTAAGAAACTGGAAAAGCGTGAGTACCTAGTATCCACCCACGACTTTCGCCTAGAAGGAATCTGTATAGGGAACGGAACCGTGATTGTGAACATTGATAGGGCATCTGGAATCGATTGTTTAATGTGGCTGATGTCGAATTGCTGAATAAAAAAATATAATACAATTATTTTTTGAATCGTGAATTTTGGTGTCTAAAAATTACCGGTAATGACCTTGTAGATTTTATAATAGGCTTTGCAGAATACTTTTACCTCTTCTTTTGGCATTAGCAAACTAGAGACTACAATATACACTTATGGACTAGATCATGGTTTTGACTTTCTAAAATACTGTTTAAACAAGGATAGCCAATATTTACAAAGTGCAACCCTGTACAGTGCGTCAGTCTAATCCATGTGGTCTCATATACCAAATTCATTAGACAACATTTGTTGTATTGTGTTTTGCGAATAGTTTACTGGGTTAATAAGAACACCGAAAATTGACTGGTGTGTCCATAAATCTAATGAACACCTCTGTCCAATAGGATGTTTGTGGTCATAACGGTTAGTTAATTGGTACATTGCGCTTGCATGGTAATCAGAAAAAAAGTGTAGAAATATTATGATCATTGTATGCATATCTGTTGGAGGCCTGTCGTGTTTTCCGGTATTAGTTTGTGACCATTTCGTTGCATGTAAGCTGTTGCATTGTAAGCAAAACGGAAAGTGTTGACACACGAAGTTCTTTTAATGATCAGGTGTTGTGTTGTGTAGGTTAGCATCGCAGTAATGGTACATCAGCGGTCAGGCAAGTGGCCAGGGTTGTGGGAGTGGCGGCTGGACCAGTCGGGGAAGTGTACCCAGATAGAGAAGTGGTACCCTGCGCCAGAGCGCCGTTAGTCTACTACTGTAGTTATTTTAATGGCAATCTATCAAGTTTGGAGCATTCATGGTTACTACTCAGGTGTCAGATATCAAAGTGACACTTGTAGGATCACTTGAGCCAGTACTGCATCTCTGGCATTGATAGAGGGACTTTTTGTTACAGAGTTTGATATGCAAATCTTAATCGAAATTTACTTTTGTTTTTCGTAGTTGGTTCAAGAATGTATTTTCTTTTACAGGTGTGATTCGGTTTATACCTGTCTTAAGTGTCTCACTCTTGTTTCTAAACAAGACCATTCTAAAATACAACATTTACTCTTTCTTATCATGTTATTGTAGTTTTGTCTTAATTATAACACAATAACTTGAATGATAACACTAGTATCTGTTCGAAAAATCTCAGCGTACGCCATATTGCCAGCTATGCAACTGGAAATCTGACAAGAGTGATTGGGAACAGCAGTGCACACACCACTCCATATAAGCTGTAATGCCACATGCAATGGAGCCATTTTAGGGTCAGTGGAAACCCGCCTTAATGTAGTACTACAGAAGAAGAAAGGAACGTTTGTCTTCATTACTCTGTAATTCCTTTTCAACGTTTATTGATTAACATCTCGATTACTGGTCATAAAACGCATTGGTCCAGTCAGTTTAATATCACTAAAATTACCCCTTACCCTCAAGTTAGTTAATTTCATTTAAGGAAAATATACCTTAACACAAATATTTAGTTCCGAATATAACATACTACAGACTCGAATAGGTAGTCAAAACAACTGTGGGAACTTTTCACAAGGGAAGTTACAATGTTTATTTCCTCTCACTAATTTTTGTACCACAAACATGAAGCAGACTTCTACATCTACATAGATACTCTGCAAATCACATTTAAGTGCCTGGCAGAGGGTTCATTAACCACTTTCATAACTTTTCTCTACCGTTCCATTCTCTAATAGCGCGCGGGAAGAAAGAAGACCTAAATCGTTCCGTTTTCGATCTGATTTCTCTTATTTTATTGGGATGGTCATGTCTCCCTAAGTAGGTGGGTGCTAGCAAAATATTTTCACATTCAGAACTAAAAGTCGGTGATTGAAACTTCGCAAACAGATCACGCCGCAATGAATAACGTCTTTCTTTTAATGATTTCCACCCCAATTCGTGCAACATTTCCGTGACGCTTTCCCCCCCGTAACGTGATAAAACAAAACGAGCTGCCGTTCTCTGAACCTTCTCAATATCTTCCGTCAGTCCCACCTGGTGAGGGTCCCACAAGGGGCAACAGTACTCCAAGAGGGGACGCACAAGTGTGATGTAGGCAGTGTCTTTGGTGGAGCTGGTGCATCTTCTAAGCGTTCTGCCAATGAAACGTAACCTTTGGTTCGCCTTCCCCACAATATTTTCTATGTGTTCGCTCCAGTCAAAGTTGTTCGTAATTGTAACTCCTAGGTATTTGGTAGAATTTACGACCTTAAGGTTTGACTGATTTATCGCGCAATTGAAGTTCGGCGGATTTATTTTAGTGGTCATGTGTATTACTTCACACTTTTCTTTATTTAGTGTCAATTGCCAATTTTCGCACCAAGTAGAAATTTTGTCTAAATCGCTTTGCAGTTGCTTTTGATCCTCTGTTGACTTCACTGACCGATAAACGACAGCATCATCCGCGAACAGTCTAAGGGAGCTATTCACATTATCTCCTAAATCGTTTATAAACACGAGGAAGGGTAGGGGACCTATAACGCTTCCCTGTGGAACGCCAGATATCACTTCTGTTTTACTCGATGACTTACCGTCAATTACAACGAACTGTGTCCTTTCTGATAGGAAATCGTGAATCCAATCGCACAATTGGGGAGATATTCCATAAGCACGCAATTTCATTAGAAGCCGCTTGTGGGGTACAGTATCAAAAGCCTTCCGGAAATCCAGAAATATGGAATCGATTTGAGATCCCTTGTCGATGGCACTTATCACTTCATGTGAATAAAGGGCAATCTGTGTTTCGCAAGAGCGATACTTTCTGAATCCGTGCTGACTATTGGCTAATAGGTCGTTCTCTTCGAGGTAGTACATAATATTCGAACAAAGTATATGTTCCAAAATCCTACTGCAAATCGACGTCAATGAGATAGGACTGTAATTTTGGGGATCACTCCTATTGCCTTTCTTGAATATTGGAGTAACTTGGGCAACTTTCCAGTCTTTTGGTACGGATCTTTCGCTGAGTGATCGGTTGTAAATTAAAGCTAAGTACGGAGCTATTGCATCAGCATACTCTGAGAGGAATCTAGTTGGCATACAATCTGGCCCGGAAGATTAATTTTTGTTTAGTGACTTAAGTTGTTTTACTACTCCAGGAACATCTACTTCTAAGTTTCGTATGCTGGCAGCTGTTCTTGGATTGAATACTGGAGTGTTCACTTCGTCTTCTTTGGTGAAAGAATTTCGGAAAGCTGTGTTTAGTAATTCTGTCTTAGCAGTACTGTCGTCGGTAGTATTACCATTGCTATCGCGTAGTGAAGGTATTGTTTGTGTTTTGCCGCTAGTGTACTTCACATATGACCAGAATTTCTTTGGATTTTCTGCAAGATTACGAGACAGGATGTCGTTGTGGAAACAACTATAAGATTCTCGCATTGAAGTCCGCACTAGGTTGCGAGTTTCAGTAAAAGATTGCCAGTCTTGCGGATTCTGTGTCTTTTTAAATTTTGCATGCGTTTTTCTTTGTTTCTGCAACAGTGATCTGACCTGTTTTGTGTACCACGGGGGTCAGCCCCCTCTTTTATTAATTTATTTGGTATAAATCTTTCGATTGCTACTGATATTATGTCTTTGAAAGTAAGCCACAACTGATCTACATTCGCATTTTTAGTTTTGAAGGACTGGAGACTATCACTCAGGAAAGCGTGAACCGAATTTTTATCTGCTTTATTGAATAGATATATTTTTCGTTTATTTTTGGTGCATTTGGGAATTTCGATATTCAGTCTCGCTAATGCAACTCGATGTTCGCTAGTCCCTGTATCTGTTTTGATGCTCTTTACTATCTCGGGATTATTTGTTGCTAGGAGATCAAGAGTATTTTCGCAACCACGTACTATTCTAGTGGGTTCATGAACTAACTGTTCGAAGTAGTTTTCAGAAAAAGCATTCAGTAATAGTTCGGACGATGTTTTATATTTGCCCCCGGTTTTGAATACGTAATTATGCCAACATATCGAGGGTAAATTAAAGTCGCCACCGATTATAACAGTATGCTTCGGATACCTATTTGAAATATGATTCAAGCTTTCTTTGAACATTTCTGCAACCGCATCGTCTGAGTCAGGGGGCCGATAAAAAGATCCAATTATTAATTTATTTCGGTGGTCAGGTATAACCTCTACCCAGACCAATTCACAGGAAGTATCTGCCTCAATTTCGCTGCAGGATAAACCGTTTGTAACAGCAATAAACACGCCACACCCTGTTTTATTTATTCTATCCTTTCTGAAGACCATTTGACCCTTCGAAAAAATTTCGGCCGAATTTATCTCAGGCGTCAGCCAGCTTTCAGAACCAATAACGATTTGTGCCTCAGTACTTTCTATCAGCGCTTGGAGCTCTGGAATTTTCCCAACACAGCTACGACAATTTACAACTGTTACACCAATGGTTTTTAGGTCTGCTTTCTTCCCGTGTCTGACCTGCCCCCTTTGAGATTGAAACCCATTTTGTGTATTCTCGAGGCCATCTAACCTAAAAAACCGCCCAGTCCACGCCACACAGCCCCCGCTACACGTGTAGCCTCTTCCTGAGTATAGTGGAATTTGACACTTATAACACCATTCTAATGATGGGAAGTGACAGACCTGAGTTGGTGTGCTCGCATCAGGAATCTAGCAGTGTTAGCTGGCAGGTGGAGTGGGAACCGCTGCTGGCAGTGCAGCGTGAGTGCTCGCAGGCGCCCGCGCTCGCATTAGTGCACCACTGACATAGCTCCATGTTGCACTTCTTTAGCTTGGACTGTTCTGTGTTGCTATTTCGCTTCTTTTTCTTTTGCACAGTCCTGTACACGCTCACGCTGCTCGCTTCCTTTGTCTGTGTTCAGGTTTTGACGGCTATCCACTGGAGTAGCTTACCAATAAAACTGGATATGTTGGGCAGTTCCATCTGTGCGTACTTTGCGCTCCACTTCCCTGCAGGTACACGAACTTCGGGCGGCTGGATTTCTTCGACGTGACGTTGGGCATGGTTTATCTGAAACCCGGCTCTCCGTACGGCCGCGTGCTGCCGCCGGCGCTGACCACGCGCATGGTGGTGGTGGCGCCGCCGCGCGCCAGCCTGCCGCTCTGGTCGCAGATGGCGGGCATCTTCAGCCGCCGCCTCTGGTACTGCGTGCTCGCCACATACCTCGCCACCAGCCTCGTCTGGTACGCCATAGGCAGGTACGCCACGCAGAGTTGCCGGTGATAGCTGCTAAACACAGCTTTCCGAAATACCTTCAACAAACGAGACGAAGCAAACACTTCAGAATTCGAACCGAGAATAGATGCCAGCATTCGTATTTTAGAAATACATATGCTTGGAGTAATAAAGCAAATGTCTCAGTCCAGGTCGTATACCAAGAAGGTTCCTTTCAGAGTATGCTGAAGCTTATAACATTTTAATATATTTTTGATTAATTACAGTCTATTCTACCGATACTCATCTTTTCAATATTACGACGTATGGGGGTTCTGCTCGCTACAACTTTATTCTCCTGGGGCGTCGAGGTAGAAATAAATACTTGTAGGTACAATTTTTCACTTCTTCTTTAATTTGAATCAAACTTTTCCTCCACCAAAAAATTACAACAAATTACCACAACAACACAGGCTGACATAGATTCCAAAGTACTCGACAAAAGACAAAACTCGAACTCCCCATGCAAGGCGGTGAGGCAAATATATAACATCAGCAATAATGACCTTACATTATGCATTGTTCATAACAATTGAATATACTAATTTACAATTAACAAACACACAAAGAAAAAATTTCATGTACACAAAAATGATCCCAATATAAAATGAAAACTATACATAAAATAATTTTAGATGTCACATCTTTTTAAGACGAAATCGCAGTACTATTTGTTTCACAACAAATAATAATGATAAATGTCAATTAATTTGTTAATGAGTATATCATACATGTTCCTAACATATATTGAACTATCAAATCTCATGGCCATTCACAAAATATACTCAAAATCTCACGTCAGTCAATATATACAAAGAATTCAATATTGATAATTAATGTAATAGTCGAAATAACACAATTAGCTGGTCTACACAACTTGTTTATGAGCCTAATATATATACAATGCTATTTATTTTCAGTTCTTTTTGTTTTTCACAAACGTTTTTACAATTCGTCTGTTTAAGTCTTGAAATAACGTACAATGACACAACTATTGTTTATAGAACTGTCTGGAAAGAAAATATATGAATCTCTTAATTAATGAGATCCATCACTTGTTTTAATCATAGTATGTCCTACACGGATTCCTAGGCTGGCTATATCGTTTTTAACTTCACACGCAACATATATCACTATTGAACCACACGATTCCGTATCCGATGCAGACGGTATCGTAGGATGACATTGAGGTGAGAGGACCAGGCAGACGGTGTCGTATGATAACATTGAGATGAGAGGGCTGGCAGTATCGTCACAAGCTACATACGTAGCTATCATATACAAACACTTCTTCAGCAATATACACGTACCTAAAAACAGGAAAGTTACACAGGTCACTCCAATAGGCAATAGGAGTGATCTGAAAAATTACTGAACCGTGTCATTGATATGGGTTTGCAGCAAGATTTTAGAATGTAATGTTTTTAGGACATTGTGAACTGTCTCAAAGAAAATGACCTACTGATGCATAGTCAACACAGATTTTAAAAAAAATCTTTTTTGTGAATCCATATGGTCTCAAGAAGGGATCTCAAATAGTTTTCATATTTTCAGACCTCCGGAAGGCCTATGACACTGTTCTTTACAAGCGTCATCTAATCATATTGCGTGCTAATGGAATATGGTCTCCGTTGTGCGATTGGATTCGTGATTTCCTGCCAGAGAGGACACAGTGCGTAGTAATTGACAGTAAGTCAGCGAGTAAAACAGAAGTGATATCTGTCGTTCGCCAGGGAAGTGGTATGGGTCGCTACTGCTCCTTATCGTTATAAACGATTTAGGAAACAATCGGAGCAGCTCTCTTAGACTGTTCACGGATGATGCCGTCGTTTATCAGTTAGTAAAATCACTAGAAGATCAAAATCACGTGCAAAATAATTTAGATAAGATATCTGTTCCCTAAGGGGCTGACAGCTCTTTCGTGAGTACTTGCATGGCGAGCATGGGGCCCGAAGCTAATGCAGTGTAACTTTTTTTTAATTTTTTTTTTTATTTTTTATTTTTTTATTTTTTTATTTATTTATTTTTTTTTTTTTTTTTTTACCTGGACTGCATATTCACTTTCCCTTCCCTTTGTTTCCAGCTAACACTCCCCCATCCCTCACCCAATGGAGGACTGGTGACCTTTGTAATTTGGTCCCCTTTCCTCAACAACCCAACCGACCATAAGATATCTGAATGGTGCGTAAACTGGCAATTCATCTTATAGAAAGGAAAGTGTGAAGTCAGCCACATGATCACTAAAAAAGTCCGGTAAACGTCATTTACATGATAAATAAGTCAAATCTGTAGGCCATAAATTTAACTAAATACCAAGGAACAATAATTACAAACAACTTTAATTGGAGAGAACAATGAGAAAATATCGCAGGGGAGGCAAACCAAAGGTTCCGTTTCATTTGCAGTACACTTTGACGATGCAACAGTTCTTCTAAGAAACTGCGTACTCTACACTTGTCGGTCCTGTCTTGGAGTACTGCTGTGCATTGTGGGACTAGGCGAGACTGACATAGGACACAGAAAAAGTTCAGAGAAGGGCAGCTTATTTTTTGTTATACGATATAGGGGAGAGCGTTACACAGAAATTGTGCTCAAATTGGGATGGAAGCTATAAAAAGAAAGAGTTTGCATTGCAGTGAGTCAATTTGCCAAATTGCTTTTACCAAATTTCTGCCCTGCATGTGAACATAATTTGTTAACGTCTACCTATATAGAAGACATGATCATCATTAATAATAAGAAAAATAGATGGAAAAAGAAAAGATCAGTAGAGAAATATTCACATTCATTTATATAATGTCGTCGATCCCCAGAACCATCTCTTAGGAAATTACCCTGATGCTACAACGACAATCATCTGCTTAGAAACCAAGAGCCTCTTCAGCCTGCCCTTGGAAAATAATCCTAGTATTATAAAGTACGACAAACTGCCTAATGATGGTATGTTCACCTTTAGCGCGGCTAACAGTGTCAGTGCTTCTTGACATGGAAGCAGTGAGGCCAGAGCTCTGCCAGTGTTGAAGACGTGTGGCGGAATTATTCCATGCCTTATTCGAACCCTCGTCAGCCTATTAGATGTAGGTTCTCTGGCCACTGGAGTTTCAGCTGTTGTCAAGGGAATAATATGTTCAGAAGCAGGTAGAGGAGGCAAGAAGACATTACCACAATAATGGAAGCAGCAGCCATTGGAAGAAGCTTTCAACTGAAATGATACAAGAAAGCCCTAGGTCTCTCATAATTAATAAAGAAATGCTCATAGCTCTGATGTGAGATACACTGCTTTCAGCTACACATCCCTGAAGTTTGTTAAAAAATGTAACATTTCAAGATTCCGTGGTGTTTTTACGAGAGATAAATTACCAGAGACTATGTCGAAATGTGGTGGATCATGTATACTAAATTGAGATACTGCTGGAGGACATGGAACTCACTGAATGATCTATAACCTGCAGAATAATTACAATGATACTTCACTAGCAGAAGACGTTTTGTAGAATGTCCAGCGTTCACACGACGTTAATATGAATCTGTATGGACATTTGTGCATTATATTCCTCCAAACGTATTTAAAGGGGAATACAGGATATTCGAAAAAGTTTCCAATACTTCAAGAAGTGATAGAACTCAACAAAACAAGAAAAAACGTCCAATAAACCTTGGTCAGGGAATGCATACTTTCTGAGTTATCTGGAATGGGTTGATGAAGCCTTTAAAATACTAAAGTTATTTTACTTAATAATAATTGCTCAAAGTGACAAACTGAGAGGACGTGGAAGGACTGGGTGGGTACACCACTGATAGTCCGTGTTTACGGTCACTCTTTTATTTGACACAGGCAGATATCTAAAGAATTATATAAAACTCTAACAATTCAGTATAGAAACTCAAGAGAACAAGTTACTTACAGAAGGCTTGTTTCCAAACAGAGTTTAAAGAATCATTCTTAAACATTTTCAAAATTCCAAATGGCATAATAAAAAAAAATCTCAGAGATTATCACACAATCTAAATCTAAACAGAAATGCCGCTTAAGTGGAGACGTAACCTCAAAATGCAACTTTGGTCAAGGAAGATAAAATTACATCTTAAAATACAAACACCTCTCAAGTACAGATACCACTTCAAAAGGGTGCCTTGCAACACGGAACCTAGACGTAAGGCAAAATTTAATTTTCAAAGAATGACTTCCAAATAACACAAGTCATAGGTACATAACCGTACAAGAACTTAATGGGGCATTCAATTTCATACACAGTCCCTTGGATATGACAATTGAAATTTTAAACAAATACTCGCCAATGGGCTCTACAACACAATCTAAATCCAAACACAAATGCCACTTAAGTGGAGACGTAACTTCGAAATGCAACCAGGTGCAAGAAACCCAAATTACAAGTACATGTTAAAATGTAAGTGTCCCTCAACTACAGAGATGACTTCAAAAGCGTCCCTTGCAACACAAAACGTAGACCTAACGCACAATTTAGAAGGTGACTTGCAAGTAACAAGATTATTTGTATTGAAATAAGCGTCCTACAGTCGGACTGGTATCATCTTCAGACCCCATTAAAAGAAAAAAAAAAAAAAAATAAGAAAAAAAATAATAAATACATAAATAAAAAAATAAAATGAAGCAGCATTGGATCAGGCTAGCGATAACACACACTAGGTTTCCATGGCCAAACGGGATGCAAGTGAGAAGAGAAAGGATAAAGGCTAAAAAAAAAAAAAAAATAAAAAAAAAATAAAAAAAAATAAACGTAAATTGTGCCCCCCTGGTAGGCAACGAAGTAGTGATGAGAACAATCGAATGAAAACAATCGATTCATTCGGTTGTTGGATAAAATCGATCATTCGGTAGAAGTTTCTCGTATTGTTTGAATTATTCATTCATTCTTCTGAACGAAACCAGTTGCTGGCACCAACAGAATGAAACGACCGATTCAGTCGGTTGGACTCTTCATTCGTTCTTTTGAGTGACACCAGTCGGTGGGATCAACCGAATGAAAAAATCGATGCAGTTGGTTGGACTGCTCATTCCTTCTCTTTTCAATAAGTCAGTTGATGGGACCAACCGAATGAAAAAATTGACACAGTACGTTGGCCTCTTCATTCGTTCTTTTGAGTGAAATCAATTAGTGGGAGTAGCCGCATGAAACAGTCAGTCGTAGTTTTACGTGTATGTTGGCTTAATTTTTTCGAATGAAAGTAGTCTGTGGGAACAACCGAATGAAAACGTGCGACACTTTTGAAGTTGTGTTCATTGACTGAATTACTCATTCTTTCAAGTGAAAACAGGCAGTAAGTTTTTCTGTCGGTTGAACGATGTAATCATTATTTCAACTGAAACGACTGATTAGTGTTTTAGCTTACAAAACTATCCATTTATTTGTATGAATGAAACTGGCATGCACTATCAGATAACAGCAGCAGTGCTACATTATACCGCCATGGAAAAGGGGTATGTAAAATTAAAATACAAATTACAATGTTCATTTAATTATGTACTGAATGAAGTAACTTTTCGTTTTATAATATACAGTAGCAGTGATTAATATTTTGTTGTAGTTTAAATTGTTCGAGGTGCCATCAACGAGTAACTAATTAGATGTCATATCGTTGGAGCAAGCCTGAGATCACTTTAATTGCCCACCCCAGACTTAAAAAACGCCGATCATCTGGGCCCGATCAGCATACTTTCGCAGACACCCACATTCTGCAGAAGAGAAGTGGGCGATGACCACGAAGTACTGTAGGGAGCGGGGACACGAGAGGGGGTGCTGCCTCGCTTGCGTTTCCACTGACACCACCAGCAGGCGCGCGCCTTTCCGGTCAAACTCCACACAACAGTATTTGGCGGGCGGGGTGTGCCATCGCCGTTTGTTGTCGGTTTCTTACTGTCTCAATAAAGAAGCGTCGAAACTACAGCGTGTTCCAAAATGATCTCTACAAGTTTAATCTCGCATACTGTATCTCCGAAGTGGGAACAGACATAAACGTGCGGTTTGCGGCTTATTGTTCATACATATGTAAGGTTCTAGTAGGACAGAGTTCAGTATGTTAACTTTGAGCATATTTGCTAGATCCAAATTCGAAAATCACTAAAACAATCGTAAAAAAAAGTCTTAATTAAAGTATTTTGTATAAAAATATTTTTTATAATTTTTTTTATTAATTGCTTCAGATTCGAAGGAGTACGAGAAGACATAAAACATTTTTCAGTGCTGTAAATTTTCTTCAGTGTGTCTGTATTAGTCAACAGTATATGAAAACATTCATCTCAAGTTTCACCATTATACACTCTTGTCACAGGTATTTCCTTAGTTGATGCTACATGTGTTTTGTCGCAAATTCATACTTCACCCACTCTCTAAAATTATCTTTCACTATCAGCATACTGATATAGGTGAAATGAACATATAATTTCAGATTAATCACTTCATAATTGTTAAATGGAGGACTAACTGGTGTCCCGAATTACTTTCGAAAAATTTCGAGGCAGAGCTAGAAAATCGTAACTGTCATAGAAAAAGAGGGGGATAGGGCTACCTTAAATTTGTGTAATATGTTACATACACTATATCTAACCGACATTCTAGTTCCATGTCTGCCTTGTCCTTCGTCATTAGCCGGCCACGGTGGCCAAGGGGACTGAGGCGCTCCAGTCACGGTCTGCACGGCCACTACGGTCAGGGGGTCGAATGCCCCCTCGGGCTTGGATATTTGTGCTGTCCTTAGTATTAACTAGTTCATAAGTAGTTTGTAAGTTTAGGGACTGATGACCCCGTAGTTAAGTCCCATAAGCTATACAAACATTTGACCATTTTTGTACTTCGTCATTAGCGTGTGGGTTTGCTGCTCACAACTATTCCAGACACTGTACCAACTGCTGAGATGTGGCAAGCAATTAACTGACATGGGTAAATTAGAAGAAGAAGAAAAAAACACACAGATTTACATGTGTGTGAACATCATGCCACTAACCTATCCATATCTCCATATCAGTGATCAAAAACAAAAACATCGTTTTTGTAAGTGTATAGGACAACGTCTAAGTGTGCTTGCCTATATTTTTTAATAAGCTATAATGAAGAAATTTGCTGTGGGGCGCCACTCATTTAATTATTATTATTATTATTTAAGAATCTATTTATCATCACTCGACTTTCCACAAATAAGGAAAAAGATGCTGGTTTATCGCCGACAGTTGTACATAAATCTCTCCAATACGCCATTGGACACTCTCAAAGCTAGGACCAATCCAGGAGTAACTGGACATAACTGCAGACACAGTTGGGGTTTTGAAGGTGAGCATAATAGCCCCCTTCCACAAGGGGACTATCATGCTCATCTTTGACGAAAATGATTAGTAAACTTGCCACTTTTTAGCGACAGTTTGCATTCAGTTTTACAGGAGATGCGGGATGGTATTCACAAATTAAAAGTCATATGTATCTATCCCACAAACATATATTCAGCAATGTATTCATGTGCAGTTTATATTTTACAGTGTGTGGAAAGTAGCATGTGTAGTTGGTGCTTGACGGATAAGGAGAAGAACACTCATATTCAGACATTGGTGCTTCAACTTTACAGTTAGCCATATCTCATTGCAGCAATGTACACAGTCTGTACCTGCATAATTAGTTGGTACCTCCTAGTTTACTGAAAGCGACAATGGGTCTCGCCTGACATCCGGTTCATACAATTGTTAGCAGGAGCAAGCTGTTATAGCATCATTGTTGATTACACTCTGTTGTTGCCTGTCGTACTGCGGTTCCGAGATTGCAGCATTTCAGTTTCTCGTCCACCTGTATCGGTAGTGTGTTTACGCAATAGTGAGGCAAAATGCCTAAACGCTATGTTGCGTGGGAATTTTACACAAAACCGGCAGACGCCTGTACGATTTGTAAAAAGGAAATACGTTTTCACGGTTTATCCAGGTATCTAATGGACAACTTGAAAAGGAAACACCATCCGTTCTTAAACACTGTGTCCCTGGATACTGTGTCAGAAGATACAACAGGCAGCCAACGTGGCAGCATGTCTACTTCTTCCATGTCTGACTCCACGATGTGCGCTACCTCTTCAGCTTCAGCTGTTGGCACTGCTATGATCACGGATGTAGCAGGTATGTTAAATATACAATCTGATTTCACAAACAGTATTACGGCTGAAACAACTCTAGTTAACCAACCTGCTACTTGCCCAAGTACTGTACTCAGTCAAGCGTCCAGAAAAATACTAAGGCAAGCAACGATTTTTGGTAATATGAAGGTAAAAGAACTCTCTAATTATAAAATTAAAGAGATTGACAATCTCCTCATTGATACTGTGGCTGAGGGCTATCTTCCATTTTCTGTCATTGAAAATACCAAATTTATCAAACTAGTTCAGACTCTAGAGCCGTGGTATTCACTGCCTTCCAGGAAGACCCTGCCAAACAAACTGTTAAATGATCGTTGTCTAGAAATTAGGTAAGTTATTGGCAATATACTGACTGAAACTAAATATTGTTATAGGTATCGATTTATCGATTATTGTTATATATATATATATATATATATATATATATATATATATATATATATATATATGTGTGTGTGTGTGTGTGTGTGTGTGTGTGTGTGTGTGTGTGTGTGTGTGTGTGGCATATATCTTCTGTGTTTGTTTTATTATTCATGTGTCTTCAGTTAGGCAATGGTCAGTGCTCAATAAAGTAACAAATAAAACAAAAACAATCGGTTATGGGCTCAGTTTAGTGTGCCAAAGTGGATTCGAATAGTGTTGAAAGACGTGAAGTTTAAAAGTTATAAAAACGTAGTCGGCCTAAAACAAAATCTTCAACATGTCCAAAATGTTAGGAGTAATCATCAGCATGCCTGTATTAACTGGAACAAGTTTCAATAATTGGAAATTTAGAATTGGTTCACTTTTGGAGAAGGAGCAGCTAGACAGTGTCCTGGACAGTAACCCGCCCGATGACGAGTCTAAGAAGAAGCAGTTCCTCATCAGAGACGCCAAAGCAAAAGCAGTAATAATTCAAGATATAAGTGACAAACATTTAGACATTATTAAAGATGCAAATACAACAAGAGAAATGTTAGCAGCTCTCCAATTATTTTTGTTCGATCAAGTGCTTTTGGAAAATTTTCCCTTTGTTGACAACTAATGAATTTAAAATGTAATAGTAGAGACAGCTTAGAATATCATTTTCTAAAATTTGACACACTCACACGAGAATTGGAAGATCTAGGTACAAAAATCGATGAATCAGACAAGGTGTGTCATCTTTTACTTACTTTACAAAAAACTAATGAATTTAAAATGTAATAGTAGAGACAGCTTAAAGTATCATTTTCTAAAATTTGACACACTCACATGAGAATTGGAAGATCTAGGTACAAAAATCGATGAATCAGACAATGTGTCATCTTTTACTTCCTTTAGGCAAAAAAAAAGAAACTGTGATAACAGCTCTAGAAGCCCAGCCTGATGTGAAGTTCGATTTTTTTGAAAGCAAGACTTTTGGATGAAGAAATTAAACTGAAATCAAGGCTAACAACGGAAAGTGAAAATGAAGTGAGCTTTAAAGCATCAAGCGGTGGAACAAGAAATGACAGTGGTTGCTTTAATTGTGGTGATAAAAATCATTTCATTCCTCAGTGTCCTAAGAAGACTGTCTTTCATTGAAGAAGAGGTAAGAAAATATCATTTCGTGGTTATGGAAATTGCAATAGTAATAGGAGAGGTAACGTTTTTTCTAATTATGCACAAAATGATGAAATTTCATTTGTAGCCTGTAGAGACAGCGTTGAAGTTACTTGTAATGAAGAGTTTATTATTGATTCTGGTGCTAGTGATAATATGTTGAAAGAGGATCTGCGAGATAATATGTTTGATATTAAGACAATTGACGAGAAGGTGACTATACATGTTGCAAATGATGAAATTATGGAAGCAACTGAGAAAGGTAAAGTGAGAGTTTCGTGTCAGAATAAAACTATTGTTATAGAAGCATTGATTGTACCTGGATTAAGGCATAATTTGTTAGTATTAAGCAAAATAGTTTCTAGAAATTTGAAAGTGACTTTTGATAAAACGTGTATGACTATAAATGGACTTGACTGGAAAATATTTTGTGATTATTTGAGAGGACTTCATGTACTGAAAGCTAGTATTTTGAAGAAAGATGAAAATTGTTTGACTGTTCAATCTACTGGTGTGGAAAATATGTGGCACCGGCAATTAGGACATTTAAATAATGAAAGTTTACGCCTGTTAAGACTTCAAGAATGAACCATGTGAAGTGTCCATTGAAGGTAAAGCAACTCGATTGCCTTTCAGTGAGCAGCAAAAATCAACCAAAAGGATTGGAGAATTAACTCAGTCAGATATTTGCGGACCAGTAAATCCTATGACTCAAGATGGTGAAAATATTTTCAGGTAATTATTGATGATTTTGCAAACTTTGTAGTTGTTTATCTTTTCAAAACAAAATATAAAGCTGAAACTAATTTAACTGAGTATATAAATGAGCTGGAGCGGCAACATGCGATTTATGTGAAATGTATTAGATTGGATAATGGTGGCGAATTTACTTCAACTTCATTCAAACATTATGCAAGATTGAATGGTATAAAATTGGAATATACTATGAGCTGTTGTTGTGGTCTTCAGTCCGCAGACTGGTTTGATGCAGCTCTCTACGCTACCCTGTCCTGTGCAAGTTTCTTCATCTGAGAATATGTTCGGCTACCTACATCCTTTTGAATCTACTTAATATATTCGTCCCTCGGTCTCCCTCTACGATTTTTACCCCACACGCTTCCTTCTAATGCTAAGTTGACAATTCCTTGATGTCTCAGACTGTGTCCAACCAATCTATCCCTTCTCTTAGTCAGGATATGCCAGAAACTCATTTTCTCCCCGATTCGGATAAGCACCTCCTCATTAGTTACGTGATCTACCCATCTAATTTTCATCATTAGTCTGTAGCACTACATTTCAAAAGTTTCTATCATCTTTTTATCAGAACTCCTTATCGTCCACGTTTCACTGCCATATAATGCTACACTCCAGACAAATGTTTCCAGGAAGGACTTCCTAACATTTAAATTAATATTGGATGTTAACAAGTATAGCTTCTTTAGAAACGCTTTTCTTCCCATAGCCATTCTGCATTTTATATCTTCTTTACTTCGGCAATCAAAAGTTATTTTGCTACCCAAATAACAAAATTCATCTACTACTTTTAATGTCTCATTACCAAATCTAATTCCTTCAGCATCGCCTGATTTTCTGACATTGCATTCCATTACCTTCGTTTTACTCTTGTTAATGTTCATCTTATATCTTCTTTTCAAGACACAGTCCATCCCATTCAATTGCTCTTCCAGGTCTTTTGCGGTCTCTGACAGAATTACTATGTCATCAGCAAACTGCAATGTTTTTATTTCTTCTCCCTGCATTTTAATGCCCTCTCCAAATTTCTCCTTCCATTCCTGCACTGCCTGCTCAATGAACAGATTGAACAACATTGGGGAAAGGCTACAACCCTGTCTTACTCCCTTCCCAACCTCTGTGTCCCTTTCTTGCCCTTCGACTGTAATTACCGCTGTCTGGTTTTTGTATAGGTTGAATATAACTCTTCGCCAGGGCCGAATCTAGAGAGGGGCAAAGGGGGCAGTTGGCCCGGGCGATAGAATTTAGATGGCGGAAAATTTTTACCGACCTTTTTTTATTTTATTTTATTTTTAATTTTTTTTTTTTTTTTTTTTACAGAATGTATCTTTCTGGTATAATTTAATAAAATTAACTGACACAGGAGTATTAAAAGTAAAATGACTGCAAGAAGTACCAAAATCATTTAATAAAACTAAAATTCCTGGTTGCTGACTTCAGTGTTGCCCTGTCACAGGTACTTCAGCTAATCAAACATTAAAAATCTACTAGATATTTGCCAGATGTTTACGTTATTGCATAAGTAAATGTACAATGTTTATTAATTTGCATAGATTTCCTTTTTCAGATAAATGAATATTCATATTTCATATCAAGGTAATATTTGTAGAACAGGTGAATTTGAATAACGTTACAGTCCTTATATATACATATAAAAAGTATTTCAGGTGCGCACACTTCTTATTGAAAGCCAAAAGCATTAAGGATCTAGAGTCCTCTCTCAGTAGCGGTGGAATTGATAGACAACTACACAGTGTACTCTGTAAATCACATTTAACTGCTTGACAGAGGGTTTATCGGACCACTTATATACTATTTATCTCCCATTCCATTCTCGAATAGTGTGCGGGAAGAAAGAACATCTGAATCTTTTCTACTTATGTAAGTGGGAGAAACAATATATTTTCGCATTCGGAGGAGAATGTTGACAATTGTAGTTCCGTAAGTAGCCCACGTCGCAGCTGTAAACACCTTTGTTCTAATGATACCCATCCCAGATCCTGTATCATTGATGCTGTATTTTTCTAGCTAAGCAAGGAAGTCATTTTAGAGAAACAAAAGAAGATGGTGATCCACATAGTGGCAAAATTCTAAATACAATTGATCTCATATCATACTGTAGTGTCCCCCTTCAACTGCATATTGAACGCCACAAGAAAGGCCAGATTAGCTATTTTTACAAAAATATACAAGATGAGTTCCGTGACTTGATTGCTGACAAAATAAAACAAGATATAATTAAAGATATTTTAGCTGCTAAATACTTTTCACTGATATTTGACTGCACTTCAGATATCAGCTACAATGTGCAGATGAGACAAGTAACTCGGTATGTCAAGTCGAATGACTCAGAGGTTGTGGAAAGTTTTACTGACATTTTACAGTTACAGACAAAACATGAGAGGCCTTAGTCAAGAGATACTGCAAAAATAGGAAAAAGATGGGTTGAACATTAAGTACTGTAGGGGGCAGTCTCATGACAATGGGGCAAACAAGGCTGGAAAGTACAAAGGGGTCCAGTCAAGAATACTTCAGAAGAATGAACTGGCCTATTTCGTACTATGTGCTGATCACTCTTTAAATTTAGTAGGAGCAAATTCAGCAGACATTCAGCAAGACTAGGTGATCTGCAAGAGTAGATGCGGTTGAAGCTGTTTACAAGCATTTTCATAAAGTTTTGAAGGCCCCGGAAGAAACTGAAACTTATAAATTGTCAACACCAGAAACAAAATCAGAGACAAGGTCTATTTTAGAAAACATGAGAAAACTCAAATTCATTACTTTAACTTGTTTCTGGTATGCAGTGTTAAAATAAATTGCTCATGTTAATCAGTTTCTCGAAGTTAATACTTTACAATTGATAAAGCTGTTCGAAGCATTCAAGGACTTTTGGGCTTTCTCAAAACTTCCAGGGATTCTTGTACCTCTGAAGCTATTTCTGAGGCCAAAGTGCTAGCAGAAGATAATGAGGTATCAACGGTATTCGAAGAAAGAAGAAAATGGCCGATGAGCTTTGTGAGGATGAAGTATCCAACATTCACAGAAAAAATAAGGAATAATTGACAGAGCTTAGTACCAGGTTTACCGCACTTGAGAAAATTGGTGCAAAAATTAGTTTTATGTGTGGTGTGCAAATTCGAAAAATGGGAGGACTTGAAGGCCAAAGCAGCGGAACTGGCAGAAGATCTTAGCGAGGAAGAACTTGAAGTTGAAAGTTTCAGACAACATGCGCTAGAAGTAGACATACCCTTGCAAGATTCCACTGCATCATCAACATTAAGTTTAATTTATAAAAATAAATTGGTAGAGGGGTATCCCAACCTTACTACAGCGTTCAAATATATCTTACCATTCTAGTTTCTGTTTCGTCAGGAGAAATAAGTGTCAGCAAGCTGAAACTAATTAAATACACTTGAGGAGCACGACTGCTTAACAAATCTGAGTATAATATCCATAGAGCTCAAACGAGCTGCTTCTCTAAACTATGATGATATCAAAAACAGTTTTTCAGCAAAAAAAGCTCGAAAAGTGAAATTTTGAATTGATTTTTGTACGATGAGTAATCTTGTAATATTTTTGTATGTATTAAAATTGTTCTGTTTTCCTTTTATCTGAATTCAGTCAATAAAATAAGTTCATGTTGTGAGATTGTGACATTTATTTAGAAATATGTAAGCGTCAAAAAGTCGATTCTTACAAGGGGGGGTGAAAGAATGGGCGGCAAATTTAAACTTGCCCCCCTTGGCAAATGTCCTAGATCCGGCCCTGCTCTTCGCTCCCTATATTTTACCCCTGATACCTTCAGAATTTGGAAGCGTGTATTCTAGTCGACATTGTCACAAGCTTTCTCCAAATCGTCAAACGCTAAAAACGTAGGTTTGTCTTTCCTTAGCCTCTCCTCCAAGGTAAGTCGTAATGTGAGTATTGCCTCCCATGTTCCTACATTTGTCCTAAATCCGAACTGATCTTCCCCAAGGTCAGATTTCACAAGTTTTTCCATTCGTCTGTAAATAATTCGTGTTAGTATTTTGCAACCATGACTTATTAAACTGGTAGTTCTGTAATTTTCACACTTGTCTGCACTTGCTTTCTTTGGAATTGGAATTACAATATTCTTCTTCAAGTCGGAGGGTATTTCCCCTGTCTCATACATCTTGCATACCAGGTGATACAATTGTTTCATGACTGACTCTCCTAACGACATCAGCAGCTCAGACTGAATATCATCTACTCCAGGGGCCTTGTTTCGACTCATGTCCTTCAGCGCTCTGTCAAATTCTTCTTGCAGTATCATATCTTCTATCTCATCTTCCTCCACTTTGCCTTCCATTTCTAGAATACTGCCTTGAAGTTTATTTCCTTTGTATAGTCTCTCTATATATTCCTTCCACAGTTAAGCTTTCCCCTCTTTGATTAGTACCAGTTTTCCATCTGAGTTCCTGATATTCATGCAACTTCTTTTCTTGTCTCCAAATATCTCTTTTATTTTCCTGTAGGCGCTATCTACTTTCCCCTAGTTATGCATTCTTCTACAGTCCTCAAACTAATGGTAAATCTGAACGAATGAACCAGACATTGACAAACATGGTAAGAACAAAACTGATTGACTCAGATGTGCCAAAATTTTTGTGGGGTGCGATGCAGTGATTATGAACTTAATAGAAGCCCATCTTCAACACTTGGAAAGGGTGAAACACCATCACTTCTTTAGAATGGAAAACAAGATATATGAAAACTAAAAATTTTTGGATGCAGAACTTGGTATACTGTACTGCCAAAGTATAATAAATAGGATTCTAGGGCAGAATTAGCTGTAATGATAAGATATTGTGGAGGTGGCTATAGGCTTTGGTCACCAGAAGAACACAAAGTGATACGTTCAAGGGATGTTAGATCTGATGAGACAAATTTTGTTTTCAAGGACCAGAATAATTTAAACTGGGTTTGCGAATTTGAAGATTGTAGAAAACAACAGGACTATGAATTAAAGGAAGAGAAAAATGAAATTGATGAGACAAGAAGAAATACATCAGAATGCTCAGAAGAAAAAATTATTCAAGACTCTCAACAAGAAGAACGAAATTTCAAAAGATCAAGAAGAAAGATTAACGCTCCAAGTTATCTACAAGACTATGAACTATACCCAGCTTTCTGTCTCCTGACAAACACATGAACCTACTAATTATGAAGAAGCTATGAACATTCCAGAGTGGAAGAGTGGAAGACTACAATAGAAAAGGAAGTGGGAACTTGGAGTCCATCTCAACTACCAAGAGGAAAGGAGTCAATCGACACAAAGTGGATATTCAGATCAAAAGAAGACGGCACCAAGAAGGCAAGACTTGTTGCTAGGGGATTCCAGCTGAGAGAAGACAAATCCAATAAATACTCTTATGCTTTAGTATGTATAATGACTACAGTAAGAATTCTTATTTCACAAGCAGTAAGAAATGACTGGATAATGCGCCAAGTAGATGTTCCAACAGCATTTTTGAATAGTATACTCAAAGAAGAAGCTTACATTAGAAAACCAAAAGGATTCAATCATTATGATAAAATCTTTAAGTTACATCGTGCCTTGTATGGAATTAAAATTTCCCTAAAATGAAATGATTGAAACAAATGGTTTCAAGAGATTACAACATGATTGTTGTTTGTATTATGCAAATGATGTTTATCTTTTGTTAATTGTAGATGATGCTTTGATTACAGGTGAAACAGAAAAATTAGAGAATCTGGTAAACATTTTGTATAAAAATTTCAAAGGCAGGGTTATGGGCGAGGCAAATTCCTTCCTAGGAATGCATTTTAACAGAACAGATGATAGTTTGATTATCATACAAAATAAAATCATAAATAAGTTGTTGAAAGTATTTAATATGCAAAATTGTCATAGTATAGCCACACGAATCGAGGTTGGATTTAAAATAGAAGATTCTGAAATGATTATTGATGTTCCTTATAGACAGTTGGTAGGTAGTTTGATGTATATCTCAGTAATGACTAGACCAGATTTATTATATGTGTTTCAGTGTTGGGTAGAGTTTTGGATAGACCTACTAATCAAACTTGGCAGGCTGCTAAGAGAGTTCTCAGGTATTTAAACACTACTAAAGAGATGGGGTTGAAATTTGAAAATGCAGATTGGGCAGGTGATACAGCATCAAAGAAAAGTGTTAGTGATTTTGTAGCTTTTGATGGTTCTAATCCAATTGCTTGGTTCTCTAAAAAACAAACTTGTGTTGTTTTTTCAGCAGAATATTGTGCAGCATCATCAGCAGCACAAGAACTTATAAATTTGAAAGATATACTATGTCAATTTGATAAATCTTATAGTGAGAAATTAAAATTAAAATTGATAATTGTAGTGCTATTTCATTAATTAAGACATTTGAAAACTCAAAAAGAGCAAAACACATTGATATCAAAGTGCCCTTTATTAAGGACTTGTTTGCTAAAGAAATTCTTGATGTTGAGTATATTGAGTCTGACTGCAATGCAGCTGATATATTGACTTAAGCTTTGAGTGAAGAAAAGTACATTAAACATAGAAAGAAAATTCTAAACAATGATTTTTTTGAGTTGAGTGTCATTATTGTGTTCTTTTATTACATTTATTGAAACTAAATTTTTGTATTAAGAATTCGATTGAAAGTTACACTTTTATATAATGTGCGTTTTTGTTATTTTGATTTATAATATACTGGTAAACTATCAATCGAGGGGGAGTGTTATAGGTATCGATTTATCGATTATTGTTATGTGTATATATCTTTGGAATATATCTTCTGTGTGTATTTTATTATTCATGTGTCTTCAGTTAGTCAATGCTCAGTGCTCAATAAAGTAACAAATAAAACGAAAACAATAAATACGTTGCACTGACTGCAGTTATGTGGACCAACATAAATGCAGAAGGGTTTTTAACAGTGACAGCGCACTTTATTGAGCAGTGCAACCTGTAGTCTGCTGTTCTGGCCACTGTGCACATCGCTGATCAGCACACTTCTGAGGACGTTACCAACAGCATTAAAACAATTGTTTGTGAATGGGAAATAGGTGATAAGGTGTTTTCTCCTGTCACTGACAATGCGAGTCTTATGGTGGATGTAGCAAGGAAAATGAATGTTGTTCATTTGGGTTGCGCTGCTCACACATTTAATTTAGTAGTGTCAGATGTTTTCAACCATTTTGAATCAGGAGCACTAAGATCATTGAGACAGAAATGTCGCAAAATCATCGGGTTTTTAAAAGCAGTACAGTAGCCACTGCAAAACTGGTAAACTGTCACTCGGTGGACCTCTACGTTTCTTATGATTCAGCGCTTAGTGTTGGTCAAAGACGCTCTTATAATGACATCTTCATATCTTAACTGTGAAGTTTTGACGTCCTTCCTCTACTGGAACCTCTGTTCGAGTTAACAGAAGAACTGCCTGGGGAACAGTTCACAACTGCTTCCATTGTAGTACCATTAGTTCAAGGATGCCAAAGATCAGTGAAAAAGACAACGCCAACGACTAAGGTAGGCCTTATCATAAAGGATGGCACCTTATGAAGAAAAGAGTACTGGCATCTGTGCCGAAGCGACTATTTTGGATCCTCGCTTCAAAATGTGTGGATTCGGAGTAGCTCAAAGTGCTGAAAGCATCGTGAGTGAGTTCATAGCTGAGAGTAGCCGAATTTCGAACAATGGCAGATTTGAGGGTGATAGTTTAGTGACTCAAGTAGAAGACAGTGGAGCACAAGTTAAGAACATGGAACACAAGAACAAAGCCACTACGGTCGGGGGTTCGAATCCCCCCTCGGGCATGGATATTTGTGCCGTCCTAGTTCGTAAGTAGTTCATAAGTAGTTTGTAAGTTTAGGGACTGATGACCCTGTAGTTAAGTCCCATAGACTATACAAACATTTGAACATTTGAACAAGAACAAAAATAATCCAGCAACAGCGGAATTTACAAACGTGCAAGAGGACATGACACTCTACTTGTCCCAAAAACTTCTAGACCTAAAGAAGAAAGCTGATCCACTGATTTTTTGGAAGAAGTACCACGAGTCCATGCCATCTCCGTCTGACACTGCCCTAAAGTATTTGTGTGTTCCGGCCACTACAACCCCATCGGAGCAAGTGTTTTCTAAGGCCGGACAAGTTTGTACAGAGAGGAGGAACCGGCTGAAATCGAAGAACGTCGACAAGGTGGTGTTTTTAAACGCTAATCAGAAGTACACAGTTCGATAAACAATCTGCTGTATCAACATCTGATAAATATGTTTTGATAGAAATTGTCAAGACATCAATTCATTAAAAAACCAATTCAAGCTTATTTATGTTGTGTTTTATGAAATGAATCGAAAGTATACAAAAACCCAGTGTGATAAAAAAAGAAGAAAAAAACCTTTTCTGAATGTAAAAATTAGGGAGAATCGACGTCTGCAAGAATCTTTCTTAATTGTGAAGATTCACTTATGGAATAGTAAAACAGAGAAACAGCAGTGGCACACTAAGAACGACTAAGTAAAGTATTCCGGAGGTAAAATAGTCCCTATTAAGATCTTTAGGCGGGGACTACTCAAGAGGATATCGTCATCAAGAAAAACAAAAATGTTCTATCTCTCAATCGGATAGGTAAGTTAGAAAATTTGAAAAGAGAAAAGGATAGGTTAAAGTTAGATATAGTGGGGATTAGTGAAGTTCGATGGCAGGATGAACAGGATTTTTGGTCAGGTGAGTATTGGTCATAAATGCAGAATCAGTTGGAGGTAGATCTGATACATTATAGGAATTCGGGTAAGTTACTATGAACAGCATAGTGAACGCAATATCGTAGACACTAAGCCAAAACCGACCACAGTAATACAAGTTTATATGCCAACTAGCTCTGCCAGTGATGAGAAGATCTAACGAATGTATGAGGAAATAAAAGAAATTATTCAGACTGTTAATGGAAAAGAAAACTCTATTGTGATGGGGGACTGGAACTCGGTCGTAGGAAAGGAAAAAGAAGGAAATGTAGTTGGTGGATATGGACTGGGTGGAAAGGATGAAAGAGGAGATCGCCTGGGTTAATCATCATGAAAGAAGGTTATATATATGGAAGAGGCCAGGAGACACTAGGAGGTACCAGATCGACTTCATAATGGTAAGCCAAAGGTGCACTACTTTCGTCGTGAAGTTGTTGGTGTAATACTATTTCGAGAGAGTATGATAGCACAGAGGGGCTCGTTGATGAATGTTTTGTTCTCTAGAGGCTCTACGAAATTTCATTGTGTTTAAGCACTGTATAGTATTATTTAATAGGATGGATCATCTGTCATCTTTTGTACATTGACTAAGGACGTCGAAATATGGGACGTTTGTATGTGTTTTGCGGTGATGGTGATAAATTTAGAGTATACATCTTAGTTTGCAATAGACAACAACTTATAATTACCGATTTGCGGTGATGGTGGAAAAATTTAGAGTATACATCTTCGTTTGCAATAGACAACAACTTATAAAAACCGATTAAAAAACCCCGATCCGAATTCGGTTTAGTCGAAAGAAAACCGAAATCTTAGTTAACACAGGAAAGTAACTTGATTTGTGTTTGGGGTAAGAATTGTTGTCTTCCTCTGTCTATATTTCGGGTAAAGGGGTGGTATATCTTGTTGTACAGAAATGAAAATCTATTATAAGTGTATTGCATCCAAGCTATCAGGCAGGTAAAGTATTAACGTTATGTCCTCTCATTTGGGGGGAAATGTCTGTGTAGTGACTCATCAGTTTGTGATTCCTTGGTTGTTGTATTGGTGTCACTTTCGAGAAGGATGTTCTTAGGGCTGTGCTCTCGAATATGTATATATGGGGTGTTACCAAAAGGTACGGCAAACTTTCAGGAAACATTCCTCACACACAAAGAAAGAAAATATTTTATGTGGACATGTGTCCAGAAACTTTTAATTTCCATGTTAGAGCTCATTTTAGTATTTCTCTTTAAATGGCTTCATTCCAACGTGATCAAATTGTAAATTTTCACAATCAACATGTGTGGGTTGACGAGAATCCGCACGCAATTGTGCAATCACGTCATCAACACAGATTTTCTGTGAACGTTTGGACAGGAATTGTTGGTGATATCTTGATTCGGCCTCATGTTCTTCCACCTACGCTCACTGGAGCACGTTATCGTGATTTCATAAGGGTTACTCTACCTGCGCTGCTAGAACATGTGCCTTTACAAGTACGACACAACATGTGGTTCATGTACGATAGAGCTCCTGCACATTTCAGTCGACGTGTTCGTACGCTTCTCAACAACAGATTCGGTGACCGATGGTTTGGTAGAGGCGGACCAATCCCATGGCCTCCACGCTCTCCTGACCTCAACCCTCTTGACTTTCATTTATGGGGGCATTTGAAAGTGGTACCAAATGTAAAGACTCTTCGTGCTCGTATTGTGGACGGCTGTGATACAATACGCCATTCTCCAGGACTGCATCCGCGCATCAGGGATTCCATGCGACGGAGGGTGGATGCATATATCCTCGCTAACGGAGGACATTTTGAACATTTCCTGTAACAAAGTGTTTAAAGTCACGCTGGTACGTTCTGATGCTGTGTGTTTCCATTCCATGATTAATGTGATTTGAAGAGAAGTAATAAAATGAGCTCTAAGATGGAAATTAAGCGTTTCCGGACACATGTCCACATAACATATATTCTCTCTTTGTGTGTGAGGAATGTTTCCTGAAAGTTTGGTCGTACCTTTTTGTAACACCCTGTATTATTAGTGTAGACTGTCGGAAATCGGCAAACTGCAGACCTTAATTATTTCTCGCATTTTTTAAATTGTTTATTGTGAATCTCCAAGGAAATACCGTTGTACAATAGGGTTTAGTTTCGTTGAAACGTAGAGAAAGAATGATTTTAACCGTCTTGTGCACTGCTCTATTATCGGTATTTGCATGTTTGAACTGTGTCAGTTAAATGTTATAAAGACTTCGAGCATTTCGAAAAGAATCGTTTGCAGTGTCTAAAATTGCAGCAAGGTATGGTCGTTAGAAAGAAATACACAGAAAGATTCCCTTTGCGATTTGCGTTTAGTTGTAGCAAGATCGGTATATGCAAGTAGATGTGTACTGCCGGGTGATCAAAAAGTCGATATAAATTTGAAAACTTAGTAAATCACGGAATAATGTAGATAGAGAGGTAAAAATTGACACACATGCTTGGAATGACATGGGGTTTAATTAGGACAAAAAATAATGTTCAAAAGATGTCCGACAGATGGCGCTTCATCGTATCAGAAAAGCAAATAATTTTTTTTTTTTTTTTTTTTTTTTTTTTTTTTTTTTTTTTTTTTTTTTTTTTTACTGTTTGTAATTCTATAGGACCAAAGTGCGTGGTCATCAGTCCGTAGCTTACAAACTACTTAAACCTAGGTAAACTAACCTAAGGATAACACACACACCCATGCCCGACGGAGGACTCCACGGCGAGCAATCGCGCGCTCCGCAGTGAGACGCTTTAGATCGCTCGGCTACTCCACCGCGGCAGCAAATAATTAGCATAATAAATGAAGACAAAGCAAAGATGATGTTCTTGACAGGAAATGCTCAATATGTTCACCATCATTCCTCAACAGCACTGTAAAGCATGTCCGGAGTTATGGTGAGGCATTGGCGTCGGATGTTGTCTTTCAGCATCCCTAGAGATGTCGGTCGATCACGATACACTTGCGACCTCAAGTAACCCCAAAGCCAATAATCGCACGGACTGAGGTCTGGGGACCTGGGAGGCTAAGCATGACGAAAGTGGCGGCTGAGCACACGATCATCACCAAACGACGCGCGCAAGAGATCTTTCACGAGTCTAGCAATATGGGGTGCAGCGCCATCCTGCATAAAATAGTACATTCCAGGTGTTTATCAGCCAGGCTGGGGATGATGCGATTCTATAACATATCGGCGTACCTCTCACCCGTCACGGTAGCAGTTACAAAACGAGAATCACACAGTTCCCCGAAGAAAAAGGGCCCGATAATGGTATATATGGTAAATCCAACCCATACCGTGACTTTCTCGTCGTGCAATGGAGTTTCCACGACAGTTCTTGCACTTTCGGTAGCCCAAATTCTGCAGTTGTGGGCGTTGATATACCCTCGGAGAGTGAAATGAGCTTCGTCAGTCGACAACACGTTTCTCACCAATCGTCATCTTCCGCCATCTTTTGAAACGCCATCACCGGAAATGCCCTCCGCTTCACTAAATCGCCAGGTAACAGTTCGTGATGCCGATGGATTTTGCCAACCAAACAGTAGTGTATGGAATGCCGGTGTGACGTGCGACTGCACGAGCGCTGACTTCCCCGTGCATAGACGAACCCGCTACAGTTTCCGTTTCTTCCTGAACTGTCTCAGCAGCATTACGCCTTGTGCTCGGTCGGCCACTACGGGGTCTATCGTCTAAACGATCCGTGGCTTCGAACTTCGAAATCATTCTCGCCACAGCTGCATTTGTCAACGGACTTTTACCCGTTCGAATCCCCTTCCTAAGGCGATAGGATCGTAACGCTGAACTAGCACATTCCCCATTCTCATAATACAGCTTCACTAAAAGCGTATTTTCCGGTAACGTCAACATGCTGCGACTGCTGGTGCATCTGATTCTCTCTCTCATTTATAGAATATTTTCATGCGCATTGACTGACGTTTTGCTGTCCAGCACCATCTGTGGGACATTTATTGAACTTGTTTTTGTTCTAATAAAACCCCATGTCATTCCAAGCATGTGTGTCAACTTTTACCGCTCTATCTACATTATTCCGTGATTTATTAAGTTTTCAAATATATTCTGACTTTTTGATCGCCCGGTACCTTAACAATTGCGTTATAAAGAAAATAAGAGGTAAAATTACACCACGCTAATTCGCTCGTCTAGAAGAATTGTCGGAATGTACAGAACTGTTTATTAAAGCCACAAAAGAAAACATGACGATACATACTGGAAATTGAAAACTTACCTTCCCTGTACCTGGCGAAATACTAGTTGTGAGGAGAAAATTGAATACACCGTAACATTGATCTAAGGAAATGTCGTTGTACAACATGGTTTCGTTTAGATTAAATATAGAGAAAGAAATGATTTCTAATTTGCAAAAAAGAAAGTAAGCTTTAATTCCAGCCAGAAATTCTTTCTGTCTGAGCCCAGGAAGACTGTTAACTTCGTCTGTAGATCTATATTTAGACGCATTTCTGACAGATTTGTCACAATGTCATGATGCAGGTATAACGGCGGTTGAGTGGGCAGGTGGGTCTCTCATCACCAGTCGCAGATGGTCGGTAAAATGCTGTGTGTAAGCTGCAGTGTTCCAATTTTATAGGTTCTATGTAAAAGTTGTGCTTGAATCGTAAGATATCCTTGCCGATTTACTCTGTCTCCGTCAGTATATTCGAATTTTTTTTTTATAAACAATATCTATCTGCTGTTTTGTGTTACACATCTGGACATCGAAAGAGTGTTTGTTAAGGTGGACACACAAGTTCGATTTTTTGGACTTGCGATGTTACATTTCATTTATTATCGAATGAGCACTAATTTTGTTAAACATTTCTGTTGACTCTTGTTATGTAGTCTAAACGGTGAGCATGGAATGAGAATGTTTCAAGTAATAAAACGTTATGATATTTTGTTTAAACCCTTAGCTGTGTGTGTGTGTGTGTGTGTGTGTGTGTGTGTGTGTGTGTGTGTGTGTGTTTGCGCTCACAACGGAGATCAAACTGTATTCACGATACTGTCAGCCGTTTTGGTAAAGTTTTACGGGCCCGGTGGTCATGGGGTAAAGGGCTCAACTGAAAACAGAAAGGTCGCGGGTTCAAAACCCGGTCGGACATCCGATTTTTCAGTCTGCACTTTAACCCATCCTTCACCTCTCAACGACGTGAGGAGTCGCCAGAAACGACACGTGGTTCGGATTCCACGCTAAGCTGTAGGTCCCATTTCCCCGGTTGGATAGGGGCACGCAAGTCGCCGAAGTGGCGTCCAATTGAAAGACTTGCACCAGGCCAATGAGCCTCATGAAATTATTATTACTAGTACTGCCTATGGTCGAAAATCGACCAATTGTGTTTACAATGGTCACTGGGGGTAAAATTTTACGTATCATGTTGGCGGCCTCGCGTGATTATGTTGGTAACATCAACAACACAATAGAAAATATTTGCCTATTTCTTCGAACCACATAGAATGACTCGATTAGTGTATCGTACAGACCATGAAGTAAACAAATAGTGCTGTTCCTGATTTATGGTTGACAGGTTCTTGTATATACCCTCGTCCGCTCAGTAAAAATAATTGGCCTCGTAAAGCGAAGATTTCATGAGAAAACATCAGCGTTGTCAAGCGATTGGCTAAAATGAAGACTCACAGGGTTCTCACTTTCAGCATCTGTTGCGAACATTATCATAGGAGGCCGCTGGGATATTTGGTAAAAATGAACCGGCACTGGGAGGTATGAAACGGAATTTTTTACGTGTTAAGAAAAATGCCTGACACAATAACAACAAATAAAAACGGAAGTATATACTTCTCATGCCATTTTCGAATTATAAGACTTTCATTTATAATTCGAAAATGGCATGAGAAGTATATACTTCCGTTTTTATTAAGACTTTCATTCCACCCCCATGAACCACAGACATTGCCGAGGTGGGGTGGCTTGCGTGCCTCAACGATGCAGATAGCCGTACCGTAGGTGCAACCACAGCGGAGGGGTATCTGTGGAGAGGCCAGACAAACGTGTGGTTCCTGAAGAGGGGCAGCAGCCTTTTCAGTAGTTACAGGGGCAACAGTCTGGATGATTGACTGAGCTGGCCTTGTAACATCAGCTAATGTGGCTTTGCCACACAGCTACTGCGAACGGCTGAAAGCAAGGGGAAACTACAGCCGCTACTTTTCCCGAGGACATGCAGCTCTACTGTATGAACATATGATGATGGCATCCTCTCGGGTAAAATATTCCGGAGGTAAAATAGTCCCCCATTCGGATCTCCGGGCGGGGACTACTCAGGAGGATGTTGTCATCAGGAAGCACAATACTGGCATTCTACGGATCGGAGCGTGGAATGTTAGATCCCTTAATCGGGTAGGAAAATTAGAAAATTTAAAAAGGGAAATGGATAGGTTGAAGTTAGATATAGTGGGGATTAGTGAAGTTCGGTGGCAGGATGAACAGGATTTCTGGTCAGGTGAGTACAGGATTATAAATACAAAATCAATTGGGGGTATCACAGGAGTAGGACTGATAATGAATAAGAAAATAGGAATGCGGGTAAACTACTATGAGCAGCACAGTGATCGCGTTATCATTGTCAAGATAGATACGAAGCCAACACCGACAACAGTAGTACAGGTTTATATGCCAACTAGCTCTGCCGATGATGAGGAGATCGAAGAAATATATGAGGAGCTAGAGGAAATTATTCAGACAGTTAAGGGAGAGGAAAACTTAATTGTGATGGGAGACTGGAATTCGGTAGTAGGAAAAGGAAGAGAAGGAAAAATAGTAGGCGAATATGGACTGGGCAGGAGGAATGAAAGAGGAAGTCGCCTGGTAGAATTTTGCACGGAACATGATTTAATCATAACAAACACGTGGTTTAAGAATCACAAAAGAAGGTTGTATACGTGGAAGAGACCAGGAGACACAGGAAGGTATCAGATAGATTTTATAATGGTAAGACATAGATTCCGGAACCAGGTCCTAAACTGCAAGACATACCCAGGGGCAGATATAGACTCTGACCATAACTTGTTGGTTATGAACTGTAGGCTGAAACTGAAGAAACTACAAAAAGGTAGGAAAATAAGGAGATGGGACTTAGATAGATTGAAGGAAACTGAAGTTCTGGAGAATTTCAGAGGGAGATTTAGGCAACAATTGACAGAAACAGGGGGAAATAAAACAGTAGAAGAGGAATGGGTAGCATTGAGAGACGAAATAGTGAGGGCAGCAGAGGACAAAATAGGTAGGAAGGCAAGACCAACAAAAAGTCCTTGGATATCACAGGAAATACTAAATTTAATAGATGAAAGGAGAAAATATAAAAATGCAGTAAATGAAACAGGCAAAATGGAGTACAGACGACTAAAAAATGAGATTGACAGGAAGTGCAAAATGGCTAAGCAGGAGTGGCTAGAAGGCAAATGCAAATCTGTAGAAGAATGTATAAGAAGGGGAAAAGTAGATACCGCCTACAGGAAAATAAAGGAGACGTTTGGGGACAGGAAGGGCAGCTCTACGAATATCAAGAACTCGGATGGGAAACCAGTTCTCAGCAAAGAAGGGAAAGCTGAAAGGTGGAAAGAGTACATAGAGCAGCTCTACAAAGGAAATGAACTTAGAGACGATGTTGTAGGAAGGGAAGAGGAAATAGATGAAGATGAAATAGGAGATACTATACTGAGAGATGAATTTGACAGAGCCTTGAAAGACCTAGGTCGGAACAAGGCCCCAGGAGTAGATGACATACCCGCAGAGCTATTAAAGTCTCTGGGAAAGCCAGCCATGACAAGACTATTTGAACTGGTGTGTAGGATGTATGAGACAGGCGAAATACCCTCAGACTTTAAGAAAAATGTAATAATCCCCATTCCAAAGAAAACAGGTGCAGACAGGTGTGAAAATTACAGAACCATCAGTTTGATAAGTCATGGTTGCAAAATTTTAACACGAATTATCTACAGGAGAATGGAAAAGCTGGTAGAAGCTGACCTCGGGGAAGATCAGTTTGGATTCAGGAGGAACGTAGGAACCCGGGAGGCAATACTCACTTTACGTCTTATCTTAGAAGATAGATTAAGGAAAGGCAAACCTACATTTTTAGCTTTTGTAGATTTGGAGAAAGCTTTTGACAATGTTGACTGGAATACACTCTTTCAAATTCTGAAGTCAGCAGGGGTGAAATACAGGGAAAGGAGAATTGTTTACAACTTGTACAAAAGCCAGACCGCAGTTATTAGACTCGAAGGGCATGAAAGGGAAGCATCAGTTGGGAAGGGAGTAAGACAGGGTTGTAGCCTTTCTCCAATATTATTCAATTTGTACATTGAGCAGGCGGTGAAGGAAAGTAAGGAAAAATTTGGAATAGGGATTAAAGTTCAGGGGGAAGAAATAAAAACATTGCGTTTTGCTGATGACATTGTAATTCTATCAGAGACAGCAAAGGACCTGGAAGAGCAGCTGAATGGAATGGACAGTGTGTTGAAGAGAGGGTATAAAATGAACATTAACAAGAGCAAAACAAAAATAATGGAATGCGGTCTTAGAAAATCAGGCGATGCTGAAGGAATTAGATTAGGTAACGAAACAATGAAGGTGGTAGATGAGTTTTGTTACTTGGGTAGTAAAATAACATGCGATGGTCGTAGTACAGAGGATATAAAATGCAGAATGGCAATGGGAAGAAAAGCATTTTTGAAAAAGAGAAATTTGCTAACATCGAATATTAATTTAAGTGTAAGGAAGTCTTTTCTGAAGGCATTTGTGTGGAGTGTTGCCTTGTACGGGAGTGAAACATGGACGATAAGCAGTGTGGACAGGAAGAGAATAGAGGCGTTTGAAATGTGGTGCTACAGAAGAATGCTGAAGATTAGGTGGGTAGATCGCATAACTAATGAAGAGGTACTGAACCGAATTGGTGAGAAAAGGAATTTTTGGCATACCCTGACTAAAAGAAGGGATCGCTTGGTAGGACACATTCTTAGACATCGGGGAATCGTAAATTTAGCATTGGAGGGAAGTGTGTGGGGTAAAAATCGCAGAGGGAGACCAAGATACGCATATAGTAAGCAGATTCAAATAGATGTGGGTTGCCGTTCTTATGAGGAGATGAAAAGGCTTGCTCAGGATAGAGTAGTATGGAGAGCTGCATCAAACCAGTCTCCGGACTGAAGACCATAACAACAAGACTTTCATTAGCCTAATATTTGAAATGGAACTACAATTTCTGTGTTCGTATATTTGTACAACGCCAAGAAATAATGTTATTTCGATACTGCGATATTCAGAATTCCAGAGCTGACAACATGTCGACTTCGTAGTTCCGCCCGTGCACCGCTACATGCCTCTCCCGGCGCATCATCATTTATATCGACATTCTGGACTTAGTAGTTCCACCCGAGCACCGCTAGATGCGTCTCCCGGTGCATCATCCTTTATATCGGCATTCTTATGAAAACATCCAAATCCTTTAACCACTCTTAATCACTCCGAAAATGAAGCATTTGAACGGCACAAGAAAGTGAGTTGGGAGCACTCAATGTTTCGATATTCACAGCGTCTTTGGTCGAGGCGAATAGCCAGTGAGCTGATTGTTGGAGAATGTAGAACTTGATCCAAGCTGTAGACAGGAAAATTTCTACTTCCTTTTACCGCTTTTAATGGCTAAATACACACATAATATTTATATTCGTGAAATTTACGACAAACACTCTTTCGAATTATATAACTTTCATTGGCCTACTTGTACGAATAAATTAGTAATCTGTACCACAATTTTCGTGTTAGTGTATTTATATAATGACTAGCTTGTATGCCCGTGCTTCGCAACGGTTGTTAACGAAGGACCTATGTATATGTGGTTTTTTACGGTTTTGGACCTAGGTCAGCAAAAACAAAATCCTTGTTGGATCACTCTATCGCTCTGTCAATAAACTCAGTTCTCTTAGCCAAAATGTCGAAAACCATGAATATTCATAAAGTTTTTCATACAAAAAGTGAAATTAAAGTAACGACGTAAAATCAATGTTAGGTTGTGTTCATCAAGTTAAGACTCAGTGTGTAATTGTATGTTTGGCGTGAACTTCTGTGAACACTGCTATCGATAAGATGAGAAATAGTAATAATGCGTCGTTATTCTCAATTTTGTTACACATTTCAACAGCAGCGCCGAAAGAGGCTGGCAAATTACATTTCTGAAAACGATATTGGATAAGTGCGAATATTGATTTGTAACAGTTTTCACAAGTATCTTCTTGAATAGGAATTTGGAATGAATTGTAAGACTGTGTGAATCATAAGACTCTATACAAAAGAGTTTCGCGTAAAAGTGCTGGTCATAATGAGATGTGACAACAACGGATGTATCTGATTCGCTAAAATTTTACATTCTATCATGGCGACCTCGTGTTTTTATGTTGGCAGCATCAATAACACGATATAAATTCATTGCAAAGATGACCGAACCACTTAAGAGTGTAGATAAATACTGCTGTTCCTGCTGTATGCTTGATCTCACGACAAAATATTTGCGTGTCACGCGATTGACTTATGACGATGTCACGTGATTCTCGTTATTCAACATCTGTTGCCAACATTGTCACAGGAGGCCGCCGGGATATGAGTAGGACTACGTCGCATAGTTTTTCTTGACCCAGCAGAGAGTGTCGCGGCTATATGTAGAAGAGATCACTGATTAGCACAGACCAGTCAGCTTAATGGCACAGGCATATCAATATCTATGGCCTAAGAGACATTCATTAATATATGTCTGTTTTTCCACCACGTTTACACGACAGTGATCAATGTTCCACGAGTATTTTTATCTTTGAGTCTATCTGGATTTTTATCTTTGTTTTATGTCTCTGTTCATAGTCGGTAATGTGTGGTTGACGGAAACATGTGATCTATTTAAAAAAAAAATCGTATTTGATATTCCTCGTCGTTATTAAAGTCTGAAAGGACCGCATTGTCTGACGATTGAAAGAATAAACAGATTTCGACTCATACCGTAAAGTTCGCAAGTCACAAAGTATATAGCTTTTCCTAAGAATATTTATTGCATATTTTGCGAATTTTTGCTCGTCACACTCACCAACTGCCACGCACCGCGACCAAACTCCCTTACTAAGATCATTAGACCAAGGGCTATCTACCACCACAACCACGAGTGAGTGGCAGTATGTGGTCATGGAGAAAAGTCTGTCAGCACGTACACACACAAGCCTTTTATATATAGATATAGATTATTATTACCGAATATAAATGTCACTTCCGGGCATTGTAGAACACAAAATCGCCCTGAAAACGGCTCGTTTATTGAAGTTTTTTAATGCGATGTAGCATCAGGAGTGGTATTTTTTCGTAGTAGTGAAGTACAATTACGAAACTGGTGAAATACGGTGCGAGAGCCTAGCGAAGTGTGACAGTGAAGTCACGCTTTGCGATGTTCTTTTGTCAACTAATGAAACCGAGTCAATAGAGTCTGTTTAGCCAACCGGAAAGCAGATTTCGGTCCAACATATCAGTTTATGTGCGTGTGTTTAAGTGCGAGGTAAATCTTCATGTTATCACAGGATGCAGACATAACGATGTTTAATACAATCACAGACACGATCTGTAACATTATTAAGAATGATAGTTTACAGTAATGCGATTTCCGGTTTTATTAGTAAAATGATGACAATATTAAAAGCAGATGGGTGTTTTCCTTCGCTTTACATGTCAATATGTGGAATCGTATGGATCTAATTTGACAAAAGTTCAACCTCTTCCAAAAATGTTACGCAGGCGCCAACGATATGAATCTTCATGTTTTCAGCTTTTATATATATATACTAGCTCATATGCCCGTGCTTTGCAACGGTTGTTAAAGAAGGGCATATGCGTATCATGGCTTTTTAGTGTTCCAGACCTATATATTTAAAAACTTAATTTTAACGCCAATTTTCAGTCTTAACACGTTGTACATCACGACAAAACCGTCGGACGTTTTGTTCTCTACAATACCAACACTTGTCCAATACTTAGCAATATGACGGAGGTAGGCTACACTTTTTCAGCTCAATAGCATCTTCCTGTATTCTAACCTCCTTGTTTGAAATATTCACGAACATTTTCATTTAGTTTTTCTAACCTTATTATTATGCACCGTGGTAGTCGAATCGGTATGAATCGCTCCCGCACTGCTGTGTTTGGCTATACGCCTCTGTCTCACGTTTCTAAAACGCGATTTTGTAAACGTGCTTTTGGCAACACTTCGTTATAGTTGTATAGAAAGCTACTGATTTCGCCTGCAGCTGTTTGCGCTTCACAGTTCAAAGATGTCAAGAGCACAGTCAGCTTTCAGGAATATCCTCAAGCCGACTGGAATTCAGTAGCGTCTTGTTAGTAGTAAATAAGAAGTGTATTAAAACGCGGTGCTCGATACGAGATGTTTTTACCTATCGCAGTGTTAATTTACTATTGATGTTTATGTTGCACAATGATAAAATTTTGCAGGTGTATATTCATTGGTATAAATGCTTTGTGTAGGTTCCTCTGTGAAATCTGTTGTATTTATTCCTTCCTTATCTTAGGCATATCGTTCTTCCCTTTCTGTCCATCGACTTCTACCTTACGATCTGTCCATTTCAATTTCGTTTCCATATTAGCAAACTGTCTGCGACGAATAAATAGTGAATGAATAATGTCTCGTAAATCACGCGTCGCGTGATGGGAAAGTTTATAGTTTATGACATCATATTTCCTGAACTAGGTCGTCGTAGGTAGTTTTTAACCCCACGGCGATTATTTTCTGATAGTAAGCAATATGTGTACCAAGTTTAATTGAAATCGGTCCATTATTTTCGGAGGAGATGTGGAAAAAGAGTGCATAATGTAGCAGTTATTCGGAAATTTCATTGTTTATGACGTCGTAGGTACATTCAGTGGTATATGTGCCTAATGTATGCAATATGTATTGTGAATAGTGCTATCAGTAAAGACGTAATAAATCAAAACCTCATGCATGATGATGCAGTTGTTCATGAACCAAGTTGTTTATGAATTCATATCTCATAAACTATATGTCGAACTGTGATATAATAACAAGGAACATTCAGTGGTCTGTATGTGTACTGTCTGTGAATTGTCTGGCGTATAAAATTTACAGTGTAGAAGTAATAGCTTGTAGCGTCATGCCAAATGCCGTAAATATGCATCATGGACATCGGAAAAGTAGTAAGCGATAAACTCTTTTGCTTTCATCATTTTGTTGGGGTTGTCAGCGAGAAAGTTTCGTAAAGATTTGAAATTATGTTTGCCGCGGTGGAGTAGTCGTGCGGTCTAAAGCGTCTCGCTGCGGAGCGCGCGGTTGCTCGCCATGGAGGTTCGAGTCCTCCCTGAGGCATGGGCGTGTTTGTTGTCCTTAGGTTAATTTACCTAAGTTTAAGTAGTTTGTAAGCTACGGACTGATGACCACACAGTTTGGTCCGATAGATTTACAAACATTTGAACATTTGGATGGGTCCTTGAACTAGAGCCTTCTTCAAACTATTTGGCTCTTCATTTGTTTCTTTGTCCCAATTCCACTGCTTTTTTTTTTTTTTTTTTTTTTTTTTTTTTTTTTTTTTGAAGTTATGTTTACAATTTATTGCAAGCCGCTAAGTGCTCTCATTCTCAAACAGTTGAATAAAATCACGGTATGACACGCCGCAAGATGGGACAGATACCTTGTTTATGACGTGATATCGCGTGAACTATATTTCGTATGTGGTTTTTGCAACCACAGCAAATGTTTCCTGACCTTAAAGAATATTTGAACCAAATTTGGTTCAAATCGGTCCGTTAGTTTAGGAAAAGATTTTATTTTTTCCATGCATCTTCAATTCCGTCTTGTCCTGGAATAATGTTGCCTTTAAAGAGGTCTCATTTAGCCATTGCTGCTGCTTCCAGCTCATCTTTGACTTGAGTGCTAGTGGAAACTACTGATTTCTTTTGCCTTGATTTTACTTCTCGCCTTGCAGCTTTTGGGAATGGTCTACATTCTTCAGGGGTTGGTATTTCAGTTGGGGTTGCACCTGAAGTGGAGCGTGAAGCATCATACACAGTTGCAGGTTCTCCAGATGAAGGTGTATCACAGCTTCATGTAGAGGCTGCTGGCTGCTTAGTTACCTCCGATGGCCCTAAAATCTTCTTCATTGTATGCCAATCTATTAAGTGGGCACAACCCAGCCACCTTGAAGCCAGATGTGATATTTTTTGTATAAAGGAAAGTGGAAATGCTATTCCAGAAAACATAGCAATCTCTGAAATAGTGACTGGGCGCCCAGGATGCATTCTCATCCATTCAGCCATTGTTACATTTAGGTATCCCTTAAATGGTCCAAACACTATGATATCTAGTGGTTGCATCCTGTGGGAACAATGTGGTGGGACGTCAATAGACTGATTCCAGCATCCCTTGCCATATTCATAGAAACAATGCTGATGTGACTTGTGTGGTTGTCCAGATTTATGAGTAGGTGATTATCTTTTGAACAACAAATATGCTTCGCTACATGCTTCATAACTTTGAGGGGCAATTCACTTGTCACATATCCAGATTTGTTAGCCAATCCAATACTTCCATTTTATGCACCATCCAGAAAAAATGGTAATACGGCCATTCCTGACGCTGAGCAGAAAGCACAAATGGTGACATCCCCCTCCCCCTTTCTCGTGATGCTACCATTTCTACTTGCTTCTTGCCACGTTCCACAATAACTTTAGGAGGCTATATTACAGTACGAATGCCACACTCATCCATGTTCATTATCCTGTCTGGAATGAACTTAAATTTGTCCAAAAAATTCAAATGTTTTTCAAAGAATCGGTTAATATTTACTTCCTTGTATTTTCAGATGTATGAAGGAATAGCTTCTGTTGCCTCTGTAAAAATTCATTCATCCAGTCCTTTTCTGCCATGTGACATTCATCCCAGCCCCTTGGGTAGTTCTTTTTGTTTAGTTTTTTAGCATACATGTTTGCCATTTCACGTCCTTGGCTGGCCGCAGTGGCCGAGGGGACTGAGGCGCTCCAGTCACGGTCTGCACGGCCACTACGGTCGGGGGTTCGAATCCCCCCTCGGGCATGGATATTTGTGCCGTCATTAGTATTATTTAGTTCTTAAGTAGTTTGTAAGTTTAGGGACTGATGACCCCTTAGTTAAGTCCCATAATATTTGAACATCACGTCCTTTGTTATATGTGAGTCCATAATGTAAATTGGAGGCCTTCATGAAGTACTGAGCTAATAATTTCTCTTCAGGATCTGTAAAGACCTTTCTAACGTTGTATTTGGGTTCTGTTGTATTCAGTATTTGTATTTCTTCTTCGTCTGAATTTCCAGAATCACCTCCGTCACACGCATCTGGAAAAAGAGTAACTGGACGCTGTATAACGAAATCAGTGAAAACAAAAGGATTTTTTAACTGAACAAATATAACTTATTTGTGTAAGATAATTTGTTTGTGGAAACAATAATATTGTGGTAACTAGATGTTTGGAAACTTACGTTAACAGATCTGAATGCTTTCAGCTCTCTATTTCTTTGCTGTGACAATGCGTTTCTGCAGCATAGACTTTTCAATCCATATTGATATGCAGTTCGTCGAATACACTCCTTTTTGAACATAACTTCTTTTACAGCTCTTTGAACATTTCCTTCATCAATATTAGCTCTGTCGGTTTTGTGTATGTATTTCCCCACCATCTATAGCATAGATAATGCTCTTAAAAATTTTAACGGTAAAAATATCAGGTTGAAAAGTTAACTTTGGACCCACTCAGAAGTGGGGTAAGAGTGGACTCTATCCACTTTGACTGAACTTCATCTGTCCACAGTTACCCCAAGGGGCCATTTTGGAAATCAAACCAAACTCTAATGAATATATTTTATTTAAATGAAATATTATACAAGAAAAAGATAGGCCACTTTTCATAGAATCATATACCACAACTCTATAAATTCTCAATAGTAACCTTTTGCACTTATTTGGAAATTTGTTTATCACAAAAATTACAAAATTACTGAAATCTTATTTTCACTTCTCCTGCCTTCAACAATCACCCACTGGCACCAAATTTTGTCTAATTGTTTAGTACATTCTGTGGTACTACCAACATGAAAATAAAAAAATTCACAGATTATTTCATTGAAATAATTGTATGTCCACTCTTAACCCATGTCCACTCTAGCCCCACTCTCCCATAACTGAAAACGAAACGTTCTTCTGGAAATTGTTAATGTAAAACATAGTTGCCACAGTCTAAACAAAATAGTGTAGCAAATTGTAGTATACAATTATTTTGCCCAGAGACATTAAGTGGCGAACGACTTCCAAAAACGTTTGGTTGTTATTTTTTCCCCGAAATTGTTAATGAAGTCATTGTTCCCTCCAAAATATTTCACATTATAGGTAATTATTTTTAAAATAATTGTCAATATATGTACGTAGGGTTGCTTATTGTCTCCTTCAATTGCATTTCAAAGTAATTACAATTAGTGTTGAAAATTATAAATATTTCTTCCTGCCAAAGAAAATTAGGTGATGGGTGGTTCTGACCAGGTTTCGAACTCAGGATTCAATATCCCTACTTGACTCCCTCAACAAGTTTCGTTCCCCCAACCGATCTACCCCCGAACACTTTGAATTTAATGCATATACAACTCACTTGACTTTATAGGAATTTGTTTATAAACAAATGTTAAACATTACTTATGAACAGCAAGACATCTACATACATACTCCGCAATCCACCATAAGGTGCGTGGTGGAGGGTACACCGTACCACTACTAGGCATTTCCTTTCCTATTCCACTCCCAAACAGAACGAGGAAAAAAGGAATGCCTATATGCTCTCTACAAGCTCTAATTTCTCTTATCTTGTCATTGTGATCACTAGGCGAAATGTAAGGTGGCAGCAAGATCGTACTACACTTAGCTTCAAATTCCGGCCCTCTAAATTTCCTCAACAGAAATTCACGAAAAGAACGTCGTCTTTCCTCCAGCGATCCACAACTGAGTTGCTGGAGCATTTCTGTGACACTCGCAAATTCCTTGAACCTACCAGTAACAAACCTAGCTGCTCGCCTCTGAACAGCTTCTATGTCTTCCTTTAAAC
Organism: Locusta migratoria; assembly: GCA_026315105.1. Taxonomy (NCBI): domain Eukaryota; kingdom Metazoa; phylum Arthropoda; class Insecta; order Orthoptera; family Acrididae; genus Locusta; species Locusta migratoria. Next base: position 359,925,143 of record CM048750.1, read on the forward strand.
TGATCTGCTGCGGGTCCCAAACACTTGAGCAATACTCAAGCATTTTATATGCGGTCTCCTTTACAGATGAAATACATCTTCCCAAAATTCTCCCAATAAACCGAAGTTTACTTTTGCTCACTGACGACTTCCGAAAGGAAACGCAAGGTTCTTTTCAGAAAAATGTTAATTCAAAAACATAGGATGTCATAATTAATTTGATATGCAAATTAGGAATGAAAAAATAACCCAGAGCAGTGGTGGATGCCTGGGGGCTGACGGGTGTCCACTGGTGGAGGTGGTCAAGTGGTTTACGAGACTCTTGTGTTAAGTGCAAGGACATGTCTGATGTTATCAGTCATTATTCCAGGTAATTGCATTGCCCAAAGTGCGGTTACTTGTTATTTGTCATTCATCCTTAAGAGCGTCATTGTCCTATTAAGTGAAAGTACATTTTCTATAACAATCATTCTGTCCTTCCAGGAAGTGTGCAATTGTTCAAAGGTGGCGGCGTCCTTTGATCAGTGGTTGGGCAAGTGTGTTACGATAGAGGGGTAGGGGTAACCGTACCTGGTGACGATGTCACGAACGTCGACGGTCGATTCTCACTGTGCTCGTATCAAATTACCCTGCTACTGCCGTCTGCTCCTATAACCCCAAGAAATGCCGGACAATAGTTAAAAATCCATTCTATCGTTCTATATAATTTGTGATTCTTTATCTTAAACCACTCTTCCTTAAGAGTACTCATGTTCAAAATCAATGTGAAATCCCTCCCTCAGGGCCTTTATATACATTTTGCAGCAGGGATATTTTTTAAAATAACAACAAAGACGGTTCTTCATTTACTCACAAGTTTCATAGATCTGATTTTGAAAGATACAATTCATTTGTAGTCTTAAAATCAAATTTTAGATACATATCGGTTACACTGTTGTTTAAATCAAAATACATTATGAATTACTCATTTTCGCTCTTTTGAAAGTAGAAATAATATGGCTAGAAAATAGACCTTCACAGTAGTACCACAGACAATCAGTTATATATATATATATATATATATATGTTACTTGTCACATTACTTAGTGCATATATTTTTTATTTAACTATCTAGTTACAGTGGAGTGCTGAGGTACTTTTTCCCAATACTGTGATTTAAAATTGAGTCCACATTGACACCAGCTGCATCAGAAAAAAAAATCCTAATGACTGAAAAACTAAAAAATTATCAGACTTGTGTGGTTAGCAGCATGGTATCTTTTTACAAGTGCACACAGGATGCACTGTATTTACAACTATGCATCTATACATTACATGTATATTATACTTAAAACTTTATATGAGGTGAATATTGACTGTATTAATTCTTTGTAGGATTACTTAATAATAAATGCTGAAAGAGAATAGGATAATGTCTTCTTTTGTAGTCCATCTGACTCGGTGTGAATATCCAAGTTCTATGAGTAGTAGGGTTCTAGCATTTATCAGATCTGAAACACTAAATTCCAGTTACACACACTGGCAAGACTTCTGGATGTCGTCCGTATTGAAAGAATCAAGATGTGAGGAGAACTGTCACATTCGACCTGTAAACCCTCAAATCTTGCAGAATCACATGAAGAGGTCAAACGTGTGTGGAATAATATATCTCTAGATGAGAGCTTTCCAGACTGGGTGTGCGTCACCCCAGGGTATTAAGTAGTCATATCAAGGATGTCGTGAACCTAGCAAAATCAGAATCTGAAGCAAGAATAAATTGTGAAACAAGTTCAAAACATCCTTCTCTTCGTTGTATGTGTCCTTTACATAGAAATGAATCACAAAAATCAATATTTATTTACGATATCATTCGTAAAATTTAAACTTCAGTGGCCGGAAACTTTAAAAGTACGGAAATATTCCTGGCTATTGTGCCGTGGTCAGGTGAATTTATTATTCAAGTTCAACGTTTCGCACCCATCTGAGAGATCATTTTCAGGGGAGATCGTGACTTCTTTGTATGTCGAAAACAAACCGTTTCCGCGTACGCCGCGCTGAGGCGTGACGTCACGTGTTTGGAATATTCTAGCGCCATTCGCCATTGTCATTTGCCCTCGTCCGCTGTTGCTATCGCCCCATGGTGGAAGAATGTTCCACTTTTCTTTACCACTGGAATACATATGTCATTATGTTTCATGCCCTCTTCTTACCTAGTGAAATTCTTGTAATATTTAACAGTTTCTATCGTGCATTTTCCCCCTTTTGGCTGCCAGTACTTGGTTATTATCAGATTGCATGCAATGATCTCCTGGCTGCAAGGCATGCTCCGCAACAACTGATCTGTCACTCTCTCCCTCTCTACAGTTGCCCTTGTGCTCTTCTAATCGTTTTACAATAATTCAGTAAAGAGGGTGGTTGCTATGCACTATACACACAGACCTACATACAGCAGGACGCGAACCACCATCCACATCAAAAGGCATCATGAAGACTTTGGTGGATTAAGCAAGGAACATCTGCTTCTTAATCCGGAATTAAAACACCTCGTTCTAGTCGGCGTCACGTAAGAAGGAGTTTCAGCGCATACAGCAGGAGCGATAGGGGAAGCATAGAGGGTGGAGCTATGGCCATACGCTAACTGTTGAGCTTGCGCTAGAAATATTGTGTAAGTCGTGACCTGTCACATGCCTCCACAATGAAGATTATTGCCTGCCAATGCAGTAAAAGAGATAGATGTGCACAGCGGCCTTCGTACATGGCACAGACTATAGTGCATTGTTCAAGAATGCACATTCGTCCAATGAGATAAAGAGAGCGGTAATCGAAAGTTTTCCTTCTTTTCATTAAGGACATCACTGACTCTATAGATTGTCTTGATGAAATACAACAGCGAACGACAACCGGCAATGGAAAACGGCACTCCATTCTTCAAAACACGTGTTGTCACGCCTCTGCCTGGAATATGATACGGTATTTGGCTACAGTTAGTACCGGGCCAGGATATAATTTGGACATGCAAAGAAGCCATAATCCTTCCTGAAAATACCCCCATTATACCAGGGTGAAACGTTGTCTTCCAATCATGAATCCATCCGACTACGGAACAATAGTCCACAATATTTCATTAATTTTAAAATATCGTTTGTTGCAATGAATTTGTCCTATTAATATTAGTGAAAAGCTCTCGCGACCGGAAGCTCTGCTCTAGACAGTATTCACCATCTGTGTTTTCGAATGGATGCCTGTAATGCCTGCTTTGCGAAAGGTGGAGTTTTGTAAACTATTCTATAACTAGCTGAAAACCCGGCGTTGCCCGGGTATTTATTTATTTATTCCTGCCATTTCTCACGTATATATTCATTTGTATAAGGGCCATATGTCTGTCAAACCTCTTGGGAATACAATTAGTTGTAAAGAAGTAATAGATTAAAACTTGAAGCGTGATGGGGTGGTTTTCCATGAACGTTACTGTTTATGTGCTCGTATCTCATGAACTACGTGTCGTACTGTGATACACTTTAGAAGGTACACTTAACTGTATGCGTGTATACTGTCTGTAAAATTTCCTGTCGCTACAATTTGTAGTGTTCAAATTATAAATTATAACGTCGTACCTAGAACCGTAGTTTTACTCCATAAACAGCGGAAAAGTAGTAAGCGAGAAACTTTTTTCAAAAATGTTCAAATGTTCGTATAGCTTATGGGACTTAACTACGGGGTCATCAGTCCCTAAACTTACAAACTATTTAAGAACTAACTACTACTAAGGACGGCACAAATATCAATGCCCGAGGGGCAATTCGAGCCCCTGACCGTAGTGGCCGTGCAGACCGTGACTGGAGCGCCTCAGTCCCCTCGGCCAACGCGGCCGGCGAATTTTTTTTTTCCTTTCATCATTTTACTATGGTTGCCAGCGAGAAAAAGTTTAATAAAGGTTTGAAATTATGTTTAAAGTTTGTTGCAAGTCTCTAAGTACTGTCATTCTCATACAGTGTATTTCGAAAGTCTCGCCGCATTATATGGCATTTTTTGATTTTTCTTTTGGTTATGACGTAATATCTTTTGAACCATGTGCCGTATGTGATTCTTAACCATGCAGCAATTATTACCTCACGGTAAGGAATGTGTGTACCAAATTTGGTTGAAATCGGCCGAATGGTTTAGGAGAAAATGAGCAGCATGGTCGCAAAATGCAGCAGTTTTCCGCGCATATCATTGTTTATGACGTCATATCTCGTGAACTATATATCGTATGTGATTCTTACACTTACGGCGACCGTCCTCATGGATTGAAGCTTACGTGTACAAAATTTCATAAAGATTGGAACAAAACTGTAGATTTGTATGCAACACGTACAAACATACGGACACACTGCTTTATATATTAGATTGAATTTTGAAGTCTGGTTTGGGCAGGCTCACGTGGAGGCTACACCATGTAATGATGTGCATGTTGCAGCAGGGATCGGCACCTGTTACCATAATACTGCTTGAGGTATTGATCATTAAATGTAATTTCTTCATGTACTCGAAAGAACTCACTCTATGAGTGAGTAATAATTTTTGTTTATGGCAGTGTAGCAGTACGGGTTCACAGAGTGTGTGGAATAGTGTGAGGGGTTCGCCAGGGTGCGCGGGTGGACGCCACGCTCGTCTCTGCGGCGCAGCCTGGCCGACATGCTGGTGGCGCTGCTGTCGATGGAGTGGCCACGTGGCCTGACGCAGCGCGCGTCCGCCGGCGCCGCCGAGCGCTGCCACGTGGGCGCTGTCGCGCTGCTCAGCCTGGTGCTCTCCACGCTCTACCAGAGCGCCGTCGTCGACGTCGTGTGCCACCCCTACCAGACTCCTGCCATCATCACACTCGAGGACCTCGACCGCTCCGGCTTGATCATCTATCATACGGTCAGTACACCGAGTGTTGGGGTGCACCTAGGCTCCGTCCTGTCCCTTCTGCTTTACTTTATGTACTGTGCAGAATTGCCCCAACCTGCGTCACCTGTACATATCCTCCATCATGTTGATGACACCGCCTAACCCGCACTCGCCCCTCACTCCAGCGATCCCAACAGTTTCTCCAAGAGGACCTATCCCATTTTACCTCATAGAGCAACTTTCTTAGTGTTAACTCCAAAAAATCCCTGTCTTTCCTCATAGGTCTTACTAACCCTTCCTTCTGCCTCCATGATTTCCATCTCAGCCTATATGGTCGCCCCATACACCTCACCCTCACAACTCGGGGTGCAGCGGCGATGGGGAGTCTGGCGCGTCGAGTGGGACACCATAGGTGTCTCATTGATTGATTGATTGATTGATGGATTTTTCCAGCGAAGCTAAAACAGTCTTGGTCCAACCTGCCACTGCCTGCACCAAAACTAAGTTTATTGTGTGGCATCGCCCCCTCTATATCTAGTAAAGCCAACCAATGCCCTTGAACAGTGCAAGGAGTCCCTTTACCAGTTCTTTATTAGACACAATTTCTTCGGGTCTGGTTGTGCCAAATATTCTGTGCCTTTTATTCTCCAATGCAATGCATTCGAAGATTAGATATGATGCAGTTTCATCACCATCATCACAGATCCTACATTTAGGGTCCTCTTCTATTATTCCCATTATACATAGGTGTTTTTTGAAATTCCTGTGGCCTGTCAGCAATCCAACCATGAGTCTAATCTCTCTCCTGTTGAGATCCAGGATTGCAGAGATTCTTTTAAAACATGGCTTTGGCATCATTACCTTGCCATGTTTTTGTTGATGGACTTTGGTTCAATATTCTATGTTCTGTCTTCTGAGCCAGTTACGTAGCTCCAATTTGATCATTGCCTTGGCGATTGTCAGGACAGGTTCCGGTCCAATAAATGGAGTCTCTGCCTCCATCCTGGCTAATCTGTCGGCATGTTCGTTGCCACTGATCCCCGAGTGGCCAGGGACCCACAATAGGTTTACAGCCGGCCGTGGTGGCCGAGGGGACTGAGGCGCGTCAGTCACGGTCTACACGGCCACTACAGTCGGGGGTTCGAATCTCCCGTCGGGCATGGATATTTGTGCCGTCCTTAGTCTTAGTTAGTTCATAAGTAGTTTGTAAGTTTAGGCACTGATGACCCTGTAGTTAAGTCCCACAGACTATACAAACATTTGAGCAATAGGTTTACTCTATTGCTTTCCCCTAGCTCCACCAGAACCCTGTGACATTCTGCAACAATTTTAGACCTTGTTGCAGGAGCTGCCAGTGATCTCAGGGCTGCCTGGCTGTCTGAATAGATATAGATGCTACGATCTTTGTAGCACCTACGCAAATTCTCCTCCACACACGCCCTGTTGGCAGTGATTTCGGCCTGGAATACTGAGGCCAGTTTTCCTAGAGAGATGACGCCCTCCAGTCTTGGCTGCACCCCATATACCCCGGCCCCAACACATTGGTCTGATTTTGACCCCCCCCCCCCTTTTGCTTTACCTTATGTACTATGCAGAATTGCCCCAACCTGCGTCACCTGTACATATCCTCCATCATGTTGATGACACCGCCTAACCCGCCCTCGCCTCTCACTCCAACGATCCCAACAGTTTCTCCAAAAGGACCCATACCGTTTTACCTCATAGAGCAACTTTCTTAGTGTTAACTCCAAAAAATCCCTGTCTTTCCTCATAGGTCTTACTAACCCTTCCTTCTGCCTCCATGATTTCCATCTCAGCCTTTACGGTCGCCCCATACACCTCACCCTCACAACACGAGGTGCAGTAGCGGTGGGGAGTCTGGCGCGTCGAGTGGGACACCGCAAATGTCTATAATGTTGCCCTTGCTTTGTATGATGCCATAATTGTTAAGGTAGACTCCGCGATTATATTTTGGACAAGGCACTGATGGTACCGAATTTTTTAATTTGAAATGATTTAGTTAAGGTACTGCACAAAATGAACATTAAAGCAAATAAACCGCGGGTTGCGTATTAAAGTCGGGCACCATACACGCAACAGCACGTTATAAGACTTATGGGAAGCATCTAGCTGGATCCTGCGCTTCGTATTGTAGAAGCTGGAAATGATAACTTTTACTTATTTAATACGTGAACGTTCGAGATACTTTCCGTAGGAGATCAATGGTCAGACTGTTCACTTCCTTTTTCATTGTTGGTGACCGTGGGTGGACAATGAAGTTACTGGTAATGATAGAATAATAATAAAAAAATGATCGGACTTCGTGAAATTACAAAAGAAATGACTGCAGGTTCTAAAATCAAGCAAAGTATTGTATAAGATGATTGATTAGATTGAAATTTTGCAGACAATGCGAAGCAATTGTAATCGCGTCTGAAAAACTAAGAAATTAAGTTTAATTTAAAAGAAAACCAAGGGGATGGAATGCTTTTAAATTTAAATAATATATTTTCAGCTAGAGCTTGCATTATTATTGCTTACATGAGTTAAAAGACGTCTTGACACATCGGATACAGACAAGAGAGTGAGCAAAACTACTACCACGATTTCGTCTTCTCGCTTGTTCGGAAGTAAAAAATGACGAGCGAAATTAAATTAGTTGCATTGCGAGTCAGGGGAAACCGGAGGCGATAAGCATCGCTGATCAAAGATAAAAAAAAAAAATGTGTATCGTTACATGTCTCATGCTTCACCCTCTGTCCATGCTACCGAGGCACCTTCAGGTGTACCGGACGCGGTCGAGCCGCCTTCTCCACAATGGGAGTGGCGGGTTGAACGGCGATCGCGTCGCTCGAGGGAAGGCCAATGTGGAGGCGACTCCTTCAGCAGGTTCCTAGCAGGGGCACGGAGGGGAGGGGATAATTAGCTACTGGGAGTTACAATGTTAGGCGCGTGATGGAGCCCGTGAGGCAGATATCGTCGAGATCCGGAAAGAAGTCCAACGTGCACTTGGTGTGTCTTCCGGGGGGGGGGGGGTTTCATTCGAGATGTTGAGGCAGTCTTACCGGCGTCTATCAACCGTGCAGGGTGCGGTCGACTGCAAGCCGTGGCTTACGTCGGCATCAATGAGGCTTGTCGCTTGGGTTCTGAGGATATCCTCAGTTCCTACGGGCGGCTGGCGGAATTGGTGAAGGCTGCTGCCCTCGCACGTGGGGTAGAAGCAGACCAGTCGATTTGTAGCATTGATCGGGGTCTTTTGGTTTGGAGCCGAGTGGAGGGTTTGAACCAGAGGTTTCGCCGACTCTGTGACAGTCATGGCTGCAGATTTCTGGATCTGCGTTATCGGGTGGGGAATTGTAAGACACCCCTAGATAGATCAGGAGTGCACTACACTAAGGAAACGGCGGGTAGCAGAGTACTTGTAGAGTGCACATGGAGGTTTTGCAGGCTAGGCTCTAGCTCTGATGAGCACTTGCCTTTCAATATTCAGATAGCGAATTCAGGACGCGTTCGGCTCAAAAATTCGACTATCAAAATATCAGCCGTTAACTTCCAAAGTATTAAAAACAAAGCCCCCGATTTTGCCGCTCTGCATGGAAATTCTTGTACTCAGACAGTTTTAGGCACCGAAAGCTGGCTAAATCATGATGTGGCAAGTTCGGAAATATTTAGCGAGGCGTGGAATGTATGTCGGAAAGATAGATCGGACGCAACTGGAGGGAGAGTGTTCATCGCTGTGGAGAAAGATATTGTTTCTACTGAGATCGAGGTTGAAAGTAACTGAGAAGTTATCTGAGCACGTGCAACAGGAGAAGTAAAGTTAATAGTTTGGTGTTTCTACCACGCCTCCAGTATTGCTGTAGCAGTTTTAAAGTCATTCAAAGAAAGTCTACACCAGGTAGTGCGTAGGTATCCGGGCCATGTAATATTAAACGGGGGAGACTTCAACCTTAAGAGTATAAATTGGGACCTCTCTAGTTACATTTCAGCCGGTACAAATAAGCAGTCTTGCGAGCTACTTTTGGACACTCTCTCCGAAAACTGTCTCGAGCAGTTAAACCGGCAACGCACGCGCAATGGAAATATTTTAGATCTTTAGCTACGAACAGCCCTGACCTTATTAACGATGTCATTGTAGAGTCAGGAGTTACTAATCATGATATCGTCATAGCGTCGACAGTGAGCAAAGTTCATAAAATCAAAAAGAGCCTATAATCAACTGTTAGGAACGCACTTAGAAAATGAATGGCATAGTTTAGTTCCGGTACAATGGATGTAGAGGAATTATGGACTAAATTCCAATGCATTGTAAATAAAGGGTTAGAAAAATATGGGCCTGTAAACACGACTAAGGATGGAAAAGATCCACCGTGGTATAATAATAATGTTAGAAAGAAAATACTGTTGCACTCTCGGTTAAAAAAAGAAGACGCAAATGTTGACAGGCAAAAGTTAGTAGAGATTCGTGCGTCTATAAAACGATCGATGAGCGCAGCATACAACAATTACCACAGCCATACCTTAGCAAAAGATCTTTCCGAGAACCTAAAAAAATTCTGGTCCTATGTAAAATCGATACGCAGGTCACTCGCTGATCATTCCGGGGCAGTAATAGATGAAAGCAAACAGAAAGCTGAAGTTCTAATTTTAACCTTTAAGAAATCTTTCACGCAGGAGGACCGCAAAAATGAACCAGAATTTGATCAAAGTACTAATTCGAAATGGAGGTCATAGTAATAGGTATTTCCGGTGTAGAGAAGCAGCTGAGAGAGCTAAACACGATACCGTCTGATGGTCCGGATGGAATACCAGTTCGGTTTTACAAAGAGTATTCTGCGACATTGGCCCCCTACTTAGCTTGCATTTATCGTGAATCTTTATTATTAAAGAAAAATGAACAGTATCTTTTACAAACAAATTACTCAGCTTTACGCTTAGAACATTAGTGTGAAATAACGAAGATTGGTAGACCGACACTGTCTTGAGCAGTTAAACCGGCAACCCACGTACAATGGAAATATTTTAATTCTTATAGCCACGAACAGGCCTGACCTTATTAACGATGTCTGTGTAGAGACAGGAATTAGTGATCATGATATCGTCATAGCGTCGATGGTGACCAAAGTTCATAAACCAATCAAGAAGGCTAGGAGCGTGTTTTTGTTGCGAAGAGCCGATAAGCAAATGTTAGGATCGCACTTAGAAAATGAATTAGCCTCGTTTAATTCCGGAACTATGGATGTAGAGGAATTGTGGACTAAATTTAACTGCATTGTAAATAAAGGATTAGAGAAATATATGCCAGTAAAGACGATTAAGGACGGAAAAGATCCACCGTGGTATAATAATAATGTTAGAAAGCTGCTGAGAAAGCAAAGACTGTTGCATTCTCGATTCAAAAAAGAACAAGCAAATGTTGACAGGCAAAAGTTAGTAGAGATTCGTGCGTCTATAAAAAAATCGATGCGCGAAACATACAATAATTACCACAGCCATATCTTAGCAAAAGATCTTTCCGAGAACCCGAAAAAATTCTGGTCCTGTGTAAAATCGATAAGCGGGTCAAAGCCCACTGTCCAGTCACTCGTTGATCATTCCGGGGCAGTAATAGAAGAAAGCAAACGGAAAGCTGAAGTTCTAAATTTAACCTTTAAGAAATCCTTCACGAAGGAGGACCGCACAAATCTACCATCATTTGATCAACGTACTAATTCCGAAATGGAGGACATAGTAATAGGTATTTCCGGTGTAGAGAAGCAGCTGAGAGAGCTAAATACAAAAAAGTCTCCTGGTACGGATGGAATACCAGTTCGGTTTTACAAATAGTATTCTTCGGCATTACCCCCTTAGCTTGCATTTATCGCGAATCTTTATTTCAGAGAAAAGTTGCTGTTGATTGAAAAAAAGCGCAGATGACTTCCATTTATAAGAAAGGACAGCGAACTGATTCACATAATTGCATGTCAATATCGTTGACATCAGTTTCCTGTAGAATTTTGGAGCATATTTTCAGTTTGAATATAGTAAATTTCCTTGATACGGGAAAGCTTCTTTATATGAATCAGCACGGGTTTAGCAAACATCGTTCATGTGAAACTCAGCTTGCACTTTTGTCACATGATATTTTGCGAACCATGGATGAAGGGCAACAGGCGGATTGTGTTTCTCTCGACTTTAAAAAGGCGTTTGACGCGGTGCCACACTGCAGACTGCTAACGAAGATACGAGCTTATGGAATAGGTTCACAGATTTATGACTGCCTGGAAGGCTTCCTAAGTAATAGAACGCAGTGCGTTGTTCTTGACGGTGAGTGTTCATCAGAGACGAGTGTATCGTCAGGCGTGCCCCATGGGAGTGTGATAGGACCGCTATTATTTTCTATCTATGTAAATGATCTGATGGACAAAGTAAGTAGTAATTTGCGGCTGTTTTCTGATGATGCTGTGGTGTATGGGAGGGTGTCGTCTTTAACTGACTGTAATAGCATACAGGATGACTTAGATAAAATTTCTAGTTGGTGCGAAGGATGGCAGCTAGCTCTCAATGTAGAAAAATGTAAGGTGATGCACATGAGTAGGAAAAACAATCTCATAATGATCCAATACAGCATTAGTACTGAACTTATTGATGCTGTCGTGTCATTCAAATATCTAGGCGTAACATTGCAGAGCGATATGAAATGGAACGAACATGTAAGGACAGTTGTGAGTAAGGCGGACAGCCGTCTTCGGTTTATTGGGAGAATTTTGGGAACATGTACTTCATCTGTAAAGGAGACCGCGTATATAACGCTTGTACGGCCACGTCTTGTGTATTGCTCAAGTGTTTGGGACCCGCAGCAATCAACATAAAGGAAGACATAGAAGCAGTTTAGAGGCAAGCAAATAGGTTTGTTACTGGTAGGTTCGACCAATGCGCGACTGTCACGGAAATTCTCCGGGAACTCAGTTGGGGATCGCTGGAGGAAAAACGACGTTCTTTTCGTGAATTTCTGTTGAGTAAATTTAGAGGACCTGAATTTGAAACTGAGTGTAGAAAGATTTTCCTGACGCCTACTTACATTTCGTGTAATGATCACAAAGACAAGATAAGAGATATTAGGGCCCATTCGGTGGCACATAGACCTTCCATTTTTTCGTCGTTCTATTTGGGAGTGGAATAGGAAAGGAAATGCCTGGTAGTGGTACGCACCTTAAGGTGGATTGCGGAGTATGTATGTAGATGTAGATGCTTGCCCTGCTAGTGTTTATCAAGTTTCCACATGTCCTCACATACATAGAACACCTACATCTCTCCTATGCCACCCATAAACTTGGTCCCAACACCCTGTCGTCTCCCCAATCTTGGAGAATTTTGGACTGCTGCTGCGCCTCTGCCAGTGTGTCTCTCCTTTCCACAGTCTCCACACCCTCTGTAAACCCTCTCAACGGAACTTCATCCACCTTCCCATACTTGACAGTGAATTCATCCCAGAAGATTACCCCTCCTTCCGGTCTTAACCCTCACCCCTACGTCAATAAATTCAAAAGCATTGCGGATTGAATTTGATGTGGTTTGTGCTTGTTTCTGAGTGGACGGACGCTTAGAGGTTTAACGTCTCATCGACAGCGTGGTCATTAGAGACGGAGCTTAGGCTCGCAGTTTTGGGGAGGGATGAGGGAGGAAATTGGCCGTGCCCTTTTGGAAGTATCCATCCAGGCGTTTGCCTAGAGTGATTGAGGGAAATCACGGAAAACCTAAATCTGGATGGTCGTAGGTGGAATTGAACCATAATCCACCCGAATGCGAGTCCCTTGTCTTACCACTGCGCCACCTCACACGGTGTTCCTGATTGGTTTATACCAGTAGAAAGGAAAGTAAACGGAAAGATTACCGATTAGTGGAAATCCACGTAGTCGAAAAATTATGCTAAGTACAAGAAATTCAAAAATCGGAAAATTAGAGAAGTGAAATACCGCATTTAAGTACTTAAAATTCATGTAAGGACGAGGAGAATCACGCGATTACAACCATTTACTTTAAGAGCCCATCTGAACAAAGAAAGAAACTTTTGCAAGTTCGGAAATTAACAACATTCAAAAATAATCGGGGAGAGTAGACCGCGAGTTTACTGGAATTATAGAAATGCTAGTGGCCTGAAGGGCATATACGGCTAGCACAAGATGATGCCGTTGCCCTGGCCAGCACGCATATGGCCACAACTTCTAATAAAGCAAACATCATCAGAAATTCAAGATTAATCAAAAATTCATTTCCGCGATCATCTATGACACGGGAGAATGGCACAGACGGATTTTTATAACAGGAAAACTATCGAATTTCCACGCTGCATTGTTGGAACTAACTGGAACAATCACCTACGCACAAACAGAATGATTTTCACTCACATTGCGATTATTTGTAATTCCACACACGCTATTCGCATGAGATAGAAACTATTTCACACAGACAAATGTCTAATCCTTGCAAACACGACGCGGGTCCACATTAGGCTTGCCTAAAGCCTTTTCTCCACGGGAAGTGAGAGCTTATGAGATTACACATGATGCACCGGTCACGCCGTCCGCGTACAGTGTAGACGCGTCCACTTGCACAAGATGCTCGCATACGATCGCTAGTAGACGGAATAGGATGCGTCCTATTCTCACGTGTAAGGAAGTGCTTCGCGCATGCGCAGACGACCGAATGGATAACCCAGCAGACAAACGAAGCCAAGTCGCGAATTTGTTTGAGAATGTATACTTGTCTCCTGCTCAGAGGAACGTAGTTTTTCGACTCAGTCGTAAATTTTTTAGGAGGTGATACTATAGAGGAATTGCATTAAAAATTTCATATAACATGGGTACAATTTTTATTGAATACAAAGATATAGCTGTAAATATGAAAACCAAAAAATCTTAGAGCAAATGTAAATGAAAACACTTTCACTGATTTATCCGTCGGTTCTTGGTAGTACGACATCACACTGACTAGTGGAATTTTGCGTATGTTCTACACGTTCATTTCCACTTAGTTACCCGGTTTTCGGCTTACTAGGACATATTCACACTTTCAAGTACGTCGAAACCGTTTTTATATAAAAATCAATATGACGATCTACCAAAAACTGATGAAAGACTCAGTTGAAATATCCAAATTTGCATGTGCTTTAAATTTGTTGTACATACCAAGAGCAGTGTGTCTGTATCCAATAAAAACTGGACACACGTTATATGAAATTTTAACTGCAAATCGCCTGTATTACCATCTTCTAAAATATTTGCTATTTTTCCTGAAACATTCTGCAGTTAATAGATGAAATATTTATTTTTGGTGAGCATTATTTTTTGAAGCTTCATCCCTTGGGTGCCTGAAACCGCAGGGGCTGTTAGTATGAGTCGCATTTTATAATGAGGACGTTATCGCATGTGAGCGAGGTAGTTACGTAAGAACTGCACGAAAACAATTACAGTTTCACAGTGGCAGTCTACAACACAAATCTACATCACAATAATCATAATATATCTTACAGTTTCGAAAAGAGATCTTAACTCGGCGATTCATTTGCTGTAATTTGACAGTAAACCAAGAAGACATTTGAAGCAGACGATTATACAAAGGCGTACCGTTTGAACGCTTCTTTGTAGTTCGACGGTCTATCGCAAGGAGCGCTGCAGCTGACAACGACTTTCTTGTGCGTGTTGCACGTCTCGTATAGAAAGGGCTTAAGCGGTGTCTAGAGCTACAATGAATATGGCCACTGAGCACGATTAGGACTGAACCGATCAAAGATTATGTGTCAAGCATGACAGACATGCCAGTGGTAGCGCTGACACTCACTAAACAACGATGCTAGTAGGCTCTCTGGAACAAAATCGCAGAGGAGCATAAAACTCGAAGCACCAGAATTATCGATCGCTCACATGCAGAAATGTTCATTCAATACAGGACGATGGTGGTCATCAAAACATATTTAACACTAAATTTGGGATACATATATCACGAAATTAATAAAAGTATTAGTAAATAAAGCATAGATATACACAAAAAATATATAAAACGCTTATTAATGCCTACACGAGTGGTTTGAATATCAATTGCAACTACAATTATGTAAAATTCATCATAATGAAAGAAATACGGCAGATATCTGTCTTTCAGGCTGTAATGTTACTTTTTTTTTATTATCACTGGTGTTGTTAAAAGATCAAGGTTGAAAACCGGAATTGAAATTTAAATAACCGTAAGATCAGCAATGAATATTAATTTTTGAAATGGTTATCAGTTCTCAGTAGCAATGTAAGTTAAAAATTACGACAACACCAGAAAGCACCATTACATAAGAAAATAGTGGAATAAGTTACCTGGTATGCATTCATTGGTGGAAGCTGTGACACTGCAGTTGAACCTGTATGAATTGATTAATATCTTCGTTCTCGTAAACTGATGCTTGGTTTCATGACTATTAATTATTAAAGTTTTAAGACCGTGTGTAATTTTGATCACTATTGTTATCGAAAGTTAAAGAAATTATCGGACTTCGCTTTTAACAGAATGAAGATTTCCTGCAGGCATTGAATTCACTGTTTAACACAAAATGAGAGTAAATAAATTTTGCATTCTTTTGTCATCATGAGGCAATAGGCAACAATAACCAAGCATCAATTTACTAATATTGCTGAAAATAGGAATCAGTTAAATAAAAGATGGGAAGAAATAGTAATTATTTAAATGAAATAGGAATTCCAAATGAAAGTTAAAGTTTATTAAGTAAAAGGGTGCTAACCAGAGCTCACACTTACATGATTATGGAGGTCGAGTAAAATACGTCCGCTCAGTACAAAGGTAGAAAAACGAAAGACGACAAGCGATTCCGTTTTCTCTCCAGATCGTTTGAAATAGTTGAAGGTATAACTTGAAACAAGGATAATCAGAGATTTATTGGCAGAGAGAACGGATGCTAGCGACAAGCGTCGCAGATATAATTTTCAATAAAAAAAATATTAATGTATCGCTACATTTGCCCCCTCTGGCTTTGAGTTGGCAAATGCGCATTTCCTACTCAAAGACATCATAAATTTCTTGTTATACAATTTTGTTTAATAGATTATTTAAGACTGTGTGAGCCTACTAGATATGAAATTAGAAGTTACAGTTGTGTCTTTTTCCTTTATATATATATATATATATATATATATATATATATATATATATATATATATATAGTTTTTTAATTTTTTTTAACAATTTTCATTAATTTTTTTTATCTCATATTCAAATTATACAATGCAGAGCGTCGATGGTCGGACCAACGGTGCAGCGAGCGGTCCTCAGCGCGCCCGGATTGTTGACCCGTGGGCGTGGCGGTGCGGCGGCGACACGGTGCAAGGCGGCAGGCCGATTGATGTCGGTGGTGTGCGCCGCAGACTCGGCCCCAGCGTAGTGGTGGGGTGAGATGCCAGGATGAGGTGCCCTTTGATAGAGCACGGACTGCTTTTCCCGCATCGCCTCGGTGTGGTTTTACATGAAATGAAAGTTGTACATATGCCATTAAAATTTATCCCGTAACTAAAAATTACAGGTTTGATTACTGAATGAGTTTATTTCTGTTTTATTCAGTTGAGTGTTTCAATACTATTATAGTTTTTAGCGAACGGATGTAAGTGTGAGCTTTGATTTTAATAGCAAATATCGCAACCAACTGACATGAACATATGCCCATTCTTGACATAAATTCATTAATGGAAACTAAATTATATACAAGGCATATGTTCAGTTTATGACTTTACCAAGACTTATAATTAACATATTACGTAAATAAAAAATTTTCTTTGGCTCACTGTGGGAGCTTTAATCGTTCATGAAATTATATACTAAGACTTACATACTACTTCATATATATACATATAGACATTTAAAAAAATATGTACAGGCATTGGTAACTGGAGTTTACATTTTAGCGAATTTAAGTTGTTTATTTTTCTGACATATGGTATTCTTTGTACGTATCATAGCACAGTTCTTTGATTGGGAAATGCCGTAGGGGCGGTTTTCTCTGTGTTCATTATACAAATGTTAGATAAATTTTGTTTATTTTGAAACCATTCACAGTGCTAGTTTGAATTTTCACACGGCGGGATCTCCATTGGGTGCGTGACGTAACAGTCAAGCGTCAACAATGAATAAATTTCTACCGCTGGCCAGCGTCAGCAGTGTTCGTTTAAACGTGGCAGCGGCAACCTCGCGAGCATTGCGTACAGCACATTACTCGCCGACTTTGTGTTTTCGCGTGTGTTTTTCATCTTTCTTCCAGAGTAGAGAATTCATCCATAACAGTTCATAGTGAAGATCGTCGCAGCGCGGTGAGTACCTAATTATTTATATTAAGGTGGTTAGGTCCTCTTACTTGCTGCGCTTTCTTCATTTATTTTTAGGCTGTCATCTCAGCTGCCTTAAAGTCCATTAGCTGAGACAAGACCTACGACTTAGTATGCAAATATATACGAATAGCCATCACTTCGTATATGCACATCGAAAGTCACTTCACTGCACGATTTTTTATCATGACTGTTTATGTCGGTATGCCGCACGTAACAAGTTTTTGCTGTTTATTTTAGATCACACTATTTAAGTGTCCATCACCGTAATGCTGATATACATAAAGTAATTGTCAGTCTATACGTTCACTTATCACTTGAATTTATTATACGAGTGCTACCTTTTGTAGTCCGAGCTCACTATTGTCAATGACAAAATCACTTCACTAGTTAATTAATATGTTCATGACGGCATAGATTTCTGTCGCACACTTTGACTATAAATGCGTCCTAGTTTTGTGAATACAAACACTGTTTGTGTTGATAGTTTTATCACTAAAAGTTTTCTGTCACTAATTTCTCACAGTAGTATCACTGTCCTTTCAGTTCGTTTTATCACGTTCTGCACATATCTTCTAGATTTTATACAGTTCATATTAACCTATCGTTACTTTACTATTTACAAAGGTTATATACAGTGACAAATCATTCTGAAATACTAGTCATTAACAGAGTTCATAAATCTTCAAATGACATACAAGCCACATTTTATCGTTTTTGGTTATTATTTAGTCATAATTATAGTTTATTTTAGACAATATAGTGCATTGTACAATAAGTCGCGGCCTATGTTCATGTCAGAGGTCGGTAGTGGGGGTCCTTGTTTTCAGCAATATTATTCCTCATAATCCTTTTATTTTTGAGCTTAAAGGTTCGTCATTAAGCATTCATATCACCGCATTGGATATGTCAGATTTATTTATTTTTATATAGATTGAGAAATGGATCTTTGGAATTTTTAATATCGGATTTTGTCAGTATTAAAATGGGAGGTGAAGTCTGTCATACAACATTAGCAGTTAGCGTATAAATTTGGGATGGTTCTTTTCTTTTAAACAGGTAATGCAAATAAATTTTGCTGACACAGGCAAGGTCAGACTCATCAGCTAATTTGGTGCATAGATTCGGGCTAAATAGCATTCAGAATAAAGATCGAGTGAGAGAGAGAGAAAAACAGCATTATAGTTAGAGAAGTCTCTCTAAAATAGTACACAACATAAATTCAGCACATCAATCCATCATTTGCAAAAATTACCATTTATATTATTATTATAAATATTATGTCAAACTAAAATATTCTAACGTCTCTCATAGCAAAGCACTCCATGCTTCTCTCTCACATTGCTTTAAGTTTTGCATGCGTTCTGACCTGCTATTGCCTGTTCTTTCCTTTTCAGAAATGAAATGTGTAGTTTAGATTTTCTGTTTTAAATACAACGTGTCTGTAGTCTAGAAACATCATGCTACGTGTCTAATATTTTCAATCGTCGTGTTGTACGTGTGTGTTTAAAGTGTCTTAAAACAAAATAATAGTCATATAATACATATACGTGTGTCTCCTCCGTCATTTTGATGTTGAGTTGTCGATCTTCTTACCGTTGGCAGGAACACAATTCTCGTGCACATCGTCAGCTGAAAAAGAAGTCTTAAACTACTGCTTATACTAAAGGTTGTTTAGTCTAAAGATTGATTTTTCAATTAGTGAACGCTTCTGACACATCAGCTTGTAATGTTGTTCAAAATACTTCATATCTGTTGCAAATGTTTTGATACGTACCGTAAATAGTAGTATTGACGCAACATCGTAATGACACTGTCATCTTAATTACTGCCAAGCTCATAAGCATCAGCATAAAGTCGTGTGAAATTTTTAAGAAAGTTTTGTCCCACAATACGTGACTAGAATTGTTCAATAAACTTAGATGTCTTTAAAGGTCATATGTTCCCTCTTAAATAAATTGCACAGTTGTTGACATGTGTGTTACCTGTCAGCTGATCATCATTAATCTACAGGTTCGTAGTGGCTTATAAAACTTCATATCATTTGTACTGACTTTGAAAATATTGCTGACTGCAAATACGTTACGTTATCATGTCTCGTATAGCAACATTGTTTGGATTTGTGTGTGTGTGTGTGTGTGTGTGTTTGTGTGTGTACGTATGTGTGTGTGTGTGTGGCTCGTATGAGGAGCCGTTGGGCAAACAAAAACATTAATATATCCTTATCACTACATTTCTTTCATAAAAAAAAATATCCTCCTACTTCAGATCCTTCGTACTAAAATAAATCATTTGCTCCATATATTCATTTTCATCATCATAAATATTCTCTTATACTTATACTAATAATTATAATAATTAATGCCCATAGTAAGTGTTTTATGTTGTATTAAACATAATTAATCTGTGTTATTTGCTAAGTGTTTGACATGAGAACAGTTACACCGTCAGTTAATATTTGTTGTCCATTACGCAACATTGTAAGAGAAAAAAAATATTTTGTTCAGCTTATTCTCCTTGGATCTGTGAATGTTTTACTTATTCACTAGGAACTAGGTGTCATATTTATCATTTTTGTGATCAGCTTAAAAACTAAGCATAGAACTTTTTCAAATGCTTGTGTGGATATAAACCTCTCACTCTTCCCGAGTGTACTGTAGATAATAAATAACTTCCCTCGTGCGGAATTTGAACAATTCTAAAGGGTCCAGAAAATAGATGTTGCCACTTTTTATTACGTTTTAAGATAGCTGATGGTTTAGGATGATTTCGCAGAAGTACTAGG
This sequence comes from Locusta migratoria, assembly GCA_026315105.1. Taxonomy (NCBI): domain Eukaryota; kingdom Metazoa; phylum Arthropoda; class Insecta; order Orthoptera; family Acrididae; genus Locusta; species Locusta migratoria. The sequence continues at coordinate 359,945,114 of CM048750.1, forward strand.
TCTCCGATATTAAATGTTTGTGTTCTTTTCAGCTGCTTATCATAGTAGGCTTTTCTTTTTATAGCTGCATCAGTTAGGGCTACTAATATTTGTCTTACCTTTTCGTCCAGTGTTACGTCACCTCGGGGAAATTTTGGTATCGGTTTTACCCATTCGTTTGTCTCTTTGGTTTGTAAAACTAAATCGGTGGGTGTATAAGGTGTAGAATACAAAGGTAGGTTGTTAACCACTTGCTCAAATAGTCCAATATATTCAACCCAGGATGTTTGTTTGTTGGAAGCATATGTTCTGATGAAGCGATTTAATTCACGGAACATGCGTTCCATTGGATTGGCAGAAGGATTGTAACATGAAATGAGAATGTGATTCAGGTAATTTTTATGAATGAAATCTTCCCACGCTTGACATGTGAAAGTTTTTGCATTGTCGGACAGAATTGTCGTTGGCTTCCCGACAAAAGGGAAATAGTCGCGTTCCAGGCGCCGAATCACTGCTTTTGCGGTAGTAGTTTTTAATGCGTATAGTTTCACAAATTTTGAAAACACGTCATAGATCCCAAGAATGTGTTTGACGCCTCCGCGTCCAATCGGAAGAGGTCCTGCAGTATCAATTGAAACTAATTGAACAGGTTTATATGGCAAGATAGAATGAAGCGGCATCTTGTTTGACTGATTGTTAGGCTTGCATTTCTGACAGATTAAACAGGATTTCAATGTGTAATGGATTTTTCGTGACATATTCGGAAAATAACAGTATTGTTTAAGCTTACGGAGACACTTTAGTGCGCCAAAGTGTCCCCAAACTCTATGAGTGTGCCAAATTAGAGATTTTTCGTATGTAGCAGGTATGCAAACACACCAGAGTTGCGATTGTACATGTCTACGAAAGAAAAGTACTCTTTTGTAGACTTTGTAGTGTTGATTTAGATGTGCATCTGACTTGTCTGTAATTTGTGTAATAATTTTCCTCCACCTGTCATCTGCTTGCTGTAATACCTGCATGTTTTTGCACATATCTAAATAATATGTTCTAAATTCCATGTCCTTCATGAGCATTATCTTAAACTCTGTGTTTGACTCAAGGTAGTCTTCAAATTCTGGTAAACCCTGGGGAAATCTGGAAAGTGCATCAGCTATGACATTATCTGATCCTTTAATGTGTTCAATTTCAAAATCGTATTCTTGTAGTATCATGGCCCATCTGGCTAATCTATTGTGTAATAGTCTGCATGACATCAAAAAGCTAAGTGCCTGATGATCCCAGAAGACTCTTGTATGTTTACCAAAGATATAATGATGAAACTTTTTGAATGCCCAAACAATTGCAAGAAGTTCTAACTCTGTGGTTGAATATCGACGTTCGCACTCAGTGAGCGTGCGACTAGCAAAACTGATGACTTTTAGGGACTGTGGATCCAGATTATTTGAAATTTGGAACAGACACGCCCCAACCCCAAAATTTGACGAGTCCGTAACAATACAGAAATCCTGTGACATGTCAGGGTGGTTTAATATGTCTGAGTTAACAAGGGCTTGTTTAATTTTGTCAAAGTCTTGCTGACACTGTTCTGTCCAATTCCAAGGGTTGTTTTTTCGAAGAAGTGAAAGAAGAGCAGTACTATTGAGTAGTTGTTGTGGCACAAAGCGCCGAAAAAATGAACATAAACCGTAGAAGGCTTTTAATTGCTTCCTATTGTGAGGTGCAGGAAAATTTTGAATTGCTTTAATTTTTTCAGGGTCAGGAACAATGCCCGTGGGTGAGATAATGTGCCCAAGAAATTTGATTTCAGTTTTAACAAACTTAGATTTTTTCAAGTTGACAGTTACTCCAGATGACAGAAATTTATCTAACACTCTTTCAAGTAGGATGACATGTTCTTCCCATGTAGAAGTAGCAACAAGTATGTCATCAACGTAAACTGTAATATTATCTAGTAATTCCGGACCAAGTACTGTATCAAGTGCTGTGATAAAGACACCAGAACTCACATTTAGACCAAAAGGCAGTACCTTAAATTGGTACGATCGTCCTGAGAAAATGAAGGCAGTATATTTACGAGACTCTTCTGTTATAGGAACCTGCCAATATGATGCTCTAAGATCAAAATTTAATAGATATTTGACTCCATAGAACTTCTGAAGCAGTTCTTCTAGGTTTTCTGGCCTAGTTCTAACTGGAATGATAATCTTATTGATTTGACGTGCATCAAGCACTAGACGAACAGACCCATCTGATTTAAAAATTGCAAGAAGAGGGCTGGAATACTGTGACATTGAAGGTTCTATTATGTTCCATCTAAGCATACGGTTAATTTCTGCTTTGACAGCTGGTTGTTTTGCCCAAGGTATAGAATATGTTTGCCTACAGAATGCTTCATGAGGCTTAACTTGCATGTTATACTGATATGTCCTAATTACACCTGGCCTTTTGTCAAATACTCGTATGTACTTGTGTAGCAAGTGGAGAAGTTGTTGTCTCTGACTATCTGTGGCATTAGTGGATTCTGCTTTGACAGCTGGTTGTTTTGCCCAAGGTATAGAATATGTTTGCCTACAGAATGCTTCATGAGGCTTAACTTGCATGTTATACTGATATGTCCTAATTACATCTGGCCTTTTGTCAAATACTCGTATGTACTTGTGTAGCAAGTGGAGAAGTTGTTGTCTCTGACTATCTGTGGCATTAGTGGATTCGTTAACTTTTTGAACTATAGATTCAAGAGATTCATTTTCAGATTCCTGAATTCCAGTATAATTTTCAAATTGCATTTGATTAACAGTGTCTTGCTTCAACCTAACAGAGTTACAAGATTTTCTTGGTGTCACTTCCTTCTTAGTCAGATTCAAAATGCAGACACAGTGGTTTACTGTCAAATAACATTTACCTTCCTTAAAATCTAATTTTGCTTCTCGACTTTGAAGATATTCTAAACCAAGTATACAGTCTTCTATGACAGCATCTACTACAAGGAATGAGCAAGTATCAATTTCATCACAGATTTGTAGTTGAACGAGTGTTTGTAACTTAACTGGCTTAGATTTTGCACCTACTGCACCGATGATTTTGCAGTTCTGTACAGGAAAGGTAGGTAACCTCTGAATGTTGTTTATGCGTTTAAATAGACTGTAAGACAATACATTAACAGCTGCTCCAGTGTCAACTAAAATCGATGTAGGTATGTCTCCTACTGTTATTAAGATGTGTGCTTGATAGGCAACTATAGGTACTTTGTTTTGTTGTGTTTGTTCCTGGAGTAGCTCTTCCCTGATATCGATTCCTTTATTGTAACGCAGCATATTTACTGTGAGAATTGTGCCCTCACTGCCTCTGTCGCTCAATGTCGGAGGGCCAGACACGAGCCGATTTAGTTTGACGTCTGCGTCCCGTTAGAATGTCTTTGAGGTCGATTTAAAGTTTCTGTCACGTCAGTTATAGTCACGGTCGATTCATTCTGTGTCCAGTTTGTTTGATCTGTACTGTCAGTCGTCATCGTTGCTACTGGTATTTGATTGACATTTGGTTGTTGTGCAGGAGTAGTAGAAAAGTTCGGAATTTGTTGATTACCGTTATTGTTTGGAAAAAAATTTCTATTTCTGTTATTATTATTGTAGTAGTTTCCATTACGCCAGAGCGGTTGTGTGTTACCATTATATTGGTTAGGGAAAGTAGTTGCATTGTTATTGAAATTATTATTATTGTGATTGTAGTAGCCCGGATTAAATCTGTTGTCACGACGGCGTCGGTAATACTGACCGCCGTTAGGTACGTTTCGTACTGCGTTTCCACTGTTTACTCCACTAGTCACTTGTTGCATTTGCGGCTGTCCGGTATTGCTAATAAATGACTGTTGCGGTAACATCTGTGGAGGGCGTGACATGTTTTGATTATTAGGCTGCGGCTGGCTGACATGAATCAGCTGATTACTAGGATAGTTGAAGTAATTATTTGCGTTACCGTACCTGTAACTATTATTTCTTGCTCGGTCATCTTCAAAGATTGAATCTAGTGTGTCCACCTCAGTGAGAAAAGTTTCTAAGTTTTGTGTTGAAACGTGTGCTAGTTGCAACCGCAATCGTGTAGGCAATTTGTTTATTAATACGCGTAGTACTTCCCTGTGCGGGAGGGGGTCATCAAAGAATTTAGCTTTGTTTATGTACTTCTCGAAATATCTCCGCAGACTCCCGTTTCGTTCATTGAAAGGTTGCGGATTATAAACTTCATTTCGAAACCTTTCTTGCACAGCAGGCGACCAAAAGGTGGCTAAAAATGCCCGTTCGAACTCACCATAAGTTTCGCAACTCTGTAGGGCTTCTGCAGCCCAGATTCCCGCTTCACCTTGAATGTATCCGACAACAAATCTTATCTTTCTTTTTTCGGACCACGATTCAGGTAATAAACCTCTAAAAGATTGTAGGAAAATGACTGGGTGCACAGTGCGGTTCTCATTAATAAAGATTTGAAATTGGTGGTGCTTTATCATACTTTCGTCAAGTTCTTCGGCAGTAGCATGATTTCGTGGTGAATAAGAGGGGGGTATGTTTGATTTCATTTCCCTACCTAGTCGATCAAGGTCATTAGAGGTCGTCAAGCAAAAGTCAGTCTGCGTCCTGTCTGACGTCAAATTGTTAGATGTACCCGGATTATATGGAGAGCGTGGAATATTTGTTGCAATTCTGGGAGATTTCCAATCATGGAACACATTTGTCACGGGTTCATTTGGCCTAGATTGTGTCATCTGCGTATTTAAAATTGATTTCACGTCTGTAAGATCTTTTTGTAAAGCTTTAACAGTATTTCCATGTTTTTCATACACTTGAGTAGCAACGTCTTGAATTACAGTGGTTAATTCTGCATCTATCTTTTCATTCAACTTCGCTTCTGTATTAGATAAGAATTGTTGTACCCTATCATGATTTTCTTTGACTATGTTTTCTGCTTGACTCGTAATTCTCGTAACAGTTGTTTCCAAGTTTTCTTGTTGAATTTTAAGCTGTGTAAGATTCTGTGTGAGACTGTCTATAGCTGTTGGTAATGTTTTAAGGTTTCTTTACAATTAGTTACATCATCGACTACAGAAGAGATTTTTGCATCTACTGTGTCCATGATTTGATCCACTACTTTGTTTTGTACTTCAGAAAACTTACCATTGATAGCCTGTTCGACTTTGAGTATCTGTGCGTCTATCTGTTTGTTTACTTCCTCAGAAACAATTGAGGGTAAATTTTGTTGTACTGATTCTAGATTTTTAAATCTCGACTCAAATTCATCCCGAGTTATCATTTGAGCTGCGATTTGATTTTGCTGTTCCTCTAGTCTGTCTAATTGCTGCTTGGTGGAATTTTGCAACAGCTCTAAATCATGTTTCGTGTTGGCCTGCAAATGATTAATTTGATCGGTCAAGCCTGAAATCTGATTGTTTGTAGCATGTGTAGATGTTTGTAAATTGTTAATTTGTTGCGACATGTTCGCATGTATAGCATTCGTAGATGCTTGCAAATTGTTTAGTTCGTCTTTAGTAGATGTTTGTAAATTGTTAATTTGTTGCGACATGTTCGCATGTATAGCATTCGTAGATGCTTGCAAATTGTTCATCTGTTGCGACATGTTAGCAAATAATATCTCAAATCGTTTTAACCAATCTTCTTGCGGATTTTCAGATTGGTGTACTGTCTGTGTGGGAAAATCTGTTACGTATGATGTGGTTGCAAGATTTTCCTCCACTATGTGTGGAATCATTTCAATTGATCTCGCAGCCACATTATTTTCAACATTTTGCGCGAGCTGTGAAACATTAGTGTTTTACACATTTCACTCCATTCCATGATGGTGGTGATGGTGGCTGGTGCAGCAACAGTGTTGAATATTAAAAAATGCTCAGTCTCTGTTGCAGTATTTTATTTACCAATTACGCGTTTCGCGCTGTTAGCGCATCGTCAGACTGGAAAAAGACAAATATTTTATTACCGTCCGTGTACCTGGTACGCAGCGAACCTAATGTGGCTAAGGTGAGTAAATTTGGAAATTCGGACTTACTTGGGCGGAGATGGAGTCGCAGAAGTATCTATTGCTGTCTAGGAGGTATCTTAACAATTTGTGTTATTGGGCGCCTGCAAAGGGGTAAACGTACAAAGTGCGTAAGGGTTATTTGAGCTATAATAATTAGGGACTAAAGGGGTGTGGTATGGAAATTAATAAAACGCTTTATATGATAAAACTCACCATAGCAGCAGAGGAGTCGCTGTCGCGGCAGGTCCACGTTTACAACTGGTAGTATTCTTAATAACTACGGAACATGACTACGACCGTTAAACAGAGCGGTATGGGCAGAGTTACGCCTGCGAGAATGAGCGGCTAGAGGTGTTTGTGACGTGAGGGAATAAATCTTGTGAAATGATACATGTTGGTATGAAATAATAATAGATGAATGAAAACGAAATTATTAGAGGCCTGAGGGTGGGGTGGGAGAAAGATGTGAATTGTCAGAAGGGGGGTCATTTTGGAAAAAGATAGATAACATGATGTCGTAAAAAGTTTGATTTTTTGTGATGAGCTGTTCGTTGAGACTGTGTTCTGGGGACCGTTTTACAAACTTAGTGATTTCTAATTCTTCAAGAAGTGAGAGTTTTTTACCTTTGGGGGCGATGTGAAGAACTTGTAATTTGTCAAGGGGGGGCTGAATGTGTTTGCTTCTTTTGAGGTGCTCGGAAAAGGCCGAATTATTTTTGGCAGCGCCTTTCTTAGTTAAAAGATGTTCTTGGAACCTAGTTTTGAAGGCTCGTCCAGTTTGGCCAATGTAAGATAAGGGGCACTGCAAACATTGTATTTTGTAGACGCCTGACTGGCTAAAAGAGTCTTTAACTAGCCGTTCACTGTGGTGAAAGCGATACTGGATCTTGTCATTGATCGTGAAGGCTACTTTTATGTGGGTGGTTTTAAGAAGTGCGGCGAGTCTGTAAGAAAGATTTCCTATGAATGGTAAGGAGACGTAGATGGATTCAGTAGTGATGGTGTTAGGGAGGAGGGAGGTGTTATTTTTAGAGATTTTTCTGCTGTACAATCGGTCGACCAGGCTCGCCTGGTATCCGTTGGTTCCAGCAATGTGCCGCAGGTTAGCTAGTTCTTGCTCAACTGTTTCACTGTTTAAAGGGAGGTCGCATAAGCGGTCGATCATTGACGAGAAAAAGCTGACTTTATGACTGTACGGGTGACAGGATGTTGAGTGGATGACAGCGTCACTGGTTGTGGGCTTCCTGTAAATCGCAAATGTGATGTGATTGTTGGATAAGGTGAGAGTTAGGTCCAAGTAGTTGATGGAGCAGTCGGCTGACATGATCTGATGGGTGAAAATCATTTTTGGATGCAGACTGCAAAATTCGTTCGAAAGGGATGGTACTTCAGCTGTGGCTGCATTAATTATGATGAGAATGTCATCCACGTATCTGCAATAGAAGAGTATATTTTTGCACATAGAGGAGGCTTGCGTGAAATAACGGTTTTCAAGGGTGTTCACAAATATATCAGCTAAAAATCCCGCGAGGCAGTTTCCCATTGCAAGGCCGTCTGTTTGTTTATAAAGGTTGTTATTGAAGGAGAAATAATTGTACGACGTAATGAGGCGGAGGAGAGAGATGAGCTCGTCAATTTCGTCTGGATTTAGTTTACCATATCTGGATAGGTTGTCAAATATGATGTCTATTGTCTCTTGGACGGGAACATTGGTGTATAGATTCTTTATGTCTAGAGAAACCAAACAGGCAGAGGACGGGAAAGATTTGCCTTGTAATTGTTGAATTAAAGTTTGTCGGTTGGGAATAGAGTAGGTAGTTTCGAAGGTGAAAAATTCCTTGAGCATTTTTAACGTGAATTTCGAAATAGGTTCAATAGGGCTGCCTCTATAGTTTACAATTGGTCGAATCGGGAAGAGTTTTTTGTGAGTCTTTATTTGGGAGCGGAGGGTTGGGATTCTTGGATTCATGACTTTGTATTTGTAATGATTATCAGGGCAAATTATATTTGTGCAGTTAAGAATGCAGGCTTGTAACTCTTTGACATAAGTCTGTGTTGGATCGTGGTCTAGCTGTTGGATGCCATTTTCATTAAAAAAACTAAGAGTTTTGCTAATATAATCAGATCTGTAAACAATAACAGCTGCGTTACCCTTGTCTGCAGGCACAATAATTGCATCATTTTCTTTGAGCTTTTTGTTTATGGACCTAACAGTTTTTTGATCTATGCTGACGGAATTGGAGGCTAACTGTCTATCGATTAATTCACTTGCCTTACATGAGATTTTTAATTTTTCTGCTTTGTCATCAACTGCGCGATCTAAAGCAATTTTGAAGTCAGCAATGAGATCAGTGGTACGTTGCTCATTTAAAATAGGTCGAATGTTGTGCTTTAGACCTTTGTTGAGAAGCATATACTGTTGATTGCTAAATTGAAAAGATGTAAGGTTGACAACTTTATCAGCGAATGGGAAAATTCCTTGGTGTTTACTGCTTTGATCGAGACCATGATTCGTTGCGTGGTACTTATTCCGTAAATGTGATATCTTTTTGAAATGCTTTTCCTTTATGGGAGTGCAGCTATCTCCCACAAGGTTGCTGATGATTTTCATGAGTTGGTCTAATTGGGTGTGGTCAAGCAGGCGAACAAGAGAAAAATATGTATCATATGCCGTCCTCTGCCTGTTTGGTTTCTCTAGACATAAAGAATCTATACACCAATGTTCCCGTCCAAGAGACAATAGACATCATATTTGACAACCTATCCAGATATGGTAAACTAAATCCAGACGAAATTGACGAGCTCATCTCTCTCCTCCGCCTCATTACGTCGTACAATTATTTCTCCTTCAATAACAACCTTTATAAACAAACAGACGGCCTTGCAATGGGAAACTGCCTCGCGGGATTTTTAGCTGATATATTTGTGAACACCCTTGAAAACCGTTATTTCACGCAAGCCTCCTCTATGTGCAAAAATATACTCTTCTATTGCAGATACGTGGATGACATTCTCATCATAATTAATGCAGCCACAGCTGAAGTACCATCCCTTTCGAACGAATTTTGCAGTCTGCATCCAAAAATGATTTTCACCCATCAGATCATGTCAGCCGACTGCTCCATCAACTACTTGGACCTAACTCTCACCTTATCCAACAATCACATCACATTTGCGATTTACAGGAAGCCCACAACCAGTGACGCTGTCATCCACTCAACATCCTGTCACCCGTACAGTCATAAAGTCAGCTTTTTCTCGTCAATGATCGACCGCTTATGCGACCTCCCTTTAAACAGTGAAACAGTTGAGCAAGAACTAGCTAACCTGCGGCACATTGCTGGAACCAACGGATACCAGGCGAGCCTGGTCGACCGATTGTACAGCAGAAAAATCTCTAAAAATAACACCTCCCTCCTCCCTAACACCATCACTACTGAATCCATCTACGTCTCCTTACCATTCATAGGAAATCTTTCTTACAGACTCGCCGCACTTCTTAAAACCACCCACATAAAAGTAGCCTTCACGATCAATGACAAGATCCAGTATCGCTTTCACCACAGTGAACGGCTAGTTAAAGACTCTTTTAGCCAGTCAGGCGTCTACAAAATACAATGTTTGCAGTGCCCCTTATCTTACATTGGCCAAACTGGACGAGCCTTCAAAACTAGGTTCCAAGAACATCTTTTAACTAAGAAAGGCGCTGCCAAAAATAATTCGGCCTTTTCCGAGCACCTCAAAAGAAGCAAACACATTCAGCCCCCCCTTGACAAATTACAAGTTCTTCACATCGCCCCCAAAGGTAAAAAACTCTCACTTCTTGAAGAATTAGAAATCACTAAGTTTGTAAAACGGTCCCCAGAACACAGTCTCAACGAACAGCTCATCACAAAAAATCAAACTTTTTACGACATCATGTTATCTATCTTTTTCCAAAATGACCCCCCTTCTGACAATTCACATCTTTCTCCCACCCCACCCTCAGGCCTCTAATAATTTCGTTTTCATTCATCTATTATTATTTCATACCAACATGTATCATTTCACAAGATTTATTCCCTCACGTCACAAACACCTCTAGCCGCTCATTCTCGCAGGCGTAACTCTGCCCATACCGCTCTGTTTAACGGTCGTAGTCATGTTCCGTAGTTATTAAGAATACTACCAGTTGTAAACGTGGACCTGCCGCGACAGCGACTCCTCTGCTGCTATGGTGAGTTTTATCATATAAAGCGTTTTATTAATTTCCATACCACACCCCTTTAGTCCCTAATTATTATAGCTCAAATAACCCTTACGCACTTTGTACGTTTACCCCTTTGCAGGCGCCCAATAACACAAATTGTTAAGATACCTCCTAGACAGCAATAGATACTTCTGCGACTCCATCTTCGCCCAAGTAAGTCCGAATTTCCAAATTTACTCACCTTAGCCACATTAGGTTCGCTGCGTACCAGGTACACGGACGGTAATAAAATATTTGTCTTTTTCCAGTCTGACGATGCGCTAACAGCGCGAAACGCGTAATTGGTAAATAAAATACTGCAACAGAGACTGAGCATTTTTTAACATTAGTGTTTTGTTCTGACTCAATTGTAGTAATTTGTCTACGGGTTTTAACCATACTAATAAATTATCAAAAATTTGGAATAGTGTGGGGAACCTACACACTTCACACGCAAAAAAAAATTCTTTTATCAGCACTGTTTAAGCAATGAAACAATTAAATCACTATGAATATTCGTCACACGCATGCGAGACGCTTCGAGTGAGAGACAAGCGAGGATCGCTTTGTTATATCGATTTAGCAGCCATGTTGGCCATTTTTCCAACTTGTGATTTAAAATAAATATCTGACTACAAAAGAAATTTTGAAAACAGATTTTTGCTAATAGAATGAGGTACTGGATCGGAGATTGCGTACTTGCGAAAGCCTAAGAGAAAGTAGAAAGCACCAAATAAGCGGAATAATCAGTCTGTCCTTACCTGTGTTGCAATTTTCATTGTTGGCTGCGGTTGAATTTCTCGTGATCGGGTGTGGCTCCAAATTTATATTTTATTATTCTCCGGGGTAGTAATTATGGTTTTCACGTCACAATCGGTCAGCAGTTGTTCATGAAAAATAAACACATTATACAGATTAGATATCATACATTGGTGAATGATTACAAATATAAAAAAATGTCAAACAATGGTATAATTAATTCACATAAAATAATATTTTCTTTACAACCATTCGAGGTCCTGTCACGGTCGCCAATTCTTATGTAATGTTACTTTTTTTTATTATCACTGGTGTTGTCAAAAGATCAAGGTTGAAAACCGGAATTGAAATTTAAATAACCGTAAGATCAGCAATGAATATTAATTTTTGAAATGGTTATCAGTTCTCAGTAGCAATGTAAGTTAAAAATTACGACAACACCAGAAAGCACCATTACATAAGAAAATAGTGGAATAAGTTACCTGGTATGCATTCATTGGTGGAAGCTGTGACACTGCAGTTGAACCTGTATGAATTGATTAATATCTTCGTTCTCGTAAACTGATGCTTGGTTTCATGACTATTAATTATTAAAGTTTTAAGACCGTGTGTAATTTTGATCACTATTGTTATCGAAAGTTAAAGAAATTATCGGACTTCGCTTTTAACAGAATGAAGATTTCCTGCAGGCATTGAATTCACTGTTTAACACAAAATGAGAGTAAATAAATTTTGCATTCTTTTGTCATCATGAGGCAATAGGCAACAATAACCAAGCATCAATTTACTAATATTGCTGAAAATAGGAATTAGTTAAATAAAAGATGGGAAGAAATAGTAATTATTTAAATGAAATAGGAATTCCAAATGAAAGTTAAAGTTTATTAAGTAAAAGGGTGCTAACCAGAGCTCACACTTACATGATTATGGAGGTCGAGTAAAATACGTCCGCTCAGTACAAAGGTAGAAAAACGAAAGACGACAAGCGATTCCATTTTCTCTCCAGATCGTTTGAAATAGTTGAAGGTATAACTTGAAACAAGGATAATCAGAGATTTATTGGCAGAGAGAACGGATGCTAGCGACAAGCGTCGCAGATATAATTTTCAATAAAAAAAATATTAATGTATCGCTACAAGGCTCAATTAATGGGATCAATGCTGGAAAGAAGAATACTGAAATATTTAAAGTTACTTACTTTGGCTCAGAAACGAGTCCACTATCCAATAGACATTTTGAATAACATACCAGCAGGAATAAAATATTTGATTCACAATAAAGCTCAGTTTGAAAAAAGTCTTGGTTGCCAACTCCTTCTACTCCATTGATGAATTTCTTATCAGGACTGAATTATGTTATTAATAATATCACATTGTGAATATCGTGTACAATCTGACTTCCGTACTAAAGTTGAGTAGGAATATGATGATTGTAAGTAAGTGTTATGTAAAAGAAAAGCCTAAGAATTATTTTAAGCACCTAATATATTCAATATATAGAATTTAGTAACAAGTATTATGTCCTTTAACATGTACATATTCGTTAAAAAAAATTCTTGACGAATTGACATCCATAAGGGGATTATATTTGGGCTCTGTGGAAGGTTCAGTAACACTTATCATCTGATTCTGTAAATATTTATCGCGTATCTTCTTTTTGACATCTCCTCAGTTTGTATCAGCTGGAACAAAAGGTTCATCTAAAATAATCTCCAACCAACGTGAGCCGGCCGCAGTGGCCCCGTAGTTGGGTCCCATAAGCTGTACAAACATTTGAACATTTTCTAACCTACGTGACCGCTTCCACCAAAGGATCGAGCATGCATGTGTCTGTTGTCCTCAGCATAAGTTCGATGCTTAGCATAAGTTTAAGTACTGTGGTAGTTTAGGGACCGACGTCCTTGGTACACTACTGGCCATTAAAATTGCTACACCAAGAAGAAATGCAGATGATAAAGGGGTATTCGTTGGACAAATATCCTATACTAGAACTGACATGTGATTACATTTTCACGCAATTTGGGTGCGTAGATCCTCAGAAATCAGTACCCAGAACAACCACCTCTGGATGTAATAACGCATTTGACTCAAACAGCTTCGATGGCGTGTACATGTACAGATGCCCATACAGCTTCAACACGATACCACAGTTCATCTAGAGTAGAGACTGGCGTATTGTGACGAGCCAGTTGCTCGGCCACCATTGACCAAACGTTTTCAGTTGGTGAGAAATCTGGAGAATGTGTTGGCCAGGGCAGCAGTCGAACATTTTCCGTATCCAGAAAGGCCCGTACAGGACCTGCAAAATGCAGTCGTGTATTATCCTGCTGAAATGTAGGGTAGAGCCACGGGTCATAACACTTCTGAAATGTAACGGCCACTGTTCAAAGTGCCGTCTATGAGAAAAAGAGGTGACCGAGACGTGTAACCAGTGGCACCCCATATCATCAAGCCGGGTGATACGCCAGTATGGCGATGACGAATACACGCTTCCAATGCGCGTTCACCGTGATGTCGCCAAACACGGATGCGACTATCATGATGCTGTAAACAGAACCTGGATTCATCCGAAAACATGATGTTTTGCCATTCGTGCACCCAGGTTCGTCGTTGCATACACCATCGCAGGCGCTCCTGTCTGTGATGCAGCGTCAAGGGTAACCGCAACCATGGTCTCCGAGCTGATAGTCCATGCTGCTGCAAACGTCGTCAACTGTTCGTGCAGATGGTTGTTGTCTTGCAAACGTCCCCACCTGTTAACTCAGGGATCGAGACGTGGGTGCACGATCCGTTACAGCCATGCAGATAAGATGCCTGTCATCTGGACTGCTAGTGATACGAGGCCGTTGGGATCCTGCACGGCTTTCCGTATTGCGCACCTGAACCCACCGATTCCATATTCTCCTCGCGACCAACGCGACCAGCAATGTCGCGATATGATAAATCGCAATCGCGATAGGCTACAATCCGACCTTTATCAAAATCGGAAACGTGATGGTACGCATTTCTTCTGCTTACACCAGGTATCACAACAACGTTTCACCAGGCAACGCCGGTCAACAGGTGTTTGTGTATGAGAAATCGGATGGAAACTTTCGTCATGTCAGCACGTTGTAGGTGTTGCACCGGCGTCAACCTTGTGTGAATGCTCTGAAAAGCTAATCATGTTCATATCACAGCATCTTCTTCCAGTCGGTAAAATTTCGCGTTTATAGCAGTTCATCTTCGTGGTGTAGCAATTTTAATGGTCAGGAGTGTAATTTGGTCCTTTAGGTCTTACACCAACAAGTTACCTAGTGTGGTACTCTATCAGAGGCAGATTTCATTTTTTTTCCTTTTCATTGTCATGAATTTAGTATGATCCTTCCATTTTTGTAAAGCGAGAATTTCTTTTTCATCATAATGTATGTAAAATAATATTACGTCACATACTAAAGCTCTTAATTGGGTTTAAGTGAAAACTGTGAAAAACAAAAGAATAAAAATTGATGTTCAGTTTCCTAATGAAACAGAGAGTTTTATCTCGGTGTACTAATGTTCGCAGCACTCCGTTCTTCTATGCTGTGTGATGTCAGCTGTCGACCTGTAGATAAAGGTGAGTCTGCGTTGGTTACACTGTGGCCTAATGTGTCGTCGGTCTTCCTATTCACGAGGACGTGAAACGGAATTTCACAAAATGTTCAAATGTTTGTATAGCTTATGGGACTTAACTACGGGGTCATCAGTCCCTAAACTTACAAACTACTTATGAACTACTTAATACTAAGGACGGCACAAATATCCATGCCCGAGGGGAGATTCGAACCCCAGACCGCAGTGGCCGTGCAGACCGTGACTGGAGCGCCTCAGTTCCCTCGGCCACCGCGGCCGGCGGAATTTCACCCTCGCTCTCTAGTTCCATGGTGAACTTCATGTCAGCGGTCTTAGGTTCATATGGTCCAGGAACTCATCCAGCCTATCCCGACATGTGACCAACGTGTCATCTGAAGAAACACGTAGGCTGGCAGGTAACAGTTGTTAGTGCACCATCCTTGAAATTCACCATAAACAAATTTGCCACCACCGGGGATAAGGGGCTACCCGTCGCTATTCCTTCTGTTTGTTCATAGAATTTGGCTCCACAAAAGAAGTTAGTCGATGTCAGAATATGCTCCAGCACAGCTCCGTCAAATTTCTCACCGATTAAATCGATTCTGTCCTGGAGTGATACCCTCGTGAACAGAGACACAACATCAAAGCTGACGATAATGTCTGTCTTCGAGATTCTTAGATTGTTGAGACGTTCCACGAAGACAGAGGAGTTTCTGATGTGGTGAGCGCACGTTTCCACATATGGTACCAACATTTTCTTTAGGTGTGAGGTTGTGGCGTAGGTGGCTGCACCAATATTGCTCACGATCGGTCGAAGCAGTACATCCTTTTTATCGACCTTAGGTAATCCATATAGTCTTGGTGGTGCTGGCGCTTTAGGTCTCAGCTGTTTGATGACTTTCCCAGGCCACCCTGTTTCTTCAAGAAGTTCCATGGTTTTCCTATCCACCTTATGAGTAGGATCATTCTCTGTTGGACTTTAAACAGGGTCTTCTAAAAGTTGACAAATCTTCTGGTCATAGTCGGTCCTCAGAAGTATGCCCGAGGAATTCTCCTTGTCCGCAGGTAACACTATTAAACTTTGAAATGTTTTCAAATGTATATTTTGGTATATAAACTGCCGCACATGTGTGTGGTGATCTTAATTTAAAAATGTGTGTAGGAAACAGAGCACTAAAGGTCAGAATTTTGCCTAGAAAGGCATTATAAACGCAAAGGGTCTGTTACAACGAAGTGAAAGTGAATGGTTGGTTCCAGTGAACAAAATAAAAGAATATGATTACCCTTCCATTGTACCTGCGTGGGTGTGTGCTGAAATATGTGAATTGATAGGCTCATGTAGGGCGGTGAATGCCAGTGTTTTCAAAGTGGGTGCCAGTGATCCAAAAGAGTAAAACGTTTCCTTTCTTACCCAAGTGAATGTATCCTGCCGCTGCACCTGCTCGTTTCGCTGATGAGAGGTGATCACACAAATCTCAAGGAGTGACAGGTCCTGGAAAACGCAAACCGTGACATCAACTGTCATTTGCTGAGCAAATGGTATTCGCGACCTCTAGTCACCCCCTCCCACCTACATCTCACCGGCGCAGTACTTCTGGATAACTGCTACCGACCTTGCCCACTAGTTTGGTCGGCAAAGTGACTGGGTCACCGAACTCGGCAACAGTTAACAACAACCGTCGAGGCATAAACAAAAAGGGCTGACAAATGGGACTGCCGCCCGCGGTGGCCGAGGCGACTGAGGCGCTCCAGTCACGGTCTGCGGTCTGCACGGCCACTACGGTCGGGGGTTCGAATTCCCCCTCGGGCATGGATATTTGTGCTGTCCTTAGTCTTAGTTAGTTCATAAGTAGTTTGTAAGTTTAGGGACTGATGACGCCGTAGTTAAGTCCCATAAGCTATACAAACATTTGAACCATTTGAACATATGGGACTACCGAGCATAACCAAACATTTCATGTTGATGTGAGATTTATGTGACATGATGTAAGATATGTTTATATATATGTGTGTTCTAGACGCTTATAGAAACTACTAGTGGGTAATTCAAAGAGGTCAGACATGGTAAAATATAAATTATATCTAACATGACTGACGTGCATCTAGTCTACCTAGTTTATATATCCCCGATGTATAATAAGGATGCATCGAGGACGTAGGAGACGGATGCGGTGTTACACCAGGAGTGGATTTCTTTTATTGTTTGTTTCCCTTTCATTTTCATAAATTGGATGTTATCCGCCATTTTTGTAAAACAAGTAATTTTTTCAGCTTAATGTATGTAAAATAATATTATATCACAATAAATATATCGCAATAAATTTAACTAAAACAATCACCAGCAGTGCGTTCTAATTTCGTGAGAGCTCCTAATATTTTGAGTAGTGAATTTAACACGAAACAACAATGGGACGTGCTGAGAACCCAGCAGAGAGAGGAAATACTTTTAAAGGTAGAATATCAAATTTTCCGCCCCTCATCTCTATTACCAACACCGATTTTGTGATATACCTGTTGCAGGTCATAATTAATGGGCTTTAGACAATAATATATATTCTAGCTCTTTGACAAGCATGAATACTATGGAATGGAATCACAGTCTTAATAACTGTGATTTCCTCTACGCCCAGTCTATTGATAAATTTTAAAACAAAAACAACATTTCAATGGAACAGACTGTGTCTTATGGGTAAAGTGAACTGATCATTGACTGGAAATTGTTTCCTGAGCCTACTAGCAAATCATTTATAGTTATTCATGGACCGTATGTATCCAAACAACGATTGCATTTTTATTGATGACAAAGCACTATATCGCTAGGTTGAAGAACTTTCTGGACAGTTCTAGGCGAAAGATATGTCCGTCCAGATCGTGTGACATTAATTCCATGGAACATTTATAGGACATAATCGAGAGTTCAATTTGCGCACAAAATTCTGTACCGGCATCACTTTCGCAATTACTTCCTGCACTATGTCGGGAAAAAGGAGTTCCGACTACATATTAGGACGCACTCCATGATTTTTGTCACTCCGTGCTTATTAATCGTGACGAGCAGCAGTGTTTTAGGTTTAAAGACGAAGAGTGGACCTGAGCCTGGTATGAGGGTTCACTGAATACAATCGAAGATCTGCAAGGGAACTATATGCGGAGGCGTTCACAATGAGACGGAAATCTTTTTACACCTCCTCTGCTTACAGGCTCCTACAGTATGCCGAGTTTGGTGAGTTAATGTTACAGGTTTTTCATGTTGTAACAGTATTGTCATCATAGTTACATTTTAGCTGTGGAACGAACCAGCTTAGACTCAGTCCCTTGTACTAAATAAGCAAAAAAAAAAAAAAAAATAAATAAATAAAAAAATAAAAAAAAATAAAAAAAATAAAAAAATATATAAAATAAAATAAAATAAAATAAAAAATAAAATAAAAATAAATGTTAACGGTAAGTGAAGCGAGTGCACTGACACACGGAAGAGATGGAGCTCAAAGCCTTGTTTGCTCTCCAAGAATTTGCTTTCCTGTGGTTTTCGTGAATCAGATTCCTGAGGTTCGATTTGATTTCAGTTCTTAGCATTTCCCTCTCCAGTTCACGCTTACCCTTCCTTATAAAGACGCTTAATAGCGATTAATCGGAAATCACTTTTTATGGTTCTCAAATTAGTATTTCACCAACTTTCAGTGAAACCTATTCGTATTCTAGCGCTGATGACAATACTTCATTCAGACTGCAATTTTGTCCCAAAACAGTTCCTGGTAGACACAAATGTAGAGTTTATGCATACAGATCTTCTGAAACTAAAATTATTCGCAATATTAAGAGCAACGATTCGTGTTTGCATTAGACAAATACTTTAATACTTGCCTGAGCATTATCATTCACTGTCCAGCCGGAATAAGAAATGGTCCTAGATACATAAAGAAGTGTCACATCACCACGATTCCGAGAGTTCATTAACCTTTAGATTACAATGGAATTGAGATATAAAAACATTTCACTTTCCTTTATTGTGGATGAAAAAAGAAATAGCCAGGTTGTACGACAATAACCAGATATTCCCAGTTTATGTTCCAGATTGCAGCATTCACCAGTACCCCTAAAACCAGTAACACGTCCTCCTGCACTGAAGCACGCCTGTATTCGTCTTGGCATGCTGTCCACTACATCATGAAAGGATTGTTGGTCCAGATTGTTCCACTCCGCAACGTAAAAGTCGACCACTGTACGAAACAAGAGCCTTCCTTTGTCACTAAAATTAGTAATAATAAGGTCCGTGTGAACTACTGGTTACTCCCTGCTACAAAGCCTTGTTCTCTGGCCCAAACTGAGAACTGACTCGCTTCAAATTACTTGAGTAACAGGAAGTTAATACTACAGTGGTCTTAGCAGTTCACACGTTATTACACACAGACATTAATCAGCAAGCCACCACAATTAAAGTTACCTTAGAAAGGTGGCTAAGAAAACATTAATGTCGCAACGGAATTTAGTTCAAATGTTTGTATAGCTTATGGGACTTAACTACGGGGTCATCAGTCCCTAAACTTACAAACTAGCTAATACTAAGGACGACACAAATATCCATGCCCGAGGGGGGATTCGAACCCCCGACCGTAATGGCTGTGCAGACCGTGACTGGAGCGCCTCAGTCCCCTCGGCCACCGCGGCCGGCCGGAATTTAGTCGTAAGAAACATTGCATTTGAGCATGTTCTCAGCACTTGCGAAGAACATTATTAAATAAAAGAGGGAAGGTGCTTTAAAACTACAATTTATAGGCACCTTACGGAATATGCTAAACTTAAACTTGTTTATTCAGATAGAGAACAAGCAAAATGAGGAACCAATTTCGTTAACACAATAAAAATGCATCTCTTACATGGATTAATGCGAACGGTGCCCAGCCTAAATTATACATGATTTAACGCAACTGTGGGGAAGGATTCACAAACAACACTCATTCACTCACACACACGCAATGCCACAGCGAAACGCACCAAAAACAGCGTGCTGAGACGAGGCGGAAGCAGGCGCCGCTATCGTAGGCGATATTCAGCAAGTCGGAGGTAGCACGAAACACAATATACAAACACTATGAAGCTGGCTCTGGTCTGTCGTGTCTGTATTGGATGGCGAGCAAACACGGTAACGGTGACACACGGCTACGTCATATGAACGCACTCCACTGAAGGTGAAGTGGTTGAAAGTCGGATTCATTATACAAAATCACGGTGAATTATTAAGTTGCAGTCTGTTATAAATCGATCTAGATACTGGTTTTATATGAGAAGTGGCGTGAATTCAGGCGACTAGCTGCAAACAGCGGAAGTCGGAGCTCGGACCCACGTGGTTCCGAAAACCGATAAAATTGAATAAATTCAGTTTCCGAAAAATAAAGAAAATTAACTACTGCATGTAACCCACAGAATTGCTTAGAATTATATATGGAAGCGAATGAAATACAGCGACACGCGATAGGGAGAGATTACAGAGATGGATGAAGTCCAGTCTCAGAAAAACCCCAAAAATGAAATAATTACAAAGTCGGAAAAATAAAATAAGAATTACGGCATGCAAACCACAGAACTGTTTAGAATTCCATAAGCAAGCTATTAAAGGAGGTTGTACAAGGCTCAGAGAGAATTACAGACACAGACCGAGTTGGTACTACAAGTCGGAGAAGAAACAGCAACATTAAAATGGGCGGGAAGAGAAGATCTTGAAATATTAGTGGAAATCATAAGTATACCCGCATAGTTACTTGACTGATGGACATGGAACAAACAAGAGTGGAAGCTGAACGTTTTGTTCTATGAACCAAACACGTGGAACGCACATCACTAACGAAAGGAAATGATGAGAAGAATTTTACCTGCACTGTACAAAAATTAACATATCACCTATTAGAAATCGGGCCCCACAAAGCTAGAAAGTATTTACATAGAGTTTATAACCGCCACATGATCACAAAAGGTTTTAACATACCAAGCCGTTATCAAACTGCAACTATAATCACACACACTGCGTTTATCTATTGGAAATCACTGAATTGGAAAACGAGTACACATTTCCGCACACGATCGGAGAAAATATTTAAAAAAAAAATAATGATTCTAAGTTCACGAATCTAAGTTAAAGGTGCTAGACAAGGAAACGCTACCATCTCCAAATGTTCAAATGTTTGTAAAGCTTATGGGACTTAACTACGGGGTCATCAGTCCCTAAACTTACAAACTACTTACGAACTACCTTATACTAAAGACGGCACAAATATCCATGCCCGAGGGGTGATTCGAACCCCCTACCGTAGTGGCCGTGCAGACTGTGACTGGAGCGCCTCAGTCCCCTCGCACTGTTTATCGTCCATGTTTCACTCCCGTACAAGGCAACACTCCACACAAATGCCTTCAGAAAAGACTTCCTTACACTTAAGTTAATATTCGATGTTAGGAAATTTCTCTTCTTCTTCACACATGTCAGTATCTGATTTCTTTGGAATGGGGATTATTACATTTTAAAGTCTGAGGGTACATCACCATGGCTGGCTCTCCCAGAGACATTAGTAGCTCTGAGGGAATATCATCTACTCCCTGAGCCTTGTTCCGACCTAGGTCTTTCAGGCCTATGTCAAATTCATCTCTCAGTATAGTATTTCATCTTCATCTACTTCCTCTTCCCTTCCTACAACATTGTCTCTAAGTCCTTTGTAGAGCTCCTCTATGTACTCTTTCCACCTTTCAGCTTTCCCTTCTTTGCTGAGAACTGGTTTTCCATCTGAATTCTCGATATTTGTAGAGCTGCTTTTCTTGTCCCTATGTGTCTCCTGTAGGCAGTATCTACTTTTCCCCTTCTTATACATTCTTCTACAGATTTGCATTTGGCTTCCAGTTACTCCTGCTTAGCCATTTTGCACTTCCTGTCAATCTCATTTCTTAGTCGTCTGTACTCCATTTTGCCTGTTTCATTTTCTGCATTTTTATATCTTCTCCTTTCATCAATTAAATTTAGTATTTCCTGTGATATCCAAGGATTTTTTGTACGTCTTGCCATTCTACCTAATTTGTCATCTGCTGCCTTCACTATTTCATCTCTCAATGCAACCCATTCCTCTTCTATTGTTTTATTTCCCCCCCATTTCTGCCAATTGTTGCCTAAAGCTCCGTCTGAAATTCTTAAGAACTTAAGGTTTCCTCAATTTATCCAAGTCCCATCTTCTCATTTTCTTACCTTTCTACAGTTTTTCCAGTTTCAGCCTACAGTTCATGACCGATAAGATATGGTCAGAGTCTATATCTACCCCTGGGTGTGTCTCACAGTTTAAAACGTGGTTCCGGAATCTATGTCTTACCATTATAAAATCTATCTGGTACCTTTCGGTGTCTCCTGGTCTCTTCCACGTATACAACCTTCTTTTGTGATTGTTAAACCAGGTGTTTGTTACGATTAAATCATGTTCCATGCAAAATTCTACCAGGCGACTTCCTCTTTTATTCCATATGGCCAGACCATATTCACCTACTATTTTATCCTTCTCTTCCTTTTCCTCCTACCGAGTTCCAGTCTCCCATCATAATTAAGTTTTCCTCTCCCTTAATTGTCTGAATAATTTCCTTTAACTCCTCAGACATTTCTTCGATCGCCTCATAATCGGCAGAGCTAGTTGGCATATAAACCTCACTACTGTTGTCAGCGTTGGCTTCGTATCTATCTTAACAATGATAATGCGATCATTTTGCTGCTCATAGTAGTTTACCCGCATTCCTATTTTCTTATTCATTATCAGTCCTACTCCTGTGATACCACCAACTGATTTTGTATTTATAATCCTGTACTCACCTGACCAGAAATCCTGTTCATCCTGCCACCGAACTTCACTAATCCCCACTATATCAAACTTCAACCTGTCCATTTCCCTTTTTAAATTTTCTATTTTTCCTACCCGATTAAGGGATCTAACATTCCACGCTCCAATCCGTAGAATGTCTGTGTTGCCTAACCTGGTGGTCACATCCTCCTGAGTAGTCCCCGGCCGGAGATCCGAATGGGGGACTATTTTTACCTGCGCAATATTTTACCCGAGAGGATTCCATCATCATACTGTCATACAGTAGAGCTGCATGTCCTCGGGAAAATTAATGGCTGTAGTTCCCACTTGATTTCAGCCGTTCGCAGTAACTGCATGGCAAAGTCACATTAGCTGATGTTACACGACCAGCTCAGTCGATCACCCAGATTGCTGTCCCTGTAACTGCTGAAAAGGCTGCTGCCCCTTTTCAGGAACCACACGTCTGTCTGGCCTCTCCACAGATACCCCTCCGCTGTGGTTGCACCTACGGTACGGCTGTCTGTACCGTTGAGGCACGCAAGCCACCCCACCTCGGCAATGCCTGTGGTCCGTGGGGGTGGCACATGTCCCTACATGTGCCTACAGTGGACAAACCGTCAGGAAAAATATTATCGGATCTCACGCACCCCTTCGCGGCCGATAATTAAACACGACAAAACGGCATCTATGTGCTTCTCACAACGAAACAAATAATCAGTCTTCACGATTGTACATGTGGACTGAATCACCAATGACGGCAATTACATTTCTGGATCCCACTGTCCAAAAGAGACTATGCAGCCAGCCTTGAGTTGATACTGGGACTGATCTGAGTATGGTCAATGTACTAAGGATATTTTTATTTATTTACTCTCTTTGAACCATTTTGTTTTCAGTTAACCCCAGTGGATTACACATAAAAATAAAAATAAATAAAAAAATAAATAAAAAAATGTTCAAATGTTTGTAGAGCTTATGGGACTTAACTACGGGGTCATCAGTCCCTAAACTTACAAACTACTTATGAACTAGGGATTCGAACCCCCGACCGTAGTGGCCGTGCAGACCGTGACTGGAGCGCTTCAGTCCCCTCGGCCACCGCGGCCGGCGACCACAGTCTATGACCACCTAATACGAAGCTACATCACGACAAAAAAATAAATAAATAAAATAAAAAAATGAAACCACAGATTACTGTTACACACAGAAAAATTAATAAATTGAAACACAAAATAAATTATATACAATAACACAAATCATAATCCCACACATGATAAATAATGTTAATATATTTATATTCTTATCCCCCATACACATTATATACTTATGTACATATTTATTCCACCTGGGGCTTTAAGTTGTACGCATGATGTATTCCTAGACCTTTACCCATTTTTATTATCTCCAATTCCGCCACATATGGATGTACCATTCTCCGTACACCGACTGGTCCGTTGTACACCGAGAAGAATTGATGGCACAGCAGTTTCTATTTATTTCAGAGTTTGAAACTCTATATTAGAACCTTTTGGTTTGGCACAAAGGATTTAGTCTTTGCTTTGTGCTCCGCAGCTAATTTTCGTTTCCTCCCAGCTTCTGATATTCGCTGTAGCGCCTTATTGACAATCTCCGGATCCCCTACCCAATGCTGTGGGGGAAAATCACCACCTCCTGTATGACTTTTTTTGGCGGAATATTTTAAGGACAGTTAGCGGTGCCAGCTTCGTTGTAGTATGCGGAATTTCATTTATAAAGTCCTGAAAATCTTTCAGGAATACTTCCCAAGTCGCATGCTTTTTGTTGCAATAAATTCTACACATCTTTCCGATTTTCTTCATAACACTTTCCGCCGGATTTCTCTGCGGATGTCTGGAGTACGTATAAACCGCTTAAATTCTGTATCTGCGTAGAATTCTTTTCCATATCTCTTGTGGTCCATTATCTGAGATCACCTTATCTATTCTTCACACCTGTGATAGAAAATACCTGCAGAAATCGCTGCTTACTGTTCTTGCCGTCGCATTCCTTAATGGTGTCAAAGTTACGAATTTACAGTTCAGCTCCATTACCACCAGAATGTAGCAATTACCTGGAGTTGTTCTTGGGAGAGGACTATTAGCTGCTAATTGCTTTAATTTTTCCGGAATTATGGGGTGTAGTGGTACTTGCATATTTACCGTACTGTGTTTCGCCTTCTGGCACTGTTTGAAAATGGCAAAAACACAATGTATCCTTCTCCCCATGTTTTTAAAATGGCATAGGAATCGTAATTTCAAATAACACTTTCTCGCCCAAACAGCCCATAAGCTTAGGTGAGTGTGCCATATGATTTTATTTACTAAATCTTCTGGTACACATACACGCCATAGCGCAATCTCACCCCGAATATTGTAGAAAACAACCTCTTTTCTTATCAAATCAAACTTCCGGTTATTTGCCTCGTTTCTGTCTCTTATCTTTTCCCTTATAGAATGCAGTGCTGGGTGTTTTTTGCTCTTTTCCAGTATTCTTAAGACTCGAAGTTACATAGTTTTCGAAAGCAACACGTCTCATGTAATGCAGAATGTAATGTTCCTCCACCAACAGTTGAGGTTCATCGTCTTCAAGACCCGCCAGGGAGCGCAATAGTGCATCTGCTATAACATTCTCATCACCCGGAACATGAAAAAAAAAAGAGAAATCATATTCCTCCAGTTTATATGGTGAGTCAGTTTATATGGTGAGTCTTTTGTTCCGAAACTTCACCGACATCAGGAATTCCAACGCGTTGTGGTCGGTGTAGACCTTGGCTTTCTTTCTGTAGAGGAAGTAGCGGAACTTCTCAATGATGCATGACTGCATTGGCTTCAAGATCTGTTATGGAGTAATTTCTCTCTGCTTTATTCAGCACCCAGCTGCCGTAAGCTATGGTCTTAAAAACTGTATTATCGCCGGCAGCGGTGGCCGAGGGGACTGAGGCGCTTCAGTCACGGTCTACACGGCCACTACGGTCGGGGATTCGAATGCCCACTCGGGCATGGATATTTGTGCCATCCTTAGTCTTAGCTAGTTCATAAGTAGTTTTTAAGTTTAAGGACTGATGACCCCGTAGTTAAGTCCCATAAGCTTAACAAACATTTGAACAATTTGAAACTGTATTATCCTGTTCTTGGTACTGTTGAGACATCATCACTCCCAACGCCGAGTACGAACTATCAGTCACCATGCAAAAATCTTCTTCGAGATTTGGATGGGTCCTTGAACTAGAGCCTTCTTCAAACTATTTGGCTCTTCATTTGTTTCTTTGTCCCAATTCCACTGCTTTTTTTTTTTTTTTTTTTTTTTTTTTTTTTTTTTTTTTTTTTTTTTTGCTAGTTAGAGCACATAATAGCGGGGCAGCCAATATCTTGATAAATATGAATCTTTTATAAAAATTGATTATTCCAAGATATCCCCTAAGCTGTTACATAGTTTTGGGAATAGGAAACCTAACAGTTGCCTCTATTTTCTTCAGGTCAGGTTCTATTCCCTCTGCCGAAATCACATGGCCAAGATATTTTACTATGGATGTGCTAATACAGGATTTCTTAATGTTCACAGTTACTCCACACTTGTGGAAAGCTGACAGTACCTCACAGAGAACAACGTTGTGTTGTTTCTAGTTAGGTTCCACAATTAAGAGGGCATCAACGTACTTTGTTATTATATATTTTATCGTCTCTGGCAAAATTGTGTTCAGCTCTCTAATGAAAGCAGCAGACAACACATTCTTTAACTGATCACACGTGCTGAATGAGAGAAAGGCTGTGTATTTGTAACATTCAGGGAGAAGCATAATTTGCCAAAAAGTGGAACCTAAGTCGAGTGTAGTAAATATTCTGACTCCATGGAAGTTTTGTAATAGTTCTTCTTGTCTTTCTGGACGATCCGTCTCGTGTTCGATTATTGTATTTATTTGCTTTGAATCAAGGACCAAACGAATTGATTTGTCTTGTTTGTCTATGACGACATGTGGGGAATTGTAAGTGAATAAGACCTTTCCTGTTATGTCTTCCATTCTTTTTAATTTCGTCCCTAGTGCGTCTTTATGTGCTAAATGAATGGCGTACGGAGGCATGGCAAATTTGGTATGTGGTTTTACACAAAAGGCATACGCGGAATTGGAAATGGCTCCTGTCGTTGGGTAGAACACCCCGACCTTCTCCTTCATAATGTTCCTCAATTCTATCTTATCTTCTGAGGAAGTGTCACTCTGTCCACCCACTAGATCCATGACTGCACGAGATTCCTCATCATAAATCTCACTATCGTCCACACAAAACCCTCTATTTGTCAACGGTGATAACGTTCTTTCTTTTTTCTGGTAGTCAGACCCACATAAATGCAGACATTCCGCTGGCATTTCACCTTTCAACTTCTGACTGGTAAATCTGATCGTGGCTTTACTGTCTTTGTTTCAGACGACTTCCCCATGACCGATATCTAATATAGCCATGTGTTCTGCCAGGAAATCCATTACGAAAAGCAGTTCACAAGCTAGCATTGGTAAAATAATAAGGTTGGATTCCCACTGATACCCTTGGCAATGCAGCAACATTCGCGTCTGTAACTGTGCATCTACTTGTTTACCGAGTAATGTTCCCTTCGCCTTCTTTTTTCGTAACTACAGTGTTGGCCACGGATGTTTTTCCTGGAATTTTGAATACGCAGCATCAGAGATGGCCGAAATTTACTCCCGCTAGCTAAGATTCCTGTAACCAGGGGCGTATATAAATTTTTCCTCTGGAAGGGGTTCAGAGCCAGAACTGCATCGAGGTGCCCTCGCACAGTTGACAGGTGCCAAAGCTGTGACCCCCCCCCCCCCCCCCCCTATAAAACAAACTTGCGATTTTTTCGATGAATTTGGAAAATTTTGTGAATAGTTGATAAAAGAATGAAGCTTGTTGAAAAAGATTGTAGACATGAAGAGCAGTCTTTTCTGCTTGAAAATGACGGGCATTCACCTGCAGAAATACTAGCTGTTGTCGAAGACGTTGCCCAACTATGTTCCCGTAAATTATTTGAACATTACATACAGAGTAAGCTCAATTTTTAGAGAAAAAGTAACCGATGAACGGATTAGTGAATTAGAAATACCTTCCGCACTGCCACATCTGGTTCACGTCATCAGTTGTCACCAATCATAAAAAAATCGAGTCTTAAGACAACATATGGGGGATACCACTTTTCTTACCTCATTAAAAGTATGTCTTTTTCGTACAGAATAATCCTACAGCTTCTCCAGCTAATATTACTTTGTCATAATTTTTTTCAGCCATGTATCTTGTTAAGTATTATTGTTAAAAAAATATGTTGTGAAAGTTTATGCACTGGCGCCATTACCCTGGATTCCGGGGTAATGGCGCTATACATTTGAAAATGAAGGCAAACCTACACGATGAATAAGTGTTACAACTGTTGTAATATATACTTATCACTCTTCTCTATTAGACATTTAGAAGGCTTCAAGTACTAGTCGATGTAAAATTGGAATAAAAATACATTTTATAATTTAGGCTTGATTAAGACACCACAAAAGTAAGAAATATAGTGTTTGGCACTTCAAAACCGCTACATTCTGCAAGTGCCCATTTCACAAAATGTATGCATTTGTATTACACTTCATTTCGTCTAAATTCTTCGCCATGACGTCACTGTCCCAGTTGCAAAATATGGCTAAGAACGTCAATTTAAAGCCTAAGATTTTGCGAAACAAGGTAGAGACACGAAATATCTACACATTATATTGATATGAGTATTAAAAAGCACTGACAGCCTATGGAGGTACTTATTTCAATAAAAAAACAGGCTCAAAAATTAGATCCAAAACATCGAAACTATCGATTTCTTTACACGATTAATACCTCTCAACAATCACGGACGGCGACCATAGAAATTAGTTCCGTGTTAGGTAACGGAGATAGAACACTGGCAAGCGTACTCGTGCTGCCAACCGTTCGTCATAAAACTGGGGTGGCGCGATTACCCAGGGTGGCGCCCTTACCCTGGTCTCCCCTACGTTTGTTTCAGCACCTGCACATCGGCCTTTGGAAAGCCAAATTACCGCAGTGAAGTTGCAGTGCTGACGAATATGAGCAAGCGGACAGGCGACAGTTATTAACAAAGTCCACTGTCGCTTCTTATGCTACACATCAGTCGCTTCTTTGTAATACTACTTTGGCAAAATGACAGAGATTACAACGTGATATCAGTGTGCATTTACAGTAGTGGGATGAAGGTAAGGTTGCTTCTTGTAAGCAGAGGGTGGGAACATGACTCGTTAAAAAATATATTTGTCTGTGTAACGTACAAGTTCGTCACCCTACTGAAGTTGGTAGCAGTAGTAAACATAAGACACGGTGGCCTTCGTTATACGCTAGGCAAGCCTCGCGTGGTACTTTAAACAGTCTGTGGAGCGTGTTTCTGGCTAGAATTCAATTATACTTGTTCGTTGTTACTCATGGTTAGGTGGTGTTTACTGAGCAATTTTCTTTTAATTGGCAAGATGTACTGTGGTGAAATTGAGTGTTACCCCTGCTTAGGCCTCACGAAGGCCACCTATAAGACATTCGAGACAAAGTGTCCCGACAACAAGTAAGAAGCCAAAGCTCAACTAAACATTGATTACAACTTACAGATACCATGGTACCTCTCTATGTTGGCACATTTTCAGTCTAACTCTGATATTCATTACACAAATTATTTTAATTTTTTATTTTAGCACGAGTGACCTGCTCCCCCCCCCCCTCCAAAAAAAATCCGTTTTCGGAAGGGGGGTTTGAACCCCCTCGTACCCCCCTCCATATCTACGCCCCTGCCTGTAAGTTCAACGTTACTAATCGTCACTTGAATAATTGGGTAAATTTCTAGCCTACCAGTAGTGCTGTTCTCCTCACTGAGTGTGCTACCAATATCATCATACACTATTATGTACATCGCGCTGCTTCCGACAAATGCTGGGGGATTTACCTGCGCGGAACACGCAGAATTCAACCATCAATTATGGTTATTACGCCCAACGTTATCCCCGTTCGCGGGATTCGGAGGACGACACTCTACTATAACTTCTCCTTGTCTCTATGGACCATTTGATCGGTTATCACGCCATCAGTTTCAGTTATTCGTTCCTTGGCTTCTTCCCCACTGCTTCCCCAATTTCTATTCGCTTGATTACGGAATCCATGATTACCTTGGTTCCATCCATCGCGCCAATTTGATTTCTGGGAGACGTTCCTATTTTGTGGTTGTCCGTAATTATTTGCCTGTTGATGTCTGGCATCATCACGCCTTCCACCGTTATTACTATTATTATTGTTCGGAGGCTGTTACCGTGTCGTTCTGTTAAGTACTCGGCCTCATGCAAGACTGTCGTGAATCTTCCAATGTCTCATTGCACTTCCATATGATGGATCTTTGGAATTCTAACAGGAGTTTGAGAAAACTCATTATCTCCTTTTCACTGTCAGGATTGTCCAAGAATCTATTTTTCTTTACGAGTGAATCTAAAAATCCAACAGGACTCTTGAGACCACATGTTTCAAGATCTTTTCCCATCATTATCTCTTACATTATTCTGTCTTGTGCTTGTGTAGACCAGTAAGTGGACAAAAAGGTTCCTCGAACTGTTCGTACGACATACAGGTTTCCACGACCACTTTCCCCTGCATGTGTCCACAATCAAATTCAAGACGGAAACGTAGGGGCAAGATCCGGGTAGTACATAGTGAAACTGCGCGATAAAGGATTTTGGATGTAGCGCATTCAAATGTTTGTAAAGCTTATGGGACTTAACTGCGCGGTCACCAGTCTCTAAACTTACTAACTACTTGTTAACTAACTTATACTAAAGACAACACAAACATCCATGACCGAGGGAGGATTCGAATCTCCGACGCGGGAGGCCGCAACATGGCCCTCCAGACCGCACGGATACTCCCGCGCGGCATGTAGCGTATTGTTCGACTCTTTGTACATGTCGACATTTTGGACAAAGAGAAAATGTTTCCACTCGAATGCATCGATGCAACCTTTCTCTGGCAACGGATAATTTTACGTCTGCCCTTCTTTGCCTGGCAAACGTAATATCACTCTCTTATTTCTAATACTCTCATTCGACTCCCGCAAACACGTTACAGTCCTACGGAGCCGGCAACAGTGGTCTTCCACCACTGCCTCCGTGCCCTGTGCTCTCTGTAGGCCAATAGTTGTATGCAAACTTTCCGGTTCTACTATCAAGGTCTGCGTATCCCCGCTTTCTACGATATCGCACGCGGGTTGCGGAATCGCGTCCCGTTTCTGAGAATTGCTTTGTCCCGAACATACATGTCTTTCGGAACGAGCGACTTGTATCGAACATGCACTGGTCTGTTGAATTTTCTGTTGTACTTCTTGCACATCACGAACCAGTGTATTGTGTCCTAGCGTAATCCGCGTTTGTTCTTTTTTGATTTCGCCGATTTCGGCTTGTTTTTGCTTGAACATTTCAATATCTGTGCTGTTTTCTGTCAACTTTTCATTTGTTTCTGGAATGATGCGTTTTCCTTATTCTCTCAAGGTTTCTACAACGGTTTTACTACCCGAAACTTCTTTGTGTATCTTTTTAGTTTCGTGATTGGCTACCAGACCAAGTTTTCTTGCGCCAATTACTTCTAACCTAGCAATGCGTGCGTCCTTCTTTGCGTCTACTGCTGTCTTTTCCGCATACGGCCGTCTTTACCGTTTCTAGATCAATCTTTACACCCGTAATTTCCTTTCTGGCCATTTAATAACATTCGGTAATGGTTTTCTTGACTCCTTCTATTCACTAGTATTTTCCGCTAGTTGTCTATTTTCCTCCGCTAGTTTTTTACTTTCCTGTGCAATCGCCTCTACCTGTTTGTTAGTATTTTCTGCTAGTTTTCTATTTTCCTCCGCTTGTTTTCTACTTTCCTGTGCAATCATCTCTACTTGTGTATTAATATTTTCCGCTAGTTTTCTGTTTTCCTGTGCAATCGTCTCTGTTAGTTTGTTACCTTGTTCAAGTAACTGCTGCATCATTTGTATTATACTCTATTGACTGAGTAGTTTGTTGTAACTCACCCGGATCCTCGTAAGCTGTCAATGTACTAATTGCGCTATAATTAAAATCACACATGGACAAACTTCCACAACCAAAATATTCAACGCTGTTCACAACACAGAAGTGATGCAGAAGTCACAGCAGAATATTCACGAAGTCACTGACATGGAAAGTACATGAAAAGCTTAAAGAAAATTGTATAATTATCTTATAAAATATGCGTTGCGCCAAATTATTTGTACAACTTGACTTTAAATGAATGAAAAATTATGTAATAACCCGTTGACACGATCTGACTATTTCTCAAAAAACTCTACGATTCAGACGTCCTTGGCAGGGTCCCAAATGTAAAGTGTGAGTCATTTTAAAATATTAGTAGCAGAGGTGACACTGGAGAAGCGGCAAGAGACGTCAAATGAAATGTTTGGTGGATAGTTAGAACAAGGAATCATAGACAGAGGCGGAAGACCCGCAATAAATTACCTGAATCATTAATGTAATGCAATTAATAAAGTTATTATTGAATTATCAATAATATGTATGTCCCTGTATAGCAACCTACAATCATCTCCAGTCACACAGACAAATCCACGACTTTTCCAATTAATATTGACTTGCCCTCCAAAAAAATTATGAACTAAAAGCGGGAAACAACAATAAATGAAATCGATAAGGAAAACCGACTTTATCTGATATACGTTTATTACAACCACTATGTTCATATTATTTCATATCAAGAACTCGGTATCTCAATTAAAATGGACATCAATATTCATATAAATTCTATATAAATGGAAAAATAAACATACACCAATGATATACATTAATCTGAACACCGTCAACATGATTTTAATACTGATTCTCAAGTCAAAATATCATCTATTGTAAACATTAAATTTCGTAGCAGAACGGAAATTTACGTACAAGTTCGTAGCCGTAACGAAATAAAGTTTCCCTTTAGACTGTCGAACCTGATACATTTGACACTCGCTGCTGGCGTGCACAAGCCATACATTACTGTTGAGTAATTTTTGTACAACTAGAGAAAAATACGTGAAAATACGTTTTATTAAATTAGTTCGTGCACAACACAGAAGACACACACACATCAGACAAAAACGTAATTAATTAAATACAGAGTACTACTAGTGACAAAGAACAAGCAAGTGGCATTATCAATTTACATATCCCAATATGTCCCCTTAAATTGATATTAACACTATATTGTGTAGTCTCTACTTCACATATTTCACAAGACCACAATTTCTTACACAGGTTTCATGTCTTGCAGTACTTAAGGGTTTGGTAAAAGCATCAGCTAACATTTCTTCAGAAGGCACATGTTCAATGCTAACAACACCTGATTCCACATGCTTTCTTATGAAATGATATTTTACATCTATATGTTTTGATGTAGAATTTGTCACTAGATTCTTGGCAAACTGAATGGCTCCTTTGTTGTCACAACATACTTTAAGTGAATTTCTGATACTACTTGGGTCTATATCAGCCATTAGTTGCCTTAACCACAATAAATCTTGAATAGTTGAAGCCAAAGCCATATATTCTGCCTCACAAGTAGAAAGTGCAACAGTTTTTTGTTTCTTACTAGACCACAAAATTAAACAGTTTTGTAATTTTATGCATGAACCAGTTACAGAGTACCTGCCATTGATTTTATTTCCCCAATCTGCATCACTGAAGAGCATTATTTCTGTTTCCAAGGTTCTCGGGTGTACAGCCGGATCCGATCGTCGAAGTTCCACGATATTTCGCCATCATCAGGTGGTGCTGATGGAATGATCTGTCTGCTCTCTGTCCGTGGTACTTATACCTGCCGGGTCCAAACTCGTTTCCCTGCGCCGGCGGCCGGCCG
Organism: Locusta migratoria; assembly: GCA_026315105.1. NCBI lineage: Eukaryota > Metazoa > Arthropoda > Insecta > Orthoptera > Acrididae > Locusta > Locusta migratoria. Next base: position 359,978,472 of record CM048750.1, read on the forward strand.
CGCGCCGGGTGGTGGGGGAAGCCGCGGCGGCGTCGGGTGGTGGGGGGCGCAGTTCATCTCCAGTGGCCGTGGCGGATGGATCTCGCGTCCGCGCGCACCGTTGCTCCATGATGGTGCTTAAGATTGGTTTCCAGGCCTTGCTAAGCTGGAATCCGGTGTCCCTGTTGATGAGGTCGTTCGTGACCCGTATTTCTATGGCCTCCTTGAAGACGCTGTCCCAATAGGTGTTTGTGGGGCCAGGATTTCCGTCTCCTCGTAGTTAGCGCTGTGGCCAGTGTTGATGCAGTGTTCTGCTAAGGCCGACTGGCTAGGTTGGCATAAACGGGTGTGGCGTTGATGTTCTTTGCATCGGTCCTCGACAGTACGAACTGTTTGGCCGATGTAGGATTTGCCACAGCTGCATAGGATCTTGTAAACGCCCGCTTTTTTAGGCCTAAATCGTCCTTTACCGTTCCCAGTAGGGCGCGCGTCTTAGCTGGCGGTCGGAAGACTGTGGAAATATTGTATTTCTTCAGTAGTCTTCCTATTTTGGATGACACGTTGCCAGCGAACGGCAGAAATGCCAGGGCTTTCCTCTCCTCTTCAGTTTCCTCTTCGTCTTGGTCCCTGCTGCGCTTCTGTTGTTGGAAGGCCCTTCGGATTTGGCGGTTGCCATACCCATTCATTCGGAACACAGATTCAAGGTGTTTTAGTTCAATATTCAGGTGTTGTTCGTCCGATATCGAGTGTGCTCTGTGTACCAATGTGCTGAGCATTCCATTAAGCTGTGCCGGATGGTGGCAGCTGGAAGCATGTAGGTACAGGTCAGTGTGTGTGGGCTTGCGGTACACACTGTGCCCCAGTGAGCCATCAGATCTACGTTCTACCAGGACATCAAGAAAGGGTAGTTTCCCATCTTCCTCGATTTCCATGGTGAAACGAATATTGTTGTGAAGTGAATTCAGATGTTTTAAAAACACCTGTAATTTATCCTTTCCGTGCGGCCAGATGACGAACGTGTCGTCCACGTAGCGATAGAAACATACAGGTTTCAATTCAGCGGTTTCCAGTGCTATATCTTACAGGTGTTTTTAAAACATCTGAATTCACTTCAGTGTAATAACATTGCTTCATTTCACTTGTGTTCAAGCAATAGATACCTTACTTCGGCGATGCCTTTGCTATTAGCTCACCTTCTGCATCATAAATGAATCCACCTTTCTTATTAAAAGTCACTTTAAGCCCTTTGCTTACTAACTGAAAGCAAGTTCACAGCTGAGTTTGGAATGTGAATGACATTAGAAGCTTCTACTTCTACTGTTTTATCACTAGTGTAGAAGGTCAGGTCAATACTACCAGAAGTTTCTGCTCTTAAGCCATCACCTCCCACGCTGATCACTGAGCTATTACATAGTTTAATGTTGTGAAGCTTCCTTCCAACGTTAGTGATGTGAGTTGAGGCACAAGAATCTAAATACCACATCTTTCTTTTGTGAAACTATGTAGAATCTGCTGCAAGAAATGCTTTCTTCTGTTCTGACTGTTTTTATCCACATTTCCTTTATTTTTTGACGAGTTTCCTCCTTTTTCATTCTTGCTACAACAATATTTAGCAATATGATTAGGTTTGTTACACTTGTAACATTTAATATTTTGTTTTGAGTGACTTTGCCTATTTATATATAACGCAGGTTCTTCATTTCCGTTCGCGTCTTCTAATTTGGCATCTTGTAGTAGTTTTACTTTGATAGAATCTCCGGTAATACGGGTTCCACTGCTTTCAAGTGCCATAATCATAGGTTCATAATGATCAGGTAACCCGGCCAGGAGTAAAGTTCCTATCCACTCTTCACTTACCGCGAACTTAATTTCAATTAACTTAAACGCGGTCGTTGTGATTCGATCGCAGTAATCGTCTACCGACTTGCATTTATCTAATTTAGTTGTGATCAATGTTCTAAGCAAGCCAACACGACGCGTGAGTCCTGAGTCTTCAAATTCTTTTTCCAGGGCCCTCCAAGCCTCTGCCGCCGCATTTGTGTCCCTTATGTGGGAATAATTTGTCTTTTCTCCACGAAGATTATAATCCGGGAATGTGATTTTCTGTCTCTCTTTTTCTACAATTCGTCCCGTTGTGTCGGAGCCGAAGGAGGATTTTCTACAACATCCCATAATTCGTCATGAACTAAATACGCCTTCATGGCAAATTTCCACGTCGAATAATTTTCTCGCCCGATCAGTTTTTCAACGACGGGGAGTCCGGATGAGCTTGTACTACTCATTTTTTCGACCTGAACGTATAAACGGTAGTAGTAAACACACGCTAATGATCAATTAAGAAAAATAAAAATTCATCGGCGCACACGTAATTGACGAACCGACTCTGATTTCCGCACACGACTTTTTTTTCTTCAACATTTATAAAACGTAGCATTTCACGCCCGGGAGCTGGGCCAATAACCTTTTGTTGAGTAATTTTTGTACAACTAGTGGAAAAAATACGTGAAAATACGTTTTATTACATCACTTCGTGCACAACACGGAAGACACACACACATCAGACAAAAACGTAATTAATTAAACACAGAGTACTACTAGTGACAAAGAATAAACAAGTGGCAATATCAATTTACATATCCCAACAATTACCCAGTCGACGAACTGCTGGGCGACTTCGCAGGGTCGCTGTGGCGTGCGCTCCAGGCGGTCTTAAGCTGAAAAGAGCGCAGCCACGAAATAAATCATACTCCGATATTCGGAAGCTGTACTGCCTAATATCAGCCACTGTACTCTCGGTAGTACCTAAGAGCCTACGACCTCAAGAAGTTCTGCCAAGTCTGGGCCACTTCAGTTAGCATAGACAAGTACGCACAAGTACTGCAGGCCTAAAAGACTCCAGAAAGTTGAGTGTGTCGGTGCAACTAATGATGGCTACCTGACCTTGTTCTCACCGAACAAGAATTGTTAATACCAGTTCAAATCTCAGAGCGCACTCTGAAATTTGTACAAGTTCCCAAGTCCAAGAATCGGCTAAACAAGCAAATCTCCACGTCCGTACCCACGGAGAGCACCAAACGAAAACCGCCTGCACTCCAAGAGAGCACGACGTGAAGTCCCTTTGAAAACACCGTCTGCCGTGCACGTCCGCCCGAAAAAACGCCGTTTTTCCAGAAAACCAATCAGATTCAATCTTCCCTCTGCAATTATATTAAACGAGATTGTTCTGTAGCTTGCAATTTTTATCTTTTGTGGTTCTGAGGCATGTTGGAACGAACATTGTACGGTGACGTATAGGGTAGTCAATAATGACGACGGACATTAACACATAATTAGTTTCATCGAGGCTATGTATGTGGATAGGTTGGCACAAACGAGGGCGGAATTGGGACTTACCATTACAGCTAATTTTATGCACGAGCACGTAACACCACAACTGTGGCCTGATCCTAACAGAATACAGGTTATTTGACGGGGGTGTTATGCAAGGCGGCAGGAAATTTCACCACCTTACATGTTATGTTTACGTATTAATAATCAATAACGTACATTTGTTTATAGTGTAATTACTGGTATCAGTTTGATTCCGGATAATCTGCAAGCAATAGTAGATAGGAAGAGTGGGAATATTAATGTGCCGGCCGCGCTCCAGTCACGGTCTGCACGGCTACTACGGTCGGGGGTTCGAATCCCTCCTCGGGCATGGATATTTGTGCCGTCCTTAGGATTAGCTAGTTCATACGTAGTTTGTAAGTTTAGGGACTGATGACCCCGTAGTTAAGTCCCATAAGCTATACAAACATTTGAACATTTGAATATTAATGTTGAGTAGGTCATTGAGGAAATATGTTGATGCTGGTAGACAAAATTTAATATTTAAATATTTGCATGTAGTACTTTTCTTGGTTAGAAACGGAAACGTAGCCAAATCAGTGAGGGAGGCCGGCAAGCGACGAGAGGTTTCGTAACGGTACGTCGAGGGCACTCAGGTAGTCACAGGTCACAGGTCACAGGTTACTGACCGGCCATAGGAAGCTACATGTGACTTTTGACGGAATTGAAGTGCCACATAACTACAATCCGGTATACCTAGGTATCACTCTAGATCGATCCTTGACATTCAAAGAACAGTGCTTAAAGCTTTCAAAGAAACTTGCCCCAAGAGTGAACTTGCTTCGTAAGATTTCTGGCAGTAATTGGGGTGCGGACGCCAATACCCTACGCTCTGCTGCGCTCGCTCTAGTGTATTCTGCTGGGAAATACTGCACGCCAGTGTGGGAAAACAGCGCTCACACAACAAAGATTGACGTCCAACTTAATGAAGCCATGAGGATTGTCACTGGCACTGTCAGATCTACGCCCATTCAGTGGTTACCTGTCCTGGCTAACATTGCTCCGCAAGATCTGAGGAGGAAAGCAGCTAAGGTGAAATTGGTAAAGAATGTCGAGGCGCACAAGAATTCTCCCTTGTATGATGCTCTAAGGGATCCCCCAGCATGTCGTCTGAAATCACGAAAACCTCCCTGGTGTGACACAGAAAGCACCACTTCCTTCGACGTGACCTCCAAGTGTCAAGAACGCTGGAACGAAAATCCACCGCACAATGGCCACCTCGTGCAAGATCCATCCAAGAAGGTTGAGGGATTCCATCTACCACGCCAAACCTGGTCGAGGCTGAACCGCATCAGGACTGGTCAAGGGAGGTGTGCTTACAACATGAAGAAGTGGGGTTTCCTTCCATCTTCTGACTGTGACTGCGGGGCAGAGGAGCAAACCGTACGGCACATCGTCAAGCAGTGTCCACTGCGTGCATTTAATGGTGACTTGGAGAGCTTACATCAAGTGACAGAAAGTGCTCTGAACTGGCTGTTAAATCTGGACATTTCCATTTAATTGTATGTATATATTCTAGTATACTTGTAAAAACCATACGATAAATAAATAAATAAATAATACTGGCCGGCCGGTGCCGCTTCGCCCCAAAACCCGCTGTCGCGGTTACGATTGGGAGTTGATTTCAACCGCCAAACGGTAGAAACGTTCTACAACTTTCCAGAAGCCTCTAGACGCTTCTTTTTCGCGGGAAAGGTTTTTGGAAGGAAGTAAAGGTGTGGGAGAGCAATTTGACGCTATAGCTGTGATTTGATCTTGAGAAATCGGTCTGAAGAGACTTGCTGAAAAGTAAGTCGTGGATCTGGCTAGCTGTGCTAGTGGATCGAAGATGCAGGTGGGCAGTAGTTGGCAAAGCGTCCAGTGACGTAGTTCACAATTAGTTGCAAGTGCAGATTGCATTGCTTGAAGTATTCATAATTGTTTCTCTGTGAGCAGAGGAACAAAATTATTACTTCAGCGCATTGCATTTGTGTTTTAAAGCACTCATTTTCAAGCTTACATTTGAGCTTATCTTCTGCTTCTGGCCAGTGAGGCAAGAAGTTTGCGAGAACCTCTTGTTCGACATTGATACTTGAGTGACTTCAACTTAGGAATTTTTTTGAACGAAGTATTTCATTCACTGTATAGTCATCATCTCAGAGCGTCAGCTACACGTGAAACCGACCCTTCCACGATGGACAGCTGAAGTTCGTTTCATCATAGCAGTATTGCGAATCGGGGATATACGCACATTGCATTTGCCATAGCGCAGTTAAATATAAATGGTACCTCCCACTAGTTGGCTGTGTTCTTAAGCTTCTGGTTGTATTCTCTACCGAGTTGGATAGCGTTTTTTATTTTCCTTTAAACAACTTACACGTCCTCAGTATCGACTATTTTTCATAATAAGTAGATGTTGTGCTATCCTTGTTGGAAATTCATTACTTTTGTATCATAATTCATTCCTGAATTTTTGCACCATCCTTTTTTTTATAATTTACACTCCTGACCATGAAACTTGCTACACCACGAAGAAGATGCTGTCGTATGCAAATGATTAGCTTTTCGGAGCATTCACACAAGGCTGGCGCCGTTAGCGACACCTGCAACGTGCTGACATGACGAAAGTTTCCAACCGATTTCTCATATATTACGGTGCAATTAGCTCAAAAAAGGGCCTAACCCAGATATCCAAAGTAAATGTTTCCCTCCAGCACCAAAATGTTCTATAGAGCCCACATATTGTTTGGTAAAAAGTTACACCATTTTAAGCGTCGGGTTTGGGGGGGGGAGGGGAGAGAGAAATTAGAAAATTAGCAGTTTTTCAGTTTTTCTTAAATATTTAGAAAACTATGCGGTTTAGCGCGAAATGTGACAAGTACAAAAATAATATACATTAAATTGCGAACAAAACTTGTTCAGTACATAATCTTACTAAAGTGAACGGTTACAGAGTTAAGGAGGGTAAAAGAGTAGAAATTTTTGGATTTTTTTGGAAAAATGAAATTATACTGAAATAACTAAACAGTTTTATTAAAAAGTAATATTCTTCAAGCGAACTGTAGTCCGAAAGAGGCTAAGAGGCACCATAGAGGGTCATAAGCGTATAAATACTGGGAACGAGAGCCGGCTTAGTAGAAGCGCGGCCGAGCGTAGGGCCTGTTGTAGGGGCGTAGCGTACTGGTAAGGGACCGGCCGACTCCTGCAGCCGGCACCTGTCTGTCATCCACTGTAGTGGGAGAGAGACCAGTTGAGTGCGTTTGTGAGTGTTATTTCTAGTCAAGTTCTGCTGTCATTTTTTAAATCTTTCGTCTTTAGAATACTGTGCAAACTATATGATAATTACTTAAAAGTGTGTGAATTATGGTGGAGTGTGTGTTGAAGCCTTGTAAGGACTAGGGTGGTGAACTAATTACTCTGACTAGGAAGGCGGTTGACCAAATAAACAGTGCAGTGAAATTCGTGAAGATTGTGTTAAAGAGAATGACACGCTTCAAGTACATAGTAATTGTATTACGCCCAAAGCCACCTCAACATGAAAAAGAACCTCCAGCAAAGATTCCCCGTGAAACATTTGATTTTAAAACCTGATGTTTTCTTTGGGGTCGCAAGTCTGTAGATGTATCTAAATGCAGAAACCCAGCTCAAGAAAAGTTGAGTTTAGTAAAGAAACTTGAAATGATTGAAAGCATCCGAACGGAAGCAAATAACAGGCATGACAAGTGGGGAGATGAGGTTACTGTGGGGCTTTCTCAGATCATAGACCTTGTCAGTTCTGATGGGAGATACCACTGGCATTGTTACCAGACATTTCGAAGGCCAGGTTCATCACAGCCCAAAACAGGAGCGGAAACAACCAAAGGTGGGTCAAGCTGTGATGCCAAAAGGGAAGATGCTTTTGAAAAGCTGTGTGATTATTTGGAAGAAAATGATGAATGTCAGTACGTATTTGAAGAATTACAAACTGAGTTCCTTCAACTTTGTCCCGAAGTTGAGCCATATACTGACAAACGTTTGAAAAGAAAAATTATCCAGCGCTACGGTAATAGCTTGAATTTTACAGAATTATCAGGGAAAAGAAATGTGGATTGTTTTTCTGGAGCATTTACTAATATTTTAACAGATAATTTGTATAGAACTCGGAACTCTGATGACGCTCAGGAGGAACTGAGTATTGCTGACTGTCCACGCTCCACCAGAGAACAAATTAAAAATGTCGTACCAAAGAAAGGCAATCAGGAGGACAAAGTGTACACTATTTCTGACATTCTGCGAGTCATTGGGGACATGAAAGGCGTACTATTAGCAATATACGCCTTCACAGGATGTGACACTGCATCAGCTGTCTACAAGAAGGGGAAAATTACACTTTACAGGAAAGTGGAAGGCAACAACAACGCCCTTCGTACAAACTTTTAGTCTTCATTGACCCTAAAGCTGACCCCAATGCAGTGGCTGACGCTGGAGAGCATTTCCTTCTTGCCATGTTTGGAGCCAAGAACACTGAAGATCTAGATTGTTTCCGCTACCAGTGTTACTTGCAGGCTATTGCAAAACAGCCTATACATTCACTTTTCAAGTTGGCTGCACTTCCCCCCACTTCAGCAGCTTCCAGGCAAATTCACTTAGAACCTACCACCAAGTGCAACAGTGGTTGAATGAGGAGAAGAATCCGCTTGAGTGGGGGTGGAAGAAGATTGGCGAACACCTGAGACCAATTACAACAGTACGTCCTGCAGCTCCCCAGAAGTTACTTTCCCTTATAGCGTGCGCTTGTAAAGATGAATGTGTCCGTAACTGCGAGTGCAGAAAGAGTGGTCTACACTGCTCAACCATGTGTGGTAATTGCTCAGGCCTAGTATGTGATAACAGTGACACGAATATCACAGACGAAGATTCAGAAGAGGAGGGTGCTATGTTTGAAGACGACTGAATACTTATAAGTGGTTTACATTAATTTAAGGTCGCATTTAACATTCTACCTTTTTATTCAATAGTCCAATTGAACTCAGTTAACTTCAAATCTTTTGATAAAACATGGTTGCAATATATATTCAGTTATACCTATTTTCTACAGGAAAACCTCCAAACACATTATGTTACAAATGATATAATTATATATCGTAATTATAATACAGATTATTTATGTTGGAAAGATATTCATTCTTAGTGCGGAATTGTCCAGAGAAAATTCTGAGTGGATTTCTCCGTACCACAGATTTATATGGCCTAGGTCTGTGGAAGTCTCTTTTCCCTTAAAAAGTAGCGCCCCTTGAGAAGGTGGTAAGGTTGTCGTTCCTTCAAGGCTTATCACTAACAAACCACCGGCCACTAAAATCGCAATCATCTTTTACAAAACGAAATCCTGTAAAAAAATGTTTCCTTAGCGATTTTCCAAAAAAATCTAGAAAAATGCGGAAAATTGCTGCTTTTACTACCTCCGTAACTCTGGAACCGTTCACTTTAGCAATATTATGTACTAGACCATTTTTGTTCGAAATTTAATGTAGATTATTTTTGTATTTGGCACTTTTAGCGCTAAACCGCATAGTTTTCTAAATATTTAAGAAAAACTGAAAAAACTGCTAATTTTCTATCTCCCCCCCCCTCCCTCAAACCCGACGCTCAAAATGGTGTAACTTTTTACCAAACAATATGTGGGCTGTATAGAACAGTTTGGTGCTGGAGGGAAACTTTTACTTTGGATGTCTGGGTTTAGGTCTAATTGCACCGTACTAATATACAAACAGCAGTTGACCGGCGTTGCCTGGTGAAACGTTGTTATGATGCCTAGTGTAAGGAGGAGAATGTGTACCATTACGTTTCCGACTTTGATAAATGTCGGATTGTAGCCTATCGAGATTGCGCGTTGGTCGCGATCCACTGACTGTTAGCAGAATGTAGAATCGGTGGGTTCAGGAGGCAATATGGAACGCCGTGCTGCATCCCAACGGCCTCGTATCACTAGCAGTCGAGATGACAGACATCTGTTCCGCATGGATGCAACGGATCGTGCTCACACGTCTCTATCCCTGAGTCAACAGATGGGGACGTTTGCAAGACAACAACCATCTGCACGAACAGTTGACGACGTTTGCAGCAGCATGGACTATCAGCTCGGAGACCATGGCTGCGTTTACCCTTGACGCTGCATCATAGACAGGAACGCCTGCGATGGTGTACGCAGCGACGACCTGGGTGCATGAATGGCAAAACGTCATTTTTTCGGATGAATCTAGGTTCTGTTTACAGCATCATGATGGTTGCATCCGTGTTTGGCGACATCGCGGTGAACGTACATTGGAAGCGTGTATTCGTTATCGCCATAATGGCGTATCACCCGGCGTGATGATATGGGGCGCCACTGGTTACACGTCTCGGTCACCTCTTGTTCGCATAGACGGCACTTCGAACAGTGGCCGTATAACGACCCGTGGCTCCACCCCTCATTCTATCCCTGCGAAACCCTACATTTCAGCGGGATAATGCACGACCGCCTGATGCTGGTCCTGTACGGGCCTTTCTAGATACGGAAAATGTTCGACTGCTGCCTTGGGCAGCACATTCTCCAGATCTCTCACCAAATGAAAACGGCTGGTCAATGATGGCCGAGCAACTGGCTCGTCACAATACGCTAGTCACTATTCTTGATTAACTGTGGTATCGTGTTGAAGTTGCATGGGCATCTGTACCTGTACACGCCATACAAGCTCTGTTTGACTCAATGCGTATCAAGGCCGTTATTACGTCCAAATGTGGTTGTTCTGGGTACTGATTTCTCAGCATCTATGCGCCCAAATTGCGTGAAAATGTAATCACATGTCAGTTTTAGTATTATATATTTGTCCAATGAATATCCGTTTATCATCTGCATTTCTTCTTGGTGTAGCAATTTTAATGTATTGTATTTAATATATTGAACATTGAATCCTCCGATATCGTATTTATGATTAGGAATACCAGCTATCCCTAGTCATAAGAAATCGTCTAAGATTGAAACCAAGTGTTTTTGTATCGGTAAGTGCCTAATTGAAAGGAGTGATTCATATTTATTTTCGTAATGATACTGTAAGCCTGGTAAAACACTCGAATTAGCCCTAGGGCTCACCAGTTGCGGTATACATTACAAAATGCTAGTAATTATGCATGAAAGAACAAAATTAGAGAAAACGATTCTTTAATTCGTCAGAAGTTATTATTATTATCATTATTATTATTGGTAGTGGCTAATTTGTACAATTTGTTCATAATCCTACATTTATATAAAAAAGATGCTATTTGAGAGTACTGTTTATCTCCTTGTGAACACCCGAAATAGATTCTCGCGAGCCACTACTAGAAAGGTGCTGTATTGCTGTACCACCCTGTCTCTCTTGGCACAAAAGTAAATATTGGATACGATCATATTTCACAATTGACATTTTAGGCATGGCAGAACTAGAGTCAAAACAATGCTATGAATGGAACCGCCGGCCCCGCATCCACTCTGCGGCATTCACGCTGCTCGTGTGTGGTTGCTCACGTCGTTGTGCGAGTTAAGTGACATCTATGGACAGCCTAAGGAACGGTGTTCTGGAAGCAGTAGACATATTCAACGTCAGTGATCAGGAGACCGTGGAACCAAGATAACGCAACACTTCTTATGAGTGTATCGCAGCACAACAAAAGACTATTACGACCAGACTATTGTCAAAGAATGAAACGAGTGATGTAGCCTTTCGCTTTACCTGGAAACTTCAAAAACAAATCAAAACCTCTCGACACAGTCGCCCATATGTAAAGTACAACATAAGTACTATGTGATCGAAAGTAGCCACCCACATCGAATCCCCCCGACTGTAGCTATTGCCGGGCTGATCTCGGCTACTTCAGTTGGTTCCCTGTTCCCGCTACTTCCTTCCGTTCCTGCTTTGCGCCGCCGCCGCCGCCGCCGCCCAGGCCCCGCACCTGGTCCGCCGCCGCCGCCGCCGCCGCCGCCCAGGCCCCGCACCTGGTCCGCCGCCGCCGCCGCCGCCGCCGCCGCCGCCCAGGCCCCGCACCTGGTCCTCCTCCGCCGCCGCAGCCGCCGCCGCCGCTGCCGCCGCCGCCGCCGCCGCCCAGGCCCAGCCCCTGGCCCCCCGCCGCCGCCGCCGCCGCCGCCGCCGTCGTAGCAGCACCAACGTCCACGCTGCCGCCGCCGTCGCCGCCGTCATCGCTGCCGCCCTGCCGGTCTCCGCTCGTCGCCCTGGACTGCGCCCCTGTCGTAAGAGCTGCCCATGGCGACCTCATCGTCCACCCCGTCAACTTCCTCCTCCCTCTCTGCAGTTCCCACAATAACCCTGCCCCCTGTCCATACTGCACCCATCATTCTTACTACCACCCCCTCCCTCGCCTCCACAACAATCACCTGGAGCCCCTCCAGCCTTCCCCAAACTACTCTCCCGCTCCATGTCATCCTCTCCGCTTCACCATCCCATGAGGTCCCCCCTCCCCCTCCGATCTACCTCCCCCTCACCACCCCCTACACTGCACCGGTCAACCCCGCCCATGTGACGCACCGCCGAGCCACGGTGGCAGATACGCCGCTGTCGCCCCCGCCCCCTTCTCACCTTCTACCCCACCCTCCGCCTCCCATCGAAATCCCACTTGATCGTGTTTCCCTCCCAGCCCCTCCTACCTATGCCTCCGTCACCGCCTCTGCTCCAGCATCTCTACCTGCCTCTACTGGTGCCATCCCCAAACGCACCCAGAAACGGGGAAGTGCGGACCCTTCCCCCGCCTCCACCAAATCGAAGAAAGCTCCCCCCCCTTCCCCGCCCCCTCCTCCTCCCCCTCTTACCGACCCTATGGACACCGCCCCCATTCTCCCACGCCCCCAACCCAACCTGTTCACATATGTACTGTCCCATCCTGAACCCCGATTCCTTGAACATAAAAACCTCTCCCTCCAAATTCGGAAGTATTTCCCCTCCGCCCCCATCTCCCAAATTATTCCCCGCCGAGACTCTGTCCTCCTGAAGTCCCCCAGCCCCACCCTCCACACAGACATCCTCGCTCGCATCCCCAAGGTCCTTTTCGGCCCTCATGCCACCCTCACCCCCTACTATACAGCTTCCTCTGCCCGCCAACCACCTCCCCCCCGCCGCCCTCCGACCCTCACCGCCGTGATCACAAGGCTTAGTCCTTTGATTATGGAGGAAGAGGTGTTGGAGCAACTCAACTCTCACCCCGACATCTCCATCCGTTCCGCCAAGCGGATCAACAATGACTCTGGCCCCACCCGTTTGATGCGGATATTTACTGAATCCGCATCTTCCCTTGACCACCTCTTCCTCGAGGGTGCGCTGATATACGATCGCCGCCACACGGTAGAACCCTCCCGATCCCCCCCGCAAGCCTACCGCTGCGCCAGGTGCCTCGTTTATAATGATCACCTGACGCAGAACTGCAAAAACCCTCCCACCTGTCCCCACTGCAAAGACTCCCACCTCCATAAACACTGTCCCAACCTCACCTCTCCTCCCACCTGCAACACCTGTGGCGGCCCTCACCCTACCTACTCCTACAAGTGCAAATCCGTCCCTCCACCTGCTCCCTCCAAACCCGAACTCACCGTCCCCATCCGCCCCATAGATCCTCCCATGCACCCCAATCAATCCTTGGTCCCTCCCCCCACCGCCGAAGACGTTATCCGGTTCGTCACCACCGTCCTCGCCAACATCCACCCCTTCCAACGTCCCCACACCCTCCAACAGATTGCACTGGCCGCCAGGTCCGTGTTCAATCTGGACACCTTTGCAACCTTCTCCCGTGCCCACTCCCACTTCGCCTTTTCCCGCCTCGAGACCCAAGTTTAAGTCCCTCCGGTCCCCTTCCTTTCCCCACCCCTCCTCTACCCTCCCCAACCCCCCCTCTACCCCATCATGGCAGGCCCATCCTATACCCTCCTGTACCACAACATCCGCTCCCTCCCAGCCAATAAGAACCTCTTCCTCCACACTCTCTCCCAACACCGCGTGGATGCCTTCCTACTCAACGAGACCTTCCTGCAACCCCGCCGACCAGTCAACACCAATCCTTACCTTCTCCACCGCACCGACGGACCCCCACCCCTGGCCCGAGGCGGAGTGGCGATCGGCCATCTCCGTCACCACCCCGTCCGGCTACACCCTCTCCTCAATGACCCCACTGAACACTTGATCCTCAGCCTCTTTCTTCCCTCCCTCACTGTCACTCTCGCCACCATTTACATTCGCTCCACCTCTCCTCTCCCATACGATTTCCTCTCCCATATCGACCGCACCTTCCCGACCTATGTCATTGCCGCTGACCTCAACCTTCATTCCCGTCACCCCGCTGAACTCCGGCGGTGGCGTCAGTTCGTCACCGCCTCGCTCCGGGGCGACATCCTTCCCCTTCCCCGCCCAACCCGCCCCGAAAGCAACACCACACCCGATGCAGTACTGGTGTCTCCCAACCTCCTGGGGCGCATCACGGCGGACGTCCTAGACCTAATAGGCAGTGACCACGCCCCTGTCCTACTTACCTTTGACCACCGCCCCCGCCCTGCCCGCGCTCCTCGTCCCATGCCCCCTCCCAAACTCGTCCATGATTATTCCCGTGCCGACTGGGATGCCTACCGTCGCTCCATCGACACCTCGGTCGAAAGCCACCCACTACCCCTCCATACTCCCGCTGATATTGACCAAGCCTCCTCCTTTCTCCAGCAGACCGTTGCTGACGCGGTCCATGCCCACATCCCTACCCGGGCGATCTATCCTCACCGCCCTACCCTTCCTCCACAGGCCGTCCTTCTCCTCCGCGAATCCCGCCGTCTGTACCGCTCCTTTCTCCGGACCCGTGACCGGGATACTCTCCAACGCCACCGGCAACTCCAACGACACATAAGAAACCTTTTGACCGCGAAGAAACGCCGGGACTGGCGTCAGACATGCACCGGCCTTAACTCGCTCCTCCCGGTGTACTCCGCCAAGTACTGGCGTGCCTTCCGCCGCCTTACTGGCAGTCACTCCTCCCCCCACTACCCCCTTCTCCATGATGATCGTCCTTTCCCTGACAACGCCAGTAAGGCAGAACATTTTGCCTCCTACCTTTCTGATGTATTTTCCATTCCTGATTATCCCCTTTTTGACTACTCTCTCTTCCCGGATGTCCATGAGCGCACCGACACCTCCTCTCCTCCGCTCGCCCCTGGCTTCCAGTACTTGGACCGCATTCCTCCCTCAGAATTGAACACTCCCATTACTGCCCGTGACATCATAGACACTCTTCGCACGAAACGAAACACCGCCCCCGGTCACGACCGGCTAACCTACCGCCACCTTCGCGCATGCCCCCTCTCATTTCATGAAGTCCTTGCCAAACTCTACAACGTCATCCTTTACACTGGCTTCTACCCCGACCTGTGGAAAACCTCCCGTATTCTCATGTTCCTCAAGCCCGACAAGCCCCCGTCCCAGACCTCATCCTACCGTCCCATCAGTCTTACCTCCGTGTTCAGCAAGGTCCTGGAAACCATCCTTTCTCGTCGAATCCACCAGCACCTCCACCGCCACCAGTTTCTCCCCCCCTCCCAATGTGGCTTCCGACCCTCCTTCTCCGCCGACGACCAGCTCCTTCGCCTGACTCATCTCCTCTCCGTCCAACTCAACTCCCGTCGCTCCGCAATTTTTGTATCCCTCGACATCCAAAAAGCCTACGACCGAGTATGGCATTCCGGTCTCCTCTTCAAGATCCAGCTCTACGCCCTTCCCATTAATTACGTCCGCCTCATCGCTTCCTTCCTTACCCGCCGCCCCTCCTACGTCACTGTCTGCAACTCCAACTCCCGTATTTTCTACCCCTCCGCCGGGGTGCCCCAAGGCTCAGTCCTCTCTCCCCTCCTCTATCTCCTCTACTCCGCCGACATGCCTCAACCCAAACCTCCCGTCTATCTCCTCCAATATGCTGACGACACCGCCTTCCTGGCCCTCGCCCCCTCCCTTGCCCGTTCCCAGGTTTTGCTCCAGTCCCACCTCACCGAGTTCGCCTCCTGGTGTAACCGGTGGCTCCTCTCCGTCAATCCCGACAAATCCCAGGCAATAGTCATAGGTCGTACTACCCGCACCTTCCGCCTCCACGATTTCTATCTTACCCTTCACAACCGACCCATCCGTCACACCCCCACCCTCAAGTACCTTGGCCTTACCCTTGACCGCCAACTGTCCTGGACTCCATACCTCAAATCCCTCCGTGAGAAAGCTCTGTCCCGCCTAAACCTCCTAAAACTCCTTACTGGCCGGACGTGGGGCCTCCACCCTTCCACTGTCCTTCACACCTACAAATCAATCATGCGCCCCGTCCTTTGTTCCTTCCACCCCGCCTGGATATCAGCCCCTCCTACTTTCTACAAGTCCCTCCAGATTCTAGAACGCCACGCCCTCCGCCTCGCATACCGTATCAGACTCCCTTCCCCCACGCGGATCCTCTATGACCTCATCCCCTTCCCTCCTCTCCTACAACACCTTGAACATCTCCGGCTCCTTTACACA
The DNA here is from genome assembly GCA_026315105.1 of Locusta migratoria. Taxonomy (NCBI): domain Eukaryota; kingdom Metazoa; phylum Arthropoda; class Insecta; order Orthoptera; family Acrididae; genus Locusta; species Locusta migratoria. The sequence goes on from CM048750.1 coordinate 359,994,350, forward strand.
TCACGAAAAATAGAGTCCCAAAACCCTCTGGTCTACCCTATTCTTACAAATCCCGGGCCTCTGCCACGTCTCCGCCAAACCGTCCCTCCCGGCCTTCACCTCCATACGCTCCGTATCCTCTCCCAAGGCAATTTCCGCACCCTTCCTCTACCGGATACCGAACTTCGGCCCGATATCTACCCCTCCTACCAACTCTGATCCCTTCCCCGTAGCATCAGCGCCCCGCCCCTCTCTCCCGTCCCTTTTCCTTCCCGCCCGCTTGGCTACCCCTCTCCCATGCCCAGAGTCTCGTCACTCCTTCCCTCCTTACGCTCTCTTCCCTCCCCTTCTCCCCCTCCCCCGCACTTCCCCCGTCCCTGCCCCACCTCCCCCCCTCCATCCCCTTCCCACTCCCTGCGGGGGCGTCTCGACCTTTTATCTCCGTGTTCAGCACAAGTGTCTCCAGTGTCGTGTGTTTTACTCAGTGCCTCCATAATCGCCGTCCCCATGTTTTATTCTATACGCCGTCAGCTGTCTCCGTGTGTGAACTTCGTGTCTCCGCAATGTACTTTTAAACTTGTCACCGTGGCCGGTTGTTTTTACTGACTGTGTGTGTGTTTTATCGCTACTCGTCTCTTTTTTTGTTCTCTGCCATATGTTTTGTCCCATTTATACATGTCCGTTTTAGTCTGTCGAAAACTCTGTCTGTCAATGTTTTTAATTTCCGCAATTTTGTTCATCTTTTTTATATTTTATCTCTTCTTTGTGAAATGTTTGTGTATCACATGGCTGAAGAGCAGCCACCGCAGCTGCTGCCAGCCTGCCAGCTGTTTCTACGGCTGGCTTTAAAACAACAATAAAGGAAAAAAAAAAAGTAGCCACCCACCCCTAAAACATACGTTTTTCATATTAGGTATATTATGCTGCCACCTTCTGACAGGTACCTCGTATCAATGATCTCAGTAGTCACTGGACGTCGTAAGAGAGCAGAACGGGGTGCTTAGTGGAACTTACAGACTTCGGATGTGGTTAGGTGATTCGGTGTCACTCGTCAGAAGTGTGTACGCGAGCTTTCCTCACTGCTAAACATCACTAGGTCCACTGTTTCTGATGTGATACTGAAGTGGAAACGTGGGGGGACACGTCAGCATGAAGGCGTACAGGCCGAACTTGTCTATTGACTGACAGAGACCGTCGACAGTTGAAGAATGTTATACAGTGTAACAGGCAAGCATCTATCCAGATCATGACACAGGAGTTCAAAACTGCATCATGATCCACTCCAAGTTCTATGACATTTAAATGGGAGGTGAGAAAAATTGGATATCATGGCGGAGCATTTGCCGATAAGTCACATATCATGCAGGTCTGTTGGTTGGTTGGTTGGATGGATGTTTAAGGGGGACCAAACTGCGACGGTCATCAGTCCCCCATTTCACAGCAGGCATAAAAGAGACAGGCTCAGAGATAAAGTGTAAAGTGGGAGGGGGATCCCACTGAGTCCTTAAAACATCTAAAACGACAACAAACAGAACGAAAGGAGACCATCACACAATACAGCTCATAACAAGGAAGCCGATGGCCGTGGCTGACCGACCATAAAAATAAAATAGGAAAAGTCAACCACTCGGCAGTACAAGGTAATCTCTAGTTAGAGAGAATGATAAAAAAAACCTGCTCGAATAAAACGTAAAACGGAATCTGCCATTGTAGCATCGTTACCTAAAACTTCTGATAAAAGAGCAGGGAGGTTAAAATTTCTCCGCAAGGCGGCTAAAACGGGGCAGTCCAACAATATGTGGACGACTGTCAAATTGGAGCCACACCGACATTGGGGCGGGTCCTCACCCCGAAGGAGATGTCCATGGGTGAGCCACGTGTGCCCAATGCGGAGGCGACACAGAACCACCGAGTCCCGGCGAGAGCCACGTGTTGAGAAGCGCCACGCAGCCGTAGTCTCCTTGACAACCCGAAGCTTGTTGGGCGTGCTTAGGTTGCGCCATTCAGCATCCCAAAGCTGATGCACCCGACGGCGCAACAAGGTACGGAGATCTGAAGCTGGGAGGCTGATCTCTAAGACAGAGGCATTAACCGCCTGTTTGGCAAGCCCATCGGCACGTTCGTTGCCTGGGATGCCGACGTGAGCTGGAGACCAAAGGAACACCACTGATCTGCCAGACTGAAAAAGGGCAAAAACAGCCATTCGGATGGCCATCACCAATGGCGAACGTGGGTAACACTGTTCCAGAGCGCGTAAGCTGCTCAGGGAGTCACTACAAAGAAGGAAAGACTCACCTGAGCAGGAACGCATATGCTCGAGAGCACGGAAGATGGCCACCAGTTCTGCAGTATGAACACTGCAACCTTCTGGCAGAGACAGCTGCTCAACGTGGTCGCCATGGACGTAGGCAAGGCCAATGCGGCCGTTTACCATCGAGACGTCCGTATAAACTATGTCATAGCCGGGGTGCTCAGCAACGACAGCAAGAAACTGGCGATGGAGAGCCTCAGGGGGAAGCGAGTCCTTGGGCCCGTGGGCCAAGTCTAAACGAAGACATGGCCGCGGCAGGCACCATGGAGATGTGCGTGAATGGGCCCAAAATGGAGGTGGGAGAGGATAGGACTCAAGCTCTCCCAGGAGGGACTGCACACGGACGGCTATTGTGTGTCCTGACCTGGGGCGCTGCTGCTGGTGATGAACAGCCGGGGTAGAAAAAAGTAGACGGTATTTAGGATGTCCTTTTGAACTATAGACACGGTCTGCATACGCTGTCAAAAGTTACTGGCGGCGGACCCGTAGCGGGGGGACCCCGGCCTCCGCTAGAAGACTGGCCACAGGGCTGGTTTGGAAGGCTCCCGTCGCAATTCGAACCCCACAGTGGTGAATAGGGTCCAATAAGCGCAACGCTGAAGGCGCTGCAGAGCCATAAGCGAGGCATCCAAAATCTATGCGTGAGTGCACCAAGGCCGTATAGAGCCGCAGCAGGGTGGAGCGGTCAGCCCCCCGTGTGGTATGGCCCAAACATCGAAGGGCGTTGAGATGTCGCCCGCACTCCCGTTTCACATAACGAATATGAGGGGAGCCAAGTCAGTTGGGCATCAAAGATCAGGCCGAGGAATTGGTGGGTGTCCACGACAGGAAGCAGTTGGCCGTCAAGGTAGAGTTCAGGGTGGGGGTGCACTGTCCGACGCCGACAGAAGTGCATCACACGTGTTTTGCCGGCGGAAAACTGGAAGCCATGATGCTGGGCCCACATGTGAGCCTGGCGGATGGCCGCCTGGAGTCGGCGTTCAGCAGCACTTGTTGTGGTGGAACAGAAAGATATGCAAAAATCATCGGCGTTCAGGGAAGGAGACACCGATGACCCCACAGCTGCAGCCAGGCCATTAATAGCCACCAAAAACAGTGAGACACTCAGCACAGACCCCTGTGGGACCCCATTTTCTTGGACGTGGGGCGAACTATGGGCAACACCGACTCGGACCCGAAACGTGCGGAGGCGGAGGAAATTTGCAATAAAGATGGGAAGTGACCCCCGAAGGCCCCACTCATGCAGCGTAGCGAGGATGTGACGCCGCCATGTGGTATCGTAGGCCTTCTGAAGGTCGAAGAAAACCGCAATGAGGTGCTGACGACGGGAAAAAGCTGTCCGAACCGCTGACTCCAGGCACACCAGATTATCTGTTGTAGAACGACCCTGGCGAAATCCACCCTGCGATGGCGCCAGAAGGTCCCGTGACGCGAGCACACAAGTCAAGCGACGTGCGACCATACGTTCGAGCAACTTTCATAGAACGTTGGTCAGGCAGATGGGACGATAACAGTCAACCTCCAGTGGGTCCCTGCCAGGCTTCAGCACCCATATGATGACGGCTTCTCGCCACTGGGACGGAAACTCGCCACCACCCCAAATACGGTTGAATATCTCTAGGACATGGCACTGAGAATCCCACGAGAGGTGTTTCAGCATCTGTGCATGGACACGGTCGGGACTGGGAGCCGTATCTGGGCAATTGGCCAAGCAGCTCACTTTCGGTAAATGGGGCGTTGTAGGACTCCCGACGGTGCGTCGCAAAGGAGAGGCGCTGTCACTCCACACGCTCCATACGGGAGCGAAATGCTGCACTGTAGTTAGCAGATGCAGAGCACCTAGCGAAGTGATCAGCCAGATGTTCAGCGATCACACTCGGGTCTGTACACACAGCCCCATGGATAGAAAGACCAGGGACGCCAATAGGAGTCTGGTGGCCATAGAGGCGCCTGATCTTAGTCCACACCTGAGATGGAGAGACACGAGAACCTAAGATCGAGACATACCTCTCCCAACATTCTTGTTTGGCTCGTTTGATAAGGTGCCGAGCCTTGGCACGAAGTCGCTTGAAAGGGATGAGGTTGGCCGCTGATGGGTGCCGTTTATGACACTGAAGAGCTCGCCTACGTTCTCTGATTGCGGCAGCGATTTCCGGCGACCACCAGGGCACAGACCTCTGCCGGGACGATCCAGAAGAAGACGGATTACAGACTGAGCTGCAGAGACAATGACGTCTGTTAAATTGTCGACCACCACATCAATGTTAGTGTCCAGCAAAGACCGAACAGTGGCAGCAGTCATAAACGCATCCCAGTCAGCTTCGTTAAGAGCCCAACGGGGCAAACGGCTAGGGCAATGACGCTGGGGCAGTGACAAAAAAATCGGAAAGTGGTCACTGCCACACAAGTCGTTATGCACTCTCCAATGAAAAGATGGTACGAGGCCAGGGCTGCAAATAGAGGGGTCGATGGCCGAGTAGGTGCCGTGTGCCACACGGAAATGCGTGTCAGCACCTGTGTTTAAAATACAAAGGTCGAGCTGGGAGACAAGATTTTCAACCTCCCTACCTCGGCCAGTAGTCATGTTGCCACCCCACAAAGGTTTGTGGGCGTTGAAATCGCCCATGATGAGGAAAGGTGGGGGGAGCTGAGCAATCAGTGTAGCTAACACTTGGCAGGAGACTGCACCATCAGCTGGAAGATAAACACTGCAGGCGGTTATAGCTAGTGGTGTCCTGATCCGAACAGCCACTGCCTCCAAAGGTGTTTGAAGGGGCACAGCTTCACTGTAGGCAGAGTGGATGACATGAATGGAGACGCCACCAGATGCTCTGTCATATACAGGACGATTCGTGTAAAACCTACGATAGCCACAAAGGGCTGGGGTTCGCATTGCCGGAAGCCAGGTTAAAAGTTGTTTTAACTCTGCTAGGTGGGAAAAATAACCGCCGCAATTCCATTGGAGGAAAGTGCTGCCTAAGGACTGGGGAGGCATGAAAGTGATTAAGAGACGCGGTGCGCCTCAGTGTCACTTGCCGCCACCCACTGAGGGTCTGTGGTGTCCATACCCATTGCGTCCAGGGTGTCTGTAAGAGCTAGGTCCTCTTTAGACGCAAGGATTTCGACCTCATTGTTGGAGTCAGAACTGGTAGCGGACGGCATTGAGGAAGCCGCCTTTGCCGCCAGCTCTTTCTCCTAAAGGACATCCTTTTTTCTCGCCAGCTCCCGCTTGGGTTTGGGCTTCGGTGCTCGAGTGGGCTTCCCAGATGTCGACGCAGACGGGGAGGCCCGGCTACCAGCGGGTACCTGGACTTTGAGCCACTGGCTGACGTTTGGCTGCGACGAAACTGGTGTTGTGGAGACCTCAAGAGACCCTTTCCGTACAGGAGTAGGTCGACTGACATCCAGGGTGTCAGACACAGAGGGAACTGCAGGAGGTGGTGGAAGGGGCTCGTCAGGCCCTTTCCCTGAAGGAAGAGCCGGAGAAGGAAGACATTTCTCCGGCAGAGGGACGGGGTTCAAAGACCCCGTTAAAGGGGGAGGCAAAAGCCTCACAGAAGAAGAGGTGCCCCCTGGCGTCTGGGGAGCCGAGATTAACTGATCGCCCAAAGGGCCCACAGAAGGTGTGATAGGGGGTCGGGAAACCGCCCTCGATGGAGGTGATGACACTGTGGTAGCAGCATATGTAGAAATCATGGATACCGGGTGGAGTTTTTCGTACTTGCGACGGGACTCAGAGTAAGTTACGCGATCGAGGGTCTTATACTCTACGATTTTGTGCTCCCTTTGGAAAGCGGGACAGTCCAGTGAGCAAGGCGAGTGATGGCCGCTGCAGTTGACACAGGAAGGTGGTGGGGTACAAAGTGCATCTGGGTGTACGGGACGGCCACAGTCACGACAAATAGGGGCTGCGTCGCAACGGGAAGACATGTGTCCAAACCGCCAGAACTTGAAACAGCGCATGGGTGGAGGTATGTACGGTCGGACATCACATCTGTATACCATCACCTTGACCTTCTCGGGCAAGGTATCGCCGTCGAAGGCCAAGATGAAGGCCCCGGTTGCCACCCTATTGTCTTTTGGACCCCGAAAGACACGGCGGACAAAATGGACACCGCGTCGTTGCAGGATTTCGCGCAGCTCCTCATCTGACTGCAGCAAGAGGTCACGGTGAAAATTGACTCTCTGCACCAGATTCAACGTCTTATGCGCCGTTACAGAGACAGGCACGTCGCCAAGCTTAGTGCACGTGAGCAGAGCACGGGACTGTGCAGGGGACTCTGCTTGTATAAGAATAGATCCGTCTCGCATCTTAGAAATTCCCGCAACCTCACCGAACTTGTCCTCAATATGTTCAACAAAGAACATGGGCTTAGTTGCCTGGAAGGATCCCCCATCTGTCCTAGTACAGACCAGAAATTTCGGGACATACGACTCATTCTGTCGACCCCCACGTTCCCGTAGAGAAGAAGTCAGGGAAGGAAACGATGAGGGATCATAAGTAGCTGCATTGTACTTTCCACGCTTACAGACACCTGTTGCACCAGGATTTTGATGGTTGGATTTGTTTCGCTTCATTGCGAATCATCCACCCCGATGCCACCCACTCCGAACAGGGGCTCTCCTCATGGGCGCCAACCAGCCACAGCAACGTCACGTGGCAGGATGACCGTTGCCGGGAGTCATGATGCTCCACGGCGACAAGCATCTACTCCTAGGCCTGCATGAGGAGCTTACAGCTCTGGCATCGGTAGAGCGATCCATGCATTGTCAGGGGGCTACAGCCAAGAGGGTACATAACGACCCCACCACAACGGACTGGCTACCGTGCTGGCTTTCTGGTGCTATGTGAACCATCATAAAGGAGGGTGCTGGGGTATCAGTGCACAATGGACGCGACTTGCATGGAAAAAGAAATGGCATGCCCGATGGCAGAATAGAAGCCGCAGTTGCAAGTCCATTCCATGATGGGTGCATAAGATGGCATGGCACGAGAATTACATGTTGCACCACGTAAGGTGTCCTTCCGCAAATGGTTCGCTCTTCTGAAAAATTTTGAAAAATGGTGGGTCAAAACCACATAGGGGACCACAGATGGAAAGCCGAAAAGTATGAAGACACCTTTTAGTCGCCTCTTACGACAGGCAGGAATACCGCGTGCCTATTCTTACCCCCGAATCCGTAGGGGGGTGCAGGTCTGTACCAAATGAAGCTTCGCTTGGCGTAAAGAGCATAAACAAGAGACGATTGAACAGGGGAAAAACGTTGTGTCGAGTGAGGTACATTATGTGGCGACCCGATGGCAGGTTTTGGGTGTAGCGAATTCCTGGTAAACTTCATCTGCCAGCGGGTGTAGTGCGAAGAGTAAAATTCGGAGGCGATGATGTAGTGGTGTGGTAGTATATTTCATGCAGGGTCTTGCACCCCTTGATGTTTTTCGTGGCACTATCTCGGTAAAGGTCTACATTGATGTTTTAAGCACTTTTTTGAAGAGCAATACGGGGATGGCGATTGCATCTATCAACACGATCGAGTACCTGTTAATAAAGGAGAGCACGTGGCGGAAGGGGTACACGACGGTAACATCCCTGTAATGGCCTGCCCTGCACAGTCCTGTCGTGAATCATAGAATTCCAGGATTACCGATGCAGGGCACCATGAACTTGTAAGTCATTTTCAGCCATGTGTCAGCATACTTTTCATCACACAGTATATGTTGTCACGATGCATAACACATGTCGTATGACACGTGGCATAATGTCGTCCAGCATGGTATTAGAGTTAAGAGTGCGAGTGCTGGAAACCACAGTGCCTAACGCTTTATATTACAGACACAGTCCCCAAGAGCCACTGCCCTGGCGAAGTAGAGTTAACTCATAGGACAGGGGGAAGCTCTCAATATTTTTTGGACTCAAATGTTTTTGAAGTTGTCAGGTAAGTTCAGGAGCTAGTTCTCATCTTTTACATCACTGACTGTGGCCACGACATATTTGTGGTTCTGCGATTCGTTCAGTTTTCCCCTGGTTACCACTTTTATTCTGATATAGACGATAAGCTGTCTTTGTCGACAGGGGTTTGGAATTAGGTCTTCAAAACTGAAGGAGAGGCATTGAATTATAATTTGCGCTATGGCCGGGTTTCGAACCCAGTACTTCCTGCTTACTAGACAATATGACTACTAAGTCACCATGAACTAATAGATATGGTGATTATATGGGCTGTCGTAAGAAATGACATACGCTGGAAATAACTGCAAGTGTCTGCAAGTATGGCGGCAAAGAATTCACTGCCAAAAATTATGTCTGATTGTTTCTGTTTCCAGGACAAATCATTGAGTTATGTACTGTTTATTTATGTTCATACAAGTATGGCGGCAAAGAATTCACTGCCAAAAATTATGTCTGATTGTTTCTGTTTCCAGGACAAATCATTGAGTTATGTACTGTTTATTTATGTTCATACATCAAATTCAGCGTTGAAATAACTGCGTGGTATCATGTTTACAGGATTTATAAATGATGTAGCGAACAGTTGAAAAATGATAAATTATGCCTATAATGATGCAGTATGCATATAATACTACTTAATAAAAGATATGTAAAAATAAATGTAAAACCTGTCAAGATTTTTCCTATTATATCAATGTTTATTCCGCTGCAAAATATCTTTTCCTATCTTAAAAACAATTAGGAGTCAAAACCTCTGCAATCATCTTTTATTCTTTGTTTGAGTATCAAAAACACATTGTGCCAACACAAAATGGAAAAAAATATTAAAGAAAAATCTATCACTGACTGATTAAGTACTATACGTAATTTAATTGAAGCTATCAGGCTGGATCTACCCTGGGCAAATCTTTCTTTCCTTTCCTTCTGTTGATCCAGTGGCTTCTACTCAGCATTAATTTAATAATAAATTCAAGCTTAAGTTTCATTAACTGTAAAAATAAAACAAAATATAGCTTATAAAATTTAATTCAGAAATTGTTTTTGGTTACAGGTACCACATATCATTAGTGAGCTTATTGGTGGTGCGGACAGCAGAAGGAGATTAGCGGAGAAATTTATCGAAGTACCTCAGGATAAAAAGAGTACAGTACATTTTATGTCACAGGTAACAGGCGATTTTGCATATGTTACTAATGAACTTGTACTGAAAACAATAGTACCTGATAATGGGAAAAAGCTCAACCTACAGGTACGTTTAAATGAACAAATCTATATTATTAATTTGCTGTGTATATTGTCCCTAATATTATGTTAATGATTTTCTGTTGAGAACAGTTATAGCAGGAGTTTTGCTGAACATACACATTATTCTTCTTCTGTAAATCTTGGCAACAATGAGGAACAAACGATCCACTGTGATGTAACTACAAAATCACATAACTATGGATTATTTCAATAAAAGCAGCCGTGGTGGCATTAATTCAAATGTTCAAATGTTTGTATAGTCTTTGGGACTTAACTATGGGGTCATCAGTCCCTAAACTTACAAACTACTTATGAACTACTTACGAACTAGGACGGCACAAATATCCATGCCCAAGGGGGGATTCGAACCGCCGACCGTAGTGGCCGTGCAGACCGTGACTGGAGCGCCCTAGTCCCCTCGGCCACCGCGGCCGGCTGGCATTAATACACTGGTCAACAGCATTTTTGTTACAAAGAATGTGAAGTGTGTTCTTAGCTTAATTCTGGTTTCTCAGTTGTAAAATGAAATCCCTTTTTGCTTAGGGGGCTCTGTTTTCGTGTATAGCACATTCTACTGCCATAATAGAAAAATCTTGAAAATGCTCAATGTTGGACACTATGGTAATGTTTAAGTAATTTGAAATTATTTATTGTTTGGGAATGTAATTGTTTGTAAACATTCGAAATTTATACAAAAAATTTCGTACTTGATCCTCGGTTTCGATTCCCACCCCCAAAGTTTGACGAATGCCGATATGTCACGCTCACTTTGCATCGCGTTACTTTCTATGCTGCATCACCGTAATTTCTGGAAAAGTTAAGTGCTTTCTTGTACGTTGGTGATGATTTACGTTTAGTATGATTTCAGAAAAAGAAATGTCACGTACCAGGGTAAATAATCCAAATACATTTTGTCACGAACATTATTTTGTGTGCGTGGCTGGCGACGAAGACATCTACATCTGCATCTACATAGATACTCTACAAGTCACAATAAAGTGCATGGCAGAGGGTTCTTCAAACACTTTTATGATATTTCTCTATTGCTCCATTCTCTAATAGCTCGCGGGAAAAAGGAACAACTAAATCTTTCTGTTTCCGATCTGATTTCTCATATTTTATTGTGATGATCATCTCTCCCTATGAATGTGGGTGCTAACAACATATATTTGCATTCTGATGACAACGTTAGTGAAAGAAATTTCGCAAATAGATTTCCACTCCAATTCGTGCATCATTTCTGTAAGACTCCCTCCCCTATACCGGGATAATAAAAAACGAGCTGCCCTTCTCTAAATTTTCTCTAAATCGTCCGTCAGTCCCACAATGCGCAGCAATACTCCCAAATAGAACGCACAAGTGTAGTGTTGGCAGTTTCTTTAGTAGAATTGTTGCATCTTCTAAGTGTTCTTCTTATGAAACGTAGTCTTTGGTTCGTCTTCCCTACAATATTTTCTATTTCTTCTTTCCAATTTATGTTGTTCTTAATTCTTAATCCTAGGTATAATTGACAGCCTGTAGATTTGACTGGTTAATCGTGTAAATGAAGTTTAACCAATTTCTTTTAGTGCTCATAGGGATGACTTCACACTTATCATTATTAAGAACTAACTGCCAATTTTTGCACCATGTATCTTATCTAAATCATTTTACAGTTGCTTTGGATCTTCTGGCGACTTTACTAACCGATAAATAATAGTATCATCCGCGAATAGCTACTAAACTTGTCTCCTAAATCGTTTATAAAAATAAGGATCAGTAGGGGCCCTATAACATTTTCCAGTGGAAGTGACTCCCCGTCAGTTACAACGTCTGTGTCCTTTCTAAAAGGAAATCAGAAATCCAATCGAACAACTGTGGCGATTTTCCATGACACGTCATTTGATTAGATGACGCTTATGAGATACAGTGTTAAAAGCCTTCCGTAAATCTAGAAATACGGAATCTATTTGACATTCCTTGTCGATAGCACTCAACATGTCATATGAGTAAAGAGCTATCTGTGTTTCACAAGAAAGATACATTCTTTCTCTTTGAGAAAGTTTATAATGTTTGAGGAAAGTATATCTTCCAAACTCCTGCTGGAAATCGACGTCAATGATATAGGCCTGTTACATTGTGGATACTCCTATTGCATTTCTTGAATATTGGAGTGACCTGCCAAAATTTCTACTCTTTGGGTACGGAACGTTCGCTGAGCGAGCGATTGTATATGACAGTTATTTATAGGGCTATTGCATCTCCATACTCTGAAAGGAAGCTAATTGGTAAACAATTAGGACCGGGAGACTTACCTTTGTTAAGTGATTTAACTGTTTTAATACTCCAGAAGTATCTACCTCTAAATAACGCATGCTGCCAGCTGTTCTTGATAAGTAATCTGGAGTATTTGCTTCGTCTTCTCTAGTGAAGGAATTTCAGAGAGCTGTGTTAAGCAATTCTGCTTTAGCAGAACTGTCATCTGTAGTATCACCATTTCTATCGTGCAATGAAAGTATTGATTGTGTTTTACCGCTACTATACTTTTCATACGACCAGAATTTCTTAGGATTCTCTACAAAATTTCGTTACCGTAACTATTTAAGCATTTCGCATTCAGTTTCGAGCTAAATTTCTAGTTTCTGTAAAGGATTGACAGTCTTGGGGATTTTTTGTACGTTTAAATTTGGCATGCGTTTTTCTTAGCATTGTTCCACAGCGGGTCAGCCCCATTTATTGTTAATTTGTTTGGTATAAGTCAGTCAATGGTTAGTTTCGAATTACTTGAACCGCTCACTCAGGAAAGCTTTAACCGAATTTTTATCTGCTCTTTTTTATTATTATTTTTTTAAAATACTTTTCTTTGAATTTTGGTGGATTTGGAAAGTCCGATATTCAGTCTCGTTAAGGCAACTCTATTTTTACTATCCCTTGTGTCTGTTTTGATGGTCTTTATTAGCTCCGGATTATTTGTTTCTAGGAGCTTGAGTATATTCTCACAACCATTTACTATTCTAGTGGTTTCATGAACTAATTGCTCGAGATAATTTTCGGATAATGCGTTCTGTACAATTTCGGACGATGTTTTATGCTTACTTCCGGTTCTGAACGTGTATTTTGCCAACACATTGAGGGTAAATTAAAGTCGCCACCAATTAAAATTGTATGCTTTTGATACGTTTTGGAAATTTGATCCAAACTTTCTTTGAACTTTTCTGCAATCGAATCGCCTAAGGCATGAGGACGATAGAAAGAACCAATTATTAATTTATTTTGTTTGCCAGGTATAACCTCAACCCATACCAACTTACAGAAGCAATCTACTTCAATTTCGCTACAGGAATAAATATGCCACCACCTATTCTATTCATTTACTGGGAATAACACAGCGTTCGGTAGCAATAAATCTGTTTATTGATAAATCTATCCTTTCTGAACCACATTTGCCTCTTTATAAAAATTTCAGCTGAAATTATCTCCGTCTATAATGATGTGGGTACTTCTTATTAGAGCTTGGGGCTCTGGTACTGGACAAAACATGCCCCTCTTCCACATGTGTTGCATTCCTGAGAGGCTGGTTGAGAGAATCACGGAACATGTCCTTTAGTGTTACCACAATTTGGAAGCAACCAACGCATCACAAAAATTACGTAACAAAAATAGCTGGAATCACCTCTAAACAAGGAAAACTGAAGTGTTCTAGTTTACCGCCAGCTTTAAGACGTGTAAGTCACCGAGTGGTACCAGTGCCTCCTGAGAATGTAAAAGGAGTGAAGACGAATGTGGAGACAGAGAAGATTTGGTTGCCGACCCAACATTTAACGTCTCCTGTGACTCAACTGCGCAATATTTGTTTTTCCCAACTGGAACTCAATGTGATATTCGTCATTCAAATTTGTCAGAGCAGCAGATTGAGCTCCTAGCTTCATGATGAAAAGAAAGGAATCTTCTTCTTCCCGATACGAATGTGAGTGTTGTCCGACTACTGTTGGACTCTACGAAAAGATTTTCCCGACGAAAATGTATTAGGTGCGTTTATTCTATTTCGTTTACTCCTGCGTTGCTCATTTCTTTGAATAGCTATTGACCCAGTTATTGGCGACCTCCTTTTGCCAGACACATATAACGGCATTAAAATACGTAGGCCCACATTCGGTGATATCAACATTTTCAGGAAAACTGTAGCCGATACATATATTCTGAAATTAAATCTGGATTGAGGATCAATTATCTTCCATGAACAGCGTGATTTGTTTTTATAACTGAAAAAGATAATGATTTGTTTTCTTTTGTAGACCGGTGCACGATTCTTTGTTTTAGTGCTACCCTACATTTGCTGTCAGTACTTTTTTGGATACTTTAATATTCAGCGTGGTTAAAACACCAGGCAACACCAGAACTTCCGTAGTAGATTATAGAAAATAAAAAAGGTTAATGAAGGTATTATTAACCTACACCATAGAAATTACTGAATTCAATAATAAGCAGTCTGGAGAGCTGCTGTAAAAGTCACATGAGAAGCTTAGTTTGCTGTATCGAGATGCGCTCTACTTATTTTAGTGCAATGCAGCGCGTAAATCATGTTGCAGTTGACGCAGTAGAGGGGTTACAGCGATGCTTGAGCCTCCCAACCTTCCGCCAACATCTTGAATGCAGCGCAAATAAACTAGCTTTTCTCGAATGCAATTTGTTGCCCAATGTTTCTAGTGAATTCCCTGAGAATCTCTCTGATAGCTGTGATTCAGTATCGATAGATTTTCTACGAAGGCCAGACAACTGATCTCGAAGTTGTCTTTCACTTGTCCAAGCTGAGTGGGTCATTCCATGTGTCTAGTTCTGTTTGCGAAATTTATTTCATCATATTTCTCCTCCGAATGTAAATACATTTTATAGGCACCCACCTACACAGGGAGACATGATCATCACAATAACAGAAGAAAAATCAGACGTAATATGGAAAGATATCTAGGTGTACGTTTTTCCCGCGCCATATTCGAAAACGGGACGGTTGAAATGATGTCCGTAATTGGTGAAATTAAATGAAGTGCCCAATCGCTGATTTGCATATGGTTCACCAGCCTTACGGTGTCATTATCAAAATAAAGGTGAATCACTCCTCTCAGTTAGGTTATTATCGATACAAAAACACTTGGTTTCAATCTTAGGCAATTACTTATCACTAGGGATAGCTGGAATTCCTGCTCCTAATGAATAAGAAGTCGGAGGATTCAATGTGCTATATAGAAATTTAATTATAAAAAAAGGACGGTACACAAATTCAGGAATTAGTTATGATACAAAAGTAATGAATCTGTAACAAGGATGGCACAACCTCTACCTATTATGAAAAATAGTTCACACTAAGAACGAGTTAATTTTTTAAAAATAAATTAAAACCGCTATCCCACTCGGTAGAGAATACAACCAGAAGCACAAGAATACAGCCAGCTAGTGGAAGGTACATTTATCTTTAACTGCGCTATAGACAATCCAAGGTGCGTATATCACCAATTCCGAGTGCTGCTCTCATAAGACGAAAAGCGGCTGGCCCTCATAGATGGGTTTGCCCGGCGAGAAGCTGCAGCTGTGAGACGATGCCTACACAGTGAACGAACTGCTTCGTTCAAAAACACCTAAGCTGAAGTCACTCAAGTATCAATGGCAAAAAAGAGGTTCTCGCAAACTGCTTGCCTCACTCGCCAGAAGCGAAAGAGAAGCTCAATTGTAAGCTTGTAAATGGGTGCTTCAAAATGCAAATACAATGCACTGAAGTAATAATGTTGTTTCTGTATTAACAGAGAAGCAATTATGAGTACTTCAAGCAGTGCAATCTGGACTTGCAACTAATTGTGGGCTAAGTCACCGGACGCTTTGCCAGCAACTGCCCATCTGCGTCCTTACACCACGAGCGCTAGCTGATCCACTTTTCTCACTTGTCAACAAGTCACAAGTCTCTCCAGACAATTTTCTCAGCAGCCAACCACAGCTATAGCTCCAAATCTCTCTACCCCTCTCATTACTTCTTCCAAACAACTTTCCCGCGGAAAAGAGACTTCTAGAAAGGGCTTTTCGACCGTCTGGTGCTTGAAATCATCTCCCAATAGTATCGTCTCCTGCGAGTATTGGCGCCAAGCGGCAGCAGCCATCGGCCGGTCAGTAATATCTGACCTTGCAGGGGTGGTCAACATGCCGTACCCTTGTGGTACCGTTAACCCTTTCGCTACGGTGAACTTCTGCAGAAGTCGGGAGCGAATGTGCTCCACAGGCGGTGGACTGCTGCAGCAGTCGAGTGCTGCCTGTGCCGCCCAGCCGGTGGACTGCTGTAGCAGTTCCGCCTCGCGTCATATTTCTTCGCTTCACTACGCTCGACTTGTGTGGAAGCTTGACTTATGCACCATCCAGCGGCTTTGTTGATAGTCTGTAGTTAACTAGATGGCAGTTGCATTCAGTTTCGAAGCGTTGGTTTCGCTTGAGTTGTATTGCTTATTCAAAGACAGGCTAAAAATCAAGCAGCATATACCTGCTAAACGTAGCCGTTTTGGAACAAAGATATTCATTATTTGCGATGTTCAGACAAATTATATTTTAGATTTTATTGTCTACTGTGGCTCACATACAGATATTGAGAACTTTGATCTCGGTATCTCAGGAAATGTTGTAGCGACATTGGTAGAGCCGTATTTGCAGAAGGGACACACACTGTACACTGACAATTGGTACACAAGTCCTGCCCTGTTTTGTTGGTTGTATGACCGGGCAAGAAATGCTTGTGGTACAGTCAGGCACACAAGAAACGATATGTCTAACATGCCTGAAAAACTAAAGAAAGGAGAACTTACTTTCCGTTCTGCATCGGAATATCTGTTGGCACTGAAATGTCGTGACAATAAGATGTATATCTGATTTCAACAGTCCACTCTGCAGAAATGATGGAAACATCGAAGATTGATCGTCAGACAGGCGCGAAGCAATTGAAACCTTCAGTAGTATTAGACTACAATAAATCAATGTGCTCTGTCCATAAAAGTGACATGGTAATAAAGACCGTGGAAAGCATAAGAAAATCTACTAAATGGCATCGCAAGATGTTCATTCACATCGTGGACATGTCGCTTTTCAACGCATACTGCCTGTATAAGAAATTTGTAAGAAACATTAGCTACGCCAACTTTCAAATGGGAGTCATACAGAAAATCCTGGAAAAATATAAAGTGGTAAAAAGAAGATCCAGCGGAGGAAAAAGATCAGAATGACTGCAGGAGATCAGTCTTTGGCGGGGGGTCGGGTCGGCGACCAGAGTTGCCAGGTTTTTCCAGTGCTCTGTCGCCAAATTTTAAACAAAAAGTAGCCAAAATATCGACATCTTTTCATCAATAAAATGACAAAATATAACCATCTTTTCATCAGTAAAATTAGACAAATATCGCAACCTTTAATCTGTTAACATTATTATGCTGTGTTAATTATGGCAAGTTACTCGACAATAATAATCCTGAAATTCAGGGAATAAGCTGGTTACTCAGTAAAAAGTAACGCAAACTGTGGCACTCTCACATTCGCAGACATCAGACTGAACTTTCCAAGGAAACTCGTACTTCACAGAAACAATTAACTGAGTCCATCCAAGAACTGAACCCAGACACACCACCAATGAGGCCAGTTAAAATATTGTCACATTGTAAATATAACAGAGGGACTCCGGAAATTCAGTTACATTTAACTGTCGCATTTATTAATTTCATACCTTACAAACATTACAACACAAAACTGTTGAAGAATCATTCTATCAAACTTACACAAGGGATGTTCTCATGCATAGTTTCGATTACCAATCACTTTCATCTTCTTAAAAACAAATATTTACAGATGTTAAATAGAGTTATTGAATCTTTCAAACATTTCTTTAATACACCCAAAATAATTAGAACATTTTGAGGTGAGGTAATTTATAATAATGCACTAAGCAATCCATACTTTGATGTGAGATGGACTTTAATTCGTAATAATGCGTCATGACACACTGATAAATCAGCCATCAGAACGATAGGGAAATCACTGCGAGTTCTCCATCGACAGTTATACTATGTAAACCATTGTTATGCAAACCATTGTTACGAATTTCTGTTGTGTTGAACGCGGAAAAAAATACTGTTTAAATGCCTCCTTGCGTGCTGTAATTTATATAATCTTATCCTCATGTTCTCAGCAGGAGCCATGCATACGGTGTTGTAGTATACTTCGAGATATTTAAAGTGTGTTCTCGAACCATCGTAAGTCGGGTACGTGAGGTAGCTTACGTCTATCTTCAAGAGTCTGTAAGTTGAGTTTGTTTACATCTTTGTGACACTCTCCGACACATCCATGATACTTGAAAACATTTGTGTTAACTTGTGTTGGTTGATTACATTTCCCCAGCATTCCACCGAAGTTTAGCCGGTATCATTCACGCAATGTCTAAAGAGTAATTGCTTTACATTCGTTGTATTTGAAGTAAAGTAAAATAGCCACTAAGTCGCCAACCAATTCCTTTAATAGCCAAATTTAATCGCCAGTCGCCAAACTGCTAGAATGGCTACTATTATAGGAAAAAGATAGCCAAGAATGCGAAAATTTGCCACACCTGGCAACCCTGTCGGCGACAGCGACCCTACTGGTTCGTGACCGGATGTGCGCCGGTAGTCGGAGCAGGTATACGGCGACAGGTGGCGCTGTCGCCGCGTTCCGCAAGGCTCGCACTGCAGACAATGGGGACCAGTGGTGCCGCCTGTCGCGGCTCAGCGACGACGCCGTTTGCCGTCGGGTTCGGAATCGCACCTTTAGGCGCCCCTCGGCACTTGCCGGCCTCACTAACTGAGCTGGCTGTGTTCTTGTTTCCAGAAAAGTATTACATACTAATATTATTAAATAATATCATCCACTTTCCTCAGTGACCTAGTCAACATTAATTTTTCCACTGTTCCTATCTATTTTTTCTTTCAGATTATCTGGAATAAAATTGATATCAGTAATTACGTTATAAATAATTAATAATATGGTCGTGTTGAAATGGAAGCAGGCTTGACATCAAAGGCAGGGTTGTCAACTGAACACAGCGCTTACACTGAAAGCAGGTTAATTGCGAACTGAAACGTACACGCAGCACTGACAGCTTCTCGGGCAGAGTGCCCTGTTATTTATTTATACATAGACAGAAGGTACCAGAAATTAGAAAAAAATGTTCAAATGTTTGTTAAGCTTATGGGACTTAACTACGGGGTCATCAGTCCCTAAACTTACAAACTACTTATGAACTAGCTACAACTAAGGACGGCACAAATATCTAAGCCCGAGGGGGGATTCGAACCCCCGAGCGTAGTGACCGTGCAGACCGTGACTGAAGCGCCTTAGTCCCCTCGGCCACCGCGGCCGGCCAGAAATTAGAAGGATACTTAAGATAAGAAACATGTAGAAATTACAAGTGAACATAAGAAACATGTAGAACATTCTGGAAATGATAATTACAAAGAAATAAATTTTTGTTGGTGGACGGAAATAAACCGACAACCTTCGGCACCGCAATCGGTGATGCTATCCATTGCGCCACGCCGGCAGTCGGTTAACTTGTTGTCTCGCGGCATTGCTCCCTCTCCGGAAAGAACAGCGGCCAGCTGCGATGTCCTGGATCTTATTCTTGTCATGGATCTTCTGTATGACAGTTCTGGAGAATCATTTCCTTCTTCACGATTACTGACGACAGACGTCCCTGTCGTGGCTTTCATCAGTATCATTATCGTCCTTAGAGTACTTGAACAAGAAGCCATTTTCGCCTATGTGCTCGTCAGACGTCCCTGTCGTGGCTTTCATCAGTATCATTATCGTCCTTAGAGTACTTGAACAAGAAGCCATTTTCGCCTATGTGCTCGTCAGGATCGTAGTAAGGCTTCATGCAGAGGACGTGAACAATGTCTCTTCGTTTTTGTCGTTTCGACGACGGCTAATAATCCTCGACTTCGTGTGTGACGTCTGACAGGCGGCGTATGACACGATACGGACCAATGTATCGCTTCAATAACTTTTCTGACAAAAAAATCAAATGTTTGTACAGCTTATGGGTCTTAACTACGGGGTCATCAGTACCTAAACTTACAAACTACTTACGAACTAACACTAAGGACGGCACAAATATCCATGCCCGAGGGGGGATTCGAACTCCCGACCGTAGTGGCCGTGTAGACCGTGACTGGAGCGCCTCAGTCCCTTCGGCCACCGCGGCCGGCGAACTTTTCTGACAGTGCAACTTTCCGTACAGCGGTAAAAAATCCATACCAGATCTCCTGGGCTGTACACAACAGTTCAGTGGTTGTCGTTATACCGCTGACGGTCCTCCTCCTAGGCGTCCAGTATCCGTATGCGAGCCAGCTGTCTTGCCTCTTCGACGCTGGTGATGAGCTGTTTCACAAAGTCACGCTGAGCGTCGTCTGGCTGGAACGGGAACAGCGTATCTATTGTCGTCTCAGATTCACGGCCATGGAACAGAAAAAACGGAGTGAAGCCGGTGGTATCTTGCCTTGCGGTATTGTAAGCAAAAGTCGCGACTGGCAGAATTGTATCCCAATCCTTCTGCTCAACACCGATGTACATCGATAGTATATCGGCTAACGTCTTGTTAAAATGTTCTGTAAGACCATTTGTCTGAGGAATGGTATACAGTTGTCATTCTGTGCACAATGTCACAAAGTGACATTACCTCTGAAACTAGCTTTGACTGGAATACTTTTCCACGATCAGATATCATAACACGTGGTGCTCTATGCTTCAAAATAATGTCTTCTACAAGGAATTTTGCGATCTCTGGAGCTTTTGTAGTCGGCTCAGGTTTGGTGACAGTGTAGCGTGTGAGGTAATCAGTTCAGACTATTATCCGTCGGAAACCGGTTTTCGACTTCGGGAACCTCCCTAAAAGATCGATCTGAACTCGGTGAAATGGAGCTGCTGCCGACGGAATCGGTACGAGATGCCCTGGAGGTAATTGCGGCACATGTTTCCGTCGCTGCCACTCTTTACAGTGGCTCACATAGTGCTTGACAGATTGGTAGAGACCTTTCCAGTAATACCTGCATCTGATTGTATCTAGGTTCTTCACGAACCTAGATGGACGGATATCGGAGCATCGTGGAAATACTTGAGAATATCTGGATGGAGATGAGCTGGAACGACCAGTAGCCATTTGGGGCCCAGTGGATCGTAGTTGCTCTTATACAGTGTCCCGTTTGTAAGATGGAACTCTCCATTGGTTGGTTCTCCTTTTTCCAAGGCCCCTATGGTTATTAATAGTGCTGGATCTTCTCACTGTTCAGTTGTAACGTCACCTAATTCAATGAGGGCTGAAATTTCATTCATGCTGTTGTGTTACACTAATGGATTCCTCGAACGGCAGTCGCCATTTTCTTGTTTGCGCCCGTTCTTGAATACCACTTTGACTTCGTACTCTTGGAGTCTTAGTGCCCATCTTTCTAGTCAACCTGATGGACCCTTCAAGCTAGTCAGCCAACACAAAGAATGGTGGTCTGTCACGACGGTGAATGGTTTGCCAAATAAATACGGCCGTAACTTGTTGATAGCCCAGATAACTGCGAGACATTCTTTCTCAGTTGTAGAGTAGTCTATCTCGGACTTTGAGAGTACTCTTGATGCATAGGCTATCACTTTTTCAGCACCTTCCTGAACTTGTACAAGCACTGCACGAATCCCATAACCACTGGCGTCCGTGTGAAGTTCCGTTTCTGCATTCTCGTCGTACAAGGCTAGCACTGGTGCGGAAGTTAGAGCCTCCTTAAGTGCCCGGAAAGCTCTTTCTTTTGCCTCATCCCAGTAAAACATGGCGTCTTCCTGCAGAAGTTCTCGTAATGGACGTGCCTTGTTACAAAATCCTTTTATGAAACATCGGTAGTATGAGCACAGCCCGAGAAAACTTCTCACATCATGAATGTGCTGAGGAGTTGGAAATTCTGTGATTGCCCTTACTTTATGTGGATCAGGACGGACACCATCTCCGTTGACTAAGTGCCCCAGGATTTTTATCTCTTTGGCGACGAAGAAGCACTTCGTTGGATTGAGGCGGAGTCCTGCAGCCTGAACACAGTTGACAGGCGGCTTAGCTTAGATGTTTTAGGAAAGTTATTGAGAAATAGACAATGTCATCTATGTAACAAAGACATGTCGTCCTTTTAAGATACATCAAGTTGTCCATCTTGCATTCGAATGTGGCCAGAGCATTTCATAGTCCAAAAGCATGACTTTGAATTAATAGAGGCCATCAGGTGTAATAAAAGCTGTCCTCTCCCTGTCAGCTTCGTCAACCTTGATTTGCAAGTAACCTGTCTGCATGTCCATAGTTGAGAAGTGTGAAGCTCCTTTCAAGCAGTCTGAAGTGTTGTCATTGCGCGGCAATGGGTAGACATCTTTCGTTGTGATATTGTTCAGCCGCCGATAGTCGACACAGAATCGCCACGTGCCATCCTTCTTTTTTACAAGGACCACCGGAGACGACCAACGACTTTCCGAAGGATGAATAATATCATCGTGCAACATCTTCTCTACTTCCTCCCGAATTATTCGTCTTTCAGCTGACGACACTATACGAACGCTGGCTAATTGGTGGATGATCCCCAGTATTGATACGGTGCTTTATCGTGGGCCGTTGTGTCTGATTTTTCTACTGCTAAGGTGTGTGAATGCTACCGAAAATTGGCCTAGTATAGCTAACACCCGCTGGCGTTGTTCCTTGGTCAGTCTGGGTCCTATTGGCAGTTCAACGGTTGTCTCCTCCAGCGTGTTGTCCGTACTAACAGCAGAGCATGGGTCTTTGTTGATGACATTGAGGTCACCATCCTCGATTGTTTCAGCTGTCCCACTAAACATTCCTTTTGGGATAAGTTGTGACTGCTCATGACAATTAGTGATCCAAATCTTCCCTTGACCACCGGTAAGCCGCTGGTATGTAAATTTCTATTGTGAGCCTAATAAACGTTTTACCATCGACAAGCACTTCACCAGTCACCTGCTTTTGTGACTGGAACTCTTCTCATTGTCAACGGCGGGATCGTCATATTCGCAACGGCAAATAGCTCCGCAGAAAATTCTGTATTACGTGTACCCGTCGGACGACTTCATCAATTTGCAGCTCAAGATGATAGCTTGGGATGCCTGAAGGAAGTCCCATCCGAGTATGATATTATGAGTACATTCTGTTAAAACAATAAATTCAATCGGCTGAGTCCTGGTTATTCTTGTGAGACAAGTTCCTGCTGGCTGGACGTACTTTCCATTTGCGACATTCAGCACAGTTGCTCCCGTATCACAGACCATTGTCTTCTTTAGAGTGCTGCGGTAATTATCCGACAATACAGAGAAAGAAGCTCCTGAATCAACCAGTTCCCGGACAGGCTGGCCGTCGATGAGATTTCCCGATATCTTAGTCCATGGAGGATTTTCATCTGCGGCGGTCTCACCTCAGTAGATGGTCGCCTCGCTTAGTTTTCCTAGGCGCGGCGGCCAGGGGAGCGGCTGGTACCTCTGTACGGCGACGGTGAACGGTAGCGGCGTGTCGGGGAGCGACCTCGTCTAGGGTACGGCGATGGGCTTCTTCCCATAGGTGGACTGAACTCATCAGCAGGCGACTGCCTGGGATAGAACTGCTCTGATGGCTGACGTCTTGCGGCGAAATAACCGTTGAATACTCGCCTCCTCTCTCTGCAGTAGCCTACATGTCCAGGGCGCCAACAGTGGAAACACACTGTTGTGTTGTCTTCTGTCCTCCAGACGTCTGCTCATCAGCGGGGCGTCATAGTTGCCGGGGGAGTTCGTTGTGGCCGCGTCGACCGGTTCATAGGCTGCCGTTTGGCGGCTGCGGCGTATGTCATAGCAGGGCGATGTCATTCTTCACGGCCGGCCGCGGTGGCCGAGGGGACTGAGGCACTCCAGTCACGGTCTGTACGGCCACTACGGTCGGGGGTTCGAATCCCCCTTCGGGCATGGATATTTGTGCCGTCCTTAGTCTTAGTTAGTTCATAAGTAGTTTGTAAGTTTAGGGACTGATAACCCCGTAGTTAAGTCCCATAGACTTTACAAACATTTGAACATTCTTCACGCCGGGGTGCGATTGGCGTGGCAGACAGGAGCTAATGTCTGAAATGCCTCTTCCTCAGCGGCGTCGGCTCCCTCGTGTCTTACAGGGCTCGGTCTAATAGCCCCAGCTGCCGTAAACTGTTGTACTTCTTCTCTCACAATTTGTCGTATAAGAGAAGGGAAGTCATGTTGGTCTTCCGCAACGGTTATAGGGACTATATCGGGGAGTCTGTCCTACTTCTTTCGTCCAACCCTCCTTTGTTGCATCTCTTCAATACGCTGGTACCACTTGATGAACTCTTCCGTCGTAGCGACGTCTTTTATCAGAAGAGCTTGGTACATGTCTTCTGCAATACCCTTCATCAGATGCGTGATTTTGTTGGCCTTAGTCATATTCGGATTGACTATGTTACACAGGGCAAGAACATTCTGTATGTATGACTGTGTCAGTTCACCATGTCGTTGGTCCCGGTTCTTCAGTTGTTCTTCCGCCGAGCGGAATTCCGTCTAGAACGTTTCCCAATCATTCAGCTTCTCTATGTTGTTTTCAAACCATTGCTGGGCTGTTCCGTCCAGGTAGAAATAAACGTTGGCAATGGACATTGTATGATCCCACCTGTTATACTTGGCGACTCGGTCGAACCCTTTTAGACATTTGTTGGGGTCCTGTCCAGCGTCTCCAGAGAACACCGACGGGTGTCTGGTGTGCAGCTGGCTTACCGCTGGTTTCGTGTCCATGGTTCTTCTGATGATTCGGACTTTCGGAAGGATGTACTCGGTATATCCCTTGTATTCCGGTTCTGGTCCGTGTAAGCAATGGCTTGTACGTTGCCTAATCGGAGCCTCTGTGATACACCTGTTGCACAGGATACCCGGCGTCTCCACCAAACAATGTCGCGTTGAAATGGAAGCAGGCTTGACTTCGAAGGCAGGGTTGTCAATTGAACACAGCACTTACACTGAAAGCAGGTTTATTGAAACTGAAACATGCACGCAGCAGTGACTGCCTCTCGGGCAGAGTGCTCTGCTAACTGAAGGTACCGTAAATTAGAAGAATAGTTAACATAAGAAACATGTACAAATTGCAAGTGAATATAAGAAACATGTAGAACATCCTGGAAACGATAATTACAAGGAAATAAATTTTTGCCTGTGGAAACGATAATTACAAGGAAATAAATTTTTGCCTGTGGACGCCGGCAGTTGATTAACTTGCGGTCTCGCGGCAATATTTAAACATAGCATGTAAGATGGTGAAATTTCCTGCCACCTTACATGGTACAGAAAGTGTCCGAAAGCAGCTCAATTAACCCTCTGCCAGGCAATGAAATGTGAATTGCAGAGTGGCTATGTAGATGTGTATATATTTCTTTATTAACTATTTGTTTATAACTGATGGCCCTAAAGTGCGTCATAACAAATTTACTGTGTCTTTGTTGTTTGTTGAAATAAGTCTTTTCATCTTTTCAGGTCGTTCAGGAGCCTCTTTTCAAGTTATACACATCGTTTGCTGTTCCTTTGCGATCTCCTTTTGCTGAAGCTATGAATGTAGCCAACCTACGTATAATGCAAGCAGGCATATATCCAGATATTGCAATCCACCTACAGTTCATTACGGAGAAATATTCATTCATTTCCACCACTGTCATGAAGAAAGTATTGGCTGACACGTCTGTCAAATATTTCAGTATCAATGATGTCAGAAAGTGTCTCTACATTCTAGGATATTGTCTCTTACTTGATAGTTTAGTGTTAGTAGCAGAACTTGTATCAGTAACACAGTTTTGTCAGGAAGTCAAAGAATTCATTTGTTTAATTCTATCGAGTATTGTTGTACGTGTTCGTAGAACTGATCAAGAATTGTAGTGAATGTTTCAGATTGTCACTCTTAAGCACATATTATATGACAAAAATATTCACTTCATAAACCTCAATTCTGAAATTAATTTATTAAACTAAATATTCACACATATAAGATGATCTGAATCAATAAAATATAAATTAGCAATAAGAAAGGGTAGAAAAACATTTATATAATGTTCAGAGTTTACTGGAACAACAAATTTTTAGCACAGAAAAAAGTTTTTTGTACTGAGTCCAGAAGTCAGATATGGCAACAGATGCATTTAAACTGAGGTCTTTTTTTCATATGGTGAGACAAGTCTACAAAACTATAATGGTACCTTAGTTTTATGAATGATTTAACGGTAACAAAGTAGGAAATTATTGTATTAAGCTACTAAATTTAATTTTTGACCGCAATCCATAGATATTATCCATTAACTGCATTTGTAATGTTAGCTCCTTACCTGAATGTTGATAGTATTTAATCAAATTCTATTAATAAACTTTAATCTTTAGCTGTTATATTCCATATAAAAGGAGAATATCGGGAAAGTGTCTTTAATGTGGCGTTATGAAATGAGTGCTATTAATGGTCTTCATTAACTTAATCATAAGCTGTTACGTTCTGTATAGAGGGGAACAAAACCAGAAAAGAGTCTTTACAGTGTCATTATAAACAACATGTAGTCCAAATCAAGCACTGCCATTCAACACCTTGTCAGCCGGCTTACCGACATTGCTATTCATTTACATCTACTACTGCTCATTCTGTGCTTGTATAATATAAAATATATTTTTTCAACATTCGACATTGATGCGGTCAGCGGAAATGAATCAGAAGCCAATGAGGACAATAATGATGAAGGCAATTGTCTGTATACTAGGTGAAATAGCAGTTTAGGTATTAAAATGAAGTCATGTTGGGAAATCATGAGGAACCTATTTTACCCATATTCAGAAAATATCGTTTTTGTGAAACACTCTTTACTCGTACGAAGTAATGAGTGTTATCGACAAGGAATATCAAATCGATTACAAATTTCCAGATTTCCGGAATGATTTTGACACCGAACCTCACAACCATCTTTTAATCAGAATGAAACTTCACTCTGTAGCGGAGTGAGCGCTGATATGAAACTTCCTGGTAGATTAAAACTGTGTGCCGGAACCGGGACTCGAACCTGGGCCCTTTGCCTTTCGCGGGCAAGCGCACTACCGACTGTGCTATCCCGACACGACTCACGATGCCGCCTCACAACTTTATTTCCACCAGTACCTCGCCTCCTACTTTCCAAACTTCACAGAAGCTCTCCTGCAAACACGCAAGACTAGCACTCCTGGAAGAAAGGATATGGTGGAGACATGGCTTAACCACAGCCTAAGGGATGTTTCCAGAATGTAACTTCACTCTGCAGCGGAGTGTGCGTCGATATGAAACTTCCTGGCAGATTAAAATTGTGTGCCGGAACCGGGACTCGAACCTGGGACCTTTGCCTTTCGCGGGCAAGCGCACTACCGACTGTGCCAGGTTCGAGCCCCGGTTCCGGCAAACAATTTTAATCTGCCAGGAAGTTTCATCTTTTAATCAAATTGCGTGCTTATGGAATATCGCCATAGATGTGCTATTGGATTCGCGATTTCCTGTCAGAAATGACACAGTTCATAGTAATTTACGGACAGTCGTAGAGTAAAACAGAAGTAATATCTGGCGTTCCCCAGATATGTTATGCGCCTCCTGCCGTACCTTCTCTTAATAAACGATTTAGGAGACAATGTCAGCAGCTCCATCACCTCAGTGTTTCTCAATCTTTTCGAACATGTGACGGCTTTCAAGTAACAACTTTCTGGGGGCCCCCTTCCAAATATGTTATCACAAAGGAAACAAATCCAATCTTCTTTCGTTTGCTTCGGCTTTCTTTGAAATTGTTGGATGAAGTTTGTTTGTGTATTTTACAGAATGGAAGACATTATTTTATTAGTACATGACTTCGGACGGAAAAATATATTTTGCATAATGACAATTTTGCATTTCTGGCAAGACTCAGAAGCGAATTAAGCTCACTAAGAAATGTCCCACTGTTAAATATTTTATTTTTATTTTTCAGAATTACGTATTCTATAAAGTTCTTTTGCCTATCGGCTGGTTCCTGAAAACTTTTCAGACTTTGCGCTTATTCATCATTAACAAAGTTGTACTATAAAACAATCGTTGATCTATTTAATTCACAATGAATGTTAGACAAGGACCTCCCTAATTATAATAGTAAATATATTTGACTTACGCAGACGTTTTTGTATTATTGATCCCCTGGTTAATTTACGGTGCAAGTACTTCCTCCTGTGATGGCAATCCCCCGAGCAAGACTTAGTGACACCCCCTTAGACTGTACATGGATGATGCAATCGTTATCGGTTAGTGAAGCTACCAGAACACTGAAAGCAATACAGTACGATTTAGATATTGGTGTGGTAGGAAAATTACGTATTGACCCCAAATAATGAAGAGTGTAAAATCATTCATATGAGGACAAAAAGAAATCCGTTGAACTTGATTTACAGAATAAATCAGTCACATGTACAGGCCATAAGTTCAACAAAATAGTAACGAATTACAATTACGAACAACCTATTTGGAAACAACACCTACAAAATATCATAGGAAGGCGAACCAAAGGCTATGTTTCATTCGCAAAACACAACATTTCTTCTAAAGAAACTGCCTGCACTATACTTGTCCGTCCTCTTTTGGAGTATTCCTCCACAGTGTGAGATCCTCACCAGTTGGGACTAACGGAGGATTTATAGAAAGTTCAAAGAAGGGCGGTCGTTGTATATTATCACGATGCAGTGCAGAGAGTGTTCCGGAAAGAATGCATGAGTCATCACATCATATTGAAAAAAGGGAAATAGATAAATCAGATCGAAAACGGAAATATTTGGGTTTTCCACTGCCCATGCGCAATTAGAGAATGGACCGGCAGAGAAAGCGTTTCGATGACCCCTCCGCCATGCACTTAAATGTGATTTGCAGATTAATTATGTAATTGTAGATGTATGATATCTATGAATGAGACAGAATTCCCTTTCGTGCTGAATAGCTTGAACCATTAAGCATACGTGAAAAATGTGTCTCATGAACTTGGTTCTAACTGAACGCAGACAAGCTTCAAGTAATTCCAGAACTTAACTGGTAATGAAATAAGAACAAAGCAACAAAGTCATTGGATAAATTATATATTTATCATAAATAAATACAATGTAATGCAGTGAGATAATTAAATCTACCTCTATTAGTAGGGGGATAACAAGTATTTCACTTATTTTCACGTATATGTGAAGTCTGTATTTACTGATCTAGTGAGCTAGTTTCACATCTATCATGTATGATATACACTTTTTCATTACAGAAGGGTATTATACCTTTATTTTTCTCACATGAGAAAATTTATTAGGTTTTTAGTTTTGTCATATTATTTTCACTCGTCATATTGGTAAGTCTTAAGGGAATCCATACCAGTGGGGAATTACATATCGTCATGTTTACAAATAACATGTCGTTGTTCACAGGTATAATCAATCCCAGGAAATAAATGGGTAAAGTACAACTGTGTATAATAAGAGAAGGTCTAATGGAGATTGTTGAGGGGTCTAAGTGTAAATAATTAGACCTAATCTATAAGAGTGTAAATGAAGTATATCCAGGCTAAGGGGAGATAAATATCTGTGTTAGTGTAGAAACATGTAGTTGACGTCCATAAAACTACTGCAGTGAATGGGTATATGTGAGAATTCTACAGGTTCTGATATCTAATGGCAAAATGTTGGTGTATGAAAAAAATAATACAAATAATATCTGTGGATATTCTATCTTGCAGTACAGATAGATGAAGCAAATGCCAGACATGAATTTATAGTGGTTGATATGGATTGTTCCTTGGAAGGTGCATTAGACAGATAATTTGTATCAAACTACCAGGAAATAAAGATTCAAAGATGGTTACCACTCGCTAAATGACAAATCCAGGCAGTATATTGCCAGATGAAAGATAGCTACTTACTGTTAAAGTGAAATGTACTCATAATGAATGATGGCTGCTGAAAGGAATAGAAGATGGTAACTATTATAGTTATTGAAGAAAATCTAAGAAGCAAGCTCCTAAGGTAAGGTAGACCTTAAGTAAGAAATCTGCTATGGAAACGACCTATTACATGCTACAGAATGAAGTAACCAAAACACTATCTGACAAAACGTTACTTGATTATTCACAAAATCAATTAAAAATAAAGAGGGGGAAAATATTAAGAATAGCTATTAAAGTCTCACATAAGTATTTTCTTAACAGAGAGAAATTTCTTAAACAGTTGTATTCTGGGAATTGAAGGCTTACGTCAGAGGCCCTCCACCCCCAGGTCCCAGGCATTCAATCACGTTCAATTGGGAATTCGTAGTATTATATTAAACAATTGCCTCACAGGTGTTGCTTACATCAAGATTAGAGCCCTGAGAGCATTAACTCCCTGGTCCCAGGGTTGAGCATTGATGGCTTTCACCTGCAGGTCCCTGGTCCCAGGTCCCAGGTTTGAGTGCTGAGGGCTTTAACCTCCAGCCTGTCCTAACTTCCCGCCCAATGAGAGTTTGGGCACATTAAAGCACTTTATTTTTGATTGTAATTTCAATTCCCCTAAAAGGGGTGGGCTGGCAGCACTTGCAGGTGCTTTTCAGTGTACAGAAATAAAAGAAATTGACAGAGAAGAAACAGATAAAACAGAAAGGAGGTAAAAGGTTGGAGATAAATAACGTATCACAATGAAGATTGTAAGTGGAGAAAAAACAAAGTATTTATAACGGAGTAGAACAGTGGCGTCTTAAAAGTTTTGAAATGGTGATGGCGCTGAGTAAAACAGCTGCTCACCATGCAGAGGCACACACACACACAATGAAAACAACAGGGGCTGTGGCTACGGATAGGCTGTCCAATATTGTTGAATTAAAATAAGGAAGACGCGGAAGCACCAAACATACGAAGAAACACACAATTTAAAACTGATGGTGTCGGTTGTGAGTTGGCCGTTCACTGTTATTAAAGTAAAACGATGGAACTAAAAGACACCACACTTAGTGAGTATTCACACGGAAGCACAAGAGAAGGTTCCACATACAGCAGAGCAGTCTTAATATTAAAGATATGATCTAGGGAGGGGGGGAGGAGATCAGAGGAGAGAGGATGGGAAGGAACCACAGTGCCATTGGGAAAGGGACTGTGGGGAGATGATGTCCCAGGAAGCCATGGGGAAGAAGGAAATGGGAGGGCAGTAAGAGGAGGAGCCAGAGTGACAGCTAGGCGGAATGAGGGGGGAGAAGGGGCAGGAAGGGAGTAAGGGAGGGATAGTCAGGACCGCAGCGAGAGAAGGGGGAGAGGGAGCAAGGGGAAGGATCACAGCTGGTATGAAGGGTAGATGTCAGGACGGTTGAAATCATCTGGGAAGGGGAGGGAACGGAAGTTAGCATAGGAAAGGATCCAGAGTGTGAACAGATGTAGATTCGGGGGAATACAGTAATGGAGGCGTGGCAATGAACCACATATGGAGAAGAGGGGATGGACTATGGGATTAGGCGGGTCTAATTTGCGGGATATGTAATGGAAGTGGAGATGTTGAATAAAGAGAATGAGGTGGGGGAAAGGAATGAATTTGTAGAGGATCTGCATGGGGGAGGGGGGATAAAGGGGGATACGGAAGGCGAGGTGTAGGGCATGACACTACAGTATCTCCAGAGATTTGTAAGTATAGAGTGCGGTGGAAGGGTTTAGTCCCCATGTTTGGCCAACAAGGAGTTCGAGGAGGTGGAGGGGGAGCAGGTTTTTCTTAGATAGTGCGGAGATAGGGAGTTCAGGAAAGGATGCGATCAATAGTGAGGCCCAGGTACTTTAGGGTAGGGGTGAGTGGATGGGATGGTGATGGAGGATGAGATGGAAATTGCGGCGATGGAAAGTAAGGGGTGGTACAACCTACAATGATTGCCTGGGTTTTGGTACGATTTATGGAGAGGAACCACTGCTCGCACCAAGTGGCGAAGAGTTCAAGGTGTTCTTGGAGGAGATGGAACGGGCGAGGGTGGGAGCTAAGGTGTGGAAATTGCTGTCATCAGCATATTGTAAGAGGTGTATGGTAGGGGCAGGCTTAGGCATATCACAGATGTACTGGAGATATAGGAGGAGAGAAAGGACAGAACCTTGGGGCAAGGCAGGAGAAGGACAGAAAAGATGAGAGTCGGTATTGTGGTGTGGATGGTAACATAGGTGGGATGGTTGGAGAGGAAGGAGGCAGTGACCCAGACGAGGTTGATGGGAAGACATAGGTTTGGAGTTTGAAGAGCAGGCTAGAATGCCAGACCCAATTGTAGGCCCATTCACAGTCTAAGGACACAAAGATGGCGGCACAATGGGAATTTAGCTGGAGGGAAAGGAGTTGGGTAAGCCGATGGAGTTAGTTATAAGTGGAGAAGGAATGATGAAAGCCACATTGGGTATCAGATAGGAAGTGGTGGAGCTGGAGTCGTTGATGGATGCAACAGAATAGGATGGATTCGAAGACCTTGCTGAAGACCTGGGTGAGGCAAATGGGACAGTAGGGGAGCTTTGTTGCGTTTAAGTAACATGAGGACTCGAGAGATTTTCCACAGCTGGGGGTATTAGCTAATGTAGAGAATGGTGGTATAGACGGAAGCAAGGGCAGTGAGGAAAGGGAGGGGACTTTCGTTGAGGTGGCAGTATGTGATACAATCATGGCTGGGAGCTGTGCTGGGTTTGGTGCACAGTACAAACTGTATGTAGTGTGCACTGATTGGGGTGTTAAGGTCTGAGGGGGAGATGTGATCCAGGTATTACAAGCCAGGAGCTAAGGTTGGGATGGATGCATTGCTTTTTAAGGAAATCTGGGAACAAGGAATAATCAAAGCGGTACGTCTGCCGCCGTATCACAGCCAATATAACGCCATCGAATTGATATGGTCCCAGGTAAAACGAAAGGTAGATAAAAACAAAAACAAAACAAAAAAGGTATGTGACACATGCAGAAGCGTTACAAGAAGCTCACTTTTTGAACTAGGGTCTAAGAGACACCGTAGTGGAACGTGTAATGATACGACTGGCCAAAACAAGCGATAGTGAATGTGAAGACAAAGAACCAGACGATGATCCAGTTTAGGTAACAATCTCTTCTGTAAAGAGCTTATGTGATTTACTTTCGTTTGCGAATGTTTCTCTTACAGTTGATGTCGGATAAATTTATAACGTGTGGTGGCGATTAACTTACCGGACAATAATTGAAAATTAAATAAGAGCTCCAATTCTACATTCATTAACAACAGTTTTTCGTAAAGGCCTTTATCGAAATTCTTTACATTCGGGTATAATCTTACTGCATTGGGTGTACCATTCTACATCAGAAATTTCTCCTTTTTCATAGAAAGCAGTACTGACTGCTTTGTATTGAGCGTAATACTATTCATGAAATAACAAAAAACTGTTGTGGTGCTTTTGAATCTACTGTATTCCATATTAACAATACAGGAACATCGACACAATCTGTAGCACCTGTTCCGATTCTCCAAGAAAAGCATAGAAAAATGGAAGTCTACAGAATTTGCGATCTTGCCAAAAAACAAGAATAGTATCCGTAGGCTAGAGAAACACTCTCTTCATTAATGATTTCGGATGTGTAATGACGGACGAAAATTCGTAATTGAATCCTGAGACATTTCAGTAATAAGCTCGAGGCTTTTGTGTACCGTACACGTATTGCGTGCTAATATGGTTGCAGTAAACTTGGGTTTCGGAAAAACGTTCATTATAGTCGACATGATCGATTGGAGAGTGTCCGCAACTGCGCTATGTTATTTTAAATGTGTTTATTTCCGTCAACAGTTGCAATATAATTGTTTAAAAACATGTTTCGATCACTTGGATCATCTTCAGATCTAAAAAAAAAAAAAAAAAAAAAAAAAAAAAAAAAAAAAAAAAAAAAAAAAAAAGTAAAATAGAAATGTACAATTTGATAAATTTACTAAGGGTTAATTGAACAATAGTTAATTTATACATAAATTGATAGATTTTTATTTACCTTATAGTTGCGTCCGTAACTCGTCTGGCTGAGTACTAATTGGTACTGAGTTTTACAGTTTGACGTAGGCATTTTTAATTTGGTTGCAGGTGGTGGTTGGGAGGGAAAGAGTAGGTGGTGGGGGGGGGGGGAATGGAGTGGATAGCTTGAGCCTTAATAAGTTAGGGTCTTATACCGCACAATTGTTTGTTAGATAAATATTTTCTAAAAGTGGGGTTCTTGAATATATCCAGACATAAAAATTATAAAACTGTTTGTGATATAAGTATAAAATTTGGTAAGATAATTAAAACATACATACGGTGTTTTAAAAACATTGAAGGTGTAAAACAGAGATGTATAAAATTACAAATGTCATACTTTAATTTTTTTTAACGTTAGTGGTTCAGGGTGTGGGTTTCTGTAGCCATGTCCTAGTTCATGAACCACGGGCAACGTATGAGTGGCCAAGTAAGTGGTCCTGACAGTTGGAATACCAGTTACTTTGGAAAAAGGTTGGGCATCTCGAACATATTCTGAGTCGTGGCCACCTTTGTGCTCAGACGGCAAAGACTACCAAATCCACCGGTTAGTCCCTCAACCGTTAGGGGTAAAACCCAGTGGGGCCCTGGGCAAGTAACGCTAGCAACCTGCTTCCCAGGTACTTCAAAATCATGCTGGCAACAATCAGAGCAAAATGCCTCGGACCTTTGGAGGTGATGGAGTCCCACCTCTAATTGACAGACCAGGAACTCCCCAGATACGACTTGGCAAACGATCTGGAATGAGATGGGGAGCTATTAATATCAATGGGGTTTACAATGGGAAGAAGGTAGAGCTGGCGGAGGCTTCGAGTAAGATGGGGGTAGATGTTTTATCTGTTAGTGATGTTAGAGTAAGGGGAGAAAAAGAGGACGAAGTCGGGGAATACAAAGTCTACCTGTCAGGAGTTAAAGTAGGAAGAGCACAGTGGGGTGTAGGATTTTACATCAGGAAAGCAATCGAACCCAGCATAATTGCAATAAGGTATGTAAATGAACGACTGATGTGGATAGATTTGGCCATCTCCAGCAAGAAAATTAGGTTTGTGGCAGTGTATTCATCCTGTGAAGGGACAGATCAAGATGAGATGGACAGATTTTACAACGCACTTAGTGATGTAGTTGTTTGAGTGAAGGATAAGGATAGTGATTCTTCAGTTTCTCCCGGCGTATTTGATAAACAAAATATCCACGGGTGTACTGCCGGTCTATAGTGTCCAACGGGCACAATATTTCGGCGATCATACATGTCGCCATCATCAGGTGAACTGACGGACTGAGCTCCTGGAAACGCGCTGGCACGGAGATCCGCACGCTACGGCTGCTCGAAGGGAACTGGGTTCTAGCCCGATAGCGGGCCATGTAAATACCCTCGGCCCGCGGAGCGACCCCTCCGCGGTCCGCGCCCCGCGCCGCGGCCGCGCAGTGGAACCGATTGCGCCGGCGTCTGAGAAGACGTCGGTGTGAGGGCTCTGTCCGCCGTGGTCGTCACTTCGTTACGTTTGCTAGATTTACTCTTAATTAACCCATTCGCTGGTTCCCAAGCTTTGCTAAGATTATAGCCAGAGTCACGGTTTATGAGGTCGCCACTTGTGCGAATTTCAATGGCCTCTCTAACGACGCAGTCCCAGTATCTCGACGTCTGTACCAGAATCCTAGTGTGTTCATACTCCATGGCGTGATTCTCCGACAAACAATGTTCAGCGACCGCCGACTTGCTCGGATACATCAATCGTGTGTGCCTCTGGTGTTCAACGCATCGATCCTCGACGGTACGCATAGTCTGTCCAATATATGACTTTCCACACTGACACGGAATCTGGTACACTCCCGCCTTCCTCTAACCGAGATCATCTTTAGCGCTCCCCACCAGTGCACGAATTTTATTCGGCGGACAAAAATCAGTTCCAACCTGGTGTTTTCTCAAAATGCGGGCGATCTTCCCTGAGAGTGCGCCGGTATATGGAACGAACGCAGTGCCTACATTCTCCCTTGCGTTTTCATCCGTTTCCACAGGTTGTGTTGTAGTGGTTGGGCGGAGCGCCCGCTGAATCTGCCACTCTGAGTACCCATTTTTTCTAAATACAGTTCTCAGGTGTTCCAATTCCTGGGGTAGACTCTCTGCGTCGGAGATAGTGCGCGCCCTATGTACTAGAGTTTTAAGTACCCCATTCCTCTATGAAGGGTGGTGACAGCTGTCTGCGTGTAAATACAGATCAGTGTGCGTTGTCTTCCGATATACACTATGACCCAGGGTGCCGTCAGCTCTTCTCTTGACCAAGACGTCAAGGAACGGCAATTTACCCTCCGTTTCAGTCTCCATAGTGAATTTGATGTTGGGGTGTATGGAGTTCAGATGTGTAAGGAAGTCAAGGAGTTTATCCATACCATGTGGACGACACTTTCGTCATCTAGCCACATGGTATGGATAAACTCCTTGACTTCCTTACACATCTGACCGTGTTCCTAGGAGGAAGCTACTGTCAGTTCTTCAATATTATGGTATAGGAGGCAAACTTCTGCAGGCAATTAAAGGGCTTTATGTAGACTGTCAGGCAGCAGTTAGAGTAGATGGCAAATTAAGCTCATGGTTCAGGGTAGTTTCAGGGGTAAGACAAGGCTGTAACCTGTCATCACTGTTGTTATAACAAACAATTATGCGGTATAAGGCCCTAGCTTATTAGGGCTCAAGCTATCCACTCCATTTTCCCCCTCCCCCCTACCTACTCTTTCCCTCCCAACCACCACCTGCAACCAAATTAAAAATACGTACGTCAAACTGTAAAACTCAGTACCAATTAGTACTCAGCCAGACGAGTTGCGGACGCAACTATAAGGTAAATAAAAGTTTATCCATTTATGTATAAATTAACTATTGTTCAATTAACCCTTAGTAAATTTATCAAATTGTACATTTCTATTTTACTTTTCTTTTTCTAGATCTGATTAAACAATTATATTGCAACTGTTGACGGAAATAAACACACACACACACGCACACACACACACACACACACATATATATATATATATATATATATATATATATATATATATATATATATATATATATATATATATATGTTGTTGTTGTTGTGGTCTTCAGTCCAGAGACTGGTTTGATGCAGCTCTCCACCCTATTCTATCCTGAGC
This sequence comes from Locusta migratoria, assembly GCA_026315105.1. Taxonomy (NCBI): domain Eukaryota; kingdom Metazoa; phylum Arthropoda; class Insecta; order Orthoptera; family Acrididae; genus Locusta; species Locusta migratoria. The sequence goes on from CM048750.1 coordinate 360,031,057, forward strand.
AAGCCTTTTCATCTCCTCATAAGAACGACAACCCACATCCACTTGAATCTGCTTACTATACGCGTCTCTTGGTCTCCCTCTGCGATTTTTACCCCACACACTTCCCTCCAACGCTAAATTCACAATTCCTTGATGTCTAAGAATGTGTCCTACCAATCTATCCCTTCTTTTAGTCAAGGTATGCCAGAAATTTCTTTTCTCCCCAATTCGGTTCAGTACCTCCTCATTAGTTACGCGATCCACCCACCTAATCTTCAGCATTCTTCTGTAGCACCACATTTCAAAAGCCTCTATCCTCTTTCTGTCCACACTGCTTATCGTCCATGTTTCACTCCCATACAAGGCAACACTCCATACAAATGCCTTCAGAAAGGCCTTCCTTAGGCTTAAATCAATATTCGATGTTAACAAATTTCTCTTTTTCAAAAACGCCTTTCTACCCATTGCCATTCTGTATTTTATATCATCTGTACTGCGACCATCATTTGTTATTTTACTGCCCAAGTAACAAAACTCCTCTACCTCCTTTATTGTTTCGTTACCTAATCTAATTCCTTCAGCATCACCTGATTTTTTTACACTGCACTCCATTACCCTAGTTTTGCTCTTGTTAATATTCATCTTATATGCACCTTTCAGCACACTGTCCATTCCGTTCAATTGCGTCGTCGGCAAAACGCAATGTTTTTAATTCTTCACCCTGAACTTTAATTCCTTCTCCAAATTTCTCCTTGCTTTCCTTTATAGCTTGCTCAATGTACAAATTGAACAACAGTGGGGAAAGGCTACAACCCTGTCTTACTCCCTTTCCAACCACTGCATCCCTTTCATGCCCTTCAACTCTGACAACCGCTGTCTGGTTTTTGTACAAGTTGTAAATAACCTTACGCTCCCTATATTTTACTCCTGCTTGCTTCAGAACTTTAAAGAGTATATTCCAATCAACATTGTCAAAAGCCTTCTCCAAATCTACAAAAGCTAGAAATGTTGGTTTGCCTTTTCTTAATCTATCTTCTAGGATAAGCCGTAAAGTGAGTATTGCCTCCCGTGTTCCTACATTTCTCCTGAACCCAAACTGATCTTCCCCGAGGTCGGCTTCTACCAGCTTTTCCATCCTTCTGTATATAATCCGTGTTAATATTTTGCAACCATGACTTATTAAACTGATGGTTCTGTAGTTTTCACACCTGTCTGCACCTGCTTTCTTTGGAATGGGGATTATAACATTTTTCTTAAAGTCTGAGGGTACTTCACCTGTCTCATACATCTTACACACAATGTGAAACAATTTTGTCATGGCTGGTTCTCCCAGAGACTTCAGTAGCTCTGACGGGATATCATCTACTCCAGGGGCCTTGTTTCGAATTAGATCTTTCAGTGCTCTGTCAAATTCATCTCTCAGTATAGTATCTCCTATTTCATCATCATCTACATCATCTTCCCTCCCTACAATATTGTCTCGAAGTTCATTTCCTTTGTAGAGCCCCTCTATATACTCTTTCCACCTTTCAGCTTTCCCTTCTTTGCTGAGAACAGGTTTTCCATCAGTGTCCTTGATATTCATAGAGCTGTTTTTCTTATCTCCAAATGTTTCTTTTATTTTCCTGTAGGCTGTATCTATTTTTCCCCTATTTATACATTCTTCTACATCCTTGCATTTGCCTTCTAGCCACTCCTGCTTAGCCATTTTGCACTTCCTGACAATCTCATTTCTTAGTCGTCTGTACTCCATTTTGCCTGTTTCATTTACTGCATTTTTATTCTTTCTCCTTTTATCGATTAAATTTAGTATCTCCTGTGATATCCAAGGATTCTTTGTAGGTCTTGCCTTCCTACCTATTTTGTCCTCTGCTGCCTTCACTATTTCATCTCTCAATTTTACCCATTCCTCCTCAACTGTTTTATTTTCCTCTGTTTCTATCAATGGTTGCGTGAAGCTCCCTCTGAAATTCTTAAGAACTTCGGGTTCCTTCAATTTATCTAGGTCCCATCTCCTTATTTTCCTACCTTTCTGTAGTTTCTTCAGTTTCAGCCTACAGTTCATAATCAACAAGTTATGGTCAGAGTCTATGTCTGCCCCTGGGTATGTTCTACACTTCAAAACCTGGTTCCGAAATCTATGTCTTACCATTATAAAATCTATCTGGTATCTCCCGGTGTCTCCTGGTCTCTTCCACGTATACAACCTTCTTTTGTGATTCTTAAACCAGGTGTTTGTTATAACTAAATTATGTTCCGTGCAAAATTCTACCAGGCGGCTTCCTTTTTCATTCCTTTTGCCCAGACCATATTCACCCACTATCTTCCCTTCCCTTCCTTGTCCTACTACCGAATTCCAGTCTCCCATAACAATTAAGTTTTCCTCTCCCTTAATTGTCTGAATAATTTCCTTTAGCTCCTCATATATTTCTTCGATCTCCTCATCATCGGCAGAGCTAGTTGGCATATAAACCTGTACTACTGTTGTCGGTGTTGGCTTCGTATCTATCTTGACAATGATAATTCGATCGCTGTGCTGGTCATAGTAGTTTACCCGCATTCCTATTTTCTTATTCATTATCAATCCTACTCCTGTGATACCCCCAACTGATTTTGTATTTATAATCCTGTACTCACCTGACCAGAAATCCTGTTCATCCTGCCACCGAACTTCACTAATCCCCAACCTATCCATTTCCCTTTTTAAATTTTCTAATTTTCCTACTTGATTAAGGGATCTAACATTCCATGCTCCGACCCGTAGAATGCCAGTATTGTCTTTCCTGATGATCACATCCTCCTGAGTAGTCCCCGCCCGGAGATCCGAATGGGGGACTATTTTACCTCCGGAATATTTTACCCGAGAGGATGCCATCATCATATGTTCATACAGTAGAGCTGCATGTCCTCGGGAAAAATAACGGCTGTAGTTTCCCCTTGCTTTCAGCCGTTCGCAGTAGCTGTGTGGCAAAGCCACATTAGCTGATGTTACAAGGCCAGCTCAGTCAATCATCCAGACTGTTGCCCCTGTAACTACTGAAAAGGCTGCTGCCCCTCTTCAGGAACCACACGTTTGTCTGGCCTCTCCACAGATACCCCTCCGCTGTGGTTGCACCTACGGTACGGCTATCTGTATCGTTGAGGCACGCAAGCCACCCCACCTCGGCAATGTCTGTGGTTCATGGGAGTGGTATATATATATATATATATATATATATATATATATATATATATATATATCAATTTCAATAAAAATATTGGCATTAAATATAGATACAGTTACTTTTGTGTAGTGCGTACTGGCTATTTGGGTGATGGGTGTAGTGACAAAGGACGTGCAACATTGGCAACTGAAATACTTACAGGAAGCAGGGAACACTCAGTCCTACTAAAGCGAGCCATGAGGCTGAAACTTCCGGCGGTATATATAATTTTTACGAACATTCGAAAATATCACTAACTGACAATGTTGTAAGAAGACGAGATGACCTTGAGGCCCTATTTTCATGACGGCCACTATAGTGTGAATTTATACTCACTGTAACAAGCATACGCCTTTGTCGACTGAGAAGTTCTTTAGTACTTTTAAGCGTGGGCGAGAGGGATAATATCAGTGTCTTAGCTAACAATACGCAAGCCTGACTTGGTTTCTGTGCTCCATTTTACAGACCAGATAGTTTTCAAGTCCTTGGCTTTATAGCTCACATATAGATCCTCTTTTTCCGTCACTGATCGAGTTTTTTACTGTTTCCATCACTTTTCCTGGAGCCCCAATTAGTAATGTAGCTGTTCTAGTCCTCTAAACATCTACAGGGGTGAGGTAAAGTTGGAAGTGTGTGATTTACCGAGGTTGTTTCCGGTGGTTTGCAAATAGTCTTCATGGGTGTATCGTTACCCTCAATGGCTATTATTTCACTGTCACGTTACCATTCTTAATTACTATTCATATTCACGGGATGTATGACATTAACTGCGAAATGGGTAAAGTTGAAAATGTGTACCCAGCCTAGGAGCGCCTCCGCACTGAAGAAGAAAGGATCACTGCCCGTCATCGGCAAGGGGACACAGCGGTCATTACACCTGCACGGAATTACTTAAGCACGCTTCCCGCCAGATACAAATTTGCAACTCTACCCTGCTCACTAGAAATCAAACTCGTAGCTTATTCCCGTAGGAATAAGGGCCTAGGAGTGCCTCCGCACTGAAGAAGAAAGGATCACTGCCCGTCATCGGCAAATATATATATATATATATATATATATATATATATATATATATATATATATTCTTAATTACTTATTCCATAGTGACTGAGAGTGTTCGTGTTGAATAAAGCTGACCCATGGACGGGAGACGGTATATGCCTTATTTGTCTGTGTCCTGTAATATCTGTTCTTGCTACTAGAGCTTCTGGCGGCTGGTGAGTTTTTTTAAGTGCTATTGTATCAATGTTATTAAAGTTGCTAATTTGCTTAGGTTCTCGGATTTGCCGCTGGAAAAACCTCTTACACTTACCGCAGGATATTTAATTGAGACTACAATGCCTGGTAATTTGGCACTTAAAATTTTCTTTTTTTGTCCTGTTCTTGCTGTTGCTGGTAGAGACCGTTGAAAGATTACATTTCTTGGGGCGGATTAGGAAATTTAAGTTCGAAAATGGTTTTAAAACCAAATGCCCCCTTACATCAGCCAACCAAAAAACGTTTCAATAGCAAACAACACACCGAGCGAGGTGGCGCAGTGGTAACGCAATGGACTCGCATTCGGAAGGATGGTGGTTCAAATTCACCTCCGGCCAGCCAGATTTAGGTTTTCCGTGATTTCCCTAAATCGCTCCAGGCATATGCCGGGATGGTTCCTTTCAAAGGGCACGGCCGATTTCCTTCCCCATCCTTACCCAAATACTCCGAGCGTAAGCTCCGTCTCTAATGACCACGCTGTCGACGGGAGGTTAAACTCCAAGCTTCCTTCCTTCTTCTTTAGCAAACAACAAAATTTATTTAACATAGGCCGCTGCAGGAAAGTAATATTCCAACACTAGGGGTGCTAGCTGACAGTAAACTAGTCATTTAACTGAGAATTTCAACCTGTCATTAGCAGAAACTTGGATCAACTGAATTCTGCATACCGTATATTCGCCACCGTGCAGGCAGGTGAGAGAACGCAACGATGTGATTGCTGGAGCGTGCTGTGACCGAAATCTGTTGCACGCGACTAGCAAAATTTTGAAATGAAAACTGTCACGAATCTCAGGACGCTAGTGCTTGGCTATTTCTGCAATACAGACAAACTTTATATGTTTGGCCGTTGCTCACTCCAACAATCCGTTTCCGCTCTCGCAATTCCAGCGAGGGCGTAAATGCGGAAAAATAAATCTGCACTGATGAATAATTTGAATATGGAAAAAGGAGAACCAAAACCAATGAAAGAGAACAACTAGACTGAAATTAAATAACTACACTGAATAACATTAGAGCTGGTACAAGACACAATTATGTCCGATCAGGACGATACAGTGAGCTCAATGATAATCTGTGTATTATGATGTGTTGTTCGACACCATATTCGTGTACGTGTAGCTGTCACACATTATCTAATTGTTAGTATTATGTTTTTAAAAAAAAATTAACATTTTGAAATTCCTAATTGTTTCTACTAGTTGCTTTCGTAGAAAGTATCTCATATACAACGGACACTACCTGTCATGAATATATGATTACTATGTACATAATATTCGAGATACGTTATAAAGCACACACCTGCAACGAAACAGTAGAGAAAGACACGAGTTGTGTAAAACGGACAATTATGTTATATTTTGGTTGATAACTAGTATTTCTCCCACAATGCATTTAATGAATAAATTACGCTTTTGTCGTCAAATAAATAAAGATTAATAACGACAGACTCGACGCGTACGATATGAGAATGATTTTCCTCATGGCGTGCATATCTAGTTTGTGAGCTCAAACGGAAAACAGTATAGACAAGAGACAAATATGAAACTGAACACGATAAATACCTTATACACCAGTGCAATTAATTCATTAAACGAAATATGCTATTAGCACTATTTCTGAATAAAATTGAAACTCACATATGCATCTGAACTCTACATCCTTTCCTCTCACTTCTCTACAATCATAAGCGATACAAAATTAACCATTATGTATTTATTAAAGTAATCAGTCGTCCATAACTTATTTTCACAGGACGCAAAGGTCATAAGAACAACACGACCTATACATTCCGAGTTGCCAACATAACTGAAATAGACCGTCGTGAGTTCCAGAGATCACTACAGTTATGTATCCACTGATAATAATTGAGATCAATGGGGCGACGGGACAAGAGAGAATGTAGCGCTCCGCTTTGAGACATAGGAAGGTAATTCATTTGTTCAACTATTTTATTAACTTCCTCTTACAAAGTTAAACGCTATTCTCAGATGCAGTCTGAACACAGTACGCATACCCAGCACGACCATCTGCTACAGAACCATAAGTGTAAATGGCTTCAGCGCCACAGAACGAATCGAGATGTCGCAGGAACTGGCGATGGAGACATGTTCGGGGGAAACTGAGTCCTTCGCGGCATGGGACGGATCCAGACAAATCTGCATACGAGGAATGGACCAAGGAGGGGTTGGAAAGGAATATTGGAAAGTCACAGGGAGTGGACGGAATTCGAGGGACGGGACCGAACACGAACTGTAGTTGGGTAACCCCTCCTGGGCCATCGTGGAGGAATAGGAAGTGCAGCGTCTGAAAAAAAAAGGAGCCGGCGGTTTCGGTGATGGGGCGAGGCCTAAACATGAGTAACATACGATCCTAGGTGTTGTCGGTGAAACTGCACAGAAAGGACCCCAACTTAGACTACGAGGCTTGTCACAGGGATCGTGCAAGAAGCCCATGTCGCCAAAAGGATACCAAAATGTAGTTCTGGGTCCAATGCCAGATTGCTGAAGGCGTGGTCGTACCATAAAACTACGCATCCATAGTCAAGCACGTCTGAAGAAGGGCCTTATAGGTGTCGGCAGTAGTTTTGTTTGAGCTGGCGAAGGTGTGACACCGAAGTGAGACGGTCGTCAAACAACATGCCTAAAGAACGATGCGTCTCTTCATCATGGAGCAGGTCGACAGGCAAATAAAATTCTGGTTCCGGATATGCATAACCCGGGTTTTTTAGGCAGAAAACTGGAATCCATGGGCAAACGCCCTCGACTGTGCGTTTCGAATCGCTATCTGCAACCGCGTTTCAGCTACACCGATGCTGGTGGAGCTAAAATACGTGCAGAAGTCATCAGCATACAAGGAGGTGGAAACCGATGACCACAAACTCGCGACTAAAAATAAAGGGACGCAAAGAACGGAACCCTGTGGGACACCATTTTCTTAATAATGATGTCAGCTGAGTGCAAGGAAGTTCTGTATGAAGACAGGAAGTGGACTCCATAAGCTCCAGTCATACAACAGTATATGGTGGCTAAGACTATTGATTGCGACTACAGATAAAGGGACACAAAGAACGGAACACTGTGGGACACCGTTTTCTTAATAATGTTAGCAGAGACACATACCAACTCGAATACGAAAAGAATGCAGCGCACGAAAGTTCTGTATGAATACAGGACGTGGACCCCATAAGCCCCAATCATACAACGGAGACAGTATATGGTGGCGCCAAATCGTGTCATCCGGGGATCAGAGAAGACGGCAACCAGATGTTCGCAGCGAGTAAAGGCTTTGTGGATGGCTGGCTCCAGCGACTCGAGATTATCGATAGCAGAGCGGCTCTGACGGACCCCCTTCCCCCTTGTTGTTGGGCCAAGAGTCCCCGATCATTGAGGATTCACATGAGCCTCCGACCTAAGGAATAATGGAATGTCACAGGGAGTGGATTGGATTTGAGGACTAAAAAAGGGAACGAACATGGACTGCAGTCAGGTAACCCAACCTGGGCTGTCATGGTGGAAAAGAGAGTGCAGCATCTGGAGGAGCTTGCATGGAATGTTGGTGAGGCTGATCAGTCAGTAACTATCATCCACTTGTCGATCTACCCAAGGTTTCATCACCGGGATGACGATGCTATCCTGCCACTGGGACAGGAAAACACCCTGAACCCAGACAGACAATTGAGACGATTGAGAAGTTGGTGCTTACAGTCCGCTAACAGGTGATGGAAGAACTGACAATGAATGCGATCGGGTCCAGGGGAGGTGTCACGGCAGGCGCAAGGGCACTTTCGAACTCCCACTGAGAAAAAGGGATGTTGTAGGATACGTTTCCTGGCGTCGCGTTTCGAAGGATATCTGGTGTTATTCCATTCGCTCTTTAAGGGCTCAGAAGTCTGCACCATAAGCAGAAGCCGCTGAGCTGCGGGCATAATGATCCGACAAGTACTCAGCCATGGCGACATGGTCAGTAGAGATTGTATCTTGAATGCTGAGATATGGGATTCCTGCTAGTGGGCGTTGCCCAAAGAGGCGTCGATCTTCTGACCACACCCATGAAGGAGATGCGCAGGAGCCAATGGAGGCAATGTACCTCTCCCAGTAGACCCTCTTGCTTTCCTGGATCAGCCGCCATTCCTATGCCCGGAGACACTTGAAGGCAATAAGATGATCTACAGAAGGGTAGCGTCAGTGGCGCTGTAACGCTCTGACGTTCTTGAACGGCTTCAGCGATCTTCAGTGTACCTGGGCACCGACTTATGGTGGGGTGAGCCGAGTGTAGTGGGAACAGCTTTCTCGGCGGCAGAAACGATGGCTTCTGTCACCTACTGAACAGCGATATAAACATCAGCCGAAAGTGGAGTGGTCATCACAGCAGCTGAGGCATAAGCTGGCCAGTCAGCCCTATGGAGGGACCAGAGGGACAGTCGGTTGGCAGGTGGACACTATGGGAGTGACAGGAAGATAGGAAAATGGTCGCTGCCACACAGGTCATCATGGATCTTCCAAGTGAAATGTTGAAGAAGGCTTGGACTACAGACAGACAGCTCTATGGCGGAATATGTTCCATGAACTACGGTAAAATGTGTAGGAACAGTGGTATTGAGGAGGCGGATGTTCTGCTGTGTCAGGAGAGTCTTGAGATCTCTACCCCACGCTGAGGTATATGTGCCACCCCAGTTGGCATTACAAACCCTTGTCCCAATTATACACAACATGTTCCAAAACAGATTCTACGCTTCACGAAGCGCTAACCTGTTTCTGTCCGGGAGGCGGCACTGTTACGGCAACTTACAAAAGGCAACACGATGACAATTTCAAGGACACACACACTGGCTGTGGCAGTAGCGTCCTCTCTGCTCTTGAGGAACATGCCTTTCCCATTCACTCACAGTACTGGACATCAATACAACCTAAAACATTAAATTTACGTAGCACAGCTGAAACGAAAGGTACACCCTAAATTATTACACTTTGTTTTTATACATATTATATTTACATCTCATATCTGGTGCAGCATTTAAACAAATCACACCAACAACTAAAAATTTTAACTAAATTTACCCACTACACAAGCGATCGCGCTCCACGGAAAACTGTTTAGTGGAGTTGACATTACCAAAGGTCCCGCAACATTTAAGTGAGCACACCAAATCATCATGCCTCACGCATCAGCTGATTGTACAGAACACAACTTATCTCACCCTGGGCTGCATATACTCACTTGCAAGATAACAAATATTACAAATGCGTTTTATATGAGACACTTTGTCGGCGCGTTCTTTGATGCCGTAAAGCAATGGAAAACACACCCTAAATATACAATTGTAAATGCGTCTTCTATGCGTCATGTTGTCGGCACGTTCTTTAACGCCGTAAAACAGTGGAAAACACACCCAAAAAACACAATTGTAAATGCGTCTTCTATGCGACATGTTGTCGGCGCGTTCTTTAACGTCGTAAAACTGTGGAAAACACACCCAAAATACACAATTGTAAATGCGTCTTCTATGCGACATGATGTCGGCACGTTCTTTGACGTCATCAAACAGTGGAAAACACACATAAAATACACAATTGTAAATGCGTCTTCTATGCGACATGTTGTCAGGCGTTCTTCAACGTCGTAAAACAGTGGAAAACACACCCTAAATACACAATTGTAAATGCGTCTTCTATGCGACATGTTGTCAGCGTGTTCTTTAACGTCGTAAAACTGTGGAAAACACACCCAAAATACACAATTGTACATGCGTCTTCTATGCCACATGTTGTCGGCGCGTTCTTTGATGCCATAAAGCAATGGAAAACACACCCTAAATACACAATTGTAAATGCGTCTTCTATGCAACATGTTGTCGGCACGTTCTTCAATGCCGTAAAACAGTGGATAACACACCCAAAATACACAATTGTAAATGGGTCTTCTATGCGACATGTTGTTGGCGCGGTCTTTAACGTCGTAAAACAGTGGAAAACACACCCTCTATACACAATTGTAAATGCGTCTTCTATGCGACATGTTGTCAGCGCGTTCTTTAACGTCGTAAAACTGTGAAAAACACACCCATAATACACAATTGTAAATGCGTCTTCTATGCAACATGTTGTCGGCACGTTCTTCAATGCCGTAAAACAGTGGATAACACACCCAAAATACACAATTGTAAATGCGTCTTCTATGCGACATGTTGTCGGCACGTTCTTAAACATCGTAAAACTGTGGAAAACACACCCAAAATACACAATTGCAAATGCGTCTTCTTTGCGACATGTTGTCGGCGCGTTCTTTAACGTCGTAAGACAGTGGAAAACACACCCTAAATACACAATTGTAAATGCGTCTTCTATGCGACATGTTGTCGGCACGTTCTTTAACGCCGTAAAACAGGGGAAAACGCACCCGAAATACACAATTGTAAATGCGTCTCCTATGCGACATGTTGTCAGCGCGTTCTTTAACGCCGTAAAACAGTGGAAAACACACCCAAAATACACAATTGCAAATGCGTCTTCTATGCGACATGTTGTCGGCGCGTTCTTTAACGTCGTAAAACAGTGGAAAACACACCCTAAATACACAATTGTAAATGCGTCTTCTATGCGACATGTTGTCGGCACGTTCTTTAACGCCGTAAAACAGTGGAAAACACACCCAAAATACACAATTGTATATGCGTCTTCTATGCGACATGTTGTCGGCGAATTCTTTAACGTCGGAAAACAGTGGAAAACACACCCTAAATACACAATTGTAAATGCGTCTTCTATGCGACATGTTGTCGGCACGTTCTTTAGCGCCGTAAAACAGTGGAAAACACATCCTATATTCACAATTGCAAATGCGTCTTCTATGCGACATGTTGTCGGCGAGTTCTTTAACGTCGTAAAACAGTGGAAAAGACACCCTAAATTCACAATTGTAAATGTGTCTTCTATGCGACATGTTATCGGCACGTTCTTTAACGCCGTAAAACAGTGGAAAACACACCCAAAATACACAATTGTAAATGCGTCTTCTATGCGACATGTTGTCGGCGCGTTCTTTAACGTCGTAAAACAGTGGAAAACACACCCTAAATACACAATTGTAAATGCGTCTTCTATGTGACATGATGTCCGCACATTCATTAACGTTGTAAAACAGTGGAAAACACACCCTAAATATACAATTGTAAATGCGTCTTCTATGCGACATGTTGTCGGCACGTTCTTAACGTCGTAAAACAGTGGAAAACACAAACTAAATACACAATTGTAAATGCGTCTTCTATGCGACATGTTGTTGGCACAGTCTTTAACGTCGTAAAACAGTGGAAAACACACCCAAAATACACAATTGTAAATGCGTATTCTATGCGCCATGTTTTCGGCACGTTCTTTAACGTCGTAAAACAGTGGAAAATACACCCAAATACACAATTGTAAATGCGTCCTCTATGTGACATGATGTCGGCACATTATTTAACATTGTAAAACAGTGGAAAACACACCCAAAATACACAATTGTAAATGCGTCTTCTATGCGAAATGTTGTCGGCGCATTCTTTAACGTCGTAAAACAGTGGAAAACACACCCTAAATACACAATTGTAAATGCGTCTTCCAGACGACATGTTGTCGGCGCGTTCTTTAACGTCGTAAAACAGTGGAAAACACACCCTCTATACACAATTGTAAATGTGTCTTCTATGCGACATGCTGTCGACGCGGTCTTTAACGTCGCAAAACAGTGGAAAACACACCCTCTATACACAATTGTAAATGTGTCTTCTATGCGACATGTTGTCGGCGCGGTCTTTAACGTCGAAAAAACAGTGGAAAACACACCCTCTATACACAATTGTAAATGCGTCTTCTATGCAACATGTTGTTGGCGCGATCTTTAACGTCGTAAAACTGTGGAAAACACACCCTAAATACACAATTGCAAATGCGTCTTCTATGCGACATGATGGTGGCGCGTTCTTTAACGTCATAAAACAGTGGAAAACACACATATAATACACAATTGTAAATCCGTCTTCTATGCGACATGTTGTCGGCACGTTCTTTAACGTCGTAAAACAGTGGAAAATACACCCAAATACACAATTGTAAATGCGTCATCTATGTGACATGATGTCGGCACATTATTTAACATTGTAAAACAGTGGAAAACACACCCAAAATACACAATTGTAAATGCGTCTTCTATGCGACATGTTTTCGGCGCATTCTTTAACGTCGTAAAACAGTGGAAAACACACCCTAAACACAATATTGTAAATGCGTCTTCTATGCAACATGTTGTTGGCGCAGTCTTTAACGTCGTAAAGCAGTGGAAAACACACACTAAATACACAATTGTAAATGCGTCTTCAATGTGACATGATGTCGGCACATTCTTTAACGTTGTAAAACAGTGGAAAACACACCCAAAATACACAATTGCAAATACGTCTTCTAAGCGACATGTTGTCGGCGCATTCTTTAACGTCGTACAATAGTGGAAAACACACCCTAAATACACAATTGTAAATGCGTCTTCTATGCGACATGTTGTCGGCGTGTTCTTTAATGCCGTAAAACAGTGGAAAACACACCCAAAATACACTTGTAAATGCATCTTCTATGCGACATGTTGTCGGCGCGTTCTTTAACATCGTAAAACAGTGGAAAACACACCCTAAATACACAATTGTAAATGCGTCTTCTATGCAAAATGTTGTCGGCACGTTCTTTAACGTCGTAAAACAGTGGAAAACACACTCTAAATACACAATTGTAAATGCGTCTTCTTTGCGACATGTTGTCGGCGTGTTCTTTAATGCCATAAAACAGTGGAAAACTCACCCAAAATACACTTGTAAATGCATCTTCTATGCGACATGTTGTCGGCGCGTTCTTTAACGTCGTAAAACAGTGGAAAACACACCCTAAACACAATATTGTAAATGCGTCTTCTATGCAACATGTTGTCGGCACGTTCTTTAACGTTGCAAAACAGTGGAAAACACACCCTAAATACACAATTGTAAATGCGTCTTCAATGTGACATGATGTCGGCACATTCATTAACGTTGTAAAACAGTGGAAAACACACCCTAAATACACAATTCTAAATGCGTCTTCTATGCGACATGTTGTTATCGCAGTGTTTAACGTCGTAAAACAGTGGAAAACACACCCAAAATACACAATTGTAAATGCGTCTTCCAGACGACATGTTGTCGGCGCGTTCTTTAACGTCGTAAAACTGTGGAAAACACACCCTCTATACACAATTGTATATGCGTCTTCTATGCGACATGTTGTCGGCGTGTTCTTTAACGCCGTAAAACAGTGGCAAACACACACTAAATACACAATTGTAAATGCATCTTTTATGTGACATGATGTCGGCACATTCTTTAACATTGTAAAACATTGGAATACACACCAAAAATACACAATTGTAAATGCGTCTTCTATGCAACATGTTGTCGGCACGTTCTTTAACGCCGTAAAACAGTGGCAAACACACACTAAATACACAATTGTAAATGCATCTTTTATGTGACATGATGTCGGCACATTCTTTAACGTTGTAAAACAGAGGAAAACACATCCTAAATACACAATTGCAAATGCGTCTTCTATGCGACATGTTGTCGGCACGTTCTTTAACGTCTTAAAACAGTGGAAAACACACCCTCTATACACAATTGTAAATGCGTCTTCTATGCGACATGTTGTTGGCGCAGTCTTTAACGTAGTAAAACAGTGGAAAACATACCCTCTATACACAATTGTAAATGAGTCTTCTATGCGACATGTTGTCGGCGTGTTCTTTAATGCCGTAAAACAGTGGAAAACACACCCAAAATACACTTGTAAATGCATCTTCTATGCGACATGTTGTCGGCGCGTTCTTTAACGTCGTAAAACAGTGGAAAACACACCCTAAATACACAATTGTAAATGCGTCTTCTATGCAACATGTTGTCGGCACGTTCTTTAACGTCGTAAAACAGTGGAAAACACACCCTAAATACACAATTGTAAATGCGTCTTCTATGCGACATGTTGTCGGCGTGTTCTTTAATGCCTTAAAACAGTGGAAAACACACACTAAATACACTTGTAAATGCATCTTTTATGCGACATGTTGTTGGCGCGTTCTTTAACGTAGTAAAACAGTGGAAAACACACCCTAAATACACTATTGTAAATGCGTCTTCTATGCAACATGTTGTCGGCACGTTCATTAACGTCGTAAAACACTGGAAAACACACCCTAAATACACAATTGTAAATGCGTCTTCTATGTGACATGATGTCGGCACATTCATTAACGTTGTAAAACAGTGGAAAACACACCCTAAATACACAATTATAAATGCGTCTTCTATGCGACATGTTGTCGGCGCGTTCTTAACGTCGTAAAACACTGGAAAACACAAACTAAATACACAATTGTAAATGCGTCTTCTATGCGACATGTTGTTGGCGCAGTGTTGAACGTCGTAAAACAGCGGAAAACACACCCAAAATACACAATTGTAAATGCGTCTTCCAGACGACATGTTGTCGGCGCGTTCTTTAACGTCGTAAAACTGTGGAAAACACACCCTCTATACACAATTGTAAATGCGTCTTCTATGCGACATGTTGTCGGCGCGTTCTTTAACGTCGCAAAACAGTGGAAAACACACCCTAAATACACAATTGTAAATGAGTCTTCTATGTGACATGATGTCGGCACATTCTTTAACATTGTAAAACATTGGAATACACACCCAAAATACACAATTGTAAATGCGTCTTCTATGCAACATGTTGTCGGCACGTTCTTTAACGCCGTAAAACAGTGGCAAACACACACTAAATACACAATTGCGAATGCATCTTTTATGTGACATGATGTCGGCACATTCTTTAACGTTGTAAAACAGAGGAAAACACATCCTAAATCCACAATTGCAAATGCGTCTTCTATGCGACATGTTGTCGGCACGTTCTTTAACGTCTTAAAACAGTGGAATACACACCCTCTATACACAATTGTAAATGCGTCTTCTATGCGACATGTTGTTGGCGCAGTCTTTAACGTAGTAAAACAGTGGAAAACATACCCTCTATACACAATTGTAAATGCGTCTTCTATGCGACATGTTGTCGGCACGTTCTTTAACGTCGTAAAACTGTGGAAAACACACCCAAAATACATAATTGTAAATGCGTCTTCTATGCGACATGTTGTCGGCGCGTTCTTTAACGTCGTAAAACAGTGGAAAACACACCCTAAATACACATTGTAAATGCGTCTTCTATGCGACATGTTGTCGGCACGTTCTTTAACGTCTTAAAACAGTGGAAAACACACCCAAAATACACAATTGTAAATGCGTCTTCTATGCGACATTTTGTTGGCTCTGTCTTTAACGTCGTAAAACAGTGGAAAACACACCCTCTATACACAATTGTAAATGTGTCTTCTATGCGACATGTTGTCGGCGCGGTCTTTAACATCGACAAAACAGTGGAAAACACACCCTCTATACACAATTTTAAATGTGTCTTCTATGCGACATGTTGTCGGCGCGTTCTTTAACGTCGTAAAACTGTTGAAAACACACCCAAAATACACAATTGTAAATGCGTATTCTATGCGACATGTTGTCGGCACGTTCTTTAACGTCGTAAAACAGTGGAAAATACACCCTAAATACACAATTGTAAATGCGTCATCTATGTGACATGATGTCGGCACATGATTTAACGTTGTAAAACAGTGGAAAACACACCCAAAGTACAGAATTGTAAATGCGTCTTCTATGCGACATGTTGTCGGCATGTTCTTTAACACCGTAAAACAGTGGAAAACACACCCAAAATACACAATTGTAAATGCGTCTTCTATGCAACATGTTGTCGGCACGTTCTTTAATGCCGTAAAACAGTGGCAAACACACTAAATACACAGTTGTAAATGCGTCTTTTATGTGACATGATGTCGGCACATTCTTTAGCGTTGTAAAACAGTGGAAAACACACCCTCTATATACAATTGTAAATGCGTCTTCTATGCGACATGTTGTCGGCGCGTTCTTTAACATCGTAAAACTGTGGAAAACACACCCTAAATACACAATTGTAAATGTGTCTTCTATGTGACATGATGTCGGCACATTCATTAACGTTGTAAAAAAGTGGAAAACACACCCAAAATACACAATTGTAAATGCATCTTCTATGCGACATGTTGTCGGCACGTTCTTTAACGCCGTAAAACAGTGGAAAACACATCCTAAATACACAATTGCAAATGCGTCTTCTATGAGACATGTTGTCGGCACGATCTTTAACGCCGTAAAACAGTGGAAAACACATCCTAAATACACAATTGTAAATGCGTCTTCTATGACACATGTTGTCGGCACGTTCTTTAACGCCGTAAAACAGTGGAAAACACATCCTAAATTCATAATTGCAAATGCGTCTTTTATGCGACATGTTGTCGGCGCATTCTTTAACGTCGTAAAACAGTGGAAAACACACCATAAATACACAATTGTAAATGTGTCTTCTATGTGACATGATGTCGGCACATTCATTAACGTTGTAAAAAAGTGGAAAACACACCCAAAATACACAATTGTAAATGCATCTTCTATGCGACATGTTGTCGGCACGTTCTTTAACGCCGTAAAACAGTGGAAAACACATCCTAAATACACAATTGCAAATGCGTCTTCTAAGAGACATGTTGTCGGCACGTTCTTTAACGCCGTAAAACAGTGGAAAACACATCCTAAATACACAATTGTAAATGCATCTTCTATGAGACATGTTGTCGGCACGTTCTTTAACGCCTTAAAACAGTGGAAAACACATCCTAAATACATATTTGCAAATGCGTCTTTTATGCGACATGTTGTCGGCGCATTCTTTAACGTCGTAAAACAGTGGAAAGCACACCCAAAATACACAATTGTAAAAGCGTCTTCTATGTGACATGATGTCAGCACATTCATTAATGTTGTAAAACAGTGGAAAACACACCCAAAATACACAATTGTAAATGTGTCTTCTATGTTACATGATGTCAGCACATTCATTAATGTTGTAAAACAGTGGAAAACACACCCAAAATACACAATTGTAAATGCGTCTTCTATGCAACATGTTGTCGGCACGTTCTTTAACGCCGTAAAACAGTGAAAAAAACATCCTAAATACACAATTGCAAATGCGTCTTCTATGCGACATGTTGTCGGCACGTTCTTTACGTCGTAAAACAGTGGAAAACACACCCTAAATACACAATTGTAAATGCGTCTTCTATGTGACATGATGTCAGCACATTCATTAATGTTGTAAAACAGTGGAAAACACACCCAAAATACACAATTGTAAATGCGTCTTCTATGCAACATGTTGTCGGCACGTTCTTTAATGCCGTAAAACAGTGGCAAACACACACTAAATACACAGTTGTAAATGCGTCTTTTATGTGACATGATGTCGGCACATTCTTTAGCGTTGTAAAACAGTGGAAAACACACCCTCTATACACAATTGTAAATGCGTCTTCTATGCGACATGTTGTCGGCGCGTTCTTTAACATCGTAAAACTGTGGAAAACACACCCTAAATACACAATTGTAAATGTGTCTTCTATGTGACATGATGTCGGCACATTCATTAACGTTGTAAAAAAGTGGAAAACACACCCAAAATACACAATTGTAAATGCATCTTCTATGCGACATGTTGTCGGCACGTTCTTTAACGCCGTAAAACAGTGGAAAACACATCCTAAATACACAATTGCAAATGCGTCTTCTATGAGACATGTTGTCGGCACGTTCTTTAACGCCGTAAAACAGTGGAAAACACATCCTAAATACACAATTGTAAATGCGTCTTCTATGAGACATGTTGTCGGCACGTTCTTTAACGCCGTAAAACAGTGGAAAACACATCCTAAATACATAATTGCAAATGCGTCTTTTATGCGACATGTTGTCGGCGCATTCTTTAACGTCGTAAAACAGTGGAAAACACACCATAAATACACAATTGTAAATGTGTCTTCTATGTGACATGATGTCGGCACATTCATTAACGTTGTAAAAAAGTGGAAAACACACCCAAAATACACAATTGTAAATGCATCTTCTATGCGACATGTTGTCGGCGCGTTCTTTAACATCGTAAAACAGTGGAAAACACACCCTAAATACACAATTGTAAATGCGTCTTCTATGCAAAATGTTGTCGGCACGTTCTTTAACGTCGTAAAACAGTGGAAAACACACTCTAAATACACAATTGTAAATGCGTCTTCTTTGCGACATGTTGTCGGCGTGTTCTTTAATGCCATAAAACAGTGGAAAACTCACCCAAAATACACTTGTAAATGCATCTTCTATGCGACATGTTGTCGGCGCGTTCTTTAACGTCGTAAAACAGTGGAAAACACACCCTAAACACAATATTGTAAATGCGTCTTCTATGCAACATGTTGTCGGCACGTTCTTTAACGTTGCAAAACAGTGGAAAACACACCCTAAATACACAATTGTAAATGCGTCTTCTATGTGACATGATGTCGGCACATTCATTAACGTTGTAAAACAGTGGAAAACACACCCTAAATACACAATTCTAAATGCGTCTTCTATGCGACATGTTGTTATCGCAGTGTTTAACGTCGTAAAACAGTGGAAAACACACCCAAAATACACAATTGTAAATGCGTCTTCCAGACGACATGTTGTCGGCGCGTTCTTTAACGTGGTAAAACTGTGGAAAACACACCCTCTATACACAATTGTATATGCGTCTTCTATGCGACATGTTGTCGGCGTGTTCTTTAACGCCGTAAAACAGTGGCAAACACACACTAAATACACAATTGTAAATGCATCTTTTATGTGACATGATGTCGGCACATTCTTTAACGTTGTAAAACAGAGGAAAACACATCCTAAATACACAATTGCAAATGCGTCTTCTATGCGACATGTTGTCGGCACGTTCTTTAACGTCTTAAAACAGTGGAAAACACACCCTCTATACACAATTGTAAATGCGTCTTCTATGCGACATGTTGTTGGCGCAGTCTTTAACGTAGTAAAACAGTGGAAAACATACCCTCTATACACAATTGTAAATGCGTCTTCTATGCGACATGTTGTCGGCGTGTTCTTTAATGCCGTAAAACAGTGGAAAACACACCCAAAATACACTTGTAAATGCATCTTCTATGCGACATGTTGTCGGCGCGTTCTTTAACGTCGTAAAACAGTGGAAAACACACCCTAAATACACAATTGTAAATGCGTCTTCTATGCAACATGTTGTCGGCACGTTCTTTAACGTCGTAAAACAGTGGAAAACACACCCTAAATACACAATTGTAAATGCGTCTTCTATGCGACATGTTGTCGGCTGTTCTTTAATGCCTTAAAACAGTGGAAAACACACACTAAATACACTTGTAAATGCATCTTTTATGCGACATGTTGTTGGCGCGTTCTTTAACGTAGTAAAACAGTGGAAAACACACCCTAAATACACTATTGTAAATGCGTCTTCTATGCAACATGTTGTCGGCACGTTCTTTAACGTCGTAAAACACTGGAAAACACACCCTAAATACACAATTGTAAATGCGTCTTCTATGTGACATGATGTCGGCACATTCATTAACGTTGTAAAACAGTGGAAAACACACCCTAAATACACAATTATAAATGCGTCTTCTATGCGACATGTTGTCGGCGCGTTCTTAACGTCGTAAAACACTGGAAAACACAAACTAAATACACAATTGTAAATGCGTCTTCTATGCGACATGTTGTTGGCGCAGTGTTGAACGTCGTAAAACAGCAGAAAACACACCCAAAATACACAATTGTAAATGCGTCTTCCAGACGACATGTTGTCGGCGCGTTCTTTAACGTCGTAAAACTGTGGAAAACACACCCTCTATACACAATTGTAAATGCGTCTTCTATGCGACATGTTGTCGGCGCGTTCTTTAACGTCGCAAAACAGTGGAAAACACACCCTAAATACACAATTGTAAATGCGTCTTCTATGTGACATGATGTCGGCACATTCTTTAACATTGTAAAACATTGGAATACACACCCAAAATACACAATTGTAAATGCGTCTTCTATGCAACATGTTGTCGGCACGTTCTTTAACGCCGTAAAACAGTGGCAAACACACACTAAATACACAATTGTGAATGCATCTTTTATGTGACATGATGTCGGCACATCCTTTAACGTTGTAAAACAGAGGAAAACACATCCTAAATCCACAATTGCAAATGCGTCTTCTATGCGACATGTTGTCGGCACGTTCTTTAACGTCTTAAAACAGTGGAATACACACCCTCTATACACAATTGTAAATGCGTCTTCTATGCGACATGTTGTTGGCGCAGTCTTTAACGTAGTAAAACAGTGGAAAACATACCCTCTATACACAATTGTAAATGCGTCTTCTATGCGACATGTTGTCGGCACGTTCTTTAACGTCGTAAAACTGTGGAAAACACACCCAAAATACATAATTGTAAATGCGTCTTCTATGCGACATGTTGTCGGCGCGTTCTTTAACGTCGTAAAACAGTGGAAAACACACCCTAAATACACATTGTAAATGCGTCTTCTATGCGACATGTTGTTGGCACGTTCTTTAACGTCTTAAAACAGTGGAAAACACACCCAAAATATACAATTGTAAATGCGTCTTCTATGCGACATTTTGTTGGCTCTGTCTTTAACGTCGTAAAACAGTGGAAAACACACCCTCTATACACAATTGTAAATGTGTCTTCTATGCGACATGTTGTCGGCGCGGTCTTTAACATCGACAAAACAGTGGAAAACACACCCTCTATACACAATTTAAAATGTGTCTTCTATGCGACATGTTGTCGGCGCGTTCTTTAACGTCGTAAAACTGTTGAAAACACACCCAAAATACACAATTGTAAATGCGTATTCTATGCGACATGTTGTCGGCACGTTCTTTAACGTCGTAAAACAGTGGAAAATACACCCTAAATACACAATTGTAAATGCGTCTTCTATGTGACATGATGTCAGCACATTCATTAATGTTGTAAAACAGTGGAAAACACACCCAAAATACACAATTGTAAATGTGTCTTCTATGTTACATGATGTCAGCACATTCATTAATGTTGTAAAACAGTGGAAAACACACCCAAAATAAACAATTGTAAATGCGTCTTCTATGCAACATGTTGTCGGCACGTTCTTTAACGTCGTAAAACAGTGGAAAACACACCCTAAATACACAATTGTAAATGCGTCTTCTATGTGACATGATGTCAGCACATTCATTAATGTTGTAAAACAGTGGAAAACACACCCAAAATACACAATTGTAAATGCGTCTTCTATGCAACATGTTGTCGGCACGTTCTTTAATGCCGTAAAACAGTGGCAAACACACACTAAATACACAGTTGTAAATGCGTCTTTTATGTGACATGATGTCGGCACATTCTTTAGCATTGTAAAACAGTGGGAAACACACCCTCTATACACAATTGTAAATGCGTCTTCTATGCGACATGTTGTCGGCGCGTTCTTTAACATCGTAAAACTGTGGAAAACACACCCTAAATACACAATTGTAAATGTGTCTTCTATGTGACATGATGTCGGCACATTCATTAACGTTGTAAAAAAGTGGAAAACACACCCAAAATACACAATTGTAAATGCATCTTCTATGCGACATGTTGTCGGCACGTTCTTTAACGCCGTAAAACAGTGGAAAACACATCCTAAATACACAATTGCAAATGCGTCTTCTATGAGACATGTTGTCGGCACGTTCTTTAACGCCGTAAAACAGTGGAAAACACATCCTAAATACACAATTGTAAATGCGTCTTCTATGAGACATGTTGTCGGCACGTTCTTTAACGCCGTAAAACAGTGGAAAACACATCCTAAATACATAATTGCAAATGCGTCTTTTATGCGACATGTTGTCGGCGCATTCTTTAACGTCGTAAAACAGTGGAAAACACACCATAAATACACAATTGTAAATGTGTCTTCTATGTGACATTGATGTCGGCACATTCATTAACGTTGTAAAAAAGTGGAAAACACACCCAAAATACACAATTGTAAATGCATCTTCTATGCGACATGTTGTCGGCACGTTCTTTAACGCCGTAAAACAGTGGAAAACACATCCTAAATACACAATTGCAAATGCGTCTTCTAAGAGACATGTTGTCGGCACGTTCTTTAACGCCGTAAAACAGTGGAAAACACATCCTAAATACACAATTGTAAATGCGTCTTCTATGAGACATGTTGTCGGCACGTTCTTTAACGCCGTAAAACAGTGGAAAACACATCCTAAATACATAATTGCAAATGCGTCTTTTATGCGACATGTTGTCGGCGCATTCTTTAACGTCGTAAAACAGTGGAAAGCACACCCAAAATACACAATTGTAAAAGCGTCTTCTATGTGACATGATGTCAGCACATTCATTAATGTTGTAAAACAGTGGAAAACACACCCAAAATACACAATTGTAAATGTGTCTTCTATGTTACATGATGTCAGCACATTCATTAATGTTGTAAAACAGTGGAAAACACACCCAAAATACACAATTGTAAATGCGTCTTCTATGCAACATGTTGTCGGCACGTTCTTTAACGCCGTAAAACAGTGAAAAAAACATCCTAAATACACAATTGCAAATGCGTCTTCTATGCGACATGTTGTCGGCACGTTCTTTAACGTCGTAAAACAGTGGAAAACACACCCTAAATACACAATTGTAAATGCGTCTTCTATGTGACATGATGTCAGCACATTCATTAATGTTGTAAAACAGTGGAAAACACACCCAAAATACACAATTGTAAATGCGTCTTCTATGCAACATGTTGTCGGCACGTTCTTTAATGCCGTAAAACAGTGGCAAACACACACTAAATACACAGTTGTAAATGCGTCTTTTATGTGACATGATGTCGGCACATTCTTTAGCGTTGTAAAACAGTGGAAAACACACCCTCTATACACAATTGTAAATGCGTCTTCTATGCGACATGTTGTCGGCGCGTTCTTTAACATCGTAAAACTGTGGAAAACACACCCTAAATACACAATCGTAAATGTGTCTTCTATGTGACATGATGTCGGCACATTCATTAACGTTGTAAAAAAGTGGAAAACACACCCAAAATACACAATTGTAAATGCATCTTCTATGCGACATGTTGTCGGCACGTTCTTTAACGCCGTAAAACAGTGGAAAACACATCCTAAATACACAATTGCAAATGCGTCTTCTATGAGACATGTTGTCGGCACGTTCTTTAACGCCGTAAAACAGTGGAAAACACATCCTAAATACACAATTGTAAATTTGTCTTCTATGAGACATGTTGTCGGCACGTTCTTTAACGCCGTAAAACAGTGGAAAACACATCCTAAATACATAATTGCAAATGCGTCTTTTATGCGACATGTTGTTGGCGCATTCTTTAACGTCGTAAAACAGTGGAAAACACACCATAAATACACAATTGTAAATGTGTCTTCTATGTGACATGATGTCGGCACATTCATTAACGTTGTAAAAAAGTGGAAAACACACCCAAAATACACAATTGTAAATGCATCTTCTATGCGACATGTTGTCGGCACGTTCTTTAACGCCGTCAAACAGTGGAAAACACATCCTAAATACACAATTGCAAATGCGTCTTCTAAGAGACATGTTGTCGGCACGTTCTTTAACGCCGTAAAACAGTGGAAAACACATCCTAAATACACAATTGTAAATGTGTCTTCTATGAGACATGTTGTCGGCACGTTCTTTAACGCCGTAAAACAGTGGAAATCACATCCTAAATACATAATTGCAAATGCGTCTTTTATGCGACATGTTGTCGGCGCATTCTTTAACGTCATAAAACAGTGGAAAACACATCCTAAATACACAATTGTAAATGCGTCTTCTATGTGACATGATGTCAGCACATTCATTAACGTTGTAAAACAGTGGAAAACACACCCAAAATACACCATTGTAAATGCGTCTTCTATGCGACATGTTGTCCGCGCGTTATTTAACGTCGTAAAACAATGGAAAACACACCCTAAATACACAATTGTGAATGCGTCTTCTATGCGACATGTTGTCGGCACGTTCTTTAACGTCGTAAAACTGTGGAAAACACACCCTCTATACACAATTGTAAATGCGTCTTCTATGTGAGATGTTGTCGGCGCGTTCTTTAGCGTCGTAAAACAGTGGAAAACAGATCCAAAATACACAATTGTAAATGCGTCTTCTATGCGACATGTTGTCGGCACGTTCTTTAACGTCGTAAAGCAGTGGAAAAGACACCCTCTATACACAATTGCAAATGCGTCTTCTATGCGACATGTTGTCGGCGTGTTCTTTAACGTCGTAAAACAGTGGAAAACACACCCTAAATACACAATTGTAAATGTGTCTTCTATGCGACATGTTGTCGGCACGTTCTTTAACGCCCTAAAACAGTGGAAAACACGCCCTAAATACAAAATTGTAAATGCGTCATCTATGCGACATGTTGTCGGCACGTTCTTTAACGTCGTAAAACAGTGGAAAACACACCCTAAATACACAATTGCAAATGCGTCTTCTATGCGACATGTTGTCGGCGCGGTCTTAAACGTCGTAAAACAGTGGAAAACACACCCTAAATACACATTGTAAATGCGTCTCCTATGCGACATGTTGTCGGCACGTTCTTTAACGCCGTAAAACAGTGGAAAACACCCAAAATACACAATTGTAAATGCGTCTTCTATGCGACATGTTGTCGGCACGTTCTTTAACGCCGTAAATCAGTGGAAAACACATCCTAAATATACAATTGCAAATGCGTCTTCTATGCGACATGTTGTCGGCACGTTCTTTAACGCCGTAAAACAGGGGAAAACACACCCTAAATACACAATTGTAAATGCGTCTTCTATGCGACATGTTGTCGGCACGTTCTTTAACGCCGTAAAACAGTGGAAAACACATCCTAAATACACAATTGCAAATGCGTCTTCTATGCGACATGTTGTCGGCACGTTCTTTAATGCCGTAAAACAGAGGAAAACACACCCAAAATACACAATTGTAAATGCGTCTATTATGCGACATGTTGTCGGCACGTTCTTTAACGCCGTAAAACAGTGGAAAAAACATCCTAAATACACAATTGCAAATGCGTCTTCTATGCGACATGTTGTCGGCACGTTCTTTAACGTCGTAAAACAGTGGAAAACATACCCTAAATACACAATTGTAAATGCGTCTTCTATGTGACATGATGTCAGCACATTCATTAACGTTGTAAAACAGTGGAAAACACACCCAAAATACACAATTGTAAATGCGTCTTCTATGCGACATGTTGTCGGCACGCTCTTTAACGTCGTAAACCTGTGGAAAACACACCCTCTATACACAATTGTAAATGCGTCTTCTATGTGAGATGTTGTCGGCGCGTTCTTTAACGTCGTAAAACAGTGGAAAACAGATCAAAAATACACAATTGTAAATGCGTCTTCTATGCGACATGTTGTCGGCACGTTCTTTAACGTCGTAAAGCAGTGGAAAAGACACCCTCTACACACAATTGTAAATGCGTCTTCTGTGCGACATGTTGTCGGCGCGTTCCTTAACGTCGTAAAACTGTGGAAAACACACCCTAAATACACAATTGTAAATGCGTCTTCTATGCGACATGTTTTCGGCGCGTTTTTTAACGTCGTAAAACAGTGGAAATCACACCTTTAAAACGCAATTGTAAATGCGTCTTCTATGTGACATGATGTCGGCACATTCTTTAACGTTGTAAAACAGTGGAAAACACACCCAAAATTCACAATTGTAAATGTGTCTTCTATGCGACATGTTGTCGGCGCGTTCTTTAACGTCGTAAAACAGTGGAAAACACACCCTAAATACACAATTGTAAATGCGTCTTCTATGCAACATGTTGTCGGCACGTTCTTTAACGCCGTAAAACAGTGGAAAACACACCCTAAATACACAATTGTAAATGCGTCTTCTATGCGACATGTTGTCGGCACGTTCTTTAACACCGTAAAACAGTGGAAAACACATCCTAAATACACAATTGTAAATGCGTCTTCTATGCGACATGTTGTCGGCACGTTCTTTAACGTCGTAAAACAGTGGAAAACACACCCTAAATACACAATTGTAAATGCGTCTTCTATGTGACATGATGTCGGCACATTCATTAACGTTGTAAAACAGTGGAAAACACACCCAAAATACACAATTGTAAATGCGTCTTCTATGCGACATGTTGTCGGCGCACTCTTTAACGTCGTAAAACAGTGGAAAACACACCCTAAATACACAATTGTAAATGCGTCTTCTATGTGACATGATGTCGGAACATTCTTTAACGTTGTAAAACAGTGGAAAACACACACAAAATACACAATTGTAAATGCGTCTTCTATGCGACATTTTGTCGGCACGTTCTTTAACGCTGTAAAACAGTGGAAAACACATCCTAAATACACAATTGCAAATGCGTCTTCTATGCGACATGTTGTCAGCGTGTTCTTAAACGTCGTAAAACAGTGGAAACACACCCTGAATACACAATTGTAAATGCGTCTTCAATGCGACATGTTGTCGGCACGATCTTTAACGCCCTAAAACAGTGGAAAACACACGCTAAATACAAAATTGTAAATGTGTCTTCTATGCGACATGTTGACGGCGCATTCTTTAACGTCGTAAAACAGTGGAAAACACACCCTAAATACACAATTGCAAATGCGTCTTCTATGCGACATGTTGTCGGCGGGGTCTTAAACGTCGTAAAACAGTGGAAAACACACCCTAAATACACATTGTAAATGCGTCTCCTATGCGACATGTTGTCGGTACGTTCTTTAACGCCGTAAAACAGTGGAAAACACACCCAAAATACACAATTGTAAATGCGTCTTCTATGCGACATGTTGTCGGCACGTTCTTTAACGCCGTAAAACAGTGGAAAACACATCATAAATACACAATTGCAAATGCGTCTTCTATGCGACATGTTGTCGGCGCGTTCTTTAACGTCGTAAACCAGTGGAAAACACACCCTAAATACACTATTGTAAATGCGTCTTCTATGTGGCATGATGTCGGCACAATCTTTAACGTTGTAAAACAGTGGAAAACACACCCAAAATACACAATTTAAATGCGTCTTCTATGTGACATGATGTCGGCACGTTCTTTAACGCCGTAAAACAGTGGAAAACACACCCAAAATACACAATTGTAAATGCGACTTCTATGCGACATGTTGTCGGCACGTTCTTTAACACCGTAAAACAGTGGAAAACACATCCTAAATACACAATTGTAAATGCGTCTTCTATGCGACATGTTGTCGGCACGTTCTTTAACGTCGTAAAACAGTGGAAAACACACCCAAAATACACAATTGTAAATGCGTCTTCTATGTGACATGATGTCGGCACATTCATTAACGTTGTAAAACAGTGGAAAACACACCCAAAATACACAATTGTAAATGCGTCTTCTATGCGAAATGTTGTCGGCGCACTCTTTAACATCGTAAAACAGTGGAAAACACACCCTAAATACACAATTGTGAATGCGTCTTCTATGTGACATGATGTCGGCACATTCTTTAACATTGTAAAACAGTGAAAAACACACCCAAAATACACAATTGTAAATGCGTCTTCTATGCAACATGTTGTCGGCACGTTCTTTAACGTCGTAAAACAGTGGAAAACACACCCTAAATACACAATTGTAAATGCGTCTTCTATGCAACATGTTGTCGGCACGTTCTTTAACGCCGTAAAACAGTGGAAAACACACCCAAAATGCACAATTGTAAATGCGTCTCCCATGCGACATGTTGTGGGCGCCTTCTTTAACCCCGTAAAACAGTGGAAAAAACACCCAAAATATAAACTTGCAAATGCGTCTTCTATGCGACATGTTGACGGCGCGTTCTTTAACGTCGTAAAACAGTGGAAAACACACCCTAAATACACAATTGTAAATGCGTCTTCTATGCGACATTTTGTCGGCACGTTCTTTAACGCCGTAAAACAGTGGAAAACACACCCAAAATTCACAATTGTAAATGTGTCTTCTATGCGACATGTTGTCGGCGCGTTCTTTAACGTCGTAAAACAGTGGAAAACACACCCTAAATACACAATTGTAAATGCGTCTTCTATGCAACATGTTGTCGGCACGTTCTTTAACGCCGTAAAACAGTGGAAAACACACCCAAAATACACAATTGTAAATGCGTCTTCTATGCGACATGTTGTCGGCACGTCCTTTAACACCGTAAAACAGTGGAAAACACATCCTAAATACACAATTGTAAATGCGTCTTCTATGCGACATGTTGTCGGCACGTTCTTTAACGTCGTAAAACAGTGGAAAACACACCCAAAATACACAATTGTAAATGCGTCTTCTATGTGACATGATGTCGGCACATTCATGAACGTTGTAAAACAGTGGAAAACACACCCAAAATACACAATTGTAAATGCGTCTTCTATGTGACATGATGTCGGCACGTTCTTTAACGCCGTAAAACAGTGGAAAACACCCAAAATACACAATTGTAAATGCGTCTTCTATGCGACATGTTGTCGGCACGTTCTTTAACGCCGTAAATCAGTGGAAAACACATCCTAAATATACAATTGCAAATGCGTCTTCTATGCGACATGTTGTCGGCACGTTCTTTAACGCCGTAAAACAGGGGAAAACACACCCTAAATACACAATTGTAAATGCGTCTTCTATGCGACATGTTGTCGGCACGTTCTTTAACGCCGTAAAACAGTGGAAAACACATCCTAAATACACAATTGCAAATGCGTCTTCTATGCGACATGTTGTCGGCACGTTCTTTAATGCCGTAAAACAGAGGAAAACACACCCAAAATACACAATTGTAAATGCGTCTATTATGCGACATGTTGTCGGCACGTTCTTTAACGCCGTAAAACAGTGGAAAAAACATCCTAAATACACAATTGCAAATGCGTCTTCTATGCGACATGTTGTCGGCACGTTCTTTAACGTCGTAAAACAGTGGAAAACATACCCTAAATACACAATTGTAAATGCGTCTTCTATGTGACATGATGTCAGCACATTCATTAACGTTGTAAAACAGTGGAAAACACACCCAAAATACACAATTGTAAATGCGTCTTCTATGCGACATGTTGTCGGCACGCTCTTTAACGTCGTAAACCTGTGGAAAACACACCCTCTATACACAATTGTAAATGCGTCTTCTATGTGAGATGTTGTCGGCGCGTTCTTTAACGTCGTAAAACAGTGGAAAACAGATCAAAAATACACAATTGTAAATGCGTCTTCTATGCGACATGTTGTCGGCACGTTCTTTAACGTCGTAAAGCAGTGGAAAAGACACCCTCTACACACAATTGTAAATGCGTCTTCTGTGCGACATGTTGTCGGCGCGTTCCTTAACGTCGTAAAACTGTGGAAAACACACCCTAAATACACAATTGTAAATGCGTCTTCTATGCGACATGTTTTCGGCGCGTTTTTTAACGTCGTAAAACAGTGGAAATCACACCTTAAAAACGCAATTGTAAATGCGTCTTCTATGTGACATGATGTCGGCACATTCTTTAACGTTGTAAAACAGTGGAAAACACACCCAAAATTCACAATTGTAAATGTGTCTTCTATGCGACATGTTGTCGGCGCGTTCTTTAACGTCGTAAAACAGTGGAAAACACACCCTAAATACACAATTGTAAATGCGTCTTCTATGCAACATGTTGTCGGCACGTTCTTTAACGCCGTAAAACAGTGGAAAACACACCCTAAATACACAATTGTAAATGCGTCTTCTATGCGACATGTTGTCGGCACGTTCTTTAACACCGTAAAACAGTGGAAAACACATCCTAAATACACAATTGTAAATGCGTCTTCTATGCGACATGTTGTCGGCACGTTCTTTAACGTCGTAAAACAGTGGAAAACACACCCTAAATACACAATTGTAAATGCGTCTTCTATGTGACATGATGTCGGCACATTCATTAACGTTGTAAAACAGTGGAAAACACACCCAAAATACACAATTGTAAATGCGTCTTCTATGCGACATGTTGTCGGCGCACTCTTTAACGTCGTAAAACAGTGGAAAACACACCCTAAATACACAATTGTAAATGCGTCTTCTATGTGACATGATGTCGGAACATTCTTTAACGTTGTAAAACAGTGGAAAACACACACAAAATACACAATTGTAAATGCGTCTTCTATGCGACATTTTGTCGGCACGTTCTTTAACGCTGTAAAACAGTGGAAAACACATCCTAAATACACAATTGCAAATGCGTCTTCTATGCGACATGTTGTCAGCGTGTTCTTAAACGTCGTAAAACAGTGGAAACACACCCTGAATACACAATTGTAAATGCGTCTTCAATGCGACATGTTGTCGGCACGATCTTTAACGCCCTAAAACAGTGGAAAACACACGCTAAATACAAAATTGTAAATGTGTCTTCTATGCGACATGTTGACGGCGCATTCTTTAACGTCGTAAAACAGTGGAAAACACACCCTAAATACACAATTGCAAATGCGTCTTCTATGCGACATGTTGTCGGCGGGGTCTTAAACGTCGTAAAACAGTGGAAAACACACCCTAAATACACATTGTAAATGCGTCTCCTATGCGACATGTTGTCGGTACGTTCTTTAACGCCGTAAAACAGTGGA
Source organism: Locusta migratoria (assembly GCA_026315105.1). Lineage (NCBI taxonomy): Eukaryota > Metazoa > Arthropoda > Insecta > Orthoptera > Acrididae > Locusta > Locusta migratoria. The sequence continues at coordinate 360,062,349 of CM048750.1, forward strand.
AAACACACCCAAAATACACAATTGTAAATGCGTCTTCTATGCGACATGTTGTCGGCACGTTCTTTAACGCCGTAAAACAGTGGAAAACACATCATAAATACACAATTGCAAATGCGTCTTCTATGCGACATGTTGTCGGCGCGTTCTTTAACGTCGTAAACCAGTGGAAAACACACCCTAAATACACTATTGTAAATGCGTCTTCTATGTGGCATGATGTCGGCACAATCTTTAACGTTGTAAAACAGTGGAAAACACACCCAAAATACACAATTTAAATGCGTCTTCTATGTGACATGATGTCGGCACGTTCTTTAACGCCGTAAAACAGTGGAAAACACACCCAAAATACACAATTGTAAATGCGACTTCTATGCGACATGTTGTCGGCACGTTCTTTAACACCGTAAAACAGTGGAAAACACATCCTAAATACACAATTGTAAATGCGTCTTCTATGCGACATGTTGTCGGCACGTTCTTTAACGTCGTAAAACAGTGGAAAACACACCCAAAATACACAATTGTAAATGCGTCTTCTATGTGACATGATGTCGGCACATTCATTAACGTTGTAAAACAGTGGAAAACACACCCAAAATACACAATTGTAAATGCGTCTTCTATGCGACATGTTGTCGGCGCACTCTTTAACATCGTAAAACAGTGGAAAACACACCCTAAATACACAATTGTGAATGCGTCTTCTATGTGACATGATGTCGGCACATTCTTTAACATTGTAAAACAGTGAAAAACACACCCAAAATACACAATTGTAAATGCGTCTTCTATGCAACATGTTGTCGGCACGTTCTTTAACGTCGTAAAACAGTGGAAAACACACCCTAAATACACAATTGTAAATGCGTCTTCTATGCAACATGTTGTCGGCACGTTCTTTAACGCCGTAAAACAGTGGAAAACACACCCAAAATGCACAATTGTAAATGCGTCTCCCATGCGACATGTTGTGGGCGCCTTCTTTAACCCCGTAAAACAGTGGAAAAAACACCCAAAATATAAACTTGCAAATGCGTCTTCTATGCGACATGTTGACGGCGCGTTCTTTAACGTCGTAAAACAGTGGAAAACACACCCTAAATACACAATTGTAAATGCGTCTTCTATGCGACATTTTGTCGGCACGTTCTTTAACGCCGTAAAACAGTGGAAAACACACCCAAAATTCACAATTGTAAATGTGTCTTCTATGCGACATGTTGTCGGCGCGTTCTTTAACGTCGTAAAACAGTGGAAAACACACCCTAAATACACAATTGTAAATGCGTCTTCTATGCAACATGTTGTCGGCACGTTCTTTAACGCCGTAAAACAGTGGAAAACACACCCAAAATACACAATTGTAAATGCGTCTTCTATGCGACATGTTGTCGGCACGTCCTTTAACACCGTAAAACAGTGGAAAACACATCCTAAATACACAATTGTAAATGCGTCTTCTATGCGACATGTTGTCGGCACGTTCTTTAACGTCGTAAAACAGTGGAAAACACACCCAAAATACACAATTGTAAATGCGTCTTCTATGTGACATGATGTCGGCACATTCATGAACGTTGTAAAACAGTGGAAAACACACCCAAAATACACAATTGTAAATGCGTCTTCTATGCGACATGTTGTCGGCGCACTCTTTAACATCGTAAAACAGTGGAAAACACACCCTAAATACCCAATTGTGAATGCGTCTTCTATGTGACATGATGTCGGCACATTCTTAAACGTTGTAAAACAGTGAAAAACACACCCAAAATACACAATTGTAAATGCGTCTTCTATGCGACATTTTTTCGGCACGTTCTTTAACGCCGTAAAACAGTGAAAAACACAACCTAAATACACAATTGCAAATGCGTCTTCTATGCGACATGTTGTCAGCGTGTTCTTTAACGTCGTAAAACAGTGGAAAACACACCCTAAATACACATTGTAGATGCGTCTCCTATGCGACATGTTGTCGTTACGTTCTTTAACGCCGTAAAACAGTGGAAAACACACCCAAAATACACAATTGTAAATGCGTCTTCTATGCGACATGTTGTCGGCACGTTCTTTAACGCCGTAAAACAGTGAAAAACACATCATAAATATACAATTGCAAATGCGTCTTCTATGCGACATGTTGTCGGCGCGTTCTTTAACGTCGTAAACCAGTGGAAAACACACCCTAAATACACTATTGTAAATGCGTCTTCTATGTGACATGATGTCGGCACAATCTTTAACGTTGTAAAACAGTGGAAAACACACCCAAAATACACAATTTAAATGCGTCTTCTATGCGACATGTTGTCGGCACGTTCTTTAACGCCGTAAAACAGTGGAAAACACATCCTAAATACACAATTGCAAATGCGTCTTCTATGCGACATGTTGTCGGCACGTTCTTTAACGCCGTAAAACAGGGGAAAACACACCCAAAATACACAATTGTAAATGCGTCTTCTATGCGACATGTTGTCGGCACGTTCTTTAATGCCGTAAAACAGTGGAAAACACACCCAAAATACACAATTGTAAATGCGTCTCCTATGCGTTATGTTGTGGGTGCCTCCTTTAACGCCGTAAAACTGTGGAAAAAACACCCAAAATACACAATTGCAAATGCGTCTTCTATGCGACATGTTGTCGGCGCGTTCTTTAACGCCGTAAAACAGTCGAACACACACCCTAAATACACAATTGTAAATTCGTCTTCTATGCGACAGTTTGTCGGCACGTTCTTTAACGCCGTATAACAGTGGAAAACACACCCAAAATTCACAATTGTAAATGTGTCTTCTATGCGACATGTTGTCGGCGCGTTCTTTAACGTCGTATAACAGTGTAAAACACACCCTAAATACACAATTGTAAATGCGTCTTCTATGCAACATGTTGTCGGCACGTTCTTTAACGCCGTAAAACAGTGGAAAACACACCCAAAATACACAATTGTAAATGCGTCTTCTATGCGACATGTTGTCGGCACGTTCTTTAACGCTGTAAATCAGTGGAAAACACATCCTAAATACACAATTGTAAATGCGTCTTCTATGCGACATGTTGTCGGCACGTTCTTTAACGTCGTAAAACAGTGGAAAACACACCCTAAATACACAATTGTAAATGCGTCTTCTATGTGACATGGTGTCGGCACATTCATTAACGTTGTAAAACAGTGGAAAACACACCCAAAATACACAATTGTAAATGCGTCTTCTATGCGACATGTTGTCAGCGCTTTCTTAACGTCGTAAAACAGTGGAAAACACAAACTAAATACACAATTGTATATGCGTCTTCTATGTGACATGTTGTTGGCGCAGACTTTAACATCATAAAACAGTGGAAAACACACCCTCTATACACAATTGTAAATGTGTCTTCTATGCGACATGTTGTCGGCGCGTTCTTAACGTCGTAAAACAGTGGAAACCACACCCTAATTACACAATTGTAAATGCGTCTTCTATTTGACATCATGTCGGCACATTCTTTAACGTTGTAAAATAATGGAAAACACACCCAAAATACACAATTGTAAATGCGTCTTCTATGCGACATGTTGTCGGCGCGTTCTTTAACGTCGTAAAACAGTGGATAACACACCATAACTACACAATTGTAAATGCGTCTTCTATGTGACATGATGTCGGCACATTCATTAACGTTGTAAAACAGTGGCAAACACACCCAAAATACACAATTGTAAATGCGTCTTCTATGCGACATGTTGTCGGCGCTTTCTTAACGTCGTAAAACATTGGCAAACACAAACTAAATACACAATTGTAAATGCGTCTTCTATGCGACATGTTGTTGGCGCAGACCTTAACATCGTAAAACAGTGGAAAACACACCCTCTATACACAATTGTAAATGTGTCTTCTATGCGACATGTTGTCGGCGCGTTCTTAACGTCGTAAAACAGTTGAAAACACACCCTAATTACACAATTGTAAATGCGTCTTCTATGTGACATGATGTCGGCACATTCTTAACGTTGTAAAACAATGGACAACACACCCAAAATACACAATTGTAAATGCGTCTTCTATGCGACATGTTGTCGGCGCGTTCTTTAACGTCGTAAACAGTAGAAAACAGACCCAAAATACACAATTGTAAATATGTCTTGTATGACACATTTTGTTGGCGCGGTCTTTAACGACGTAAAACTGTGGAAAACACACCCTCTATACACAATTGTAAATGCGTCTTCTATGCGACATGTTGTCGGTGCGTTCTTTAACGTCGTAAACCTGTGGAAAACACACCCAAAGTACACAATTGTAAATGCGTCTTCTATGTGACATGATGTCGGCACATTATTTAACGATGTAAAACAGTGGAAAACAAACCTTAAATACGCAATTGTAAATGCATCTTCTATGTGACATGATGTCGGCACATTCTTTAACGTTGTAAAACAGTGGAAAACACACCCAAAATACACAATTGTAAATGCGTCTTCTATGCGACATTTTGTCGGCACGTTCTTTAACGCCGTAAATCAGTGGAAAACACATCCTAAATACACAATTGCAAATGCGTCTTCTATGCGACATGTTGTCGGCGTGTTCTTTAACATCGTAAAACAGTGGAAAACACACCCTAAATACACAATTGTAAATGTGTATTCTATGCGACATGTTGTCGGCACGTTCTTTAACGCCCTAAAACAGTGGAAAACACACCCTAAATACAAAATTGTAAATGCGTCATCTATGCAACATGTTGTCGGCACGTTCTTTAACGTCGTAAAACAGTGGAAAACACACCCTAAATACACAATTGCAAATGCGTCTTCTATGCGACACGTTGTCGGCGCTGTCTTAAACGTCGTAAAACACACCCTAAATACACATTGTAAATGCGTCTCCTATGCGACATGTTGTCGGCACGTTCTTTAACGCCGTAAAACAGTGGAAAACACACCCAAAATACACAATTGTAAATGCGCCTTCTATGCGACATGTTGTCGGCGCGTTCTTTAACGTCGTAAAACAGTGGATAACACACCCTAACTACACAATTCTAAATGCGTCTTCTATGTGACATGATGTCGGCACATTCATTAACGTTGTAAAACAGTGGAAAACACACCCAAAATACACAAATGTAAATGCGTCTTCTATGCGACATGTTGTCGGCGCTTTCTTAACGTCGTAAAACAGTGGCAAACACAAACTAAATACACAATTGTAAATGCGTCTTCTATGCGAAGTGTTGTTGGCGCAGACCTTAACATTGTAAAACAGTGGAAAACACACCCTCTATACACAATTGTAAATGTGTCTTCTATGCGACATGTTGTCGGCGCGTTCTTAACGTCGTAAAACAGGTGAAAACACACCCTAATTACACAATTGTAAATGCGTCTTCTATGTGACATGATGTCGGCACATTCTTTAACGTTGTAAAACAATGGAAAACACACCCAAAACACACAATTGTAAATGCGTCTTCTATGCGACATGTTGTCGGCGCGTTCTTTAACGTCGTAAACAGTAGAAAACAGACCCAAAATACACAATTGTAAATATGTCTTGTATGACACATTTTGTTGGCGCGGTCTTTAACGACGTAAAACTGTGGAAAACACACCCTCTATACACAATTGTAAATGCGTCTTCTATGCGACATGTTGTCGGCGCGTTCTTTAACGTCGTAAACCTGTGGAAAACACACCCAAAGTACACAATTGTAAATGCGTCTTCTATGTGACATGATGTCGGCACATTATTTAACGATGTAAAACAGTGGAAAACAAACCTTAAATACGCAATTGTAAATGCTTCTTCTATGTGACATGATGTCGGCACATTCTTTAACGTTGTAAAACAGTGGAAAACACACCCAAAATACACAATTGTAAATGCGTCTTCTATGCGACATTTTGTCGGCACGTTCTTTAACGCCGTAAATCAGTGGAAAACACATCCTAAATACACAATTGCAAATGCGTCTTCTATGCGACATGTTGTCGGCGTGTTCTTTAACATCGTAAAACAGTGGAAAACACACCCTAAATACACAATTGTAAATGTGTATTCTATGCGACATGTTGTCGGCACGTTCTTTAACGCCCTAAAACAGTGGAAAACACACCCTAAATACAAAATTGTAAATGCGTCATCTATGCAACATGTTGTCGGCACGTTCTTTAACGTCGTAAAACAGTGGAAAACACACCCTAAATACACAATTGCAAATGCGTCTTCTATGCGACACGTTGTCGGCGCTGTCTTAAACGTCGTAAAACACACCCTAAATACACATTGTAAATGCGTCTCCTATGCGACATGTTGTCGGCACGTTCTTTAACGCCGTAAAACAGTGGAAAACACACCCAAAATACACAATTGTAAATGCGCCTTCTATGCGACATGTTGTCGGCGCGTTCTTTAACGTCGTAAAACAGTGGATAACACACCCTAACTACACAATTCTAAATGCGTCTTCTATGTGACATGATGTCGGCACATTCATTAACGTTGTAAAACAGTGGAAAACACACCCAAAATACACAAATGTAAATGCGTCTTCTATGCGACATGTTGTCGGCGCTTTCTTAACGTCGTAAAACAGTGGCAAACACAAACTAAATACACAATTGTAAATGCGTCTTCTATGCGAAGTGTTGTTGGCGCAGACCTTAACATTGTAAAACAGTGGAAAACACACCCTCTATACACAATTGTAAATGTGTCTTCTATGCGACATGTTGTCGGCGCGGTCTTTAACGTCGAAAAATCAGTGGAAAACACACCCTCTATACACAATTGTAAATGCGTCTTCTATGCGACATGTTGTCGGCGCGTTCTTTAACGTCGTAAAACTGTGGAAAACACACCCAAAATACACAACTGTAAATGCGTCTTCTATGTGACATGATGTCGGCACATTATTTAACGACGTAAAACAGTGGAAAACACACCCAAAATACACAATTGTAAATGCGTCTTCTATGCGACATGTTGTCTGCACGTTCTTTAACGCCGTAAAACAGTGGGAAACTCATCCTAAATACATAACTGCAAATGTGTCTTCTATGCGACATATTGTCGGCGCATTCTTTAACGTCGTAAAACAGTGGAAAACACACCCTAAATACACAATTGTAAATGCGTCTTCTATGTGACATGATGTCAGCACATTCATTAACGTTGTAAAAAAGTGGAAAACACACCCAAAATTCACAATTGTAAATGCATCTTCTATGCGACATGTTGTCGGCACGTTCTTTAACGCCGTAAAACAGTGGAAAACACATCCTAAATACACAATTGCAAATGCGTCTTCTATGCGACATGTTGTCGGCACGTTCTTTAACGTCGTAAAACAGTGGAAAACACACCCTAAATAGACAATTGTAAATGCGTCTTCTATGTACATGATGTCGGCACATTCTTTAACTTTGTAAAATAGTGGAAAACACGCCCAAAATACACAATTGTAAATGTGTCTTCTATGCGTCATGTTGTCGGCACGTTCTTTAACGCCGTAAAACAGTGGAAAACACATCCTAAATACACAATTGCAAATGCGTCTTCTATTCGACATGTTGTGGGAGCGTTCTTTAACGTCGTTAAACATTGGAAACCACACACTAAATACACAATTGTAAATGCGTCTTCTATGCGACATATTGTAGGCACGTTCTTTAACGCCATAAAAAGTGGAAAACACACCCAAAATACACAATTGTGAATGCGTCTTCTATGTGACATGATGTCGGCACATACTTTAACGTTGTAAAACAGTGGAAAACACACCCAAAATACACAATTGTAAATGCGTGTTCTATGCGACATGTTGTCGGCACGTTCTTAAACGCCGTAAAACAGAGGAAAACACATCCTAAATACACAATTGCAAATGCGTCTTCTATGCGACATGTTGTCGGCACGTTCTTTAACGTCGTGAAACAGTGGAAAACACACCCTAAATACCCAATTGTAAATGCGTCTTCTATGTGACATGATGTCGGCACATTCATTAACGTTGTAAAACAGTGGAAAACACACCCAAAGTACACAATTGTAAATGCGTCTTCAATGCGACATGTTGTCGGCACGTTCTTTAACGTCGTAAAACAGTGGAAAACACACCCTCTATACACAATTCTAAATGCGTCTTCTATGTGAGATGTTGTCGGCACGTTCTTTAACGTCGTAAAACAGTGGAAAACAGACCCAAAATTCACACTTGTAAATGCGTCTTCTATGCGACATGTTGTCGGCACATTCTTTAACGTCGTAAAGCAGTGGAAAAGACAACCTCTATACACAATTGTAAATGCGTCTTCTATGCGACATGTTGTCGGCGCGTTTCTTATCGTCGTAAAACTGTGGAAACACAACCTAAATACACAATTGTAAATGCGTCTTCTATGCTACATGTTGTCGTCACGTTCGTTAACTCCGTAAAACAGTGGAAAACACATCCTAAATACACAATTGCAAATGCGTCTTCTATGCGACATGTTGTCGGCGTGTTCTTTAACGTCGTAAAACAGTGAAAAGCACACCCTAAATACACAATTGTAAATGCGTCTTCTATGCGACATGTTGTCGGCACGTTCTTCAACGCCGTAAAACAGTGGAAAACACACACAAAATACACAATTGTAAATGCGTCTTCTATGCGACATGTTGTCGGCGCGTTCTTTAACGTGGCAAAACAGTGGAAATCACACCCTAAATACACAATTGTAAATGCGTCTTCTATGTGACATGATGTCGGCACATTCTTTAACATTGTAAAACATTGGAATACACACCCAAAATACACAATTGTAAATGCGTCTTCTATGCAACATGTTGTCGGCACGTTCTTTAACGCCGTAAAACAGTGGAAAACACACCCAAAATACACAATTGTAAATGCGTCTTATATGCGACATGTTGTCGGCGCGTTCTTTAACGTCGTAAGACAACGGAAAACACACCCCAATTACACATTGTAAATGCGTCTTCTATGCGACATGTTGTCGGCACGTTCTTTAACGTCGTAAAACAGTGGAAAACACACCCAAAATACACAATTGTAAATGCGTCTTCTATGCGACATTTTGTTGGCTTGGTCTTTAACGTCGTAAAACAGTGGAAAACACACCCTCTATACACAATTGCAAATGCGTCTTCTATGCGACATGTTGTGGGAGCGTTCTTTAACGTCGTTAAACAGTGGAAAACACACCCAAAATACACAATTGAAAATGCGTCTTCTATGCGACATGTTGTCGGCGCGTTCTTTAACGTCGTAAAACAATGGAAAACACACCCTAAATACACAATTGTGAATGCGTGTTCTATGTGACATGATGTCGGCACATTCTTTAACGTTGTAAAACAGTGGAAAACACACCCAAAATACACAATTGTAAATGCGTCTTTTATGCGACATGTTGTCGGCACGTTCTTTAATGCCGTAAAAAAGTGGAAAAAAAATACTAAATACACAATTGCAAATGCGTCTTCTATGCGACATGTTGTCGGCACGTTCATTAACGTCGTAAAACAGTGGAAAACACACCCTAAATACACAATTGTAAATGCGTCTTCTATGTGACATGATGTCAGCACATTCATTAACGTTGTAAAACAGTGGAAAACACACCCAAAATACACAATTGTAAATGCGTCTTCTATGCGACATGTTGTCGGCACGTTCTTTAACGCCGTAAAACAGGGGAAAACACACCCAAAATACACAATTGTAAATGCGTCTTCTATGCGACATGTTGTCGGCACGTTCTTTAATGCCGTAAAACTGTGGAAAACACACCCAAAATACACAATTGTAAATGCGTCTCCTATGCGACATGTTGTGGGCGCGTTCTTTAACGTCGTATAACAGTGGAAAACACACCCAAAATACACAATTGTAAATGCGTCTTCTATGCGACATGTTGTCGGCACGTTCTTTAATGCCGTAAATCAGTGGAAAACACATCCTAAATACACAATTGTAAATGCGTCTTCTATGCGACATGTTGTCGGCACGTTCTTTAACGTCGTAAAACAGTGGAAAACACACCCTAAATACACAATTGTAAATGCATCTTCTATGTGACATGATGTCGGCACATTCATTAACGTTGTAAAACAGTGGAAAACACACCCAAAATACACAATTGTAAATGCGCCTTCTATGCGACATGTTGTCAGCGCTTTCTTAACGTCGTAAAACAGTGGAAAACACAAACTAAATACACAATTGTAAATGCGTCTTCTATGCGACATGTTGTTGGCGCAGACTTTAACATCGTAAAACAGTGGAAAACACACCCTCTATACACAATTGTAAATGTGTCTTCTATGCGACATGTTGTCGGCGCGTTCTTAACGTCGTAAAACAGTGGAAAACACACCCTAATTACACAATTGTAAATGCGTCTTCTATTTGACATCATGTCGGCACATTCTTTAACGTTGTAAAACAATGGAAAACACACCCAAAATACACAATTGTAAATGCGTCTTCTATGCGACATGTTGTCGGCGCTTTCTTAACGTCGTAAAACAGTGGCAAACAAACTAAATACACAATTGTAAATGCGTCTTCTATGCGACATGTTGTTGGCGCAGACCTTAACATCGTAAAACAGTGGAAAACACACCCTCTATACACAATTGTAAATGTGTCTTCTATGCAACATGTTGTCGGCTCGTTCTTAACGTCGTAAAACAGTTGAAAACACACCCTAATTACACAATTGTAAATGCGTCTTCTATGTGACATGATGTCGGCACATTCTTTAACGTTGTAAAACAATGGAAAACACACCCAAAATACACAATTGTAAATCCGTCTTCTATGCGACATGTTGTCGGCGCGTTCTTTAACGTCGTAAACAGTAGAAAACAGACCCAAAATACACAATTGTAAATATGTCTTGTATGACATATTTTGTTGGCGCAGTGTTGAACGTCGTAAAACAGCGGAAAACACACCCAAAATACACAATTGTAAATGCGTCTTCCAGACGACATGTTGTCGGCGCGTTCTTTAACGTCGTAAAACTGTGGAAAACACACCCTCTATACACAATTGTAAATGCGTCTTCTATGCGACATGTTGTCGGCGCATTCTTTAACGTCGCAAAACAGTGGAAAACACACCCAAAATACACAATTGTAAATGCGTCTTCTATGCGACATGTTGTCGGCACGTTCTTTAACGCCGTAAAACAGTGGAAAACTCATCCTAAATACATAACTGCAAATGTGTCTTCTATGCGACATATTGTCGGCGCATTCTTTAACGTCGTAAAACAGTGGAAAACACACGCTAAATACACAATTGTAAATGCGTCTTCTATGTGACATGATGTCAGCACATTCATTAACGTTGTAAAAAAGTGGAAAACACACCCAAAATACACAATTGTAAATGCATCTTCTATGCGACATGTTGTCGGCACGTTCTTTAACGCCGTAAAACAGTGGAAAACACATCCTAAATACACAATTGCAAATGCGTCTTCTGTGCGACATGTTGTCGGCACGTTCTTTAACGTCGTAAAACAGTGGAAAACACATCCTAAATACACAATTGCAAATGCGTCTTGTATTCGACATGTTGTGGGAGCGTTCTTTAACGTCGTTAAACAGTGGAAACCACACCCTAAATACACAATTGTTAATGCGTCTTCTATGCGACATATTGTAGGCACGTTCTTTAACGCCATAAAACAGTGGAAAACACACCCAAAATACACAATTGTGAATGCGTCTTCTATGTGACATGATGTCGGCACATACTTTAACGTTGTAAAACAGTGGAAAACACACCCAAAATACACAATTGTAAATGCGTGTTCTATGCGACATGTTGTCGGCACGTTCTTAAACGCCGTAAAACAGTGGAAAACACATCCTAAATACACAATTGCAAATGCGTCTTCTATGCGACATGTTGTCGGCACGTTCTCTAACGCCGTAAAACAGTGGAAAACACATTCTAAATACACAATTGTAAATGCATCTTTTATGTGACATGATGTCGGCACATTCTTTAACGTTGTAATACAGAGGAAAACACACCCTCTATACACAAATGTAAATGCGTCTTCTATGCGACATGTTGTTGGCGCAGTCTTTAACGTAGTAAAACAGTGGAAAACATACCCTCTATACACAATTTTAAATGCGTCTTCTATGCGACATGTTGTCGGCACGTTCTTTAACGTCGTAAAACTGTGGAAAACACACCCAAAATACACAATTGTAAATGCGTCTTATATGCGACATGTTGTCGGCGCGTTCTTTAACGTCGTAAAACAGCGGAAAACACACCATAAATACACATTGTAAATGCGTCTTCTATGCGACATGTTGTCGGCACCTTCTTTAACGTCGTAAAACAGTGGAAAACACACCCAAAATACACAATTGTAAATGCGTCTTCTATGCGACATTTTGTTGGCTCGGTCTTTAACGTCGTAAAACAGTGGAAAACAAACCCTCTATACACAATTGCAAATGCGTCTTCTATGCGACATGTTGTGGGAGCGTTCTTTAGCGTCGTTAAACAGTGGAAAACACACCCAAAATACACAATTGAAAATGCGTCTTCTATGCGACATGTTGTCGGCGCGTTATTTAACGTCGTAAAACAATGGAAAACACACCCTAAATACACAATTGTGAATGCGTGTTCTATGTGACATGATGTCGGCACATTCTTTAACGTTGTAAAACAGTGGAAAACACACCCAAAATACACAATTGTAAATGCGTCTTTTATGCGACATGTTGTCGGCACGTTCTTTAACGCCGTAAAACAGTGGAAAAAAAATACTAAATACACAATTGCAAATGCGTCTTCTATGCGACATGTTGTCGGCACGTTCTTTAACGTTGTAAAACAGTGGAAAACACACCCTAAATACACAATTGTAAATGCGTCTTCTATGTGACATGATGTCAGCACATTCATTAACGTTGTAAAAAAGTGGAAAACACACACAAAATTCACAATTGTAAATGCATCTTCTATGCGACATGTTGTCGGCACGTTCTTTAACGCCGTAAAACAGTGGAAAACACATCCTAAATACACAATTGCAAATGCGTCTTCTATGCGACATGTTGTCGGCACGTTCTTTAACGTCGTAAAACAGTGGAAAACACACCCTAAATAGACAATTGTAAATGCGTCTTCTATGTACATGATGTCGGCACATTCTTTAACTTTGTAAAATAGTGGAAAACACGCCCAAAATACACAATTGTAAATGTGTCTTCTATGCGTCATGTTGTCGGCACGTTCTTTAACGCCGTAAAACAGTGGAAAACACATCCTAAATACACAATTGCAAATGCGTCTTCTATTCGACATGTTGTGGGAGCGTTCTTTAACGTCGTTAAACAGTGGAAACCACACCCTAAATACACAATTGTAAATGCGTCTTCTATGCGACATATTGTAGGCACGTTCTTTAACGCCATAAAACAGTGGAAAACACACCCAAAATACACAATTGTGAATGCGTCTTCTATGTGACATGATGTCGGCACATACTTTAACGTTGTAAAACAGTGGAAAACACACCCAAAATACACAATTGTAAATGCGTGTTCTATGCGACATGTTGTCGGCACGTTCTTAAACGCCGTAAAACAGAGGAAATCACATCCTAAATACACAATTGCAAATGCGTCTTCTATGCGACATGTTGTCGGCACGTTCTTTAACGTCGTGAAACAGTGGAAAACACACCCTAAATACCCAATTGTAAATGCGTCTTCTATGTGACATGATGTCGGCACATTCATTAACGTTGTAAAACAGTGGAAAACACACCCAAAGTACACAATTGTAAATGCGTCTTCAATGCGACATGTTGTCGGCACGTTCTTTAACGTCGTGAAACAGTGGAAAACACACCCTCTATACACAATTCTAAATGCGTCTTCTATGTGAGATGTTGTCGGCACGTTCTTTAACGTCGTAAAACAGTGGAAAACAGACCCAAAATTCACACTTGTAAATGCGTCTTCTATGCGACATGTTGTCGGCACATTCTTTAACGTCGTAAAGCAGTGGAAAAGACAACCTCTATACACAATTGTAAATGCGTCTTCTATGCGACATGTTGTCGGCGCGTTTCTTATCGTCGTAAAACTGTGGAAACACAACCTAATACACAATTGTAAATGCGTCTTCTATGCTACATGTTGTCGTCACGTTCGTTAACTCCGTAAAACAGTGGAAAACACATCCTAAATACACAATTGCAAATGCGTCTTCTATGCGACATGTTGTCGGCGTGTTCTTTAACGTCGTAAAACAGTGAAAAGCACACCCTAAATACACAATTGTAAATGCGTCTTCTATGCGACATGTTGTCGTCACGTTCTTCAACGCCGTAAAACAGTGGAAAACACACACAAAATACACAATTGTAAATGCGTCTTCTATGCGAAATGTTGTCGGCGCGTTCTTTAACGTGGCAAAACAGTGGAAATCACACCCTAAATACACAATTGTAAATGCGTCTTCTATGTGACATGATGTCGGCACATTCTTTAACATTGTAAAACATTGGAATACACATACAAAATACACAATTGTAAATGCGTCTTCTATGCAACATGTTGTCGGCACGTTCTTTAACGCCGTAAAACAGTGGAAAACACACCCAAAATACACAATTGTAAATGCGTCTTATATGCGACATGTTGTCGGCGCGTTCTTTAACGTCGTAAGACAACGGAAAACACACCCTAAATACACATTGTAAATGCGTCTTCTGTGCGACATGTTGTCGGCACGTTCTTTAACGTCGTAAAACAGTGGAAAACACACCCAAAATACACAATTGTAAATGCGTCTTCTATGCGACATTTTGTTGGCTCGGTCTTTAACGTCGTAAAACAGTGGAAAACACACCCTCTATACACAATTGCAAATGCGTCTTCTATGCGACATGTTGTGGGAGCGTTCTTTAACGTCGTTAAACAGTGGAAAACACACCCAAAATACACAATTGAAAATGCGTCTTCTATGCGACATGTTGTCGGCGCGTTCTTTAACGTCGTAAAACAATGGAAAACACACCCTAAATACACAATTGTGAATGCGTGTTCTATGTGACATGATGTCGGCACATTCTTTAACGTTGTAAAACAGTGGAAAACACACCCAAAATACACAATTGTAAATGCGTCTTTTATGCGACATGTTGTCGGCACGTTCTTTAATGCCGTAAAACAGTGGAAAAAAAATACTAAATACACAATTGCAAATGCGTCTTCTATGCGACATGTTGTCGGCACGTTCATTAACGTCGTAAAACAGTGGAAAACACACCCTAAATACACAATTGTAAATGCGTCTTCTATGTGACATGATGTCAGCACATTCATTAACGTTGTAAAACAGTGGAAAACACACCCAAAATACACAATTGTAAATGCGTCATCTATGCGACATGTTGTCGGCACGTTCTTTAACGCCGTAAAACAGGGGAAAACACACCCAAAATACACAATTGTAAATGCGTCTTCTATGCGACATGTTGTCGTCACGTTCTTTAATGGCGTAAAACTGTGGAAAACACACCCAAAATACACAATTGTAAATGCGTCTCCTATGCGACATGTTGTGGGCGCGTTCTTTAACGTCGTATAACAGTGGAAAACACACCCAAAATACACAATTGTAAATGCGTCTTCTATGCGACATGTTGTCGGCACGTTCTTTAATGCCGTAAATCAGTGGAAAACAAATCCTAAATACACAATTGTAAATGCGTCTTCTATGCGACATGTTGTCGGCACGTTCTTTAACGTCGTAAAACAGTGGAAAACACACCCTAAATACACAATTGTAAATGCATCTTCTATGTGACATGATGTCGGCACATTCATTAACGTTGTAAAACAGTGGAAAACACACCCAAAATACACAATTGTAAATGCGCCTTCTATGCGACATGTTGTCAGCGCTTTCTTAACGTCGTAAAACAGTGGAAAACACAAACTAAATACACAATTGTAAATGCGTCTTCTATGCGACATGTTGTTGGCGCAGACTTTAACATCGTAAAACAGTGGAAAACACACCCTCTATACACAATTGTAAATGTGTCTTCTATGCGACATGTTGTCGGCGCGTTCTTAACGTCGTAAAAGAGTGGAAAACACACCCTAATTACACAATTGTAAATGCGTCTTCTATTTGACATCATGTCGGCACATTCTTTAACGTTGTAAAACAATGGAAAACACACCCAAAATACACTATTGTAAATGCGTCTTCTATGCGACATGTTGTCGGCGCATTCTTTAACGTCGTAAAACAGTGGAAAACACACCCTAAATACACACTGTAAATGCGTCTTCTATGCGACATGTTGTCGGCGCGTTCTTTAACGTCGTAAAACAGTGGATAACACACCCTAACTACACAATTGTAAATGCGTCTTCTATGTGACATGATGACGGCACATTCATTAACGTTTTAAAACAGTGGAAAACACACCCAAAATACACAATTGTAAATGCGTCTTCTATGCGACATGTTGTCGGCGCTTTCTTAACGTCGTAAAACAGTGGCAAACACAAACTAAATACACAATTGTAAATGCGTCTTCTATGCGACATGTTGTTGGCGCAGACCTTAACATCGTAAAACAGTGGAAAACACACCCTCTATACACAATTGTAAATGTGTCTTCTATGCAACATGTTGTCGGCTCGTTCTTAACGTCGTAAAACAGTTGAAAACACACCCTAATTACACAATTGTAAATGCGTCTTCTATGTGACATGATGTCGGCACATTCTTTAACGTTGTAAAACAATGGAAAACACACCCAAAATACACAATTGTAAATGCGTCTTCTATGCGACATGTTGTCGGCGCGTTCTTTAACGTCGTAAACAGTAGAAAACAGACCCAAAATACACAATTGTAAATATGTCTTGTATGACATATTTTGTTGGCGCAGTGTTGAACGTCGTAAAACAGCGGAAAACACACCCAAAATACACAATTGTAAATGCGTCTTCCAGACGACATGTTGTCGGCGCGTTCTTTAACGTCGTAAAACTGTGGAAAACACACCCTCTATACACAATTGTAAATGCGTCTTCTATGCGACATGTTGTCGGCGCGTTCTTTAACGTCGCAAAACAGTGGAAAACACACCCAAAATACACAATTGTAAATGCGTCTTCTATGCGACATGTTGTCGGCACGTTCTTTAACGCCGTAAAACAGTGGAAAACTCATCCTAAATACATAACTGCAAATGTGTCTTCTATGCGACATATTGTCGGCGCATTCTTTAACGTCGTAAAACAGTGGAAAACACACGCTAAATACACAATTGTAAATGCGTCTTCTATGTGACATGATGTCAGCACATTCATTAACGTTGTAAAAAAGTGGAAAACACACCCAAAATACACAATTGTAAATGCATCTTCTATGCGACATGTTGTCGGCACGTTCTTTAACGCCGTAAAACAGTGGAAAACACATCCTAAATACACAATTGCAAATGCGTCTTCTGTGCGACATGTTGTCGGCACGTTCTTTAACGTCGTAAAACAGTGGAAAACACATCCTAAATACACAATTGCAAATGCGTCTTGTATTCGACATGTTGTGGGAGCGTTCTTTAACGTCGTTAAACAGTGGAAACCACACCCCAAATACACAATTGTTAATGCGTCTTTTATGCGACATATTGTAGGCACGTTCTTTAACGCCATAAAACAGTGGAAAACACACCCAAAATACACAATTGTGAATGCGTCTTCTATGTGACATGATGTCGGCACATACTTTAACGTTGTAAAACAGTGGAAAACACACCCAAAATACACAATTGTAAATGCGTGTTCTATGCGACATGTTGTCGGCACGTTCTTAAACGCCGTAAAACAGTGGAAAACACATCCTAAATACACAATTGCAAATGCGTCTTCTATGTGAGATGTTGTCGGCACGTTCTCTAACGCCGTAAAACAGTGGAAAACACATTCTAAATACACAATTGTAAATGCATCTTTTATGTGACATGATGTCGGCACATTCTTTAACGTTTTAATACAGAGGAAAACACACCCTCTATACACAAATGTAAATGCGTCTTCTATGCGACATGTTGTTGGCGCAGTCTTTAACGTAGTAAAACAGTGGAAAACATACCCTCTATACACAATTTTAAATGCGTCTTCTATGCGACATGTTGTCGGCGCGTTTTTTAACGTCGTAAAACAGTGGAAAACACACCTTAAATACGCAATTGTAAATGCGTCTTCTATGTGACATTATGTCGGCACCTTCTTTAACGTCGTAAAACAGTGGAAAACACACCCAAAATACACAATTGTAAATGCGTCTTCTATGCGACATTTTGTTGGCTCGGTCTTTAACGTCGTAAAACAGTGGAAAACAAACCCTCTATACACAATTGCAAATGCGTCTTCTATGCGACATGTTGTGGGAGCGTTCTTTAGCGTCGTTAAACAGTGGAAAACACACCCAAAATACACAATTGAAAATGCGTCTTCTATGCGACATGTTGTCGGCGCGTTATTTAACGTCGTAAAACAATGGAAAACACACCCTAAATACACAATTGTGAATGCGTGTTCTATGTGACATGATGTCGGCACATTCTTTAACGTTGTAAAACAGTGGAAAACACACCCAAAATACACAATTGTAAATGCGTCTTTTATGCGACATGTTGTCGGCACGTTCTTTAACGCCGTAAAACAGTGGAAAAAAAATACTAAATACACAATTGCAAATGCGTCTTCTATGCGACATGTTGTCGGCACGTTCTTTAACGTTGTAAAACAGTGGAAAACACACCCTAAATACACAATTGTAAATGCGTCTTCTATGTGACATGATGTCAGCACATTCATTAACGTTGTAAAACAGTGGAAAACACACCCAAAATACACAATTGTAAATGCGTCTTCTATGCGACATGTTGTCGGCACGTTCTTTAACGCCGTAAAACAGGGGAAAACACACCCAAAATACACAATTGTAAATGCGTCTTCTATGCGACATGTTGTCGGCACATTCTTTAATGCCGTAAAACAGTGGAAAACACACCCAAAATACACAATTGTAAATGCGTCTCCTATGCGACATGTTGTGGGCGCCTCCTTTAACGCCATAAAACAGTGGAAAAAACACCCAAAATACACAATTGCAAATGCGTCTTCTATGCGACATGTTGTCGGCGCGTTCTTTAATGTCGTAAAACAGTGGAAAACACACCCTAAATGCACAATTGTAAATTCGTCTTCTCTGCGACAGTTTGTCGGCACGTTCTTTAACGCCGTAAAACAGTGCAAAACACACCCAAAATTCACAATTGTAAATGTGTCTTCTATGCGACATGTTGTCGGCGCGTTCTTTAACGTCGTATAACAGTGGAAAACACACCCTAAATACACAATTGTAAATGCGTCTTCTATGCAACATTTTGTCGGCACGTTCTTTAACGCCGTAAAACAGTGGAAAACACACCCAAAATACACAATTGTAAATGCTGCTTCTATGCGACATGTTGTCGGCACGTTCTTTAACGCCGTAAATCAGTGGAAAACACATCCTAAATAAACAATTGTCAATGCGTCTTCTATGCGACATGTTGTCGGCACGTTCTTTAACGTCGTAAAACAGTGGAAAACACACCCTAAATACACATTTGTAAATGCGTCTTCTATGTGACATGATGTCGGCACATTCATTAACGTTGTAAAACAGTGGAAAACACACCCAAAATACACAATTGTAAATGCGCCTTCTATGCGACATGTTGTCAGCGCTTTCTTAACGTTGTAAAACAGTGGAAAACACAAACTAAATACACAATTGTAAATGCGTCTTCTATGCGACATGTTGTTGGCGCAGACTTTAACATCGTAAAACAGTGGAAAACACACCCTCTATACACAATTGTAAATGTGTCTTCTATGCGACATGTTGTCGGCGCGTTCTTAACGTCGTAAAACAGTGGAAAACACACCCTAATTACACAATTGTAAATGCGTCTTCTATTTGACATCATGTCGGCACATTCTTTAACGTTGTAAAACAATGGAAAACATACCCAAAATAGACTATTGTAAATGTTTCTTCTATGCGACATGTTGTCGGCGCATTCTTTAACGTCGTAAAACAGTGGAAAACACACCCTAATTACACAATTGTAAATGCGTCTTCTATTTGACATCATGTCGGCACATTCTTTAACGTTGTAAAACAATGGAAAACACACCCAAAATACACTATTGTAAATGCGTCTTCTATGCGACATGTTGTCGGCGCATTCTTTAACGTCGTAAAACAGTGGAAAACACACCCTAAATACACACTGTAAATGCGTCTTCTAAGCGACATGTTGTCGGCGCGTTCTTTAACGTCGTAAAACAGTGGATAACACAGCCTAACTACACAATTGTAAATGCGTCTTCTATGTGACATGATGTCGGCACATTCATTAACGTTGTAAAACAGTGGGAAACACACCCAAAATACACAATTGTAAATGCGTCTTCTATGCGACATGTTGTCGGCGCTTTCTTAACGTCGTAAAACAGTGGCAAACCCAAACTAAATACACAATTGTAAATGCGTCTTCTATGCGACATGTTGTTGGCGCAGACCTTAACATCGTAAAACAGTGGAAAACACACCCTCTATACACAATTGTAAATGTGTCTTCTATGCAACATGTTGTCGGGCCGCTCTTAACGTCGTAAAACAGTTGAAAACACACCCTAATTACACAATTGTAAATGCGTCTTCTATGTGACATGTTGTCGGCACATTCTTTAACGTTGTAAAACAATGGAAAACACACCCAAAATACACAATTGTAAATGCGTCTTCTATGCAACATGTTGTCGGCGCATTCTTTAACGTCGTAAACAGTAGAAAACAGACCCAAAATACACAATTGTAAATATGTCTTGTATGACAAATTTTGTTGGCGCGGTCTTTAAGGACGTAAAACTGTGGAAAACACACCCTCTATACACAATTGTATATGCGTCATCTATGCGACATGTTGTCGGCGCGTTCTTTAACGTCGTAAAACTGTGGAAAACACACCCAAAATACACAATTGTAAATGCGTCTTCTATGTGACATGATGTCGGCACATTATTTAACGATGTAAAACAGTGGAAAACACACCCAAAATACACAATTGTAAATGCGTCTTCTATGCGACATGTTGTCGGCACGTTCATTAACGCCGTAAAACAGTGGAAAACACACCCAAAATACACAATTGTAAATGCGTCTTCTATGTGACATGATGTCGGCACATTCATTAACGTTGTAAAGCAGTGGAAAACACACCCAAAATACACAATTGTAAATGCGCCTTCTATGCGACATGTTGTCAGCGCTTTCTTAACGTTGTAAAACAGTGGAAAACACAAACTAAATATACAATTGTAAATGCGTCTTCTATGCGACATGTTGTTGGCGCAGACTTTAACATCGTAAAACAGTGGAAAACACACCCTCTATACACAATTGTAAATGTGTCTTCTATGCGACATGTTGTCGGCGCGTTCTTAACGTCGTAAAACAGTGGAAAACACACCCTAATTACACAATTGTAAATGCGTCTTCTATTCGACATCATGTCGGCACATTCTTTAACGTTGTAAAACAATGGAAAACATACCCAAAATAGACTATTGTAAATGTTTCTTCTATGCGACATGTTGTCGGCGCATTCTTTAACGTCGTAAAACAGTGGAAAACACACCCTAATTACACAATTGTAAATGCGTCATCTATTTGACATCATGTCGGCACATTCTTTAACGTTGTAAAACAATGGAAAACACACCCAAAATACACTATTGTAAATGCGTCTTCTATGCGACATGTTGTCGGCACATTCTTTAACGTCGTAAAACAGTGGAAAACACACCCTAAATACACACTGTAAATGCGTCTTCTAAGCGACATGTTGTCGGCGCGTTCTTTAACGTCGTAAAACAGTGGATAACACACCCTAACTACACAATTGTAAATGCGTCTTCTATGTGACATGATGTCGGCACATTCATTAACGTTGTAAAACAGTGGGAAACACACCCAAAATACACAATTGTAAATGCGTCTTCTATGCGACATGTTGTCGGCGCTTTCTTAACGTCGTAAAACAGTGGCAAACCCAAACTAAATACACAATTGTAAATGCGTCTTCTATGCGACATGTTGTTGGCGCAGACCTTAACATCGTAAAACAGTGGAAAACACACCCTCTATACACAATTGTAAATGTGTCTTCTATGCAACATGTTGTCGGGGCGTTCTTAACGTCGTAAAACAGTTGAAAACACACCCTAATTACACAATTGTAAATGCGTCTTCTATGTGACATGTTGTCGGCACATTCTTTAACGTTGTAAAACAATGGAAAACACACCCAAAATACACAATTGTAAATGCGTCTTCTATGCGACATGTTGTCGGCGCGTTCTTTAACGTCGTAAACAGTAGAAAACAGACCCAAAATACACAATTGTAAATATGTCTTGTATGACAAATTATGTTGGCGCGGTCTTTAACGACGTAAAACTGTGGAAAACACACCCTCTATACACAATTGTATTTGCGTCATCTATGCGACATGTTGTCGGCGCGTTCTTTAACGTCGTAAAACTGCGGAAAACACACCCAAAATACACAATTGTAAATGCGTCTTCTATGTGACATGATGTCGGCACATTATTTAACGATGTAAAACAGTGGAAAACACACCCAAAATACACAATTGTAAATGCGTCTTCTATGCGACATGTTGTCGGCACGTTCTTTAACGCCGTAAAACAGTGGAAAACTCATCCTAAATACATAACTTCAAATGTGTCTTCTATGCGACATATTGTCGGCGCATTCTTTAACGTAGTAAAACAGTGGAAACCACAAGCTAAATACACAATTGTAAATGCGTCTTCTATGTGACATGATGTCAGCACATTCATTAACGTTGTAAAAAAGTGGAAAACACACCCAAAATACACAATTGTAAATGCATCTTCTATGCGACATGTTGTCGGCACATTCTTTAACGCCGTAAATAGTGGAAAACACATCCTAAATACACAATTGCAAATGCGTCTTCTGTGCGACATGTTGTCGGCACGTTCTTTAACGTCGTAAAACAGTGGAAAACACACCCTAAATACACAATTGTAAATGCGTCTTCTATGTACATGATGTCGGCACATTCTTTAACTTTGTAAAATAGTGGAAAACACGCCCAAAATACACAATTGTAAATGTGTCTTCTATGCGACATGTTATCGGCACGTTCTTTAACGTCGTAAAACAGTGGAAAACACATCCTAAATACACAATTGCAAATGCGTCTTCTATTCGACATGTTGTGGGAGCGTTCTTTAACGTCGTTAAACAGTGGAAACCACACCCTAAATACACAATTGTTAATGCGTCTTCTATGCGACATATTGTAGGCACGTTCTTTAACGCCATAAAACAGTGGAAAACACACCCAAAATACACAATTGTGAATGCGTCTTCTATGTGACATGATGTCGGCACATACTTTAACGTTGTAAAACAGTGGAAAACACACCCAAAATACACAATTGTAAATGCGTGTTCTATGCGACATGTTGTCGGCACGTTCTTAAACGCCGTAAAACAGTGGAAAACACATCCTAAATACACAATTGCAAATGCGTCTTCTATGCGACATGTTGTCAGCACGTTCTTTAACGCCGTAAAACAGTGGAAAACACATTCTAAATACACAATTGTAAATGCATCTTTTATGTGACATGATGTCGGCACATTCTTTAACGTTGTAATACAGAGGAAAACACACCCTCTATACACAATTGTAAATGCGTCTTCTATGCGACATGTTGTTGGCGCAGTCTTTAACGTAGTAAAACAGTGGAAAACATACCCTCTATACACAATTTTAAATGCGTCTTCTATGCGACATGTTGTCGGAACGTTCTTTAACGTCGTAAAACTGTGGAAAACACACCCAAAATACACAATTGTAAATGCGTCTTATATGCGACATGTTGTCGGCGCGTTCTTTAACGTCGTAAAACAGCGGAAAACACACTCTAAATACACAATTGTGAATGCGTGTTCTATGTGACATGATGTCGGCACATTCTTTAACGTTGTAAAACAGTGGAAAACACACCCAAAATACACAATTGTAAATGCGTCTTTTATGCGACATGTTGTCGGCACGTTCTTTAACGCCGTAAAACAGTGGAAAAAAAATACTAAATACACAATTGCAAATGCGTCTTCTATGCGACATGTTGTCGGCACGTTCTTTAACGTCGTAAAACAGTGGAAAACACACCCTAAATACACAATTGTAAATGCGTCTTCTATGTGACATGATGTCAGCACATTCATTAACGTTGTAATACAGTGGAAAACACACCCAAAATACACAATTGTAAATGCGTCTTCTATGCGACATGTTGTCGGCACGTTCTTTAACGTCGTAAAACAGGGGAAAACACACCCAAAATACACAATTGTAAATGCGTCTTTTATGCGACATGTTGTCGGCTTGTTCTTTAATGCCGTAAAACAGTGGAAAACACACCCAAAATACACAATTGTAAATGCGTCTCCTATGCGACATGTTGTGGGCGCCTCCTTTAACGCCATAAAACAGTGAAAAAAACACCCAAAATACACAATTGCAAATGCGTCTTCTATGCGACATGTTGTCGGCGCGTTCTTTAATGTCGTAAAACAGTGGAAAACACACCCTAAATACACAATTGTAAATTCGTCTTCTCTGCGACAGTTTGTCGGCACGTTCTTTAACGCCGTAAAACAGTGGAAAACACACCCAAAATTCACAATTGTAAATGTGTCTTCTATGCGACATGTTGTCGGCGCGTTCTTTAACGTCGTATAACAGTGGAAAACACACCCTAAATACACAATTGTAAATGCGTCTTCTATTCAACATTTTGTCGGCACGTTCTTTAACGCCGTAAAACAGTGGAAAACACACCCAAAATACACAATTGTAAATGCGTCTTCTATGCGACATGTTGTCGGCACGTTCTTTAATGCCGTAAATATGTGGAAAACACATCCTAAATACACAATTGTAAATGCGTCTTCTATGCGACATGTTGTCGGCACGTTCTTTAACGTCGTAAAACAGTGGAAAACACACCCTAAATACACATTTGTAAATGCGTCTTCTATGTGACATGATGTCGGCACATTCATTAACGTTGTAAAACAGTGGAAAACACACCCAAAATACACAATTGTAAATGCGTCTTCTATTTGACATCATGTCGGCACATTCTTTAACGTTGTAAAACAATGGAAAACACACCCAAAATACACCATTGTAAATGCGTCTTCTATGCGACATGTTGTCGGTGCATTCTTTAACGTCGTAAAACAGTGGAAAACACACCCTAAATACACACTGTAAATGCGTCTTCTATGCGACATGTTGTCGGCGCGTTCTTTAACGTCGTAAAACAGTGGATAACACACCCTAAATACACAATTGTAAATGCGTCTTCTATGTGACATGATGTCGGCACATTCATTAACGTTGTAAAACAATGGAAAACACACCCAAAATACACAATTGTAAATGCGTCTTCTATGCGACATGTTGTCGGCGCTTTCTTAACGTCGTAAAACAGTGGCAAACACAAACTAAATACACAATTGTAAATGCGTCTTCTATGCGACATGTTGTTGGCGCAGACCTTAACATCGTAAAACAGTGGAAAACACACCCTCTATACACAATTGTAAATGTGTCTTCTATGCAACATGTTGTCGGCGCGTTCTTAACGTCGTAAAACAGTTGAAAACACACCCTAATTACACAATTGTAAATGCGTCTTCTATGTGACATGATGTCGGCACATTCTTTATCGTTGTAAAACAATGGAAAACACACCCAAAATACACAATTGTAAATGCGTCTTCTATGCGACATGTTGTCGGCGCGGTCTTTAACGTCGTAAACAGTAGAAAACAGACCCAAAATACACAATTGTAAATATGTCTTGTATGACACATTTTGTTGGCGCGGTCTTTAAAGACGTAAAACTGTGGAAAACACACCCTCTATCCACAATTGTAAATGTGTCTTCTATGCGACATGTTGTCGGCGCTGTCTTTAACGTCGAAAAAACAGTGGAAAACACACCCTCTATACACAAATGTAAATGCGTCTTCTATGCGACATGTTGTCGGCGCGTTCTTTAACGTCGTAAAACTGTGGAAAACACACCCAAAATACACAATTGTAAATGCGTCTTCTATGTGACATGATGTCGGCACATTATTTAACGATGTAAAACAGTGGAAAACACACCCAAAATACACAATTGTAAATGCGTCTTCTATGCGACATTTTGTTGGCTCGGTCTTTAACGTCGTAAAACAGTGGAAAACACACCCTCTATACACAATTGCAAATGCGTCTTCTATGCGACATGTTGTGGGAGCGTTCTTTAACGTCGTTAAACAGTGGAAAACACACCCAAAATACACAATTGAAAATGCGTCTTCTATGCGACATGTTGTCGGCACGTTCTTTAACGTCGTAAAACAATGGAAAACACACCCTAAATACACAATTGTGAATGCGTGTTCTATGTGACATGATGTCGGCACATTCTTTAACGTTGTAAAACAGTGGAAAACACAGCCCAAAATACACAATTGTAAATGCGTCTTTTATGCGACATGTTGTCGGCACGTTCTTTAACGCCGTAAAACAGTGGAAAAAAAATACTAAATACACAATTGCAAATGCGTCTTCTATGCGACATGTTCGCACGTTCTTTAACGTCGTAAAACAGTGGAAAACACACCCTAAATACACAATTGTAAATGCGTCTTCTATGTGACATGATGTCAGCACATTCATTAACGTTGTAAAACAGTGGAAAACACACCCAAAATAAACAATTGTAAATGCGTCTTCTATGCGACATGTTGTGGGCGCCTCCTTTAACGCCATAAAACAGTGGAAAAAACACCCAAAATACACAATTGCAAATGCGTCTTCTATGCGACATGTTGTCGGCGCGTTCTTTAATGTCGTAAAACAGTGGAAAACACACCCTAAATACACAATTGTAAATTCGTCTTCTATGCAACAGTTTGTCGGCACGTTCTTTAACGCCGTAAAACAGTGGAAAACACACCCAAAATTCACAATTGTAAATGTGTCTTCTATGCGACATGTTGTCGGCGCGTTCTTTAACGTCGTATAACAGTGGAAAACACACCCTAAATACACAATTGTAAATGCGTCTTCTATGCAACATTTTGTCGGCACGTTCTTTAACGCCGTAAAACAGTGGAAAACACACCCAAAATACACAATTGTAAATGCGTCTTCTATGCGACATGTTGTCTTCACGTTCTTTAACGCCGTAAATCAGTGGAAAACACATCCTAAATACACAATTGTAAATGCGTCTTCTATGCGACATGTTGTCGGCACGTTCTTTAACGTCGTAAAACAGTGGAAAACACACCCTAAATACACATTTGTAAATGCGTCTTCTATGTGACATGATGTCGGCACATTCATTAACGTTGTAAAACAGTGGAAAACACACCCAAAATACACAATTGTAAATGCGCCTTCTATGCGACATGTTGTCAGCGCTTTCTTAACGTCGTAAAACAGTGGAAAACACAAACTAAATACACAATTGTAAATGCTTCTTCTATGCGACATGTTGTTGGCGCAGACTTTAACATCGTAAAACAGTGGAAAACGCACCCTCTATACACAATTGTAAATGTATCTTCTATGCGACATGTTGTCGGCGCGTTCTTAACGTCGTAAAACAGTGGAAAACACACCCTAATTACACAATTGTAAATGCGTCTTCTATTTGACATCATGTCGGCACATTCTTTAACGTTGTAAAACAATGGAAAACACACCCAAAATACACTATTGTAAATGCGTCTTCTATGCGACATGTTGTCGGTGCATTCTTTAACGTCGTAAAACAGTGGAAAACACACCCTAAATACACACTGTAAATGCGTCTTCTATGCGACATGTTGTCGGCGCGTTCTTTAACGTCGTAAAACAGTGGATAACACACCCTAACTACACAATTGTAAATGCGTCTTCTATGTGACATGATGTCGGCACATTCATTAACGTTCTAAAACAATGGAAAACACACCCAAAATACACAATTGTAAATGCGTCATCTATGCGACATGTTGTCGGCGCTTTCTTAACATCGTAAAACAGTGGAAAACACACCCTCTATACACAATTGTAAATGTGTCTTCTATGCGACATGTTGTCGGCGCTGTCTTTAACGTCGAAAAAACAGTGGAAAACACACCCTCTATACACAATTGTAATTGCGTCTTCTATGCGACATGTTGTCGGCGCGTTCTTTAACGTCGTAAAACTGTGGAAAACACACCCAAAATACACAATTGTAAATGCGTCTTCTATGTGACATGATGTCGGCACATTATTTAACGATGTAAAACAGTGGAAAACACACCCAAAATACACAATTGTAAATGCGTCTTCTATGCGACATGTTGTCGGCACGTTCTTTAACGGCGTAAAACAGTGGAAAACTCATCCTAAATACTTAACTGCAAATGTGTCTTCTATGCGACATATTGTCGGCGCATTCTTTAACGTCGTAAAACAGTGGAAAACACACCCTAAATACACAATTGTAAATGCGTCTTCTATGTGACATGATGTCAGCACATTCATTAACGTTGTAAAAAAGTGGAAAACACACCCAAAATACACAATTGTAAATGCATCTTCTATGCGACATGTTGTCGGCACGTTCTTTAACGCCGTAAAACAGTGGTAAACACATCCTAAATACACAATTGCAAATGCGTCTTCTATGCGACATGTTGTCGGCACGTTCTTTAACGTCGTAAAACAGTGGAAAACACACCCTAAATACACAATTGTAAATGCGTCTTCTATGTACATGATGTCGGCACATTCTTTAACTTTGTAAAATAGTGGAAAACACATCCTAAATACACAATTGCAAATGCGTCTTCTATTCGACATGTTGTGGGAGCGTTCATTAACGTCGTTAAACAGTGGAAACCACACCCTAAATACACAATTGTAAATGCGTCTTCTATGCGACGTATTGTAGGCACGTTCTTTAACGCCATAAAACAGTGGAAAACACACCCAAAATACACAATTGTGAATGCGTCTTCTATGTGACATGATGTTGGCACATATTTTAACCTTGTAAAACAGTGGAAAACACACCCAAAATACACAATTGTAAATGCGTGTTCTATGCGACATGTTGTCGGCACGTTCTTAAACGCCGTAAAACAGTGGAAAACACATCCTAAATACACAATTGCAAATGCCTCTTCTATGCGACATGTTGTCGGCACGTTCTTTAACGTCGTGAAACAGTGGAAAACACACCCTAAATACGCAATTGTAAATGCGTCTTCTATGTGACATGATGTCGGCACATTCATTAACGTTGTAAAACAGTGGAAAACACACCCAAAGTACACAATTGTAAATGCGTCTTCAATGCGACATGTTGTCGGCACGTTCTTTAACGTCGTAAAACAGTGGAAAACACACCCTCTATACACAATTCTAAATGCGTCTTCTATGTGAGATGTTGTCGGCGCGTTCTTTAACGTCGTAAAACAGTGGAAAACAGACCCAAAATTCACACTTGTAAATGCGTCTTTTATGCGACATGTTGACGGCACGTTCTTTAACGCCGTAAAACAGTGGAAAAAAAAATACTAAATACACAATTGCAAATGCGTCTTCTATGCGACATGTTGTCGGCACGTTCTTTAACGTCGTAAAACAGTGGAAAACACACCCTAAATACACAATTGTAAATGCGTCTTCTATGTGACATGATGTCAGCACATTCATTAACGTTGTAAAACAGTGGAAAACACACCCAAAATACACAATTGTAAATGCGTCTTCTATGCGACATGTTGTCGGCACGTTCTTTAACGCCGTAAAACAGGGGAAAACACACCCAGAATACACAATTGTAAATGCGTCTTCTATGCGACATGTTGTCGGCACGTTCTTTAATGCCGTAAAACAGTGGAAAACAAACACAAAATACACAATTGTAAATGCGTCTCCTATGCGACATGTTGTGGGCGCCTCCTTTAACGCCATAAAACAGTGGAAAAAATACCCAAAGTACACAATTGCAAATGCGTCTTCTATGCGACATGTTGTCGGCGCGTTCTTTAATGTCGTAAAACAGTGGAAAACACACCCTAAATACACAATTGTAAATTCGTCTTCTATGCGACAGTTTGTCGGCACGTTCTTTAACGCCGTAAAACAGTGGAAAACACACCCAAAATTCACAATTGTAAATGTGTCTTCTATGCGACATGTTGTCGGCGCGTTCTTTAACGTCGTATAACAGTGGAAAACACACCCTAAATACACAATTGTAAATGCGTCTTCTATGCAACATTTTGTCGGCACGTTCTTTAACGCCGTAAAACAATGGAAAACACACCCAAAATACACAATTGTAAATGCGTCTTCTATGCGACATGTTGTCGGCACGTTTTTTAACGCCGTAAATCAGTGGAAAACACATCCTAAATACACAATTGTAAATGCGTCTTCTATGCGACATGATGTCAGCACATTCATTAACGTTGTAAAACAGTGGAAAACACACCCAAAATACACAATTGTAAATGCGTCTTCTATGCGACATGTTGTCGGCACGTTCTTTAACGCCGTAAAACAGGGGAAAACACACCCAGAATACACAATTGTAAATGCGTCTTCTATGCGACATGTTGTCGGCACGTTCTTTAATGCCGTAAAACAGTGGAAAACACACACAAAATACACAATTGTAAATGCGTCTCCTATGCGACATGTTGTGGGCGCCTCCTTTAACGCCATAAAACAGTGGAAAAAATACCCAAAGTACACAATTGCAAATGCGTCTTCTATGCGACATGTTGTCGGCGCGTTCTTTAATGTCGTAAAACAGTGGAAAACACACCCTAAATACACAATTGTAAATTCGTCTTCTATGCGACAGTTTGTCGGCACGTTCTTTAACGCCGTAAAACAATGGAAAACACACCCAAAATACACAATTGTAAATGCGTCTTCTATGTGACATGATGTCAGCACATTCATTAACGTTGTAAAACAGTGGAAAACACACCCTAAATACACATTTGTAAATGCGTCTTCTATGTGACATGATGTCGGCACATTCATTAACGTTGTAAAACAGTGGAAAACACACCCAAAATACACAATTGTAAATGCGCCTTCTATGCGACATGTTGTCAGCGCTATCTTAACGTCGTAAAACAGTGGGAAACACAAACTAAATACACAATTGTAATTGCGTCTTCTATGCGACATGTTGTTGGCGCAGACTTTAACATCGTAAAACAGTGGAAAACGCACCCTCTATACACAATTGTAAATGTGTCTTCTATGCGACATGTTGTCGGCGCGTTCTTAACGTCGTAAAACAGTGGAAAACACACCCTAATTACACAATTGTAAATGCGTCTTCTATTTGACATCATGTCGGCACATTCTTTAACGTTGTGAAACAATGGAAAACACGCCCAAAATACACTATTGTAAATGCGTCTTCTATGCGACATGTTGTCGGCGCATTCTTTAACGTCGTAAAACAGTGGAAAACACACCCTAAATACACACTGTAAATGCGTCTTCTATGCGACATGTTGTCGGCGCGTTCTTTAACGTCGTAAAACAGTGGATAACACACCCTAACTACACAATTGTAAATGCGTCTTCTATGTGACATGATGTCGGCACATTCATTAACGTTGTAAAACAATGGAAAACACACCCAAAATACACAATTGTAAATGCGTCTTCTATGCGACATGTTGTCGGCGATTTCTTAACGTCGTAAAACAGTGGCAAACACAAACTAAATACACAATTGTATATGCGTCTTCTATGCGACATGTTGTTGGCGCAAACCTTAACATCGTAAAACAGTGGAAAACACACCCTCTATACACAATTGTAAATGTGTCTTCTATGCAACATGTTGTCGGCGCGTTCTTAACGTCGTAAAACAGTTGAAAACACACCCAAATTACACAATTGTAAATGCGTCTTCTATGTGACATGATGTCGGCACATTCTTTAACGTTGTAAAACAATGGAAAACACACCCAAAATACACAATTGTAAATGCGTCTTCTATGCGACATGTTGTCGGCGCGTTCTTTAACGTCGTAAACAGTAGAAAACAGACCCAAAATACACAATTGTAAATATGTCTTGTATGACACATTTTGTTTGCGCGGTCTTTAACGACGTAAAACTGTGGAAAACACACCCTCTATACACAATTGTAAATGTGTCTTCTATGCGACATGTTGTCGGCGCTGTCTTTAACGTCGAAAAAACAGTGGAAAACACACCCTCTATACACAATTGTAAATGCGTCTTCTATGTGACATGATGTCGGGACATTCATTAACGTTGTAAAACAGTGGAAAACACACCCAAAATACACAATTGTAAATGCGCCTTCTATGCGACATGTTGTCAGCGCTTTCTTAACGTCGTAAAACAGTGGAAAACACAAACTAAATACACAATTGTAAATGCGTCTTCTATGCGACATGTTGTTGGCGCAGACTTTAACATCGTAAAACAGTGGAAAACGCACCCTCTATACACAATTGTAAATGTGTCTTCTATGCGACATGTTGTCGGCGCGTTCTTAACGTCGTAAAACAGTGGAAAACACACCCTAATTACACAATTGTAAATGCGTCTTCTATTTGACATCATGTCGGCACATTCTTTAACGTTGTAAAACAATGGAAAACACACCCAAAATACACAATTGCAAATGCGTCTTCTATGCGACATGTTGTCGGCGCATTCTTTAACGTCGTAAAACAGTGGAAAACACACCCTAAATACACACTGTAAATGCGTCTTCTATGCGACATGTTGTCTGCGCGTTCTTTAACGTCGTAAAACATTGGATAACACACCCTAACTACACAATTGTAAATGCGTCTTCTATGTGACATGATGTCGGCACATTATTTAACGATGTAAAACAGTGGAAAACACACCCAAAATACACTATTGTAAATGCGTCTTCTATGCGACATGTTGTCGGCACCTTCTTTAACGCCGTAAAACAGTGGAAAACTCATCCTAAATACATAACTGCAAATGTGTCTTCTATGCGACATATTGTCGGCGCATTCTTTAACGTCGTAAAACAGTGGAAAACACACCCTAAATACACAATTGTAAATGCGTCTTCTATGTGACATGATGTCAGCACATTCATTAACGTTGTAAAAAAGTGGAAAACACACCCAAAATACACAATTGTAAATGCATCTTCTATGCGACATGTTGTCGGCACGTTCTTTAACGCCGTAAAACAGTGGAAAACACATCCTAAATACACAATTGCAAATGCGTCTTCTATGCGACATGTTGTCGGCACGTTCTTTAACGTCGTAAAACAGTGGAAAACACACCCTAAATACACAATTGTAAATGCGTCTTCTATGTACATGATGTCGGCACATTCTTTAACTTTGTAAAATAGTGGAAAACACGCCCAAAATACACAATTGTAAATGTGTCTTCTATGCGTCATGTTGTCGGCACGTTCTTTAACGCCGTAAAACAGTGGAAAACACATCCTAAATCCACAATTGCAAATGCGTCTTCTATTCGACATGTTGTGGGAGCGTTCTTTAACGTCGTTAATCAGTGGAAACCACTCCCTAAATACACAATTGTAAATGCGTCTTCTATGCGACATATTGTAGGCACGTTCTTTAACGCCATAAAACAGTGGAAAACACACCCAAAATACACAATTGTGAATGCGTCATCTATGTGACATGATGTCGGCACATACTTTAACCTTGTAAAACAGTGGTAAACACACCCAAAATACACAATTGTAAATACGTGTTCTATGCGACATGTTGTCGGCACGTTCTTAAACGCCGTAAAACAGTGGAAAACACATCCTAAATACACAATTGCAAATGCGTCTTCTATGCGACATGTTGTCGGCACGTTCTTTAACGTCGTGAAACAGTGGAAAACACACCCTAAATACCCAATTGTAAATGCGTCTTCTATGTGACATGATGTCGGCACATTCATTAACGTTGTAAAACAGTGG
Source organism: Locusta migratoria (assembly GCA_026315105.1). Lineage (NCBI taxonomy): Eukaryota > Metazoa > Arthropoda > Insecta > Orthoptera > Acrididae > Locusta > Locusta migratoria. Next base: position 360,096,617 of record CM048750.1, read on the forward strand.
AAAACACACCCAAAGTACACAATTGTAAATGCGTCTTCAATGCGACATGTTGTCGGCACGTTCTTTAACGTCGTAAAACAGTGGAAAACACACCCTCTATACACAATTCTAAATGCGTCTTCTATGTGAGATGTTGTAGGCGCGTTCTTTAACGTCGTAAAACAGTGGAAAACAGACCCAAAATTCACACTTGTAAATGCGTCTTTTATGCGACATTTTGTCGGCACGTTCTTTAACGCCGTAAAACAGTGGGAAAAAAATACTAAATACACAATTGCAAATGCGTCTTCTATGCGACATGTTGTCGGCACGTTCTTTAACGTCGTAAAACAGTGGAAAACATACCCTAAATACACAATTGTAAATGCGTCTTCTATGTGACATGATGTCAGCACATTCATTAACGTTGTAAAACAGTGGAAAACACACCCAAAATACACAATTGTAAATGCGTCTTCTATGCGACATGTTGTCGGCACGTTCTTTAACGCCGTAAAACAGGGGAAAACACACCCAAAATACACAATTGTAAATGCGTCTTCTATGCGACATGTTGTCGGCACGTTCTTTAATGCCGTAAAACAGTGGAAAACACACCCAAAATACACAATTGTAAATGCGTCTCCTATGCGACATGTTGTGGGCGCCTCCTTTAACGCCATAAAACAGTGGAAAAAATACCCAAAATACACAACTGCAAATGCGTCTTCTATGCGACATGTTGTCGGCGCGTTCTTTAATGTCGTAAAACAGTGGAAAACACACCCAAAATTCACAATTGTAATGTGTCTTCTATGCGACATGTTGCCGGCGCATTCTTTAACGTCGAATAACAGTGGAAAACACACCCTAAATACACAATTGTAAATGCGTCTTCTATGCAACATTTTGTCGGCACGTTCTTTAACGCCGTAAAACAATGGAAAACACACCCAAAATACACAATTGTAAATGCGTCTTCTATGCGACATGTTGTCGGCACGTTTTTTAACGCCGTAAATCAGTGGAAAACACATCCTAAATACACAATTGTAAATGCGTCTTCTATGCGACATGTTGTCGGCACGTTCTTTAACGTCGTAAAACAGTGGAAAACACACCCTAAATACACATTTGTAAATGCGTCTTCTATGTGACATGATGTCAGCGCTTTCTTAACGTCGTAAAACAGTGGAAAACACAAACTAAATACACAATTGTAAATGCGTTTTCTATGCGACATGTTGTTGGCGCAGACTTTAACATCGTAAAACAGTGGAAAACGCACCCTCTATACACAATTGTAAATGTGTCTTCTATGCGACATGTTGTCGGCGCGTTCTTAACGTCGTAAAACAGTGGAAAACACACCCTAATTACACAATTGTAAATGCGTCTTCTATTTGACATCATGTCGGCACATTCTTTAACGTTGTAAAACAATGGAAAACACACCCAAAATACACTATTGTAAATGCGTCTTCTATGCGACATGTTGTCGGCGCATTCTTTAACGTCGTAAAACAGTGGAAAACACACCCTAAATACACACTGTAAATGCGTCTTCTATGCGACATGTTGTCTGCGCGTTCTTTAACGTCGTAAAACATTGGATAACACACCCTAACTACACAATTGTAAATGCGTCTTCTATGTGACATGATGTCGGCACATTATTTAACGATGTAAAACAGTGGAAAACACACCCAAAATACACTATTGTAAATGCGTCTTCTATGCGACATGTTGTCGGCACCTTCTTTAACGCCGTAAAACAGTGGAAAACTCATCCTAAATACATAACTGCAAATGTGTCTTCTATGCGACATATTGTCGGCGCATTCTTTAACGTCGTAAAACAGTGGAAAACACACCCTAAATACACAATTGTAAATGCGTCTTCTATGTGACATGATGTCAGCACATTCATTAACGTTGTAAAAAAGTGGAAAACACACCCAAAATACACAATTGTAAATGCATCTTCTATGCGACATGTTGTCGGCACGTTCTTTAACGCCGTAAAACAGTGGAAAACACATCCTAAATACACAATTGCAAATGCGTCTTCTATGCGACATGTTGTCGGCACGTTCTTTAACGTCGTAAAACAGTGGAAAACACACAATTGTAAATGCGTCTTCTATGTACATGATGTCGGCACATTCTTTAACTTTGTAAAATAGTGGAAAACACGCCCAAAATACACAATTGTAAATGTGTCTTCTATGCGTCATGTTGTCGGCACGTTCTTTAACGCCGTAAAACAGTGGAAAACACATCCTAAATCCACAATTGCAAATGCGTCTTCTATTCGACATGTTGTGGGAGCGTTCTTTAACGTCGTTAATCAGTGGAAACCACTCCCTAAATACACAATTGTAAATGCGTCTTCTATGCGACATATTGTAGGCACGTTCTTTAACGCCATAAAACAGTGGAAAACACACCCAAAATACACAATTGTGAATGCGTCATCTATGTGACATGATGTCGGCACATACTTTAACCTTGTAAAACAGTGGAAAACACACCCAAAATACACAATTGTAAATGCGTGTTCTATGCGACATGTTGTCGGCACGTTCTTAAACGCCGTAAAACAGTGGAAAACACATCCTAAATACACAATTGCAAATGCGTCTTCTATGCGACATGTTGTCGGCACGTTCTTTAACGTCGTAAAACAGTGGAAAACACACCCTCTATACACAATTCTAAATGCGTCTTCTATGTGAGATGTTGTAGGCGCGTTCTTTAACGTCGTAAAACAGTGGAAAACAGACCCAAAATTCACACTTGTAAATGCGTCTTTTATGCGACATGTTGTCGGCACGTTCTTTAACGCCGTAAAACAGTGGGAAAAAAATACTAAATACACAATTGCAAATGCGTCTTCTATGCGACATGTTGTCGGCACGTTCTTTAACGTCGTAAAACAGTGGAAAACATACCCTAAATACACAATTGTAAATGCGTCTTCTATGTGACATGATGTCAGCACATTCATTAACGTTGTAAAACAGTGGAAAACACACCCAAAATACACAATTGTAAATGCGTCTTCTATGCGACATGTTGTCGGCACGTTCTTTAACGCCGTAAAACAGGGGAAAACACACCCAAAATACACAATTGTAAATGCGTCTTCTATGCGACATGTTGTCGGCACGTTCTTTAATGCCGTAAAACAGTGGAAAACACACCCAAAATACACAATTGTAAATGCGTCTCCTATGCGACATGTTGTGGGCGCCTCCTTTAACGCCATAAAACAGTGGAAAAAATACCCAAAATACACAACTGCAAATGCGTCTTCTATGCGACATGTTGTCGGCGCGTTCTTTAATGTCGTAAAACAGTGGAAAACACACCCTAAATACACAATTGTAAATTCGTCTTCTATGCGACAGTTTGTCGGCACGTTCTTTAACGCCGTAAAACAGTGGAAAACACACCCAAAATTCACAATTGTAATGTGTCTTCTATGCGACATGTTGCCGGCGCATTCTTTAACGTCGAATAACAGTGGAAAACACACCCTAAATACACAATTGTAAATGCGTCTTCTATGCAACATTTTGTCGGCACGTTCTTTAACGCCGTAAAACAATGGAAAACACACCCAAAATACACAATTGTAAATGCGTCTTCTATGCGACATGTTGTCGGCACGTTTTTTAACGCCGTAAATCAGTGGAAAACACATCCTAAATACACAATTGTAAATGCGTCTTCTATGCGACATGTTGTCGGCACGTTCTTTAACGTCGTAAAACAGTGGAAAACACACCCTAAATACACATTTGTAAATGCGTCTTCTATGTGACATGATGTCGGCACATTCATTAACGTTGTAAAACAGTGGAAAACACACCCAAAATACACAATTGTAAATGCGCCTTCTATGCGACATGTTGTCAGCGCTTTCTTAACGTCGTAAAACAGTGGAAAACACAAACTAAATACACAATTGTAAATGCGTCTTCTATGCGACATGTTGTTGGCGCAGACTTTAACCTCGTAAAACAGTGGAAAACGCACCCTCTATACACAATTGTAAATGTGTCTTCTATGCGACATGTTGTCGGCGCGTTCTTAACGTCGTAAAACAGTGGAAAACACACCCTAATTACACAATTGTAAATGCTTCTTCTATTTGACATCATGTCGGCACATTCTTTAACGTTGTAAAACAATGGAAAACACGCCCAAAATACACTATTGTAAATGCGTCTTCTATGCGACATGTTGTCGGCGCATTCTTTAACGTCGTAAAACAGTGGAAAACACCCTAAATACACACTGTAAATGCGTCTTCTATGCGACATGTTGTCGGCGCGTTCTTTAACGTCGTAAAACAGTGGTTAACACACCCTAACTACACAATTGTAAATGCGTCTTCTATGTGACATGATGTCGGCACATTCATTAACGTTGTAAAACAATGGAAAACACACCCAAAATATACAATTGTAAATGCGTCTTCTATGCGACATGTTGTCGGCGCTTTCTTAACGTTATAAAACAGTGGCAAACACAAACTAAATACACAATTATAAATGCGTCTTCTATGCGACATGTTGTTGGCGCAAACCTTAACATCGTAAAACAGTGGAAAACACACCCTCTATACACAATTGTAAATGTGTCTTCTATGCAACATGTTGTCGGCACGTTCTTAACGTCGTAAAACAGTTGAAAACACACCCAAATTACAGAATTGTAAATGCGTCTTCTATGTGACATGATGTCGGCACATTCTTTAACGTTGTAAAACAATGGAAAACACACCCAAAATACACAATTGTAAATGCGTCTTCTATGCGACATGTTGTCGGCGCGTTCTTTAACGTCGTAAACAGTAGAAAACAGACCCAAAATACACAATTGTAAATATGTCTTGTATGACACATTTTGTTGGCGCGGTCTTTAACGACGTAAAACTGTGGAAAACACACCCTCTATACACAATTGTAAATGTGTCTTCTATGCGACATGTTGTCGGCGCTGTCTTTAACGTCGAAAAAACAGTGGAAAACACACCCTCTATACACAATTGTAAATGCGTCTTCTATGCGACATGTTGTCGGCGCGTTCTTTAACGTCGTAAAACTGTGGAAAACACACCCAAAATACACAATTGTAAATGCGTCTTCTATGTGACATGATGTCGGCACATTATTTAACGATGTAAAACAGTGGAAAACACACCCAAAATACACAATTGTAAATGCGTCTTCTATGCGACATGTTGTCGGCACGTTCCTTAACGCCGTAAAACAGTGGAAAACTCATCCTAAATACATAACTGCAAATGTGTCTTCTATGCGACATATTGTCGGCGCATTCTTTAACGTCGTAAAACAGTGGAAAACACACCCTAAATACACAATTGTAAATGCGTCTTCTATGTGACATGATGTCAGCACATTCATTAACGTTGTAAAATAGTGGAATACACACCCAAAATACACAATTGTAAATGCGTCTTCTATGTGACATGATGTCGGCACATTATTTAACGATGTAAAACAGTGGAAAACACACCCAAAATACACAATTGTAAATGCGTCTTCTATGCGACATGTTGTTGGCACGTTCTTCAACGCCGTAAAACAGTGGAAAACACATCCTAAATACACAATTGCAAATGCGTCTTCTATGCGACATGTTGTCGGCACGTTCTTTAACGTCGTAAAACAGTGGACAACACACCCTAAATACACAATTGTAAGTGCGTCTTCTATGTACATGATGTCGGCACATTCTTTAACTTTGTAAAATAGTGGAAAACACGCCCAAAATACACAATTGTAAATGTGTCTTCTATGCGTCATGTTGTCGGCACGTTCTTTAACGCCGTAAAACAGTGGAAAACACATCCTAAATACACAATTGCAAATGCGTCTTCTATTCGTCATGTTGTGGGAGCGTTCTTTAACGTCGTTAAACAGTGGAAACCACACCCTAAATACACAATTGTAAATGCGTCTTCTATGCGACATATTGTAGGCACGTTCTTTAACGCCATAAAACAGTGGAAAACACACCCAAAATACACAATTGTGAATGCGTCTTCTATGTGACATGATGTCGGCACATACTTTAACGTTGTAAAACAGTGGAAAACACACCCAAAATACACAATTGTAAATGCGTGTTCTATGCGACATATTGTAGGCACGTTCTTTAACGCCATAAAACAGTGGAAAGCTCATCCTAAATACACAATTGCAAATGCGTCTTCTATGCGACATGTTGTCGGCACGTTCTTTAACGTCGTGAAACAGTGGAAAACACACCCTCTATACACATTTGTAAATGCGTCTTCTATGCGACATGTAGTCGGCGCGTTTCTTATCGTCGTAAAACTGTGGAAACACAACCTAAATACACAATTGTAAATGCGTCTTCTATGCTACATGTTGTCGTCACGTTCGTTAACTCCGTAAAACAGTGGAAAACACATCCTAAATACACAATTGCAAATGCGTCTTCTATGCGACATGTTGTCGGCACGTTCTTTAACGTCGTGAAACAGTGGAAAACACACCCTAAATACCCAATTGTAAATGCGTCTTCTATGTGACATGATGACGGCACATTCATTAACGTTGTAAAACAGTGGGAAACACACCCAATGTACACAATTGTAAATGCGTCTTCAATGCGACATGTTGTCGGCACGTTCTTTAACGTCGTAAAACAGTGGAAAACACACCCTCTATACAAAATTCTAAATGCGTCTCCTATGTGAGATGTTGTCGGCGCGTTCTTTAACGTCGTAAAACAGTGGAAAACAGACCCAAAATTCACACTTGTAAATGCGTCTTCTATGCGACATGTTGTCGGCACATTCTTTAACGTCGTAAAGCAGTGGAAAAGACAACCTCTATACACAATTGTAAATGCGTCTTCTATGCGACATGTTGTCGGCGCGTTTCTTATCGTCGTAAAACTGTGGAAACACAACCTAAATACACAATTGTAAATGCGTCTTCTATGCTACATGTTGTCGTCACGTTCGTTAACACCGTAAAACAGTGGAAAACACATCCTAAATACACAATTGCAAATGCGTCTTCTATGCGACATGTTGTCGGCGTGTTCTTTAACGTCGTAAAACAGTGAAAAGCACACCCTATATACACAATTGTAAATGCGTCTTCTATGCGACATGTTGTCGGCACGTTCTTTAATGCCGTAAAACAGTGGAAAACACACACAAAATACACAATTGTAAATGCGTTTTCTATGCGACATGTTGTCGGCGCGTTCTTTAACGTCGCAAAACAGTGGAAATCACACCCTAAATACACAATTGTAAATGCGTCTTCTATGTGACATGATGTCGGCACATTCCTTAACATTGTAAAACATTGGAATACACACCCAAAATACAAAATTGTAAATGCGTCTTCTATGGAACATGTTGTCGGCACGTTCTTTAACGCCGTAAAACAGTGGCAAACACACACTAAATACACAATTGTAAATGCATCTTTTATGTGACATGATGTCGGCACATTCTTTAACGTTGTAAAACAGAGGAAAACACACCCTCTATACACAATTGTAAATGCGTCTTCTATGCGACATGTAGTTGGCGCAGTCTTTAACGTAGTAAAACAGTGGAAAACATACCCTCTATACACAATTTTAAATGCGTCTTCTATGCGACATGTTGTCGGCACGTTCTTTAACGTCGTAAAACTGTGGAAAACACACCCAAAATACACAATTGTAAATGCGTCTTATATGCGACATGTTGTCGGCGCGTTCTTTAACGTCGAAAAACAGCGGAAAACACACCCTAAATACACATTGTAAATGCCTCTTCTATGCGACATGTTGTCGGCACGTTCTTTAACGTCGTAAAACAGTGGAAAACACACCCAAAATACACAATTGTAAATGCGTCTTCTATGCGACATTTTGTTGGCTCGGTCTTTAACGTCGTAAAACAGTGGAAAACACACCCTCTATACACAATTGCAAATGCGTCTTCTATGCGACATGTTGTGGGAGCGTTCTTTAACGTCGTTAAACAGTGGAAAACACACCCAAAATACACAATTGAAAATGCGTCTTCTATGCGACATGTTGTCGGCGCGTTATTTAACGTCGTAAAACAATGGAAAACACACCCTAAATACACAATTGTGAATGCGTGTTCTATGTGACATGATGTCGGCAAATTCTTTAACGTTGTAAAACAGTGGAAAACACACCCAAAATACACAATTGTAAATGCGTCTTTTATGCGACATGTTGTCGGCACGTTCTTTAACGCCGTAAAACAGTGGAAAAAAAATACTAAATACACAATTGCAAATGCGTCTTCTATGCGACATGTTGTCGGCACGTTCTTTAACGTCGTAAAACAGTGGAAAACACACCCTAAATACACAATTGTAAATGCGTCTTCTATGTGACGTGATGTCAGCACATTCATTAACGTTGTAAAACAGTGGAAAACACACCCAAAATACACAATTGTAAATGCGTCTTCTATGCGACATGTTGTCGGCACGTTCTTTAACGCCGTAAAACAGGGGAAAACACACCCATAATACACAATTGTAATTGCATCTTCTATGCGACATGTTGTCGGCACGTTCTTTAATGCCGTAAAACAGTGAAAAACACACCCAAAATACACAATTGTAAATGCGTCTCCTATGCGACATGTTGTGGGCGCCTCCTTTAACGCCATAAAATAGTGGAAAAAACACCCAAAATACACAATTGCAAATGCGTCTTCTATGCGACATGTTGTCGGCGCGTTCTTTAATGTCGTAAAACAGTGGAAAACACACCCTAAATACACAATTGTAAGTTCGTCTTCTATGCGACAGTTTGTCGGCACGTTCTTTAACGCCGTAAAACAGTGGAAAACACACCCAAAATTCACAATTGTAAATGTGTCTTCTATGCGACATGTTGTCGGCGCGTTCTTTAACGTCGTATAACAGTGGAAAACACACCCTAAATACACAATTGTAAATGCGTCTTCTATGCGACATGTTGTTGGCGCAGACTTTAACATCGTAAAAAAGTGGAAAACACACCCTAAATACACACTGTAAATGCGTCTTCTATGAGAGATGTTGTCGGCGCGTTCTTTAACATCGTAAAACAGTGGAAAACACACCCTAAATACACACTGTAAATGCGTCTTCTATGCGAGATGTTGTCGGCGCGTTCTTTAACGTCGTAAAACAGTGGATAACACACCCTAACTACACAATTGTAAATGCGTCTTCTATGTGACATTATGTCGGCACATTCATTAACGTTGTAAAACAGTGGAAAACACACCCAAAATACACAATTGTAAATGCGTCTTCTATGCGACATGTTGTCGGCGCTTTCTTAACGTCGTAAAACAGTGGCAAACACAAACTGAATACACAATTGTAAATGCGTCTTCTATGCGACATGTTGTTGGCGCAGACCTTAACATCGTAAAACAATGGAAAACACATCCTCTATACACAATTGTAAATGTTTCTTCTATGCAACATGTCGGCACGTTCTTAACGTCGTAAAACCGTTGAAAACACACCCTAATTACACAATTGTAAATGCGTCTTCTATGTGACATGATGTCGGCACATTCTTTAACGTTGTAAAACAATGGAAAACACACCCAAAATACACAATTGTAAATGCGTCTTCTATGCGACATGTTGTCGGCGCGTTCTTTAACGTCGTAAACAGTAGAAAACAGACCCAAAATACACAATTGTAAATATGTCTTGTATGACACATTTTGTTGGCGCGGTCTTTAACGACGTAAAACTGTGGAAAACACACCCTCTATACTCAATTGTAAATGCGTCTTCTATGCGACATGTTGTCGGCGCGTTCTTTAACGTCGTAAAACTGTGGAAAACACACCCAAAATACACAATTGTAAATGCGTCTTCCATGTGACATGATGTCGGCACATTATTTAACGATGTAAAACAGTGGAAAACACACCCAAAATACACAATTGTAAATGCGTCTTCTATGCGACATGTTGTCGGCACGTTCTTTAACGCCGTAAAACAGTGGAAAACTCATCCTAAATACATAACTGCAAATGTGTCTTCTATGCGACATATTGTCGGCGCATTCTTTAACGTCGTAAAACAGTGGAAAACACACGCTAAATACACAATTGTAAATGCGTCTTCTATGTGACATGATGTCAGCACATTCATTAACGTTGTAAAAAAGTGGAAAACACACCCAAAATACACAATTGTAAATGCATCTTCTATGCGACATGTTGTCGGCACGTTCTTTAACGCCGTAAAACAGTGGAAAACACATCCTAAATACACAATTGCAAATGCGTCTTCTGTGCGACATGTTGTCGGCACGTTCTTTAACGTCGTAAAACAGTGGAAAACACACCCTAAATACACAATTGTAAATGTGTCTTCTATGTACATGATGTCGGCACATTCTTTAACTTTGTAAAATAGTGGAAAACACGCCCAAAATACACAATTGTAAATGTGTCTTCTATGCGACATGTTGTCGGCACGTTCTTTAACGCCGTAAAACAGTGGAAAACACATCCTAAATACACAATTCAAATGCGTCTTCTATTCGACATGTTGTGGGAGCGTTCTTTAACGTCGTTAACCAGTGGAAACCACACCCTAAATACACAATTGTAAATGCGTCTTCTATGCGACATATTGTAGGGACGTTCTTTAAAGCCATAAAACAGTGGAAAACACACCCAAAATACACAATTGTGAATGCGTCTTCTATGTGACATGATGTCGGCACATACTTTAACGTTTTAAAACTGTGGAAAACACACCCAAAATACACAATTGTAAATGCGTGTTCTATGCGACATGTTGTCGGCACGTTCTTAAACGCCGTAAAACAGTGGAAAACACATCCTAAATACACAATTGCAAATGCGTCTTCTATGCGACATGTTGTCGGCACGTTCTTTAACGTCGTGAAACAGTGGAAAACACACCCTAAATACCCAATTGTAAATGCGTCTTCTATGTGACATGATGTCGGCACATTCATTAACGTTGTAAAACAGTGGAAAACACATCCAAAGTACACAATTGTAAATGCGTCTTCAATGCGACATGTTGTCGGCACGTTCTTTAACGTCGTAAAACAGTGGAAAACACACCCTCTATACACAATTCTAAATGCGTCTTCTATGTGAGATGTTGTCGGCGCGTTCTTTAATGTCGTAAAACAGTGGAAAACAGACCCAAAATTCACACTTGTAAATGCGTCTTCTATGCGACATGTTGTCGGCACATTCTTTAACGTCGTAAAGCAGTGGAAAAGACAACCTCTATACACAATTGTAAATGCGTCTTCTATGCGACATGTTGTCGGCGCGTTCCTTATCGTCGTAAAACTGTGGAAACACAACCTAAATACACAATTGTAAATGCGTCTTCTATGCTACATGTTGTCGTCACGTTCGTTAACTCTGTAAAACAGTGGAAAACACATCCTAAATACACAATTGCAAATGCGTCTTTTATGTGACATGATGTCGGCACATTCTTTAACGTTGTAAAACAGAGGAAAACACACCCTCTATACACAATTGTAAATGCGTCTTCTATGCAACATGTTGTTGGCGCAGTCTTTAACGTAGTAAAACAGTGGAAAACATACCCTCTATACACAATTTTAAATGCGTCTTCTATGCGACATGTTGTCGGCACGTTCTTTAACGTCGTAAAACTGTGGAAAACACACCCAAAATACACAATTGTAAATGCGTCTTATATGCGACATGTTGTCGGCGCGTTCTTTAACGTCGTAAAACAGCGGAAAACACACCCTAAATACACATTGTAAATGCGTCTTCTATGCGACATGTTGTCGGCACGTTCTTTAACATCGTAAAACAGTGGAAAACACACCCAAAATACACAATTGTAAATGCGTCTTCTATGCGACATTTTGTTGGCTCGGTCTCTAACGTCGTAAAACAGTGGAAAACACATCCTCTATACACAATTGCAAATGCGTCTTCTATGCGACATGTTGTGGGAGCGTTCTTTAACGTCGTTAAACAGTGGAAAACACACCCAAAATACACAATTGAAAATGCGTCTTCTATGCGACATGTTGTCGGCGCGTTATTTAACGTCGTAAAACAATGGAAAACACACCCTAAATACACAATTGTGAATGCGTGTTCTATGTGACATGATGTCGGCACATTCTTTAACGTTGTAAAACAGTGGAAAACACACCCAAAATACACAATTGTAAATGCGTCTTTTATGCGACATGTTGTCGGCACGTTCTTTAACGCCGTAAAACAGTGGAAAAAAAATACTAAATACACAATTGCAAATGCGTCTTCTATGCGACATGTTGTCGGCACGTTCTTTAACGTCGTAAAACAGTGGAAAACACACCCTAAATACACAATTGTAAATGCGTCTTCTATGTGACATGATGTCAGCACATTCATTAACGTTGTAAAACAGTGGAAAACACACCCAAAATACACAATTGTAAATGCGTCTTCTATGCGACATGTTCTCGGCACGTTCTTTAACGCCGTAAGACAGGGGAAAACACACCCAAAATACACAATTGTAAATGCGTCTTCTATGCGACATGTTGTCGGCACGTTCTTTAATGCCGTAAAACAGTGGAAAACACACCCAAAATACACAATTGTAAATGCGTCTCCTATGCGACATGTTGTGGGCGCCTCCTTTAACGCCGTAAAACAGTGGAAAAAACACCCAAAATACACAATTGCAAATGCGTCTTCTATGCGACATGTTGTCGGCGCGTTCTTTAACGTCGTAAAACAGTGGAAAACACACCCTAAATACACAATTGTAAATTCGTCTTCTATGCGACAGTTTGTCGGCACGTTCTTTAACGCCGTAAAACAGTGGAAAACACACCCAAAATTCACAATTGTAAATGTGTCATCTATGCGACATGTTGTCGGCGCGTTCTTTAACGTCGTATAACAGTGGAAAACACACCCTAAATACACAATTGTATATGCGTCTTCTATGCAACATTTTGTCGGTACGTTCTTTAACGCCGTAAAACAGTGGAAAACACACCCAAAATACACAATTGTAAATGCGTCTTCTATGCGACATGTTGTCGGCGCGTTCTTAACGTCGTAAAACAGTGGAAAACACACCCTAATTACACAATTGTAAATGCGTCTTCTATTTGACTTCATGTCGGCACATTCTTTAACGTTGTAAAACAATGGAAAACACACCCAAAATACACTATTGTAAATGCGTCTTCTATGCGACATGTTGTCGGCGCATTCTTTAACGTCGTAAAACAGTGGAAAACACACCCTAAATACACACTGTAAATGCGTCTTCTATGCGACATGTTGTCGGCGCGTTCTTTAACGTCGTAAAACAGTGGATAACACACCCTAAGTACACAATTGTAAATGCGTCTTCTATGTGACATGATGTCGGCACATTCATTAACGTTGTAAAACAGTGGAAAACACACCCTCTATACACAATTGTAAATGCGTCTTCTATGCGACATGTCGGCGGCGCTTTCATAACGTCGTAAAACAGTGGCAAACACAAACTAAATACACAATTGTAAATGCGTCTTCTATGCGACATGTTGTTGGCGCAGACCTTAACATCGTAAAACAGTGGAAAACACACCCTCTATACACAATTGTAAATGTGTCTTCTATGCAACATGTTGTCGGCGCGTTCTTAACGTCGTAAAACAGTTGAAAACACACCCTAATTACACAATTGTAAATGCGTCTTCTATGTGACATTATGTTGGCACATTCTTTAACGTTGTAAAACAATGGAAAACACACCCGAAATACACAATTGTAAATGCGTCTTCTATGCGACATGTTGTCGGCGCATTCTTTAACGTCGTAAACAGTAGAAAACAGACCCAAAATACACAATTGTAAATATGTCTTGTATGACACATTTTGTTGGCGCGGTCTTTAACGACGTAAAACTGTGGAAAACACACCCTCTATACACAATTGTAAATGCGTCTTCTATGCGACATGTTGTCGGCGCGTTCTTTAACGTCGTAAAACTGTGGAAAACACACCCAAAATACACAATTGTAAATGCGTCTTCCATGTGACATGATGTCGGCACATTATTTAACGATGTAAAACAGTGGAAAACACACCCAAAATACACAATTGTAAATGCGTCTTCTATGCGACATGTTGTCGGCACGTTCTTTAACGCCGTAAAACAGTGGAAAACTCATCCTAAATACATAACTGCAAATGTGTCTTCTATGCGACATATTGTCGGCGCATTCTTTAACGTCGTAAAACAGTGGAAAACACACGCTAAATACACAATTGTAAATGCGTCTTCTATGTGACATGATGTCAGCACATTCATTAACGTTGTAAAAAAGTGGAAAACACACCCAAAATACACAATTGTAAATGCATCTTCTATGCGACATGTTGTCGGCACGTTCTTTAACGCCGTAAAACAGTGGAAAACACATCCTAAATACACAATTGCAAATGCGTCTTCTGTGCGACATGTTGTCGGCACGTTCTTTAACGTCGTAAAACAGTGGAAAACACACCCTAAATACACAATTGTAAATGTGTCTTCTATGTACATGATGTCGGCACATTCTTTAACTTTGTAAAATAGTGGAAAACACGCCCAAAATACACAATTGTAAATGTGTCTTCTATGCGACATGTTGTCGGCACGTTCTTTAACGCCGTAAAACAGTGGAAAACACATCCTAAATACACAATTCAAATGCGTCTTCTATTCGACATGTTGTGGGAGCGTTCTTTAACGTCGTTAACCAGTGGAAACCACAACCTAAATACACAATTTTAAATGCGTCTTCTATGCGACATATTGTAGGGACGTTCTTTAACGCCATAAAACAGTGGAAAACACACCAAAAATACACAATTGTGAATGCGTCTTCTATGTGACATGATGTCGGCACATACTTTAACGTTTTAAAACTGTGGAAAACACACCCAAAATACACAATTGTAAATGCGTGTTCTATGCGACATGTTGTCGGCACGTTCTTAAACGCCGTAAAACAGTGGAAAACACATCCTAAATACACAATTGCAAATGCGTCTTCTATGCGACATGTTGTCGGCACGTTCTTTAACGTCGTGAAACAGTGGAAAACACACCCTAAATACCCAATTATAAATGCGTCTTCTATGTGACATGATGTCGGCACATTCATTAACGTTGTAAAACAGTGGAAAACACATCCAAAGTACACAATTGTAAATGCGTCTTCAATGCGACATGTTGTCGGCACGTTCTTTAACGTTGTAAAACAGTGGAAAACACACCCTCTATACACAATTCTAAATGCGTCTTCTATGTGAGATGTTGTCGGCGCGTTCTTTAACGTCGTAAAACAGTGGAAAACAGACCCAAAATTCACACTTGTAAATGCGTCTTCTATGCGACATGTTGTCGGCACATTCTTTAACGTCGTAAAGCAGTGGAAAAGACAACCTCTATACACAATTGTAAATGCGTCTTCTATGCGACATGTTGTCGGCGCGTTCCTTATCGTCGTAAAACTGTGGAAACACAACCTAAATACACAATTGTAAATGCGTCTTCTATGCTACATGTTGTCGTCACGTTCGTTAACTCTGTAAAACAGTGGAAAACACATCCTAAATACACAATTGTAAATGCGTCTTCTATGCGACATGTTGTCGGCACGTTCTTTAACGCCGTAAAACAGTGGAAAACACACACAAAATACACAATTGTAAATGCGTCTTCTATGCGACATGTTGTCGGCGCGTTCTTTAACGTCGCAAAACAGTGGAAATCACACCCTAAATACACAATTGTAAATGCATCTTTTATGTGACATGATGTCTGCACATTCTTTAACGTTGTAAAACAGAGGAAAACACACCCTCTATACACAATTGTAAATGCGTCTTCTATGCGACATGTTGTTGGCGCAGTCTTTAACGTAGTAAAACAGTGGAATACATACCCTCTATACACAATTTTAAATGCGTCTTCTATGCGACATGTTGTCGGCTCGTTCTTTAACGTCGTAAAACTGTGGAAAACACACCCAAAATACACAATTGTAAATGCGTCTTATATGCGACATGTTGTCGGCGCGTTCTTTAACGTCGTAAAACAGCGGAAAACACACCCTAAATACACATTGTAAATGCGTCTTCTATGCGACATGTTGTCGGCACGTTCTTTAACGTCGTAAAACAGTGGAAAACACACCCAAAATACACAATTGTAAATGCGTCTTCTATGCGACATTTTGTTGGCTCGGTCTCTAACGTCGTAAAACAGTGGAAAACACATCCTCTATACACAATTGCAAATGCGTCTTTTATGCGACATGTTGTGGGAGCGTTCTTTAACGTCGTTAAACAGTGGAAAACACACCCAAAATACACAATTGTAAATGCGTCTTTTATGCGACATGTTGTCGGCACGTTCTTTAACGCCGTAAAACAGTGGAAAAAAAATACTAAATACACAATTGCAAATGCGTCTTCTATGCGACATGTTGTCGGCACGTTCTTTAACGTCGTAAAACAGTTGAAAACACACCCTAAATACACATTTGTAAATGCGTCTTCTATGTGACATGATGTCAGCACATTCATTAACGTTGTAAAACAGTGGAAAACACACCCAAAATACACAATTGTAAATGCGTCTTTTATGCGACATGTTGTCGGCACGTTCTTTAACGCCGTAAAACAGTGGAAAAAAAATACTAAATACACAATTGCAAATGCGTCTTCTATGCGACATGTTGTCGGCACGTTCTTTAACGTCGTAAAACAGTTGAAAACACACCCTAAATACACATTTGTAAATGCGTCTTCTATGTGACATGATGTCAGCACATTCATTAACGTTGTAAAACAGTGGAAAACACACCCAAAATACACAATTGTAAATGCGTCTTCTATGCGACATGTTGTCGGCACGTTCTTTAACGCCGTAAGACAGGGGAAAACACACCCAAAATACACAATTGTAATTGCGTCTTCTATGCGACATGTTGTCGGCACGTTCTTTAATGCCGTAAAACAGTGGAAAACACACCCAAAATACACAATTGTAAATGCGTCTCCTATGCGACATGTTGTGGGCGCCTCCTTTAACGCCGTAAAACAGTGGAAAAAACACCCAAAATACACAATTGCAAATGCGTCTTCTATGCGACATGTTGTCGGCGCGTTCTTTAACGTCGTAAAACAGTGGAAAACACACCCTAAATACACAATTGTAAATTCGTCTTCTATGCGACAGTTTGTCGGCACGTTCTTTAACGCCGTAAAACAGTGGAAAACACACCCAAAATTCACAATTGTAAATGTGTCATCTATGCGACATGTTGTCGGCGCGTTCTTTAACGTCGTATAACAGTGGAAAACACACCCTAAATTCACAATTGTATATGCGTCTTCTATGCAACATTTTGTCGGTACGTTCTTTAACGCCGTAAAACAGTGGAAAACACACCCAATATACACAATTGTAAATGCGTCTTCTATGCGACATGTTGTCGGCGCGTTCTTAACGTCGTAAAACAGTGGAAAACACACCCTAATTACACAATTGTAAATGCGTCTTCTATTTGACATCATGTCGGCACATTCTTTAACGTTGTAAAACAATGGAAAACACACCCAAAATACACTATTGTAAATGCGTCTTCTATGCGACATGTTGTCGGCGCATTCTTTAACGTCGTAAAACAGTGGAAAACACACCCTAAATACACACTGTAAATGCGTCTTCTATGCGACATGTTGTCGGCGCGTTCTTTAACGTCGTAAAACAGTGGATAACACACCCTAAGTACACAATTGTAAATGCGTCTTCTATGTGACATGATGTCGGCACATTCATTAACGTTGTAAAACAGTGGAAAACACACCCTCTATACACAATTGTAAATGCGTCTTCTATGCGACATGTTGTCGGCGCTTTCATAACGTCGTAAAACAGTGGCAAACACAAACTAAATACACAATTGTAAATGCGTCTTCTATGCGACATGTTGTTGGCGCAGACCTTAACATCGTAAAACAGTGGAAAACACACCCTCTATACACAATTGTAAATGTGTCTTCTATGCAACATGTTGTCGGCGCGTTCTTAACGTCGTAAAACAGTTGAAAACACACCCTAATTACACAATTGTAAATGCGTCTTCTATGTGACATTATGTTGGCACATTCTTTAACGTTGTAAAACAATGGAAAACACACCCGAAATACACAATTGTAAATGCGTCTTCTATGCGACATGTTGTCGGCGCGTTCTTTATCGTCGTAAACAGTAGAAAACAGACCCAAAATACACAATTGTAAATATGTCTTGTATGACACATTTTGTTGGCGCGGTCTTTAACGACGTAAAACTGTGGAAAACACACCCTCTATACACAATTGTAAATGCGTCTTCTATGCGACATGTTGTCGGCGCGTTCTTTAACGTCGTAAAACTGTGGAAAAAACACCCAAAATACACAATTGTAAATGCGTCTTCTATGTGACATGATGTCGGCACATTATTTAACGATGTAAAACAGTGGAAAACACACCCAAAATACACAATTGTAAATGCGTCTTCTATGCGACATGTTGTCGGCACGTTCTTTAACGCCGTAAAACAGTGGAAAACTCATCCTAAATACATAACTGCAAATGTGTCTTCTATGCGACATATTGTCGGCGCATTCTTTAACCACGTAAAACAGTGGAAAACACACACTAAATACACAATTGTAAATGCGTCTTCTATGTGACATGATGTCAGCACATTCATTAACGTTGTAAAAAAGGGGAAAACACACCCAAAATACACAATTGTAAATGCATCTTCTATGCGACATGTTGGCGGCACGTTCTTTAACGCCGTAAATCAGTGGAAAACACATCCTAAATACACAATTGCAAATGAGTCTTCTGTGCGACATGTTGTCGGCATGTTCTTTAACGTCGTAAAACAGTGGAAAACACACCCTAAATACACAATTGTAAATGCGTCTTTTATGCGACATGTTGTCGGCACGTTCTTTAATGCCGTAAAACAGTGGAAAACACACCCAAAATACACAATTGTAAATGCGTCTCCTATGCGACATGTTGTGGGCGCCTCCTTTAACGCCGTAAAACAGTGGAAAAAACACCCAAAATACACAATTGCAAATGCGTCTTCTATGCGACATGTTGTCGGCGCGTTCTTTAACGTCGTAAAACAGTGGAAAACACACCCTAAATACACAATTGTAAATTCGTCTTCTATGCGACAGTTTTCGGCACGTTCTTTAACGCCGTAAAACAGTGGAAAACACACCCAAAATTCACAATTGTAAATGTGTCATCTATGCGACATGTTGTCGGCGCGTTCTTTAACGTCGTATAACAGTGGAAAACACACCCTAAATACACAATTGTATATGCGTCTTCTATGCAACATTTTGTCGGTACGTTCTTTAACGCCGTAAAACAGTGGAAAACACACCCAATATACACAATTGTAAATGCGTCTTCTATGCGACATGTTGTCGGCGCGTTCTTAACGTCGTAAAACAGTGGAAAACACACCCTAATTACACAATTGTAAATGCGTCTTCTATTTGACATCATGTCGGCACATTCTTTAACGTTGTAAAACAATGGAAAACACACCCAAAATACACTATTGTAAATGCGTCTTCTATGCGACATGTTGTCGGCGCATTCTTTAACGTCGTAAAACAGTGGAAAACACACCCTAAATACACACTGTAAATGCGTCTTCTATGCGACATGTTGTCGGCGCGTTCTTTAACGTCGTAAAACAGTGGATAACACACCCTAAGTACACAATTGTAAATGCGTCTTCTATGTGACATGATGTCGGCACATTCATTAACGTTGTAAAACAGTGGAAAACACACCCTCTATACACAATTGTAAATGCGTCTTCTATGCGACATGTTGTCGGCGCTTTCATAACGTCGTAAAACAGTGGCAAACACAAACTAAATACACAATTGTAAATGCGTCTTCTATGCGACATGTTGTTGGCGCAGACCTTAACATCGTAAAACAGTGGAAAACACACCCTCTATACACAATTGTAAATGTGTCTTCTATGCAACATGTTGTCGGCGCGTTCTTAACGTCGTAAAACAGTTGAAAACACACCCTAATTACACAATTGTAAATGCGTCTTCTATGTGACATTATGTTGGCACATTCTTTAACGTTGTAAAACAATGGAAAACACACCCGAAATACACAATTGTAAATGCGTCTTCTATGCGACATGTTGTCGGCGCGTTCTTTAACGTCGTAAACAGTAGAAAACAGACCCAAAATACACAATTGTAAATATGTCTTGTATGACACATTTTGTTGGCGCGGTCTTTAACGACGTATAACTGTGGAAAACACACCCTCTATACACAATTGTAAATGCGTCTACTATGCGACATGTTGTCGGCGCGTTCTTTAACGTCGTAAAACTGTGGAAAAAACACCCAAAATACACAATTGTAAATGCGTCTTCTATGTGACATGATGTCGGCACATTATTTAACGATGTAAAACAGTGGAAAACACACCCAAAATACACAATTGTAAATGCGTCTTCTATGCGACATGTTGTCGGCACGTTCTTTAACGCCGTAAAACAGTGGAAAACTCATCCTAAATACATAACTGCAAATGTGTCTTCTATGCGACATATTGTAGGCGCATTCTTTAACCACGTAAAACAGTGGAAAACACACACTAAATACACAATTGTAAATGCGTCTTCTATGTGACATGATGTCAGCACATTCATTAACGTTGTAAAAAAGGGGAAAACACACCCAAAATACACAATTGTAAATGCATCTTCTATGCGACATGTTGGCGGCACGTTCTTTAACGCCGTAAATCAGTGGAAAACACATCCTAAATACACAATTGCAAATGAGTCTTCTGTGCGACATGTTGTCGGCATGTTCTTTAACGTCGTAAAACAGTGGAAAACACACCCTAAATACACAATTGTAAATGCGTCTTCTATGTACATGATGTCGGCACATTCTTTAACTTTGTAAAATAGTGGAAAACACGCCCAAAATACACAATTGTAAATGTGTCTTCTATGCGACATGTTGTCGGCACGTACTTTAACGCCATAAAACAGTGGAAAACACATCCTAAATACACAATTGCAAATGCGTCTTCTATTCGACATGTTGTGGGAGCGTTCTTTAACGTCGTTAAACAGTGGAAACCACACCCTAAATACACAATTGTAAATGCGTCTTCTATGCGACATATTGTAGGGACGTTCTTTAAAGCCATAAAACAGTGGAAAACACACCCAAAATACACAATTGTGAATGCGTCTTCTATGTGACATGATGTCGCCACATACTTTAACGTTGTAAAACAGTGGAAAACACACCCAAAATACACAATAGTAAATGCGTGTTCTATGCGACATATTTTCGGCGCGTTTTTTAACGTCGTAAAACAGTGGAAAACACACCTTAAATACGCAATTGTAAATGCGTCTTCTATGTGACATGATGTCGGCACATTCTTTAACGTTGTCAAACAGTGGAAAACACACCCAAAATACACAATTGTAAATGCGTCTTCTATCTGACATGATGTCGGCACATTCATTAACGTTGTAAAACAGTGGAAAACACACCCAAAGTACACAATTGTAAATGCGTCTTCAATGCGACATGTTGTCGGCACGTTCTTTAACGTCGTAAAACAGTGGAAAACACACCCTCTATACACAATTCTAAATGCGTCTTCTATGTGAGATGTTGTCGGCGCGTTCTTTAACGTCGTAAAACAGTGGAAAACAGACCCAAAATTCACACTTGTAAATGCGTCTTCTATGCGACATGTTGTCGGCACATTCTTTAACGTCGTAAAGCAGTGGAAAAGACAACCTCTATACACAATTGTAAATGCGTCTTCTATGCGACATGTTGTCGGCGCGTTCCTTATCGTCGTGAAACTGTGGAAACACATCCTAAATACACAATTGCAAATGCGTCTTCTATGCGACATGTTGTCGGCGTGTTCTTTAACGTCGTAAAGCAGTGGAAAAGACACCCTCTATACACAATTGTAAATGCGTCTTCTATGCGACATGTTGTCGGCGCGTTCCTTAACGTCGTAAAACTGTGGAAAACACACCCTAAATACATAATTGTAAATGCGTCTTCTATGCGACATGTTTTCGGCGCGTTTTTTAACGTCGTAAAACAGTGGAAAACACACCTTAAATACGCAATTGTAAATGCGTCTTCTATGTGACATGATGTCGGCACATTCTTTAACGTTGTCAAACAGTGGAAAACACACCCAAAATACACAATTGTAAATGCGTCTTCTATGCGACATTTTGTCGGCACGTTCTTTATCGCCGTAAAACAGTGGAAAACACATCCTAAATACACAATTGCAAATGCGTCTTTTATGCGACATGTTGTCGGCGTATTCTTTAACGTCGTAAAACAGTGGAAAACACACCCTAAATACTCAATTGTAAATGTGTCTTCTATGCGACATGTTGTCGGCACGTTCTTTAACGCCCTAAAACAGTGGAAAACACAACCTAAATACAAAATTGTAAATGCGTCTTCTATGCGACATGTTGTCGGCACGTTCTTTAACGTCGTAAAACAGTGGAAAACACACCCTAAATACACAATTGCAAATGCGTCTTCTATGCGACATGTTGTTGGCGCGGTCTTAAACGTTGTAAAACAGTGGAAAACACACCCTAAATACACATTGTAAATGCGTCTCCTATGCGACATGTTGTCGGCACGTTCTT
This sequence comes from Locusta migratoria, assembly GCA_026315105.1. Taxonomy (NCBI): domain Eukaryota; kingdom Metazoa; phylum Arthropoda; class Insecta; order Orthoptera; family Acrididae; genus Locusta; species Locusta migratoria. The sequence goes on from CM048750.1 coordinate 360,119,467, forward strand.
TAACGCCGTAAAACAGTGGAAAACACACCCAAAATACACAATTGTAAATGCGTCTTCTATGCGACATTTTGTCGGCACGTTCTTTAACGCCGTAAAACAGTGGAAAACACACCCAAAATTCACAATTGTAAATGTGTCTTCTATGCGACATGTTGTCGGCGCGTTCTTTAACGTCGTAAAACAGTGGAAAACACACCCTAAATACACAATTGTAAATGCTTCTTCTATGCAACATGTTGTCGGCACGTTCTTTAACGCCGTAAAACAGTGGAAAACACACCCAAAATACACAATTGTAAATGCGTCTTCTATGCGACATGTTGTCGGCACGTTCTTTAACGCCGTAAAACAGTGGAAAACACATCCTAAATACACAATTGTAAATGCGTGTTCTATGCGACATGTTGTCGGCACGTTCTTTAACGTCGTAAAACAGTGGAAAACACACCCTAAATACACAATTGTAAATGCGTCTTCTATGTGACATGATGTCGGCACATTCATTAACGTTGTAAAACAGTGGAAAACACACCCAAAATACACATTTGTAAATGCGTCTTCTATGCGACATGTTGTCAGCGCACTCTTTAAAGTCGTAAAACAGTGGAAAACACACCCTAAATATACAATTGTAAATGCGTCTTCTATGTGACATGATGTCGGCACATTCTTTAACGTTGTAAAACAGTGGAAAACACACCCAAAATACACAATTGTAAATGCGTCTTCTATGCGACATTTTGTCGGCACGTTCTTTAACGCCGTAAAACAGTGGAAAACACATCCTAAATACACAATTGCAAATGCGTCTTCTATGCGACATGTTGTCAGCGTCTTCTTTAACGTCGTAAAACAGTGGAAAACACACCCTAAATACACAATTGTAAATGCGTCTTCTATGCGACATGTTGTCGGCACGTTCTTTAACGCCCTAAAACAGTGGAAAACACACCCTAAATACAAAATTGTAAATGCGTCTTCTATGCGACATGTTGACGGCGCGTTCTTTAACGTCGTAAAACAGTAGAAAACACACCCTAAATACACAATTGCAAATGCGTCTTCTATGCGACATGTTGTCGGCGGGGTCTTAAACGTCGTAAAACAGTGGAAAACACACCCTAAATACACATTGTAATTGCGTCTCCTATGCGACATGTTGTCGGCACGTTCTTTAACGCCGTAAAACAGTGGAAAACACTCCCAAAATACACTATTGTAAATGCGTCTTCTATGCGACATATTGTCGGCACGTTCTTTAACGCCGTAAAACAGTGGATAACACATCATAAATACACAATTGCAAATGCGTCTTCTATGCGACATGTTGTCGACGCGTTCTTTAACGTCGTAAACCAGTGGAAAACACACCCTAAATACACTATTGTAAATGCGTCTTCTATGTGACATGATGTCGGCACAATCTTTAACGTTGAAAACAGTGGAAAACACACCCAAAATACACAATTTAAATGCGTCTTCTATGCGACATGTTGTCGGCACGTTCTTTAACGCCGTAAAACAGTGGAGAACACATCCTAATTACACAATTGCAAATGCGTCTTCTATGCGACATGTTGTCGGCACGCTCTTTAACGCCGTAAAACAGGGGAAAACACACCCAAAATACACAATTGTAAATGCGTCTTCTATGCGACATGTTGTCGGCGCGTTCTTTAACGTCGTAAAACAGCGGAAAACACACCCTAAATACACATTGTAAATGCGTCTTCTATGCGACATGTTGTCGGCACGTTCTTTAACGTCGTAAACAGTGGAAAACACACCCAAAATACACAATTGTAAATGCGTCTTCTATGCGACATTTTGTTGGCTCTGTCTTTAACGTCGTAAAACAGTGGAAAACACACCCTCTATACACAATTGCAAATGCGTCTTCTATGCGACATGTTGTGGGAGCGTTCTTTAACGTCGTTAAACAGTGGAAAACACACCCAAAATACACAATTGTAAATGCGTCTTTTATGCGACATGTTGTCGGCACGTTCTTTAACGCCGTAAAACAGTGGAAAAAAAATAGTAAATACCCAATTGCAAATGCGTCTTCTATGCGACATGTTGTCGGCACGTTCTTTAACGTCGTAAAACAGTGGAAAACACACCCTAAATACACAATTGTAAATGCGTCTTCTATGTGACATGATGTCAGCACATTCATTAACGTTGTAAAACAGTGGAAAACACACCCAAAATACACAATTGTAAATGCGTCTTCTATGCGACATGTTGTCGGCACGTTCTTTAACGTCGTAAAACTGTGGAAAACACACCCTCTATACACAATTGTAAATGCGTCTTCTATGCGACATGTTGTCGGCACGTTCTTTAACGTCGTAAAGCAGTGGAAAAGACACCCTCTATACACAATTGTAAATGCGTCTTCTATGCGACATGTTGTCGGCGCGTTCCTTAACGTCGTAAAACTGTGGAAAACACACCCTAAATACACAATTGTAAATGCGTCTTCTATGCGACATGTTGACGGCGCGTTCTTTAACGTCGTAAAACAGTAGAAAACACACCCTAAATACACAATTGCAAATGCGTCTTCTATGCGACATGTTGTCGGCGGGGTCTTAAACGTTGTAAAACAGTGGAAAACACACCCTAAATACACATTGTAAATGCGTCTCCTATGCGACATGTTGTCGGCACGTTCTTTAACGCCGTAAAACAGTGGAAAACACACCCAAAATACACAATTGTAAATGCGTCTTCTATGCGACATTTTGTCGGCACGTTCTTTAACGCCGTAAAACAGTGGAAAACACACCCAAAATTCACAATTGTAAATGTGTCTTCTATGCGACATGTTGTCGGCGCGTTCTTTAACGTCGTAAAACAGTGGAAAACACACCCTAAATACACAATTGTAAATGCTTCTTCTATGCAACATGTTGTCGGCACGTTCTTTAACGCCGTAAAACAGTGGAAAACACACCCAAAATACACAATTGTAAATGCGTCTTCTATGCGACATGTTGTCGGCACGTTCTTTAACGCCGTAAAACAGTGGAAAACACATCCTAAATACACAATTGTAAATGCGTGTTCTATGCGACATGTTGTCGGCACGTTCTTTAACGTCGTAAAACAGTGGAAAACACACCCTAAATACACAATTGTAAATGCGTCTTCTATGTGACATGATGTCGGCACATTCATTAACGTTGTAAAACAGTGGAAAACACACCCAAAATACACATTTGTAAATGCGTCTTCTATGCGACATGTTGTCAGCGCACTCTTTAAAGTCGTAAAACAGTGGAAAACACACCCTAAATATACAATTGTAAATGCGTCTTCTATGTGACATGATGTCGGCACATTCTTTAACGTTGTAAAACAGTGGAAAACACACCCAAAATACACAATTGTAAATGCGTCTTCTATGCGACATTTTGTCGGCACGTTCTTTAACGCCGTAAAACAGTGGAAAACACATCCTAAATACACAATTGCAAATGCGTCTTCTATGCGACATGTTGTCAGCGTCTTCTTTAACGTCGTAAAACAGTGGAAAACACACCCTAAATACACAATTGTAAATGCGTCTTCTATGCGACATGTTGTCGGCACGTTCTTTAACGCCCTAAAACAGTGGAAAACACACCCTAAATACAAAATTGTAAATGCGTCTTCTATGCGACATGTTGACGGCGCGTTCTTTAACGTCGTAAAACAGTAGAAAACACACCCTAAATACACAATTGCAAATGCGTCTTCTATGCGACATGTTGTCGGCGGGGTCTTAAACGTCGTAAAACAGTGGAAAACACACCCTAAATACACATTGTAATTGCGTCTCCTATGCGACATGTTGTCGGCACGTTCTTTAACGCCGTAAAACAGTGGAAAACACTCCCAAAATACACTATTGTAAATGCGTCTTCTATGCGACATATTGTCGGCACGTTCTTTAACGCCGTAAAACAGTGGATAACACATCATAAATACACAATTGCAAATGCGTCTTCTATGCGACATGTTGTCGACGCGTTCTTTAACGTCGTAAACCAGTGGAAAACACACCCTAAATACACTATTGTAAATGCGTCTTCTATGTGACATGATGTCGGCACAATCTTTAACGTTGAAAACAGTGGAAAACACACCCAAAATACACAATTTAAATGCGTCTTCTATGCGACATGTTGTCGGCACGTTCTTTAACGCCGTAAAACAGTGGAGAACACATCCTAATTACACAATTGCAAATGCGTCTTCTATGCGACATGTTGTCGGCACGCTCTTTAACGCCGTAAAACAGGGGAAAACACACCCAAAATACACAATTGTAAATGCGTCTTCTATGCGACATGTTGTCGGCGCGTTCTTTAACGTCGTAAAACAGCGGAAAACACACCCTAAATACACATTGTAAATGCGTCTTCTATGCGACATGTTGTCGGCACGTTCTTTAACGTCGCAAAACAGTGGAAAACACACCCAAAATACACAATTGTAAATGCGTCTTCTATGCGACATTTTGTTGGCTCTGTCTTTAACGTCGTAAAACAGTGGAAAACACACCCTCTATACACAATTGCAAATGCGTCTTCTATGCGACATGTTGTGGGAGCGTTCTTTAACGTCGTTAAACAGTGGAAAACACACCCAAAATACACAATTGTAAATGCGTCTTTTATGCGACATGTTGTCGGCACGTTCTTTAACGCCGTAAAACAGTGGAAAAAAAATAGTAAATACCCAATTGCAAATGCGTCTTCTATGCGACATGTTGTCGGCACGTTCTTTAACGTCGTAAAACAGTGGAAAACACACCCTAAATACACAATTGTAAATGCGTCTTCTATGTGACATGATGTCAGCACATTCATTAACGTTGTAAAACAGTGGAAAACACACCCAAAATACACAATTGTAAATGCGTCTTCTATGCGACATGTTGTCGGCACGTTCTTTAACGTCGTAAAACTGTGGAAAACACACCCTCTATACACAATTGTAAATGCGTCTTCTATGCGACATGTTGTCGGCACGTTCTTTAACGTCGTAAAGCAGTGGAAAAGACACCCTCTATACACAATTGTAAATGCGTCTTCTATGCGACATGTTGTCGGCGCGTTCCTTAACGTCGTAAAACTGTGGAAAACACACCCTAAATACACAATTGTAAATGCGTCTTCTATGCGACATGTTTTCGGCGCGTTTGTTAACGTCGTAAAACAGTGGAAAACACACCTTAAATACGCAATTGTAAATGCGTCTTCTATGTGACATGATGTCGGCACATTCTTTAACGTTATCAAACAGTGGAAAACACACCCAAAATACACAATTGTAAATGCGTCTTCTATGCGACATTTTGTCGGCACGTTCTTTAACGCTATAAAACAGTGGAAAACACATCCTAAATACACAATTGCAAATGCGTCTTTTATGCGACATGTTGTCGGCGTATTCTTTAACGTCGTAAAACAGTGGAAAACACACCCTAAATACTCAATTGTAAATGTGTCTTCTATGCGACATGTTGTCGGCACGTTCTTTAACGCCCTAAAACAGTGGAAAACACAACCTAAATACAAAATTGTAAATGCGTCTTCTATGCGACATGTTGTCGGCACGTTCTTTAACGTCGTAAAACAGTGGAAAACACACCCTAAATACACAATTGCAAATGCGTCTTCTATGCGACATGTTGTCGGCGCGGTCTTAAACGTCGTAAAACAGTGGAAAACACACCCTAAATACACATTGTAAATGCGTCTCCTATGCGACATGTTGTCGGCACGTTCTTTAACGCCGTAAAACAGTGGAAAACACACCCAAAATACACAATTGTAAATGCGTCTTCTATGCGACATGTTGTCGGCACGTTCTTTAACGCCGTAAAACAGTGGAAAACACATCCTAAATACACAATTGCAAATGCGTCTTCTATGCGACATGTTGTCGGCGCGTTCTTTAACGTCGTAAAACAGTGGAAAACACACCCTAAATACACAATTGTAAATGCGTCTTCTATGCGACATTTTGTCGGCACGTTCTTTAACGCCGTAAAACAGTGGAAAACACACCCAAAATTCACAATTGTAAATGTGTTTTCTATGCGACATTTTGTCGGCGCGTTCTTTAACGTCGTAAAACAGTGGAAAACACACCCTAAATACACAATTGTAAATGCTTCTTCTATGCAACATGTTGTCGGCACGTTCTTTAACGCCGTAAAACAGTGGAAAACACACCCAAAATACACAATTGTAAATGCGTATTCTATGCGACATGTTGTCGGCACTTTCTTTAACGCCGTAAAACAGTGGAAAACACATCCTAAATACACAATTGTAAATGCGTGTTCTATGCGACATGTTGTCGGCACGTTCTTTAACGTCGTAAAACAGTGGAAAACACACCCTAAATACACAATTGTAAATGCGTCTTCTATGTGACATGATGTCGGCACATTCATTAACGTTTTAAAACAGTGGAAAACACACCCAAAATACACATTTGTAAATGCGTCTTCTATGCGACATGTTGTCAGCGCACTCTTTAAAGTCGTAAAACGGTGGAAAACACACCCTAAATACACAATTGTAAATGCGTCTTCTATGTGACATGATGTCGGCACATTCTTTAACGTTGTAAAACAGTGGAAAACACACCCATAATACACAATTGTAATTGCGTCTTCTATGCGACATTTTGTCGGCACGTTCTTTAACGCCGTAAAACAGTGGAAAACACATCCTAAATACACATTTGCAAATGCGTCTTCTATGCGACATGTTGTCAGCGTGTTCTTTAACGTCGTAAAACAGTGGAAAACACACCCTAAATACACAATTGTAAATGCGTCTTCTATGCGACATGTTGTCGGCACATTCTTTAACGCCCTAAAACAGTGGAAAACACACCCTAAATACAAAATTGTAAATGCGTCTTCTATGCGACATGTTGACGGCGCGTTCTTTAACGTCGTAAAACAGTGGAAAACACACCCTAAATACACAATTGCAAATGCGTCTTCTATGCGACATGTTGTCGGCGGGGTCTTAAACGTCGTAAAACAGTGGAAAACACACCCTAAATACACATTGTAAATGCGTCTCCTATGCGACATGTTGTCGGCACGTTCTTTAACGCCGTAAAACAGTGGAAAACACACCCTAAATACACAATTGTAAATGCGTCTTCTATGCGACATGTTGTCGGCACGTTCTTTAACGCCCTAAAACAGTGGAAAACACACCCTAAATACACTATTGTAAATGCGTCTTCTATGTGACATGATGTTGGCACAATCTTTAACGTTGAAAACAGTGGAAAACACACCCAAAATACACAATTTAAATGCGTCTTCTATGCGACATGTTGTCGGCACGTTCTTTAACGCCGTAAAACAGTGGAGAACACATCCTAAATACACAATTGCAAATGCGTCTTCTATGCGACATGTTGTCGGCACGTTCTTTAACGCCGTAAAACAGGGGAAAACACACCCAAAATACACAATTGTAAATGCGTCTTCTATGCGACATGTTGTAGGCACGTTCCTTAATGCCGTAAAACAGTGGAAAACACACCCAAAATACACAATTGTAAATGCGTCTCCTATGCGACATGTTGTTGGCGCAAACCTTAACATCGTAAAACAGTGGAAAACACACCCTCTATACACAATTGTAAATGTGTCTTCTATGCGACATGTTGTCGGCGCGTTCTTAACGTCGTAAAACAGTTGAAAACACACCCTAATTACACAATTGTAAATGCGCCTTCTATGTGACATGATGTCGGCACATTCATTAACGTTGTAAAACAATGGAAAACACACCCAAAATACACAATTGTAAATGCGTCTTCTATGCGACATGTTGTCGGCGCGTTCTTTAACGTCGTAAACAGTAGAAAACAGACCCAAAATACACAATTGTAAGTATGTCTTGTATGACACATTTTGTTGGCGCGGTCTTTAACGACGTAAAACAGTGGAAAACACACCCTCTATACACAATTGTAAATGTGTCTTCTATGCGACATGTTGTCGGCACGTTCTTTAACGCCGTAAAACAGTGGAAAACACATCCTAAATACACAATTGCAAATGCGTCTTCTATGCGACATGTTGTCGGCACGTTATTTAACGTCGTAAAACAGTGGAAAACACACCCTAAATACACAATTGTAAATGCGTCTTCTATGTGACATGATGTCGGCACATTCTTTAACTTTGTAAAATAGTGGAAAACACGCCGAAAATACACAATTGTAAATGTGTCTTCTATGCGACATGTTGTCGGCACGTTCTTTAACGCCGTAAAACAGTGGAAAACACATCCTAAAAACACAATTGCAAATGCGTCTTCTGTTCGACATGTTGTGGGAGCGTTCTTTAACGTCGTTAAGCAGTGGAAACCACACCCTAAATACACATTTGTAAATGCGTCTTCTATGCGACATATTGTAGGCACGTTCTTTAACGCCATAAAACAGTGGAAATCACACCCAAAATACACAATTGTGAATGCGTCTTCTATGTGACATGATGTCGGCACATACTTTAACGTTGTAAAACAGTGGAAAACACACCCCAAAATACACAATTGTAAATGCGTGTTCTATGCGACATGTTGTCGGCACGTTCTTAAACGCCGTAAAACAGTGGAAAACACATTCTAAATACACAATTGCAAATGCGTCTTCTATGCGACATGTTGTCGGCACGTTCTTTAACGTCGTGAAACAGAGGAAAACACACCCTAAATACCCAATTGTAAATGCGTCTTCTATGTGACATGATGTCGGCAGATTCATTAACGTTGTAAAACAGTGGAAAACACACCCAAAGAACACAATTGTAAATGCGTCTTCAATGCGACATGTTGTCGGCACGTTCTTTAACGTAGTAAAACAGTGGAAAACACACCCTCTATACACAAATCTAAATGCGTCTTCTATGTGAGATGTTGTCGGCGCGTTCTTTAACGTCGTAAAACAGTGGAAAACAGACCCAAAATTCACACTTGTAAATGCGTCTTCTATGCGACATGTTGTCGGCACATTCTTTAACGTCGTAAAGCAGTTGAAAAGACAACCTCTATACACAATTGTAAATGCGTCTTCTATGCGACATGTTGTCGGCGCGTTCCTTATCGTCGTAAAACTGTGGAAACACAACCTGAATACACAATTGTAAATGCGTCTTCTATGCTACATGTTGTCGTCACGTTCGTTAACTCCGTAAAACAGTAGAAAACACATCCTAAATACACAATTGCAAATGCGTCTTCTATGCGACATGATGTCGGCACGTTCTTTAACGCCGTAAAACAGTGGAAAACACACCCAAAATACACAATTGTAAATGCGTCTTCTATGCGACATGTTGTCGGCGCGTTCTTTAACGTCGCAAAACAGTGGAAAACACACCCTAAATACACAATTGTAAATGCGTCTTCTCTGTGACATGATGTCGGCACATTCTTTAACATTGTAAAACATTGGAATACACACCCAAAATACACAATTGTAAATGCCTCTTCTATGCAACATGTTGTCGGCACGTTCTTTAACGCCGTAAAACAGTGGCAAACACACACTAAATACACAATTGTAAATGCATCTTTTATATGACATGATGTCGGCACATTCTTTAACGTTGTAAAACAGTGGAAAACACACCCAAAATACACAATTGTAAAAGCGTCTTCTATGCGACATGTTGTCGGCACGTTTTTTAACGCCGTAAAACAGTGGAAATTACATCCTAAATACATAATTGCAAATGCGTCTTCTATCCGACATGCTGTGGGAGCGTTCTTTAACGTCGTTAAACAGTGGAAAACACACCCAAAATACACAATTGTAAATGCGTCTTCTATACGACATGTTGTCGGTGCGTTAATTAACTTCGTAAAACAGTGGAAAACACACACTAAATACACAATTGTGTATACGTCTTCTATGTGACATGATGTCGGCACATTCTTTAACGTTGTAAAACAGTGGAAAACACACCCAAAATACACAATTGTAAATGCGTCTTCTATGTGACATGATGTCGGCACATTCATTAACGTTGTAAAAAAGTGGAAAACACACCCAAAATACACAATTGTAAATGCATCTTCTATGCGACATGTTGTCGGCACGTTCTTTAACGCCGTAAAACAGTGGAAAACACATCCTAAATACACAATTGCAATTGCGTCTTCTATGCGACATGTTGTCGGCACGTTCTTTAACGCCGTAAAACAGTGGAAAACACATCCTAAATACATAATTGCAAATGCGTCTTCTATGCGACATGTTGTGGGAGCGTTCTTTAACATCGTTAAACAGTGGAAAACACACCCAAAATACACAATTGAAAATGCGTCTTCTATGTGACATATTGGAGGCACGTTCTTTAACATCATAAAACAGTGGAAAACACACACAAAATACACAATTGTAAATGCGTCTCCTATGCGACATGTTGTGGGCGCCTTCTTTAACGCCGTAAAACAGTGGAAAAAACACCCAAAATCCACAATTGCAAATGCGTCTTCTATGCGACATGTTGTCGGCGCATTCTTTAACGTCGTAAAACAGTGGAAAACACACCCTAAATACACAATTGTAAATGCGTCTTCTATGCGACATTTTGTCGGCACGTTCTTTAACGCCGTAAAACAGTGGAAAACACACCCAAAATTCACAACTGTAAATGTGTCTTCAATGCGACATGTTGTCGGCGCGTTCTTTAACGTCGTAAAACAGTGGAAAACACACCCTAAATACACAATTGTAAATGCGTCTTCTATGCAACATGTTGTCGGCACGTTCTTTAACGCCGTAAAACAGTGGAAAACACACCCAAAATACACAATTGTAAATGCGTCTTCTATGCGACATGTTATCGGCACGTTCTTTAACGCCGTAAAACAGTGGAAAACACATCCTAAATACACAATTGTAAATGCGTGTTCTATGCGACATGTTGTCGGCGCGTTCTTTAACGTCGTAAAACAGTGGAAAACACACCCTAAATACACAATTGTAAATGCGTCTTCTATGTGACATGATGTCGACACATTCATTAACGTTGTAAAACAGTGGAAAACACACCCAAAATACACAATTGTAAATGCGTCTTCTATGCGACATGTTGTCGGCGCTTTCTTAAAGTCGTAAAACAGTGGAAAACACAAACTAAATACACAATTGTAAATGCGTCTTCTATGCGACATGTTGTTGGCGCAGACTTTAACATCGTAAAACAGTGGAAAACACACCCTCTATACACAATTGTAAATGTGTCTTCTATGCGACATGTTGTCGGCGCGTTCTTAACGTCATAAAACAGTGGAAAACACACCCTAATTACACAATTGTAAATGCGTCTTCTATGTGACATGATGTCGGCACATTCTTTAACGTTGTAAAACAATGGAAAAACAAACCCAAAATACACAATTGTAAATGCGTCTTCTATGCGACATGTTGTCGGCGTGGGTCTTTAACGTCGAAAAAAACAGTGGAAAACACACCCTGTATAAACAATTGTAAATGCGTCTTCTATGCGACATGTTGTCGGCGCGTTCTTTAACGTCGTAAAACTGTGGAAAACACACCCTAAATACACAATTGTAAATGCGTCTTCTATGCGACATGTTGTCGGCACGTTCTTTAACGCCCTAAAACAGTGGAAAACACACCCTAAATACAAAATTGTAAATGCGTCTTCTATGCGACATGTTGACGGCGCGTTCTTTAACGTCGTAAAACAGTGGAAAACACACCCTAAATACACAACTGCAAATGCGTCTTTTATGCGACATGTTGTCGGCGGGGTCTTAAACGTCGTAAAACAGTGGAAAACACACCCTAAATACACATTGTAAATGCGTATCCTATGCGACATGTTGTCGGCATGTTCTTTAACGCCGTAAAACAGTGGAAAACACACCCAAAATACACTATTGTAAATGCGTCTTCTATGCGACATGTTGTCGGCACGTTCTTTAACGCCGTAAAACAGTGGATTACACATCATAAATACACAATTGCAAATGCGTCTTCTATGCGACATGTTGTCGACGCGTTCTTTAACGTCGTAAACCAGTGGAAAACACACCATAAATACACTATTGTAAATGCGTCTTCTATGTGACATGATGTCGGCACAATGTTTAACGTTGAAAACAGTGGAAAACACACCCAAAATACACAATTTAAATGCGTCTTCTATGCGACATGTTGTCGGCACGTTCTTTAACGCCGTAAAACAGTGGAGAACACATCCTAAATACACAATTGCAAATGCGTCTTCTATGCGACATGTTGTCGGCACGTTCTTTAACGCCGTAAAACAGGGGAAAACACACCCTCTATACACAATTGTAAATGCGTCTTCTATGCGACATGTTGTAGGCACGTTCCTTAATGCCGTAAAACAGTGGAAAACACACCCAAAATACACAATTGTAAATGCGTCTCCTATGCGACATGTTGTTGGCGCAAACCTTAACATCATAAAACAGTGGAAAACACACCCTCTATACACAATTGTAAATGTGTCTTCTATGCGACATGTTGTCGGCGCGTTCTAAACGTCGTAAAACAGTTGAAAACACACCCTAATTACACAATTGTAAATGCGCCTTCTATGTGACATGATGTCGGCACATTCTTTAACGTTGTAAAACAATGGAAAACACACCCAAAATACACAATTGTAAATGCGTCTTCTATGCGACATGTTGTCGGCGCGTTCTTTAACGTCGTAAACAGTAGAAAACAGACCCAAAATACACAATTGTAAATATGTCTTGTATGACACATTTTGTTGGCGCGGTCTTTAACAACGTAAAACAGTGGAAAACACACCCTCTAAACACAATTGTAAATGTGTCTTCAATGCGACATGTTGTCGGCACGTTCTTTAATGCTGTAAAACAGTGGAAAACACATCCTAAATACACAATTGCAAATGCGTCTTCTATGCGACATGTTGTCGGCACGTTATTTAACGTCGTAAAACAGTGGAAAACACACCCTAAATACACAATTGTAAATGCGTCTTCTATGTGACATGATGTCGGCACATTCTTTAACTTTGTAAAATAGTGGAAAACACGCCGAAAATACACAATTGTAAAAGTGTCTTCTATGCGACATGTTGTCGGCACGTTCTTTAACGCCGTAAAACAGTGGAAAACACATCCTAAATACACAATTGCAAATGCGTCTTCTATTCGACATGTTGTGGGAGCGTTCTTTAACGTCGTTAAACAGTGGAAACCACACCCTAAATACACATTTGTAAATGCGTCTTCTATGCGACATATTGTAGGCACGTTCTTTAACGCCATAAAACAGTGGAAATCACACCCAAAATACACAATTGTGAATGCGTCTTCTATGTGACATGATGTCGGCACATACTTTAACGTTGTAAAACAGTGGAAAACACACCCAAAATACACAATTGTAAATGCGTGTTCTATGCGACATGTTGTTGGCACGTTCTTAAACGCCGTAAAACAGTGGAAAACACATTCTAAATACACAATTGCAAATGCGTCTTCTATGCGACATGTTGTCGGCACGTTCTTTAACATCGTGAAACAGTGGAAAACACACCCTAAATACCCAATTGTAAATGCGTCTTCTATGTGACATGATGTCGGCAGATTCATTAACGTTGTAAAACAGTGGAAAACACACCCAAAGAACACAATTGTAAATGCGTCTTCAATGCGACATGTTGTCGGCACATTCTTTAACGTCGTAAAGCAGTTGAAAAGACAACCACTATACACAATTGTAAATGCGTCTTCTATGCGACATGTTGTCGGCGCGTTCCTTATCGTCGTAAAACTGTGGAAACACAACCTAAATACACAATTGTAAATGCGTCTTCTATGCTACATGTTGTCGTCACGTTCGTTAACTCCGTAAAACAGTAGAAAACACATCCTAAATACACAATTGCAAATGCGTCTTCTATGCGACATGTTGTCGGCACGTTCTTTAACGCCGTAAAACATCGGAAAACACACCCAAAATACACAATTGTAAATGCGTCTTCTATGCGACATGTTGTCGGCGCGTTCTTTAACGTCGCAAAACAGTGGAAAACACACCCTAAATACACAATTGTAAATGCGTCTTCTCTGTGACATGATGTCGGCACATTCTTTAACATTGTAAAACATTGGAATACACACCCAAAATACACAATTGTAAATGCGTCTTCTATGCAACATGTTGTCGGCACGTTCTTTAACGCCGTAAAACAGTGGCAAACACACACTAAATACACAATTGTAAATGCATCTTTTATATGACATGATGTCGGCACATTCTTTAACGTTGTAAAACAGTGGAAAACACACCCAAAATACACAATTGTAAATGCGTCTTCTATGTGACATGATGTCGGCACATTCATTAACGTTGTAAAAAAGTGGAAAACACACCCAAAATACACAATTGTAAATGCATCTTCTATGCGACATGTTGTCGGCACGTTCTTTAACGCCGTAAAACAGTGGAAAACACATCCTAAATACACAATTGCAAATGCGTCTTCTATGCGACATGTTGTCGGCACGTTCTTTAACACCGTAAAACAGTGGAAAACACATCCTAAATACACAATTGCAAATGCGTCTTCTATGCGACATGTTGTCGGCACGTTTTTTAACGCCGTAAAACAGTGGAAATTACATCCTAAATACATAATTGCAAATGCGTCTTCTATGCGACATGCTGTGGGAGCGTTCTTTAACGTCGTTAAACAGTGGAAAACACACCCAAAATACACAATTGTAAATGCGTCTTCTATACGACATGTTGTCGGTGCGTTAATTAACTTCGTAAAACAGTGGAAAACACACACTAAATACACAATTGTGAATATGTCTTCTATGTGACATGATGTCGGCACATTCTTTAACGTTGTAAAACAGTGGAAAACACACCCAAAATACACAATTGTAAATGCGTCTTCTATGTGACATGATGTCGGCACATTCATTAACGTTGTAAAAAAGTGGAAAACACACCCAAAATAAACAATTGTAAATGCATCTTCTATGCGACATGTTGTCGGCACGTTCTTTAACACCGTAAAACAGTGGAAAACACATCCTAAATACACAATTGCAAATGCGTCTTCTATGCGACATGTTGTCGGCACGTTCTTTAACGCCGTAAAACAGTGGAAAACACATCCTAAATACATAATTGCAAATGCGTCTTCTATGCGACATGTTGTGGGAGCGTTCTTCAACATCGTTAAACAGTGGAAAACACACCCAAAATACACAATTGAAAATGCGTCTTCTATGTGACATATTGGAGGCACGTTCTTTAACACCATAACACAGTGGAAAACACACACAAAATACACAATTGTAAATGCGTCTTCTATGCGACATGTTGTCGGCACGTTATTTAACGTCGTAAAACAGTGGAAAACACACCCTAAATACACAATTGTAAATGCGTCTTCTATGCGACATGTTGTCGGCACGTTCTTTAACGTCGTAAAACTGTGGAAAACACACCCTCTATACACAATTGTAAATCCGTCTTCTATGTGAGATGTTGTCGGCGCGTTCTTTAACGTCGTGAAACATTGGAAAACAGATCCAAAGTACACAATTGTAAATGCGTCTTCTATGCGACATGTTGTCGGCACGTTCTTTAACGTCGTAAAGCAGTGGAAAAGACACCCTCTATACACAATTGTAAATGCGTCTTCTATGCGACATGTTGTCGGCGTGTTCCTTAACGTTGTAAAACTGTGGAAAACACACCCTAAATACACAATTGTAAATGCGTCTTCTATGCGACATTTTGTCGGCGCGTTTTTTAACGTCGTAAAACAGTGGAAAACACACCTTAAATACGCAATTGTAAATGCGTCTTCTATGTGACATTATGTCGGCACATTCTTTAACGTTGTAAAACAGTGGAAAAGACACCCAAAATACACAATTGTAAATGCGTCTTCTATGCGACATGTTGTCGGCACGTTCTTTAACGCCGTAAAACAGTGGAAAACACATCCTAAATACACAATTGCAAATGCGTCTTCTATGCGACATGTTGTCGGCGTGTTCTTTAACGTCGTAAACCAGTGGAAAACACACCCTAAATACACTATTGTAAATGCGTCTTCTATGTGACATGATGTCGGCACAATCTTTAACGTTGTAAAACAGTGGAAAACACACCCAAAATACACAATTTAAATGCGTCTTCTATGCGACATGTTTTCGGCACGTTCTTTAACACCGTAAATCAGTGGAAAACACATCCTAAATACACAATTGCAAATGCGTCTTCTATGCGACATGTTGTCGGCACGTTCTTTAAGGACGTAAAACAGTGGAAAACACACCCAAAATACACAATTGTAAATGCGTCTCCTATGCGACATGTTGTGGGCGCCTTCTTTAACGCCGTAAAACAGTGGAAAAAACACCCAAAATCCACAATTGCAAATGCGTCTTCTATGCGACATGTTGTCGGCGCATTCTTTAACGTCGTAAAACAGTGGAAAACACACCCTAAATACACAATTGTAAATGCGTCTTCTATGCGACATTTTGTCGGCACGTTCTTTAACGGCGTAAAACAGTGGAAAACACACCCAAAATTCACAACTGTAAATGTGTCTTCTATGCGACATGTTGTCGGCGCGTTCTTTAACGTCATAAAACAGTGGAAAACACACCCTAAATACACAATTGTAAATGCGTCTTCTATGCAACATGTTGTCGGCACGTTCTTTAACGCCGTAAAACAGTGGAAAACACACCCAAAATACACAATTGTAAATGCGTCTTCTATGCGACATGTTATCGGCACGTTCTTTAACGCCGTAAAACAGTGGAAAACACATCCTAAATACACAATTGTAAATGCGTCTTCTATGCGACATGTTGTCGGCGCGTTCTTTAACGTCGTAAAACAGTGGAAAACACACCCTAAATACACAATTGTAAATGCGTCTTCTATGCGACATGTTGTCGGCGCGTTCTTAACGTCATAAAACAGTGGAAAACACACCCTAATTACACAATTGTAAATGCGTCTTCTATGTGACATGATGTCGGCACATTCTTTAACGTTGTAAAACAATGGAAAAACACACCCAAAATACACAATTGTAAATGCGTCTTCTATGCGACATGTTGTCGGAGTGGTCTTTAACGTCGAAAAAACAGTAAAAAACACACCCTGTATACACAATTGTAAATGCGTCTTCTATGCGACATGTTGTCGGCGCGTTCTTTAACGTCGTAAAACTGTGGAAAACACACCCAAAATACACAATTGTAAATGCGTCTTCTATGTGACATGATGTCGGCACATTATTTAACGATGTAAAACAGTGGAAAACACACCCAAAATACACAATTGTAAATGCGTCTTCTATGCGACATGTTGTCGGCACGTTCTTTAACGCCGTAAAACAGTGGAAAACTCATCCTAAATACATAACTGCAAATGTGTCTTCTATGCGACATATTGTCGGCGCATTCTTTAACGTTGTAAAACAGTGGAAAACACACCCTAAATACACAATTGTAAATGCGTCTTCTGTGTGACATGATGTCAGCACATTCATTAACGTTGTAAAAAAGTGGAAAACACACCCTAAATACACAATTGTAAATGCGTCTTCTATGCGACATGTTGTCGGCACGTTCTTTAACGTCGTAAAACAGTGGAAAACACACCCTAACTACACAATTGTAAATGCATCTTCTATGCGACATGTTGTCGGCACGTTCTTTAACGCCGTAAAACAGTGGAAAACACATCCTAAATACACAATTGCAAATGCGTCTTCTATGCGACATGTTGTCGGCACGTTCTTTAACACCGTAAAACAGTGGAAAACACATCCTAAATACACAATTGCAAATGCGTCTTCTATGCGACATGTTGTCGGCACGTTTTTTAACGCCGTAAAACAGTGGAAATTACATCCTAAATACATAATTGCAAATGCGTCTTCTATGCGACATGCTGTGGGAGCGTTCTTTAACGTCGTTAAACAGTGGAAAACACACCCAAAATACACAATTTTAAATGCGTCTTCTATACGACATGTTGTCGGTGCGTTAATTAACTTCGTAAAACAGTGGAAAACACACACTAAATACACAATTGTGAATACGTCTTCTATGTGACATGATGTCGGCACATTCCTTAACGTTGTAAAACAGTGGAAAACACACCCAAAATACACAATTGTAAATGCGTCTTCTATGTGACATGATGTCGGCACATTCATTAACGTTGTAAAAAAGTGGAAAACACACCCAAAATACACAATTGTAAATGCATCTTCTATGCGACATGTTGTCGGCACGTTCTTTAACGCCGTAAAACAGTGGAAAACACATCCTAAATACACAATTGCAAATGCGTCTTCTATGCGACATGTTGTCGGCACGTTCTTTAACGCCGTAAAACAGTGTAAAACACATCCTAAATACATAATTGCAAATGCGTCTTCTATGCGACATGTTGTGGGAGCGTTCTTTAACATCGTTAAACAGTGGAAAACACACCCAAAATACACAATTGAAAATGCGTCTTCTATGTGAAATATTGGAGGCACGTTCTTTAACACCATAAAACAGTGGAAAACACACACAAAATACACAATTGTAAATGCGTCTTCTATGCGACATGTTGTCGGCACGTTATTTAACGTCGTAAAACAGTGGAAAACACACCCTAAATACACAATTGTAAATGCGTCTTCTATGCGACATGTTGTCGGCACGTTCTTTAACGTCGTAAAACTGTGGAAAACACACCCTCTATACACAATTGTAAATCCGTCTTCTATGTGAGATGTTGTCGGCGCGTTCTTTAACGTCGTGAAACATTGGAAAACAGATCCAAAGTACACAATTGTAAATGCGTCTTCTATGCGACATGTTGTCGGCACGTTCTTTAACGTCGTAAAGCAGTGGAAAAGACACCCTCTATACACAATTGTAAATGCGTCTTCTATGCGACATGTTGTCGGCGCGTTCCTTAACGTTGTAAAACTGTGGAAAACACACCCAAAATACACAATTGTAAATGCGTCTTCTATGCGACATGTTGTCGGCGCGTTTTTTAACGTCGTAAAACAGTGGAAAACACACCTTAAATACGCAATTGTAAATGCGTCTTCTATGTGACATGATGTCGGCACATTCTTTAACGTTGTAAAACTGTGGAAAACACACCCAAAATACACAATTGTAAATGCGTCTTCTATGCGACATTTTGTCGGCACGTTCTTTAACGCCGTAAAACAGTGGAAAACATACCCAAAATACACAATTGTAAATGCGTCTTCTATGCGACATGTTGTCGGCACGTTCTTTAACGCCGTAAAACAGTGGAAAACACATCCTAAATACACAATTGCAAATGCGTCTTCTATGCGACATGTTGTCGGCGTGTTCTTTAACGTCGTAAACCAGTGGAAAACACACCCTAAATACACTATTGTAAATGCGTCTTCTATGTGACATGATGTCGGCACAATCTTTAACGTTGTAAAACAGTGGAAAACACACCCAAAATACACAATTTAAATGCGTCTTCTATGCGACTTGTTTTCGGCACGTTCTTTAACACCGTAAAACAGTGGAAAACACATCCTAAATACACAATTGCAAATGCGTCTTCTATGCGACATGTTGTCGGCACGTTCTTTAACACCGTAAAACAGGGGAAAACACAACCAAAATACACAATTGTAAATGCGTCTTCTATGCGACATGTTGTCGGCACGTTCTTTAAGGCCGTAAAACAGTGGAAAACACACCCAAAATACACAATTGTAAATGCGTCTCCTATGCGACATGTTGTGGGCGCCTTCTTTAACGCCGTAAAACAGTGGAAAAAACACCCAAAATCCACAATTGCAAATGCGTCTTCTATGCGACATGTTGTCGGCGCATTCTTTAACGTCGTAAAACAGTGGAAAACACACCCTAAATACACAATTGTAAATGCGTCTTCTATGCGACATTTTGTCGGCACGTTCTTTAACGCCGTAAAACAGTGGAAAACACACCCAAAATTCACAACTGTAAATGTGTCTTCTATGCGACATGTTGTCGGCACGTTCTTTAACGTTGTAAAACAGTGGAAAACACACCCTAAATACACAATTGTAAATGCGTCTTCTATGCAACATGTTGTCGGCACGTTCTTTAACGCCGTAAAACAGTGGAAAACACACCCAAAATACACAATTGTAAATGCGTCTTCTATGCGACATGTTATCGGCACGTTCTTTAACGCCGTAAAACAGTGGAAAACACATCCTAAATACACAATTGTAAATGCGTCTTCTATGCGACATGTTGTCGGCGCGTTCTTTAACGTCGTAAAACAGTGGAAAACACACCCTAAATACACAATTGTAAATGCGTCTTCTATGTGACATGATGTCGGCACATTCATTAACGTTGTAAAACAGTGGAAAACACACCCAAAATACACAATTGTAAATGCGTCTTCTATGCGACATGTTGTCGGCGCTTTCTTAAAGTCGTAAAACAGTGGAAAACACAAACTAAATACACAATTGTAAATGGGTCTTCTATGCGACATGTTGTTGGCGCAGACATTAACATCGTAAAACAGTGGAAAACACACCCCCTATACACAATTGTAAATGTGTCTTCTATGCGACATGTTGTCGGCGCCTTCTTAACGTCATAAAACAGTGGAAAACACACCCTAATTACACAATTGTAAATGCGTCTTCTATGTGACATGATGTCGGCACATTCTTTAACGTTGTAAAACAATGGAAAAACACACCCAAAATACACAATTGTAAATGCGTCTTCTATGCGACATGTTATCGGCGCGGTCTTTAACGTCGAAAAAACAGTGGAAAACACACCCTGTATACACAATTGTAAATGCGACTTCTATGCGACATGTTGTCGGCGCGTTCTTTAACGTCGTAAAACTGTGGAAAACACACCCTAAATACACAATTGTAAATGTGTCTTCTATGCGACATGTTGTCGGCACGTTCTTTAACGCCCTAAAACAGTGGAAAACACACCCTAAATAAAAAATTGTAAATGCGTCTTCTATGCGACATGTTGACGGCGCGTTCTTTAACGTCGTAAAACAGTGGAAAACACACCCTAAATACACAATTGCAAATGCGTCTTCTATGCGACATGTTGTCGGCGGGGTCTTAAACGTCGTAAAACAGTGGAAAACACACCCTAAATACACATTGTAAATGCGTCTCCTATGCGACATGTTGTCGGCACGTTCTTTAACGCCGTAAAACAGTGGAAAACACACACAAAATACACTATTGTAAATGCGTCTTCTATGCGACATGTTGTCGGCACGTTCTTTAACGCCGTAAAACAGTTGATTACACATCATAAATACACAATTGCAAATGCGTCTTCTATGCGACATGTTGTCGACGCGTTCTTTAACGTCGTAAACCAGTGGAAAACACACCCTAAATACACTATTGTAAATGCGTCTTCTATGTGACATGATGTCGGCACAATCTTTAACGTTGAAAACAGTGGAAAACACACCCAAAATACACAATTTAAATGCGTCTTCTATGCGACATGTTGTCGGCACGTTCTTTAACGCCGTAAAACAGTGGAGAACACATCCTAAATACACAATTGCAAATGCGTCTTCTATGCGACATGTTGTCGGCACGTTCTTTAACGCCGTAAAACAGGGGAAAACACACCCAAAATACACAATTGTAAATGCGTCTTCTATGCGACATTTTGTAGGCACGTTCCTTAATACCGTAAAACAGTGGAAAACACACCCAAAATACACAATTGTAAATGCGTCTCCTATGCGACATGTTGTTGGCGCAAACCTTAACATCGTAAAACAGTGGAAAACACACCCTCTATACACAATTGTAAATGTGTCTTCTATGCGACATGTTGTCGGCGCGTTCTTAACGTCGTAAAACAGTTGAAAACACACCCTAATTACACAATTGTAAATGCGCCTTCTATGTGACATGATGTCGGCACATACTTTAACGTTGTAAAACAATTGAAAACACACCCAAAATACACAATTGTAAATGCGTCTTTTATGCGACATGTTGTCGGCGCGTTCTTTAACGTCGTAAACAGTAGAAAACAGACCCAAAATACACAATTGTAAATATGTCTTGTATGACACATTTTGTTGGCGCGGTCTTTAACGACGTAAAACAGTGGAAAACACACCCTCTATACACAATTGTAAATGTGTCTTCTATGCGACATGTTGTCGGCACGTTCTTTAACGCCGTAAAACAGTGGAAAACACATCCTAAATACACAATTGCAAATGCGTCTTCTATGCGACATGTTGTCGGCACGTTATTTAACGTCGTAAAACAGTGGAAAACACACCCTAAATACACAATTGTAAATGCGTCTTCTATGTGACATGATGTCGGCACATTCTTTAACTTTGTAAAATAGTGGAAAACACGCCGAAAATACACAATTGTAAAAGTGTCTTCTATGCGACATGTTGTCGGCACGTTCTTTAACGCCGTAAAACAGTGGAAAACACATCCTAAATACACAATTGCAAATGCGTCTTCTATTCGACATGTTGTGGGAGCGTTCTTTAACGTCGTTAAACAGTGGAAACCACACCCTAAATACACATTTGTAAATGCGTCTTCTATGCGACATATTGTAGGCACGTTCTTTAACGCCATAAAACAGTGGAAATCACACCCAAAATACACAATTGTGAATGCGTCTTCTATGTGACATGATGTCGGCACATACTTTAACGTTGTAAAACAGTGGAAAACACACCCAAAATACACAATTGTAAATGCGTGTTCTATGCGACATGTTGTCGGCACGTTCTTAAACGCCGTAAAACAGTGGAAAACACATTCTAAATACACAATTGCAAATGCGTCTTCTATGCGACATGTTGTCGGCACGTTCTTTAACATCGTGAAACAGTGGAAAACACACCCTAAATACCCAATTGTAAATGCGTCTTCTATGTGACATGATGTCGGCAGATTCATTAACGTTGTAAAACAGTGGAAAACACACCCAAAGAACACAATTGTAAATGCGTCTTCAATGCGACATGTTGTCGGCACGTTCTTTAACGTAGTAAATAGTGGAAAACACACCCTCTATACACAATTCTAAATGCGTCTTCTATGTGAGATGTTGTCGGCGCGTTCTTTAACGTCGTAAAACAGTGGAAAGCAGACCCAAAATTCACACTTGTAAATGCGTCTTCTATGCGACATGTTGTCGGCACATTCTTTAACGTCGCAAAACAGTGGAAAACACATCCTAAATACACAATTGCAAATGCGTCTTCTATGCGACATGTTGTCGGCACGTTCTTTAACACCGTAAAACAGTGGAAAACACATCCTAAATACACAATTGCAAATGCGTCTTCTATGCGACATGTTGTCGGCACGTTTTTTAACGCCGTAAAACAGTTGAAATTACATCCTAAATACATAATTGCAAATGCATCTTCTATGCGACATGCTGTGGGAGCGTTCTTTAACGTCGTTAAACAGTGGAAAACACACCCAAAATACACAATTGTAAATGCGTCTTCTATACGACATGTTGTCGGTGCGTTAATTAACTTCGTAAAACAGTGGAAAACACACACTAAATACACAATTGTGAATACGTCTTCTATGTGACATGATGTCGGCACATTCTTTAACGTTGTAAAACAGTGGAAAACACACCCAAAATACACAATTGTAAATGCGTCTTCTATGTGACATGATGTCGGCACATTCATTAACGTTGTAAAAAAGTGGAAAAAACACCCAAAATAAACAATTGTAAATGCATCTTCTATGCGACATGTTGTCGGCACGTTCTTTAACGCTGTAAAACAGTGGAAAACACATCCTAAATACACAATTGCAAATGCGTCTTCTATGCGACATGTTGTCGGCACGTTCTTTAACGCCGTAAAACAGTGGAAAACACATCCTAAATACATAATTGCAAATGCGTCTTCTATGTGACATATTGGAGGCACGTTCTTTAACACCATAAAACAGTGGAAAACACACACAAAATACACAATTGTAAATGCGTCTTCTATGCGACATGTTGTCGGCACGTTCTTTAACGTCGTAAAACTGTGGAAAACACACCCTCTATACACAATTGTAAATCCGTCTTCTATGTGAGATGTTGTCGGCGCGTTCTTTAACGTCGTGAAACATTGGAAAACAGATCCAAAGTACACAATTGTAAATGCGTCTTCTATGCGACATGTTGTCGGCACGTTCTTTAACGTCGTAAAGCAGTGGAAAAGACACCCTCTATACACAATTGTAAATGCGTCTTCTATGCGACATGTTGTCGGCGTGTTCCTTAACGTTGTAAAACTGTGGAAAACACACCCTAAATACACAATTGTAAATGCGTCTTCTATGCGACATGTTGTCGGCGCGTTTTTTAACGTCGTAAAACAGTGGAAAACACACCTTAAATACGCAATTGTAAATGCGTCTTCTATGTGACATGATGTCGGCACATTCTTTAACGTTGTAAAACAGTGGAAAACACACCCAAAATACACAATTGTAAATGCGTCTTCTATGCGACATTTTGTCGGCACGTTCTTTAACGCCGTAAAACAGTGGAAAACATACCCAAAATACACAATTGTAAATGCGTCTTCTATGCGACATGTTGTCGGCACGTTCTTTAACGCCGTAAAACAGTGGAAAACACATCCTAAATACACAATTGCAAATGCGTCTTCTATGCGACATGTTGTCGGCGTGTTCTTTAACGTCGTAAACCAGTGGAAAACACACCCTAAATACACTATTGTAAATGCGTCTTCTATGTGACATGATGTCGGCACAATCTTTAACGTTGTAAAACAGTGGAAAACACACCCAAAATACACAATTTAAATGCTTCTTCTATGCGACATGTTTTCGGCACGTTCTTTAACACCGTAAAACAGTGGAAAACTCATCCTAAATACACAATTGCAAATGCGTCTTCTATGCGACATGTTGTCGGCACGTTCTTTAACACCGTAAAACAGGGGAAAACACAACCAAAATACACAATTGTAAATGCGTCTTCTATGCGACATGTTGTCGGCACGTTCTTTAAGGCCGTAAAACAGTGGAAAACACACCCAAAATACACAATTGTAAATGCGTCTCCTATGCGACATGTTGTGGGCGCCTTCTTTAACGCCGTAAAACAGTGGAAAAAACACCCAAAATCCACAATTGCAAATGCGTCTTCTATGCGACATGTTGTCGGCGCATTCTTTAACGTCGTAAAACAGTGGAAAACACACCCTAAATACACAATTGTAAATGCGTCTTCTATGCGACATTTTGTCGGCACGTTCTTTAACGCCGTAAAACAGTGGAAAACACACCCAAAATTCACAACTGTAAATGTGTCTTCTATGCGACATGTTGTCGGCGCGTTCTTTAACGTCATAAAACAGTGGAAAACACACCCTAAATACACAATTGTAAATGCGTCTTCTATGCAACATGTTGTCGGCACGTTCTTTAACGCCGTAAAACAGTGAAAATCACACCCAAAATACACAATTGTAAATGCGTCTTATATGCGACATGTTATCGGCACGGTCTTTAACGCCGTAAAACAGTGGAAAACACATCCTAAATACACAATTGTAAATGCGTCTTCTATGCGACATGTTGTCGGCGCGTTCTTTAACGTCGTAAAACAGTGGAAAACACACCCTAAATACACAATTGTAAATGCGTCTTCTATGTGACATGATGTCGGCACATTCATTAACGTTGTAAAACAGTGGAAAACACACCCAAAATACACAATTGTAAATGCGTCTTCTATGCGACATGTTGTCGGCGCTTTCTTAAAGTCGTAAAACAGTGGAAAACACAAACTAAATACACAATTGCAAATGCGTCTTCTATTCGACATGTTGTGGGAGCGTTCTTTAACGTCGTTAAACAGTGGAAACCACACCCTAAATACACATTTGTAAATGCGTCTTCTATGCGACATATTGTAGGCACGTTCTTTAACGCCATAAAACAGTGGAAATCACACCCAAAATACACAATTGTGAATGCGTCTTCTATGTGACATGATGTCGGCACATACTTTAACGTTGTAAAACAGTGGAAAACACACCCAAAATACACAATTGTAAATGCGTGTTCTATGCGACATGTTGTCGGCACGTTCTTAAACGCCGTAAAACAGTGGAAAACACATTCTAAATACACAATTGCAAATGCGTCTTCTATGCGACATGTTGTCGGCACGTTCTTTAACATCGTGAAACAGTGGAAAACACACCCTAAATACCCAATTGTAAATGCGTCTTCTATGTGACATGATGTCGGCAGATTCATTAACGTTGTAAAACAGTGGAAAACACACCCAAAGAACACAATTGTAAATGCGTCTTCAATGCGACATGTTGTCGGCACGTTCTTTAACGTAGTAAATAGTGGAAAACACACCCTCTATACACAATTCTAAATGCGTCTTCTATGTGAGATGTTGTCGGCGCGTTCTTTAACGTCGTAAAACAGTGGAAAACAGACCCAAAATTCACACTTGTAAATGCGTCTTCTATGCGACATGTTGTCGGCACATTCTTTAACGTCGCAAAACAGTGGAAAACACACCCTAAATACACAATTGTAAATGCGTCTTCTCTGTGACATGATGTCGGCACATTCTTTAACATTGTAAAACATTGGAATACACACCCAAAATACAAAATTGTAAATGCGTCTTCTATGCAACATGTTGTCGGCGCATTCTTTAACGTCGTAAAACAGTGGAAAACACACCCTAAATACACAATTGTAAATGCGTCTTCTATGCGACATTTTGTCGGCACGTTCTTTAACGCCGTAAAACAGTGGAAAACACACCCAAAATTCACAACTGTAAATGTGTCTTCTATGCGACATGTTGTCGGCGCGTTCTTTAACGTCGTAAAACAGTGGAAAACACACCCTAAATACACAATTGTAAATGCGTCTTCTATGCAACATGTTTTCGGCACGTTCTTTAACGCCGTAAAACAGTGGAAAACACACCCAAAATACACAATTGTAAATGCGTCTTCTATGCGACATGTTATCGGCACGTTCTTTAACGCCGTAAAACAGTGGAAAACACATCCTAAATACACAATTGTAACCCCTCAGGGGCTCAGCATTAATTTGCTGAGTACGGGCTTGGCGAACCCGGGGTCCTGAGCTGTGGACTGTGTCGCGCCAACAGTCCGCTACTCCGTAAGCTCTGTGCGTGCTTCAACGACCATCGTTCGGCGCGACGGTGGAACGTTGTACGTTTCAGAGCCCGGGGATCTTGGCTTAATCGCCCGGGTCGCGAGGACGGTACAAACCTCTCTAAAAAAAACCTCAATCTCAAGGTGTGCTACGTGCCGAGGAGATGCATGGCTGTTGAGGTTGAACAGCCGCTAGCGAGCAACCTCTGAGGAACCTGCCGCACCTCAGTTGTACAAGGCTTACCCAGGCAAGCGGGGCTCTGCCTGGGTGGACCTTTAGTTCCCTAGCTGCTCGTGGGACGAACATGAAACGAGCGAACAAAAGCGTGGCCGGCCGCGAAAACGGCGTCTCAAAGCGTGGAAGAGTTGCTTATAATGCAGCGTCATATGATCCCCGAACGTTCCCTTCCCTGGCCAACCCATGGGAGGAACGGCGGGCTAAAGAAAGGGATGAGGCATACTCACCTAAGTATCTTGTTTGTAGTCGAACAGATGGGGAAACTTTCATGTCGACGAAGCCACTTTTCTTCGTTGAACACCTCGAGGATAAGTTTGGTGAAGTCTCAGGCATGTCAAAGATGAGAAGCGGTTCGGTACTGATCGAAACAGCGTCATCCGCCCAATCAAAAGCATTACTTGCTTGTGATAAGCTGGGTGACGTTCCGGTCAGTATAACACCTCATAAATCGCTTAACATGATCCAGGGTCTGATCTATCACAGGGATCTTCTCTTACAGTCGGATGACGAGCTACGCGCCAACCTAGAGCGACGGGGTGTCCACTTCGTCCGGCGCGTGCATAGGGGTTCGAAGGATAATAGGGTAGCCACCGGTGCTTTCATCTTGGCCTTTGACGGCGATACATTGCCCGAAAAGGTCAAGGTCATGGTCTACCGGTGTGACGTAAAGCCTTACATTCCTCCCCCTATGCGCTGTTTCAAATGCTGGAAATTTGGACATATGTCCTCCAGATGTAGTTCCAGCCCCACATGTAGGGAATGCGGGCGTCCATCACACCCGGACGCTCCGTGTACTCCTCCACCTATCTGTGTCAACTGTGGGCAGCAACATCCACCCTGTTCTACAGACTGTACCATGCTCCGTAAGGAGCGAAAGATAATGGAATACAAGACCCTGGATCGCCTGACATATACAGAAGCACGTAAAAAATATGATCGGCTTCACCCAGTTTCCATGACTACATCTTTCGCTGCAGTTACTTCATCACCACCACTTCTGATCAGACCTACCGTGCAACTACCTTCTGTGGGCCCAAAGGGCCGTCAAAGCTCGTCAGCCTCCATCAGGGTTGGGGGCACTCCTCACACTGCCCCCCCACCACCACCAGCGGGGGCACCTCCACCCCCACCACCGGGGACACAAGTCCCCACCTCCCAGCCAGAGGAGGAGCAGCAGCCTCCTCCGGCTCCCCTCACTCGGAAGGGGTCCCTCGGGGCACTCCCTTCTGAGGCTTCTCCTAGTGCTCCAGCAGATCCCAGCCAATGGCTGAAGGATCCAAAACCTGTGGGTGGAAGGGCTTCCCGCTCTTCTTCTACCCCTGGTGTCACTATAGAGAAGCCCTCCCGGCCCTGCAAACCTAAGGGCCAGCGAGAGGGACGGAAAAAGAAGACAAAAGAGTCTTCGGTGGCTCTCAGGCCACCCGCTACCTCATCTTCTGCATCAGACGATGAGGTGCAGATCCTCGCGTCACGTGAGGATCTGTCTCTTACTGAATCCCCAGAACGACTTGTCTTGGACTCCGTAGGTTCTCAATCGGCTGCAGCAGATGAACCTATGGAATAACGTTTTTAATATTTTAATATTTTATATTTTGTATTTTGCGTTTTAATCATGGCTTTTAACGTCTCTAACCACCACATCCTCCAGTGGAATTGCGGCGGTTTCTTCCACCATCTGGCTGAGCTGCAACAACTACTGAGCAACTTCCATGTTATCTGCATAGCGATACAGGAAACGTGGTTTCCTGTGCAGAGGACCCCAGCCCTGCGTGGCTACCGGGGCTATTTCAAAAATCGCCCCTTTTGCGACAGGGTCTCTGGAGGTGTGTGCCTCTATGTCCTTGCCACTGTCACCTGTGCAGCTGTGCCGCTCACCACGAATCTCGAGGCAGTGGCTGTAAGGATAAGAGTCAGGCAGGAACTGACAATCTGTTCCCTCTACCTTCCTCCAGATGAGGTTATTTCTCTTGCAGACCTTGATGCCTTGATCGCTCAACTCCCCCCGCCGTTTCTCCTTCTGGGGGATTTTAACGCCCACCACCCTATGTGGGGTGGGACACAGACCTCGGCTCGTGGTAAGGATGTGGAGCTGCTCTTCACTCGGCGAAACCTTTGCCTTCTTAATACGGGCGCTCCGACGCACTTCAGTGTAGCTCACGGGACGTATTCGGCCATCGACCTTTCTATCTGTAGCCCGAGTCTCCTCCCTCGTCTGAACTGGAGCGTCCATGATGATCTCTGTGGGAGCGACCACTTTCCCATCTTTCTGTCGCTCCCAGAGACTCAGGCCGCAAACCGGCTACCTCATTGGTCGCTCCATAGGGCTGACTGGCCGGCATATGCTTCAGCTGCAGTGGTACCGACTATGCTTCCAGCCGGCATTGATGTGGCTGTCCAGCTAGTCACGAAGGCCATAGTTTCTGCTGCTGAGAACACTGTCCCGACCGCGTCTACGTCACTTCGACGTAAGTCGGTCCCTTGGTGGACGCAGGAAATCGCTGAGGCCATCCGGGAACGTCGGCGCGCACTTCAGCGGCACCGGCGACACCCTTCTCTACAACATCTAATCGCCTTCAAGCGGCTCCGCGCACGAGCTCGGCGATTGATTCGCCAGAGTAAAAAGGATTCCTGGGAGAGGTTTGTAGCCTCTATCGGCTCTCGCGCCTCCCCTTCTCGGGTCTGGACCCAAGTGCGTCGCCTCTTTGGATATCGCCCACCGGCAGGAATTCCAACGCTCACTATTCAGGGTGCACTCTGCACTGACCCGCAAGCCATAGCTGAGTACATGGCGGATTACTTTGCACGTTGCTCAGCAACTGAAACGTACAGTGCAGACTTCCGCACCTTCAAAGAGAGGGTCGAGCGGAAGCAGTTATCATTCCGCACACGCCGCCAGGAACCTTACAATGCCCCATTTAGCGAGTGGGAGTTTGAAACTGCTCTGGCTGCATGCCCCGATACTTCTCCGGGACCTGATCGGATACATAGCCAGTTCATCCGTCACCTTTCGGCTGAGTTTCAACACCGACTCCTCTACCTGTTTAACCGTATCTGGGCAGATGGGGTCTTTCCATCACAGTGGCGGGAAAGCACCGTCATCCCGGTGTTGAAACCTGGAGCAGATCCATTGGTGGCTGACAGTTACCGCCCAATCAGCCTTACCAATGTGCTCTGCAAGCTGCTTGAACGAATGGTGAGTCGGCGGCTGATGTGGCTCCTTGAAGACCGCGAACTTCTTGCCCCACAACAAGGGGGATTCCGTCAAGGCCGTTCCGCCATTGACAACCTTGTCTCGCTGGAATCGGCTATTCGCACAGCCTTCACCAGGCGCGAACATCTCGTTGCGGTCTTTTTTGATCTCCGTAAGGCATACGATACAACCTGGCGCCACCATATTCTGGCTACACTGCATGGTTGGGGTCTGAGGGGCTCCCTTCCAATTTTTATACGGAACCTTTTATCGACCCGCTCTTTTCAAGTTCGTGCAGGCACCTGTCTCAGCTCTCCCCATGTCCAGGAGAATGGTGTCCCACAGGGCTCTGTTCTCAGTGTTCCCCTCTTCCTGATTGCCATCAATGGTCTCGCAGCAGCGGTGGGGTCCTCAGTTTCGTCCTCCCTGTTTGCAGACGATTTTTGTATTTACTTCAGCTCCGCCACCATTGGTGTCGCCGAACGGCGGCTGCAGGGAGCCATTAGAAAGGCACAATCATGGGCCTCGTCTCACGGTTTCCACTTCTCGGGTTCTAAGACCCGAGTAATGCACTTTTGTCGTCGTCGGGCACTTCACCTCGATCCAGAACTGTACCTAGATAACGAACTCCTTCGAGTTGAAGAAACACACCGCTTCCTCGGTATGGTTTTCGATGCCCGGCTGACTTGGCAGCCACATCTCCGTCAGCTGCGACAGAAATGCTGGAAACACCTTAATATCCTTCGCTGTCTCGGCCACACGGCTTGGGGAGCATCACGCCCAACGCTTCTGCAGCTCTATAAGGCTCTGATACAATCGCGCCTGGACTACGGAAGTATCGTATATGACTCTGCAGCACCGTCAGCACTACAGGTATTGGACCCGGTCCTCCATAGTGGTGTCCGTTTGGCGACAGGGGCTTTTCGCACAAGTCCAGTGACAAGTCTGCTAGCTGAAGCAGGGGTTCCGCCCCTGCGCTTCCGCCGGCAGCGCTTACTCTCTGCCTATGCTGCCCATGTACATGCCTTACCCCACCATCCAAACTACAGGCTTCTATTTCCGGATGTTGTCCTTCCTTCCCCACGACAGCGGCCAAGGTCGGGTCTCCCGATCGCGGTCCGTGTTCGTTCCCTTCTCTCTTCACTTGAATCCCTTCCTATTCCTCCTGCTTTCCACTACCCTTCCCGTGTTCCTCCTTGGTCTATACCGCGTCCGCAGTTTCGGCTGGACTTGTCACGTGACTCTAAAGCCTCTGTTGCACCGATGACTCTACGCCGCCAGTTCCAGTCAGTACTTCGTTCGTTCCATGGCGCGGAAATTGTCTACACCGACGGGTCCCTAGTTGATGGCCGTTGTGGGTATGCCTACACCCACGATGAGCATACTGAACTACACTCCTTACCCTGTGGGAGTACTATCTTCTCTGCGGAGCTGATAGCTATCCATCGAGCACTGGAGCACCTTATAGCCTGTCCCGGGGAGTCGTATGTTATCTGCAGCGACTCCCTGAGTGGCTTGCAAGCCCTTGACCAGTGCTTTCCAAAACATCCACTGGTGCGGTCAATTCAGGAATCTCTTGACCTTCTCGTTCA
This sequence comes from Locusta migratoria, assembly GCA_026315105.1. NCBI lineage: Eukaryota > Metazoa > Arthropoda > Insecta > Orthoptera > Acrididae > Locusta > Locusta migratoria. Next base: position 360,151,811 of record CM048750.1, read on the forward strand.
GTCTGGCCGCACTGTGGTTTTCGTTTGGACCCCGGCACACATAGGAATTCCGGGGAACGAACGCGTGGATCGGCTGGCTAGGCAGGCGATTACTGCAAGCCCCTTAGAAATTGGTATTCAGGAGAGGGACCACCGATTAGAGTTACAAAAGAAGGTGGTAGGGCTTTGGAACACTGAGTGGGTTGACTCACCTACCCCAAACAAGCTCCGTACAGTGAAGCTTTCTACAGCTCCGTGGAAGTCCTCTCTGAGGGCCTCTCGGAAGGAGTCAGTTGTCCTTTGTCGTCTGCGTATTGGCCACACGTGGATGACACATGGCCATCTACTTCGACGGGAGGATCCTCCACAGTGTCGCTGCGGCACTTCATTGACAGTGGTCCACATCCTTGTGGACTGCCCCCTTTTAGCTGCCTTATGACAGTCATTTGACCTGCCAGCTGCACTTCCTTTTATTCTCGGTGACGACGCTGCTACAGCTGATTATGTTTTACGTTTTATCCGTGCAGCTGGGTTTTATCATTTGATCTAAAGGTGGGTATTTTAGCCTGATATCTCAGGCACCCATCTTTCACAAATTTTTACTCTTTTTCTTTTGTGCTGTCTCCCCGCTTTTACCCGTATGTTTTAGAATGTGCGGAGTGGCTGGCTCATCCTTTATTATTCTCGCAATCAGCCAGCCACACTTTTCTGCTGAAACCTTTTAGTACATTTTTTTCCCCCTTTCAGTTTTCTTCTTTCTACGTTTCTTTCCTCTTTAGGATTTCTTCTTTGAGTGTCCTGAACTCATTTACCCCCATTACGTGCCCATTATGAGTTTATCTTCTATGTGAGTCACGCATTGTTTTGCAGGATGCATTACGCTGTATCGACTTAGCTCGCAACAGGGGACTGATGACCACGTAGTCTAGTCCCCTCTAAACAACAACAACAACAACAACAACAACAACACAATTGTAAATGCGTCTTCTATGAGACATGTTGTCGGCGCGTTCTTTAACGTCGTAAAACAGTGGAAAACACACCCTAAATACACAATTGTAAATGCGTCTTCTATGTGACATGATGTCGGCACATTCATTAACGTTGTAAAACAGTGGAAAACACACCCAAAATACACAATTGTAAATGCGTCTTCTATGCGACATGTTGTCGGCGCTTTCTTAAAGTCGTAAAACAGTGGAAAACACAAACTAAATACACAATTGTAAATGCGTCTTCTATGCGACATGTTGTTGGCGCAGACTTTAACATCGTAAAACAGTGGAAAACACACCCTCTATACACAATTGTAAATGTGTCTTCTATGCGACATGTTGTCGGCGCGTTCTTAACGTCATAAAACAGTGGAAAACACACCCTAATTACACAATTGTAAATGCGTCTTCTATGTGACATGATGTCGGCACATTCTTTAACGTTGTAAAACAATGGAAAAACACACCCAAAATACACAATTGTAAATGCGTCTTCTATGCGACATGTTGTCGGCGCGGTCTTTAACGTTGAAAAAACAGTGGAAAACACACCCTGTATACACAATTGTAAATGCGTCTTCTATGCGACATGTTGTCGGCGCGTTCTTTAACGTCGTAAAACTGTGGAAAACACACCCAAAATACACAATTGTAAATGCGTCTTATATGTGACATGATGTCGGCACATTATTTAACGATGTAAAACAGTGGAAAACACACCCAAAATACACAATTGTAAATGCGTCTTCTATGCGACATGTTGTCGGCACGTTCTTTAACGCCGTAAAACAGTGGAAAACTCATCCTAAATACATAACTGCAAATGTGTCTTCTATGCGACATATTGTCGGCGCATTCTTTAACGTTGTAAAACAGTGGAAAACACACCCTAAATACACAATTGTAAATGCGTCTTCTGTGTGACATGATGTCAGCACATTCATTAACGTTGTAAAAAAGTGGAAAACACACCCAAAATACACAATTGTAAATGCATCTTCTATGCGACATGTTGTCGGCACGTTCTTTAACGTCGTAAAACAGTGGAAAACACACCCTAACTACACAATTGTAAATGCGTCTTCTATGTCACATGATGTCGGCACATTCATTAACGTTGTAAAACAGTGGAAAACACACCCAAAATACACAATTGTAAATGTGTCTTCTATGCGACATGTTGTCGGCGCGTTCTTAACGTCATAAAACAGTGGAAAACACACCCTAATTACACAATTGTAAATGCGTCTTCTATGTGACATGATGTCGGCACATTCTTTAACGTTGTAAAACAATGGAAAAACACACCCAAAATACACAATTGTAAATGCGTCTTCTATGCGACATGTTGTCGGCGCATTCTTTAACGTCGTAAAACAGTGGAAAACACACCCTAAATACACAGTTGTAAATGCGTCTCCTATGCGACATGTTGTGGGCGCCTTCTTTAACGCCGTAAAACAGTGGAAAAAACACCCAAAATCCACAATTGCAAATGCGTCTTCTATGCGACATGTTGTCGGCGCATTCTTTAACGTCGTAAAACAGTGGAAAACACACCCTAAATACACAATTGTAAATGCGTCTTCTATGCGACATTTTGTCGGCACGTTCTTTAACGCCGTAAAACAGTGGAAAACACACCCAAAATTCACAACTGTAAATGTGTCTTCTATGCGACATGTTTTCGGCGCGTTCTTTAACGTCATAAAACAGTGGAAAACACACCCTAAATACACAATTGTAAATGCGTCTTCTATGCAACATGTTGTCGGCACGTTCTTTAACGCCGTAAAACAGTGGAAAACACACCCAAAATACACAATTGTAAATGCGTCTTCTATGCGACATGTTGTCGGCACGTTCTTTAATGCCGTAAAACAGTGGAAAACACATCCTAAATCCACATTTGTAAATGCGTCTTCTATGCGACATGTTGTCGGCGCGTTCTTTAACGTCGTAAAACAGTGGAAAACACACCCTAAATACACAATTGTAAATGCGTCTTCTATGTGACATGATGTCGGCACATTCATTAACGTTGTAAAACAGTGGAAAACACACCCAAAATACACAATTGTAAATGCGTCTTCTATGCGACATGTTGTCGGCGCTTTCTTAAAGTCGTAAAACAGTGGAAAACACAAACTAAATACACAATTGTAAATGCGTCTTCTATGCGACATGTTGTTGGCGCAGACTTTAACATTGTAAAACAGTGGAAAACACACTCTCTATACACAAATGTAAATGTGTCTTCTATGCGACATGTTGTTGGCGCGTTCTTCACGCATTAAACAGTGGAAAACACACCCTAATTACACAATTGTAAATGCGTCTTCTATGTGACATGATGTCGGCACATTCTTTAACGTTGTAAAATAATGGAAAAACACACCCAAAATACACAATTGTAAATCGTCTTCTATGCGACATGTAGTCGGCGCGGTCTTTAACGTCGAAAAAACAGTGGAAAACACACCCTGTATACACAATTGTAAATGCGTCTTCTATGCGACATGTTGTCGGCGCGTTCTTTAACGTCGTAAAATTGTGGAAAACACACCCAAAATACACAATTGTAAATGCGTCTTCTATGTGACATGATGTCGGCACAGTATTTAACGATGTAAAACAGTGGAAAACACACCCAAAATACACAATTGTAAATGCGTCTTCTATGCGACATGTTGTCGGCACGTTCTTTAATGCCGTAAAACAGTGGAAAACTCATCCTAAATACATAACTGCAAATGTGTCTTCTATGCGACATATTGTCGGCGCATTCTTTAACGTTGTAAAACAGTGGAAAACACACCCTAAATACACAATTGTAAATGCGTCATCTGTGTGACATGATGTCAGCACATTCATTAACGTTGTAAAAAAGTGGAAAACACACCCAAAATACACAATTGTAAATGCATCTTCTATGCGACATGTTGTCGGCACGTTCTTTAACGTCGTAAAACAGTGGAAAACACACCCTAACTACACAATTGTAAATGCGTCTTCTATGTCACCTGATGTCGGCACATTCATTAACGTTGTAAAACAGTGGAAAACACACCCAAAATACACAATTGTAAATGCGTCTTCTATGCGACATGTTGTCGGCACGTTCTTTAACGCCGTAAAACAGTAAAAAACACATCCTAAATACACAATTGTAAATGTGTCTTCTATGCGACATGTTGTCGGCGCATTCTTTAACGTCGTAAAACAGTGGAAAACACACCCTAAATACACAATTGTAAATGCGTCTTCTATGTGACATGATGTCGGCACATTCATTAACGTTGTAAAACAGTGGAAAACACACCCAAAATACACAATTGTAAATGCGTCTTCTATGCGACATGTTGTCGGCGCTTTCTTAAAGTCGTAAAACAGTGGAAAACACAAACTAAATACACAATTGTAAATGCGTCTTCTATGCGACATGTTGTCGGCGCATTCTTTAACGTCGTAAAACTGTGGAAAACACACCCTAAATACACACTGAAAATGCGTCTTCTATGCGACATGTTGTCGGCGCTTTTCTTTAACGTCGTAAACAGTAGAAAACAGACCCAAAATACACAATTGTAAATATGTCTTGTATGACACATTTTGTTATCGGTCTTTAACGTCGTAAAACAGTGGAAAAAACACCCTCTATACACAATTGTAAATGTGTCTTCAATGCGACATGTAGTCGGCGTGGTCTTTAACGTCGAAAAAACAGTGGAAAACACACCCTGTATACACAATTGTAAATGCGTCTTCTATGCGACATGTTGTCGGCGCGTTCTTTAACGTCGTAAAACTGTGGAAAACACACCCAAAATACACAATTGTAAATGCGTCTTCTATGTGACATGATGTCGGCACATTATTTAACGATGTAAAACAGTGGAAAACACACCCAAAATACACAATTGTAAATGCGTCTTCTATGCGACATGTTGTCGACACGTTCTTTAACGCCGTAAAACAGTGGAAAACTCATCCCAAATACATAACTGCAAATGTGTCTTCTATGCGACATATTGTCGGCGCATTCTTTAACATTGTAAAACAGTGGAAAACACACCCTAAATACACAATTGTAAATGCGTCTTCTGTGTGACATGATGTCAGCACATTCATTAACGTTGTAAAAAAGTGGAAAACACACCCAAAATACACAATTGTAAATGCATCTTCTATGCGACATGTTGTCGGCAAGTTCTTTAACGTCGTAAAACAGTGGAAAACACACCCTAACTACACAATTGTAAATGCGTCTTCTATGTCACATGATGTCGGCACATTCATTAACGTTGTAAAACAGTGGAAAACACACCCAAAATACACAATTGTAAATGCGTCTTCTATGCGACATGTTGTCGGCGCTTTCTTAACGTCGTAAAACAGTGGAAAACACAAACTAAATACACAATTGTAAATGCGTCTTCTATGCGACATGTTGTTGGCGCAGACTTTAACATCGTAAAACAGTGGAAAACTCACCCTCTATACACAATTGTAAATGTGTCTTCTATGCGACATGTTGTCGGCGCGTTCTTAACGTCGTAAAACAGTGGAAAACACACCCTAATTACACAATTGTAAATGCGTCTTCTATGCGACATGTTGTCGGCGCATTCTTTAACGTCGTAAAACTGTGGAAAACACACCCTAAATACACACTGTAAATGCGTCTTCTATGCGACATGTTGTCGGCGCGTTCTTTAACGTCGTAAACAGTAGAAAACAGACCCAAAATACACAATTGTAAATATGTCTTGTATGACACATTTTGTTATCGGTTTTAACGTCGTAAAACAGTGGAAAAAACACCCTCTATACACAATTGTAAATGTGTCTTCAATGCGACATGTAGTCGGCGCGGTCTTTAACGTCGAAAAAACAGTGGAAAACACACCCTGTATACACAATTGTAAATGCGTCTTCTATGCGACATGTTGTCGGCGCGTTATTTAACGTCGTAAAACTGTGGAAAACACACCCAAAATACACAATTGTAAATACGTCTTCTATGTGACATGATGTCGGCACATTATTTAACGATGTAAAACAGTGGAAAACACACCCAAAATACACAATTGTAAATGCGTCTTCTATGCGACATGTTGTTGGCGCAGACATTAACATCGTAAAACAGTGGAAAACACACCCTCTATACACAATTGTAAATGTGTCTTCTATGCGACATGTTGTCGGCGCGTTCTTAACGTCATAAAACAGTGGAAAACACACCCTAATTACACAATTGTAAATGCGTCTTCTATGTGACATGATGTCGGCACATTCTTTAACGTTGTAAAACAATGGAAAAACACACCCAAAATACACAACTGTAAATGCGTCTTCTATGCGACATGTTGTGGGCGCCTTCTTTAACGCCGTAAAACAGTGGAAAAAACACCCAAAATCCACAATTGCAAATGCGTCTTCTATGCGATATGTTGTCGGCGCGGTCTTTAACGTCGAAAAAACAGTGGAAAACACACCCTGTATACACAATTGTAAATGCGTCTTCTATGCGACATGTTGTCGGCGCGTTCTTTAACGTCGTAAAACTGTGGAAAACACACCCAAAATACACAATTGTAAATACGTCTTCTATGCGACATGTTGTCGGCACGTTCTTTAACGCCGAAAACAGTGGAAAACTCATCCCAAATACATAACTGCAAATGTGTCTTCTATGCGACATATTGTCAGGGCATTCTTTAATGTTGTAAAACAGTGGAAAACACACCCTAAATACACAATTGTAAATGCGTCTTCTGTGTGACATGATGTCAGCACATTCATTAACGTTGTAAAAAAGTGGAAAACACACCCAAAATACACAATTGTAAATGCATCTTCTATGCGACATGTTGTCGGCACGTTCTTTAACGTCGTAAAACAGTGGAAAACACACCCTAACTACACAATTGTAAATGCGGCTTCTATGTCACATGATGTCGGCACATTCATTAACGTTGTAAAACAGTGGAAAACACACCCAAAATACACAATTGTAAATGTGTCTTCTATGCGACATGTTGTCGGCGCGTTCTTAACGTCATAAAACAGTGGAAAACACACCCTAATTATACAATTGTAAATGCGTCTTCTATGTGACATGATGTCGGCACATTCTTTAACGTTGTAAAACAATGGAAAAACACACCCAAAATACACAATTGTAAATGCGTCTTCTATGCGACATGTTGTCGGCGCATTCTTTAACGTCGTAAAACAGTGGAAAACACACCCTAAATACACAATTGTAAATGCGTCTCCTATGCGACATGTTGTGGGCGCCTTCTTTAACGCCGTAAAACAGTGGAAAAAACACCCAAAATCCACAATTGCAAATGCGTCTTCTATGCGATATGTTGTCGGCGCATTCTTTAACGTCGTAAAACAGTGGAAAACACACCCTAAATACACAATTGTAAATGCGTCTTCTATGCGACATTTTGTCGGCACGTTCTTTAACGCCGTAAAACAGTGGAAAACACACCCAAAATTCACAACTGTAAATGTGTCTTCTATGCGACATGTTGTCGGCACGTTCCTTAACGTCGTAAAACAGTGGAAAACACACCCTAAATACACAATTGTAAATGCGTCTTCTATGCAACATGTTGTCGGCACGTTCTTTAACGCCGTAAAACAGTGGAAAACACACCCAAAATACACAATTGTAAATGCGTCTTCTATGCGACATGTTGTCGGCACGTTCTTTAACGCCGTAAAACAGTGGAAAACACATCCTAAATACACAATTGTAAATGCGTCTTCTATGCGACATGTTGTCGGCGCGTTCTTTATCGTCGTAAAACAGTGGAAAACACACCCTAAATACACAATTGTAAATGCGTCTTCTATGTGACATGATGTCGGCACATTCATTAACATTGTAAAACAGTGGAAAACACACCCAAAATACACAATTGTAAATGCGTCTTCTATGCGACATGTTGTCGGCGCTTTCTTAAAGTCGTAAAACAGTGGAAAACACAAACTAAATACACAATTGTAAATGCGTCTTCTATGCGACATTTTGTTGGCGCAGACTTTAACATCGTAAAACAGTGGAAAACACACCCTCTATACATAATTGTAAATGTGTCTTCTATGCGACATGTTGTCGGCGCGTTCTTAACGTCATAAAACAGTGGAAAACACACCCTAATTACACAATTGTAAATGCGTCTTCTATGTGACATGATGTCGGCACATTCTTTAACGTTGTAAAACAATGGAAAAACACACCCAAAATACACAATTGTAAATGCGTCTTCTGTGTGACATGATGTCAGCACATTCATTAACGTTGTAAAAAAGTGGAAAACACACCCAAAATACACAATTGTAAATGCATCTTCTATGCGACATGTTGTCGGCACGTTCTTTAACGTCGTAAAACAGTGGAAAACACACCCTAACTACACAATTGTAAATGCGTCTTCTATGTCACATGATGTCGGCACATTCATTAACGTTGTAAAACAGTGGAAAACACACCCAAAATACACAATTGTAAATGCGTCTTCTATGTGACATGATGTCGGCACATTCATTAACGTTGTAAAACAGTGGAAAACACACCCAAAATACACAATTGTAAATGCGTCTTCTATGCGAAATGTTGTCGGCGCTTTCTTAAAGTCGTAAAACAGTGGAAAACACAAACTAAATACACAATTGTAAATGCGTCTTCTATGCGACATTTTGTTGGCGCAGACTTTAACATCGTAAAACAGTGGAAAACACACCCTCTATACACAATTGTAAATGTGTCTTCTATGCGACATGTTGTCGGCGCGTTCTTAACGTCATAAAACAGTGGAAAACACACCCTAACTACACAATTGTAAATGCGTCTTCTATGTGCCATTATGTCGGCACATTCTTTTACGTTGTAAAACAATGAAAAACACACCCAAAATACACAATTGTAAATGCGTCTTCTATGCGACATGTTGTCGGCGCATTCTTTAACGTCGTAAAACTGTGGAAAACACACCCTAAATACACACTGTAAATGCGTCTTCTATGCGACATGTTGTCGGCGCGTTCTTTAACGTCGTAAACAGTAGAAAACAGACCCAAAATACACAATTGTAAATATGTCTTGTATGACACATTTTGTTATCGGTCTTTAACGTCGTAAAAAAGTGGAAAAAACACCCTCTATACACAATTGTAAATGTGTCTTCAATGCGACATGTAGTCGGCGCGGTCTTTAACGTCGAAAAAACAGTGGAAAACACACCCTGTATACACAATTGTAAATGCGTCTTCTATGCGACATGTTGTCGGCGCGTTATTTAACGTCGTAAAACTGTGGAAAACACACCCAAAATACACAATTGTAAATACGTCTTCTATGTGACATGATGTCGGCACATTATTTAACGATGTAAAACAGTGGAAAACACACCCAAAATACACAATTGTAAATGCGTCTTCTATGCGACATGTTGTAGGCGCAGACATTAACATCGTAAAACAGTGGAAAACACACCCTCTATACACAATTGTAAATGTGTCTTCTATGCGACATGTTGTCGGCACGTTCTTTAACGCCGTAAAACAGTGGAAAACTCATCCCAAATACATAACTGCAAATGTGTCTTCTATGCGACATATTGTCGGCGCATTCTTTAACATTGTAAAACAGTGGAAAACACACCCTAAATACACAATTGTAAATGCGTCTTCTGTGTGACATGATGTCAGCACATTCATTAACGTTGTAAAAAAGTGGAAAACACACCCAAAAAAACACAATTGTAAATGCATCTTCTATGCGACATGTTGTCGGCAAGTTCTTTAACGTCGTAAAACAGTGGAAAACACACCCTAACTACACAATTGTAAATGCGTCTTCTATGTCACAAGATGTCGGCACATTCATTAACGTTGTAAAACAGTGGAAAACACACCCAAAATATACAATTGTAAATGCGTCTTCTATGCGACATGTTGTCGGCGCTTTCTTAACGTCGTAAAACAGTGGAAAACACAAACTAAATACACAATTGTAAATGCGTCTTCTATGCGACATGTTGTTGGCGCAGACTTTAACATCGTAAAACAGTGGAAAACTCACCCTCTATACACAATTGTAAATGTGTCTTCTATGCGACATGTTGTCGGCGCGTTCTTAACGTCGTAAAACAGTGGAAAACACACCCTAATTACACAATTGTAAATGCGTCTTCTATGCGACATGTTGTCGGCGCATTCTTTAACGTCGTAAAACTGTGGAAAACACACCCTAAATACACACTGTAAATGCGTCTTCTATGCGACATGTTGTCGGCGCGTTCTTTAACGTCGTAAACAGTAGAAAACAGACCCAAAATACACAATTGTAAATATGTCTTGTATGACACATTTTGTTATCGGTCTTTAACGTCGTAAAACAGTGGAAAAAACACCCTCTATACACAATTGTAAATGTGTCTTCAATGCGACATGTAGTCGGCGCGGTCTTTAACGTCGAAAAAACAGTGGAAAACACACCCTGTATACACAATTGTAAATGCGTCTTCTATGCGACATGTTGTCGGCGCGTTCTTTAACGTCGTAAAACTGTGGAAAACACACCCAAAATACACAATTGTAAATACGTCTTCTATGTGACATGATGTCGGCACATTATTTAACGATGTAAAACAATGGAAAACACACCCAAAATACACAATTGTAAATGCGTCTTCTATGCGACATGTTGTTGGCGCAGACTTTAACATCGTAAAACAGTGGAAAACACACCCTCTATACACAATTGTAAATGTGTCTTCTATGCGACATGTTGTCGGCGCGTTCTTAACGTCATAAAACAGTGGAAAACACACCCTAATTACACAATTGTAAATGCGTCTTCTATGTGACATGATGTCGGCACATTCTTTAACGTTGTAAAACAATGGAAAAACACACCCAAAATACACAATTGTAAATGCGTCTTCTATGCGACATGTTGTCGGCGCGGTCTTTAACGTCGAAAAAACAGTGGAAAACACACCCTGTATACACAATTGTAAATGCGTCTTCTATGCGACATGTTGTCGGCGCGTTCTTTAACGTCGTAAAACTGTGGAAAACACACCCAAAATACACAATTGTAAATACGTCTTCTATGCGACATGTTGTCGGCACGTTCTTTAACGCCGAAAACAGTGGAAAACTCATCCCAAATACATAACTGCAAATGTGTCTTCTATGCGACATATTGTCAGGGCACTCTTTAATGTTGTAAAACAGTGGAAAACACACCCTAAATACACAATTGTAAATGCGTCTTCTGTGTGACATGATGTCAGCACATTCATTAACGTTGTAAAAAAGTGGAAAACACACCCAAAATACACAATTGTAAATGCATCTTCTATGCGACATGTTGTCGGCACGTTCTTTAACGTCGTAAAACAGTGGAAAACACACCCTAACTACACAATTGTAAATGCGTCTTCTATGTCACATGATGTCGGCACATTCATTAACGTTGTAAAACAGTGGAAAACACACCCAAAATACACAATTGTAAATGTGTCTTCTATGCGACATGTTGTCTGCGCGTTCTTAACGTCATAAATCAGTGGAAAACACACCCTAATTACACAATTGTAAATGCGTCTTCTATGTGACATGATGTCGGCACATTCTTTAACGTTGTAAAACAATGGAAAAACACACCCAAAATACACAATTGTAAATGCGTCTTCTATGCGACATGTTGTCGGCGCATTCTTTAACGTCGTAAAACAGTGGAAAACACACCCTAAATACACAATTGTAAATGCGTCTCCTATGCGACATGTTGTGGGCGCCTTCTTTAACGCCGTAAAACAGTGGAAAAAACACCCAAAATCCACAATTGCAAATGCGTCTTCTATGCGATATGTTGTCGGCGCATTCTTTAACGTCGTAAAACAGTGGAAAACACACCCTAAATACACAATTGTAAATGCGTCTTCTATGCGACATTTTGTCGGCACGTTCTTTAACGCCGTAAAACAGTGGAAAACACACCCAAAATTCACAACTGTAAATGTGTCTTCTATGCGACATGTTGTCGGCGCGTTCCTTAACGTCGTAAAACAGTGGAAAACACACCCTAAATACACAATTGTAAATGCGTCTTCTATGCAACATGTTGTCGGCACGTTCTTTAATGCCGTAAAACAGTGGAAAACACACCCAAAATACACAATTGTAAATGCGTCTTCTATGCGACATGTTGTCGGCACGTTCTTTAACGCCGTAAAACAGTGGAAAACACATCCAAAATACACAATTGTAAATGCGTCTTCTATGCGACATGTTGTCGGCGCGTTCTTTAACGTCGTAAAACAGTGGAAAACACACCCTAAATACACAATTGTAAATGCGTCTTCTATGTGACATGATGTCGGCACATTCATTAACGTTGTAAAACAGTGGAAAACACACCCAAAATACACAATTGTAAATGCGTCTTCTATGCGACATGTTGTCGGCGCGTTCTTAACGTCATAAAACAGTGGAAAACACACCCTAATTCCACAATTGTAAATGCGTCTTCTATGTGACATGATGTCGGCACATTCTTTAACGTTGTAAAACAATGGAAAAACACACCCAAAATACACAATTGTAAATGCGTCTTCTGTGTGACATGATGTCAGCACATTCATTAACGTTGTAAAAAAGTGGAAAACACACCCAAAATACACAATTGTAAATGCATCTTCTATGCGACATGTTGTCGGCACGTTCTTTAACGTCGTAAAACAGTGGAAAACACACCCTAAGTACACAATTGTAAATGCGTCTTCTATGTCACATGATGTCGGCACATTCATTAACGTTGTAAAACAGTGGAAAACACACCCAAAATACACAATTGTAAATGCGTCTTCTATGCGACATGTTGTCGGCGCTTTCTTAACGTCGTAAAACTGTGGAAAACACAAACTAAATACACAATTGTAAATGCGTCTTCTATGGGACATGTTGTTGGCGCAGACTTTAACATCGTAAAACAGTGGAAAACTCACCCTCTATACACAATTGTAAATGTGTCTTCTATGCGACATGTTGTCGGCGCGTTCTTAACGTCGTAAAACAGTGGAAAACACACCCTAATTACACAATTGTAAATGCGTCTTCTATGTGCCATGATGTCGGCACATTCTTTTACGTTGTAAAACAATGAAAAACACACCCAAAATACACAATTGTAAATGCGTCTTCTATGCGACATGTTGTCGGCGCATTCTTTAACGTCGTAAAACTGTGGAAAACACACCGTAAATACACACTGTAAATGCGTCTTCTATGCGACATGTTGTCGGCGCGTTCTTTAACGTCGTAAACAGTAGAAAACAGACCCAAAATACACAATTGTAAATATGTCTTGTATGACACATTTTGTTATCGGTTTTAACGTCGTAAAACAGTGGAAAAAACACCCTCTATACACAATTGTAAATGTGTCTTCAATGCGACATGTAGTCGGCGCGGTCTTTAACGTCGAAAAAACAGTGGAAAACACACCCTGTATACACAATTGTAAATGCGTCTTCTATGCGACATGTTGTCGGCGCGTTATTTAACGTCGTAAAACTGTGGAAAACACACCCAAAATACACAATTGTAAATACGTCTTCTATGTGACATGATGTCGGCACATTATTTAACGATGTAAAACAGTGGAAAACACACCCAAAATACACAATTGTAAATGCGTCTTCTATGCGACATGTTGTTGGCGCAGACATTAACATCGTAAAACAGTGGAAAACACACCCTCTATACACAATTGTAAATGTGTCTTCTATGCGACATGTTGTCGGCGCGTTCTTAACGTCATAAAACAGTGGAAAACACACCCTAATTACACAATTGTAAATGCGTCTTCTATCTGACATGATGTCGGCACATTCTTTAACGTTGTAAAACAATGGAAAAACACACCCAAAATACACAACTGTAAATGCGTCTTCTATGCGACATGTTGTCGGCGCGGTCTTTAACGTCGAAAAAACAGTGGAAAACACACCCTGTATACACAATTGTAAATATGTCTTCTATGCGACATGTTGTCGGCGCGTTCTTTAACGTCGTAAAACTGTGGAAAACACACCCAAAATACACAATTGTAAATGCGTCTTCTATGTTACATGATGTCGGCACATTATTTAACGATGTAAAACAGTGGAAAACACACCCAAAATACACAATTGTAAATGCGTCTTCTATGCGACATGTTGTCGGCACGTTCTTTAACGCCGTAAAACAGTGGAAAACTCATCCTAAATACATAACTGCAAATGTGTCTTCTATGCGACATATTGTCGGCGCATTCTTTAACGTTGTAAAACAGTGGAAAACACACCCTAAATACACAATTGTAAATGCGTCTTCTGTGTGACATGATGTCAGCACATTCATTAACGTTGTAAAAAAGTGGAAAACACACCCAAAATACACAATTGTAAATGCATCTTCTATGCGACATGTTGTCGGCACATTCTTTAACGTCGTAAAACAGTGGAAAACACACCCTAACTACACAATTGTAAATGCGTCTTCTATGTCACATGATGTCGGCACATTCATTAACGTTGTAAAACAGTGGAAAACACACCCAAAATACACAATTGTAAATGTGTCTTCTATGCGACATGTTGTCGGCTCGTTCTTAACGTCATAAAACAGTGGAAAACACACCCTCATTACACAATTGTAAATGCGTCTTCTATGTGACATGATGTCGGCACATTCTTTAACGTTGTAAAACAATGGAAAAACACACCCAAAATACACAATTGTAAATGCGTCTTCTATGCGACATGTTGTCGGCGCATTCTGTAACGTCGTAAAACAGTGGAAAACACACCCTAAATACACAATTGTAAATGCGTCTCCTATGCGACATGTTGTGGGCGCCTTCTTTAACGCCGTAAAACAGTGGAAAAAACACCCAAAATCCACAATTGCAAATGCGTCTTCTATGCGACATGTTGTCGGCGCATTCTTTAACGTCGTAAAACAGTGGAAAACACACCCTAAATACACAATTGTAAATGCGTCTTCTATGCGACATTTTGTCGGCACGTTCTTTAACGCCGTAAAACAGTGGAAAACACACCCAAAATTCACAACTGTAAATGTGTCTTCTATGCGACATGTTGTTGGCGCGTTCTTTAACGTCGTAAAACAGTGGAAAACATACCCTAAATACACAATTGTAAATGCATCTTCTATGCAACATGTTGTCGGCACGTTCTTTAACGCCGTAAAATAGTGGAAAACACACCCAAAATACACAATTGTAAATGCGTCTTCTATGCGACATGTTGTCGGCACGTTCTTTAACGCCGTAAAACAGTGGAAAACACATCCTAAATACCCAATTGTAAATGCGTCTTCTATGCGACATGTTGTCGGCGCATTCATTAACGTCGTAAAACAGTGGAAAACACACCCTAAATACACAATTGTAAATGCTTCTTCTATGTGACATGATGTCGGCACATTCATTAACGTTGTAAAACAGTGGAAAACACACCCAAAATACACAATTGTAAATGCGTCTTCTATGCGACATGATGTCGGCGCGGTCTTTAACGTCGAAAAAACAGTGGAAAACACACCCTGTATACACAATTGTAAATGCGTCTTCTATGCGACATGTTGTCGGCGCGTTCTTTAACGTCGTAAAACTGTGGAAAACACACCCAAAATACACAATTGTAAATGCGTCTTCTATGTGACATGATGTCGGCACATTATTTAACGATGTAAAACAGTGGAAAACACACCCAAAATACACAATTGTAAATGCGTCTTCTATGCGACATGTTGTCGGCACGTTCTTTAACGCCGTAAAACAGTGGAAAACTCATCCTAAATACATAACTGCAAATGTGTCTTCTATGCGACATATTGTCGGCGCATTCTTTAACGTTGTAAAACAGTGGAAAACACACCCTAAATACACAATTGTAAATGCGTCTTCTGTGGGACATGATGTCAGCACATTCATTAACGTTGTAAAAAAGTGGAAAACACACCCAAAATACACAATTGTAAATGCATCTTCTATGCGACATGTTGTCGGCACGTTCTTTAACGTCGTAAAACAGTGGAAAACACACCCTAACTACACAATTGTAAATGCGTCTTCTATGTCACATGATGTCGGCACATTCATTAACGTTGTAAAACAATGGAAAAACACACCCAAAATACACAATTGTAAATGCGTCTTCTATGCGACATGATGTCGGCGCGGTCTTTAACGTCGAAAAAACAGTGGAAAACACACCCTGTATACACAATTGTAAATGCGTCTTCTATGCGACATGTTGTCGGCGCGTTCTTTAACGTCGTAAAACTGTGGAAAACACACCCTAATTACACAATTGTAAATGCGTCTTCTATGTGACATGATGTCGGCACATTCTTTAGCGTTGTAAAACAATGGAAAAACACACCCAAAATACACAATTGTAAATGCGTCTTCTATGCGACATGATGTCGGCGCGGTCTTTAACGTCGAAAAAACAGTGGAAAACACACCCTGTATACACAATTGTAAATGCGTCTTCTATGCGACATGTTGTCGGCGCGTTCTTTAACGTCGTAAAACTGTGGAAAACACACCCAAAATACACAATTGTAAATGCGTCTTCTATGTGACATGATGTCGGCACATTATTTAATGATGTAAAACAGTGGAAAACACACCCAAAATACACAATTGTAAATGCGTCTTCTATGCGACATGTTGTCGGCACGTTCTTTAACGTCGTAAAACAGTGGAAAACTCATCCTAAATACATAACTGCAAATGTGGCTTCTATGCGACATATTGTCGGCGCATTCTTTAACGTTGTAAAACATTGGAAAACACACCCTAAATACACAATTGTAAATGCGTCTACTGTGGGACATGATGTCAGCACATTCATTAACGTTGTAAAAAAGTGGAAAACACACCCAAAATACACAATTGTAAATACATCTTCTATGCGACATGTTGTCGGCACGTTCTTTAACGTCGTAAAACAGTGGAAAACACACCCTAACTACACAATTGTAAATGCGTCTTCTATGTCACATGATGTCGGCACATTCATTAACGTTGTAAAACAGTGGAAAACACACCCAAAATACACAATTGTAAATGCGTCTACTATGCGACATGTTGTCGGCGCTTTCTTAACGTCGTAAAACAGTGGAAAACACAAACTAAATACACAATTGTAAATGCGTCTTCTATGCGACATGTTGTTGGCGCAGACTTTAACATCGTAAAACAGTGAAAACTCACCCTCTATACACAATTGTAAATGTGTCTTCTATGCGACATGTTGTCGGCGCGTTCTTTAACGTCGTAAAACTGTGGAAAACACACCCAAAATACACAATTGTAAATGCGTCTTCTATGTTACATGATGTCGGCACATTATTTAACGATGTAAAACAGTGGAAAACACACCCAAAATACACAATTGTAAATGCGTCTTCTATGCGACATGTTGTCGGCACGTTCTTTAACGCCGTAAAACAGTGGAAAACTCATCCTAAATACATAACTGCAAATGTGTCTTCTATGCGACATATTGTCGGCGCATTCTTTAACGTTGTAAAACAGTGGAAAACACACCCTAAATACACAATTGTAAATGCGTCTTCTGTGTGACATGATGTCAGCACATTCATTAACGTTGTAAAAAAGTGGAAAACACACCCAAAATACACAATTGTAAATGCATCTTCTATGCGACATGTTGTCGGCACATTCTTTAACGTCGTAAAACAGTGGAAAACACACCCTAACTACACAATTGTAAATGCGTCTTCTATGTCACATGATGTCGGCACATTCATTAACGTTGTAAAACAGTGGAAAACACACCCAAAATACACAATTGTAAATGTGTCTTCTATGCGACATGTTGTCGGCTCGTTCTTAACGTCATAAAACAGTGGAAAACACACCCTCATTACACAATTGTAAATGCGTCTTCTATGTGACATGATGTCGGCACATTCTTTAACGTTGTAAAACAATGGAAAAACACACCCAAAATACACAATTGTAAATGCGTCTTCTATGCGACATGTTGTCGGCGCATTCTGTAACGTCGTAAAACAGTGGAAAACACACCCTAAATACACAATTGTAAATGCGTCTCCTATGCGACATGTTGTGGGCGCCTTCTTTAACGCCGTAAAACAGTGGAAAAAACACCCAAAATCCACAATTGCAAATGCGTCTTCTATGCGACATGTTGTCGGCGCATTCTTTAACGTCGTAAAACAGTGGAAAACACACCCTAAATACACAATTGTAAATGCGTCTTCTATGCGACATTTTGTCGGCACGTTCTTTAACGCCGTAAAACAGTGGAAAACACACCCAAAATTCACAACTGTAAATGTGTCTTCTATGCGACATGTTGTTGGCGCGTTCTTTAACGTCGTAAAACAGTGGAAAACATACCCTAAATACACAATTGTAAATGCATCTTCTATGCAACATGTTGTCGGCACGTTCTTTAACGCCGTAAAATAGTGGAAAACACACCCAAAATACACAATTGTAAATGCGTCTTCTATGCGACATGTTGTCGGCACGTTCTTTAACGCCGTAAAACAGTGGAAAACACATCCTAAATACCCAATTGTAAATGCGTCTTCTATGCGACATGTTGTCGGCGCATTCATTAACGTCGTAAAACAGTGGAAAACACACCATAAATACACAATTGTAAATGCGTCTTCTATGTGACATGATGTCGGCACATTCATTAACGTTGTAAAACAGTGGAAAACACACCCAAAATACATAATTGTAAATGCGTCTTCTATGCGACATGATGTCGGCGCGGTCTTTAACGTCGAAAAAAACAGTGGAAAACACACCCTGTATACACAATTGTAAATGCGTCTTCTATGCGACATGTTGTCGGCGCGTTCTTTAACGTCGTAAAACTGTGGAAAACACACCCAAAATACACAATTGTAAATGCGTCTTCTATGTGACATGATGTCGGCACATTATTTAACGATGTAAAACAGTGGAAAACACACCCAAAATACACAATTGTAAATGCGTCTTCTATGCGACATGTTGTCGGCACGTTCTTTAACGCCGTAAAACAGTGGAAAACTCATCCTAAATACATAACTGCAAATGTGTCTTCTATGCGACATATTGTCGGCGCATTCTTTAACGTTGTAAAACAGTGGAAAACACACCCTAAATACACAATTGTAAATGCGTCTTCTGTGGGACATGATGTCAGCACATTCATTAACGTTGTAAAAAAGTGGAAAACACACCCAAAATACACAATTGTAAATGCATCTTCTATGCGACATGTTGTCGGCACGTTCTTTAACGTCGTAAAACAGTGGAAAACACACCCTAACTACACAATTGTAAATGCGTCTTCTATGTCACATGATGTCGGCACATTCATTAACGTTGTAAAACAATGGAAAAACACACCCAAAATACACAATTGTAAATGCGTCTTCTATGCGACATGATGTCGGCGCGGTCTTTAACGTCGAAAAAACAGTGGAAAACACACCCTGTATACACAATTGTAAATGCGTCTTCTATGCGACATGTTGTCGGCGCGTTCTTTAACGTCGTAAAACTGTGGAAAACACACCCTAATTACACAATTGTAAATGCGTCTTCTATGTGACATGATGTCGGCACATTCTTTAGCGTTGTAAAACAATGGAAAAACACACCCAAAATACACAATTGTAAATGCGTCTTCTATGCGACATGATGTCGGCGCGGTCTTTAACGTCGAAAAAACAGTGGAAAACACACCCTGTATACACAATTGTAAATGCGTCTTCTATGCGACATGTTGTCGGCGCGTTCTTTAACGTCGTAAAACTGTGGAAAACACACCCAAAATACACAATTGTAAATGCGTCTTCTATGTGACATGATGTCGGCACATTATTTAATGATGTAAAACAGTGGAAAACACACCCAAAATACACAATTGTAAATGCGTCTTCTATGCGACATGTTGTCGGCACGTTCTTTAACGTCGTAAAACAGTGGAAAACTCATCCTAAATACATAACTGCAAATGTGTCTTCTATGCGACATATTGTCGGCGCATTCTTTAACGTTGTAAAACATTGGAAAACACACCCTAAATACACAATTGTAAATGCGTCTACTGTGGGACATGATGTCAGCACATTCATTAACGTTGTAAAAAAGTGGAAAACACACCCAAAATACACAATTGTAAATACATCTTCTATGCGACATGTTGTCGGCACGTTCTTTAACGTCGTAAAACAGTGGAAAACACACCCTAACTACACAATTGTAAATGCGTCTTCTATGTCACATGATGTCGGCACATTCATTAACGTTGTAAAACAGTGGAAAACACACCCAAAATACACAATTGTAAATGCGTCTACTATGCGACATGTTGTCGGCGCTTTCTTAACGTCGTAAAACAGTGGAAAACACAAACTAAATACACAATTGTAAATGCGTCTTCTATGCGACATGTTGTTGGCGCAGACTTTAACACCGTAAAACAGTGAAAACTCACCCTCTATACACAATTGTAAATGTGTCTTCTATGCGACATGTTGTCGGCGCGTTCTTAACGTCGTAAAACAGTGGAAAACACACCCTAATTACACAATTGTAAATGCGTCTTCTATGTGCCATGATGTCGGCACATTCTTTTACGTTGTAAAACAATGGAAAACACACCCAAAATACACAATTGTAAATGCATCTTCTAAGCGACATGTTGTCGGCGCATTCTTTAACGTCGTAAAACTGTGGAAAACACACCCTAAATACACACTGTAAATGCGTCTTCTATGCGACATGTTGTCGGCGCGTTCTTTAACGTCGTAAACAGTAGAAAACAGACCCAAAATACACAATTGTAAATATGTCTTGTATGACACATTTTGTTATCGGTCTTTAACGTCGTAAAACAGTGGAAAAAACACCCTCTATACACAATTGTATATGTGTCTTCAATGCGACATGTTGTCGGCGCGGTCTTTAACGTCGAAAAAACAGTGGAAAACACACCCTGTATACACAATTGTAAATGCGTCTTCTATGCGACATGTTGTCGGCGCGTTCTTTAACGTCGTAAAACTGTGGAAAACACACCCAAAATACACAATTGTAAATACGTCTTCTATGCAACATGTTGTCGGCACGTTCTTTAACGCCGAAAACAGTGGAAAACTCATCCCAAATACATAACTGCAAATGTGTCTTCTATGCGACATATTGTCGGCGCATTCTTTAATGTTGTAAAACAGTGGAAAACACACCTTAAATACACAATTGTAAATGCGTCTTCTGTGTGACATGATGTCAGCACATTCATTAACGTTGTAAAAAAGTGGAAAACACACCCAAAATACACAATTGTAAATGCGTCTTCTATGCGACATGTTGTCGGCGCATTCTTTAACGTCGTAAAACAGTGGAAAACACATCCTAAATACACAATTGTAAATGCGTCTTCTATGTGACATGATGTCGGCACATTCTTTAACGTTGTAAAACAGTGGAAAACACACCCAAAATACGCAATTGTAAATGCGTCTTCTATGCGACATGTTGTCGGCACGTTCTTTAACGCCGTAAAACAGTGGAAAACACATCCTAAATACACAATTGCAAATGCGTCTTCTATTCGACATGTTGTGGGAGCGTTCTTTAACGTCGTTAAACAGTGGAAAACAAACCCTAAATACACAATTGTAAATGCGTCTTCTATGTGACATATTGTAGGCACGTTCTTTAACACCATAAAACAGTGGAAATCACACCCAAAATACACAATTGTGAATGCGTCTTCTATGTGACATGATGTCGGCACATTCTTTAACGTTGTAAAACAGTGGAAAACACACCCAAAATACACAACTGTAAATGCGTGTTCTATGCGACATGTTGTCGGCACGTTCTTTAACGTCGTGAAACAGCGGAAAACACATCCTAAATACACAATTGCAAGTGCGTCTTCTATTCGACATGTTGTGGGAGCGTTCTTTAACGTCGTTAAACAGTGGAAAACACACCTTAAATACACAATTGTAAATGCGTCTTCTATGTGACATATTGTAGGCACGTTCTTTAACACCATAAAACAGTGGAAATCACACCCAAAATACACAATTGTGAATGCGTCTTCTATGTGACATGATGTCGGCACATTCTTTATCGTTGTAAAACAGTGGAAAACACACCCAAAATACACAACTGTAAATGCGTGTTCTATGCGACATGTTGTCGGCACGTTCTTTAACGTCGTGAAACAGTGGAAAACACACCCAAAATACACAATTGTAAATGCGTCTTCTATGTGACATGATGTCGGCACATTCATTAACGTTGTAAAACAGTGGAAAACACACCCAAAGTACACAATTGTAAATGCGTCTTCTATGCGACATGTTGTCGGCACGTTCTTTAACGTCGTAAAACAGTGGAAAACACACCCTCTATACACAATTCTAAATGCGTCTTCTATGTGAGATGTTGTCGGCGCGTTCTTTAACGTCGTAAAACAGTGGAAAACAGACCCAAAATTCACACTTGTAAATGCGTCTTATATGCGACATGTTGTCGGCGCGTTCCTTATCGTCGTAAAACTGTGGAAAACACACTCTAAATACACAATTGTAAATGCGTCTTCTATGCGACATGTTGTCATCACGTTCGTTAACTCCGTAAAACAGTGGAAAACACATCCTAAATACACAATTGCAAATGCGTCTTCTATGCGACATGTTGTCGGCGTGTTCTATAACGTCGTAAAACAGTGGAAAACACACCCTAAATACACAATTGTAAATGCGTCTTCTATGCGACATGTTGTCGGCACGTTCTTTAAGGCCGTAAAACAGTGGAAAACACACCCAAAATACACAATTGTAAATGCGTCTCCTATGCGACATGTTGTGGGCGCCTTCTTTAACGCCGTAAAACAGTGGAAAACACACCCAAAATACACAATTGTAAATGCGTCTTCTATGCGACATGTTGTCGGCGCGTTCTTTAATGTCGTAAAACAGTGGAAAACACACCCTAAATACACAATTGTAAATGCGTCTTCTATGCGACATGTTGTCGGCACTTTCTTTAACGCCGTAAAACAGTGGAAAACACACGCAAAATACACAATTTTAAATGCATCTTCTATGCGACATGTTGTCGGCACGTTCTTTAACGCCGTAAAACAGTGGAAAACACATCCTAAATACACAATTGCAAATGCATCTTCTATGCGACATGTTGTCGGCACGTTCTTTAACGTCGTAAAACAGTGGAAAACACACCCTGAATACACAATTGTAAATGCGTCTTCTATGTGACATGATGTCGGCATATTCTTTACCGTTGTAAAACAGTGGAAAACACACCCAAAATACACAATTGTAAATGCGTCTTCTATGCGACATGTTGTCGGCACGTTCTTTAACGTCGTAAAACAGTGGAAAACACACCCAAAATACACAATTGCTAATGCATCTTCTATGCGACATGTTGTCAGCACGTTCTTTAATGCTGTAAAACAGTGGAAAACACACCCAAAATACACAATTGTAAATGCGTCTTCTATGCGACATGTTGTCGGCGCGTTCTTTATCGTCGTAAAACAGTGGAAAACACACCCTAAATACACAATTGTAAATACGTCTTCTATGTGACATGATGTCGGCACATTCATTAACGTTGTAAAACAGTGGAAAACACACCCAAAATACACAATTGTAAATGCGTCTTCTATGCGACATTTTGTCGGCACGTTCTTTAACGTCGTAAAACAGTGGAAAACACACGCTCTATACATAATTGTAACTGCGTCTTCTATGCGACATGTTGTCGGTGCGTTCTTTAACGTCGTAAAACCGTGGAAAACACACCCTAAATACACAATTGTAAATGCGTCTTCTATGTGACATGATGTCGGCACATTCTTTAACGTTGTAAAACAGTGGAAAACACACCCAAAATACACAATTGTAAATGCATCTTCTATGCGACATGTTGTCGGAACGTTCTGTAACGTCGTAAAACAGTGGAAAACACACCCTCTATGCACAATTGTAAATGCGTCTTCTATGTGACATGATGTCGGCATATTCTTTACCGTTGTAAAACAGTGGAAAACACACCCAAAATACACTATTGTAAATGCGTCTTCTATGCGACATGTTGTCGGCGCGTTCTTTAACGTCGTAAAACTGTGGAAAACACACCCTCTATACACAATTGTAAATGCGTCTTCTATGCGACATGTTGTCGGCACGTTCTTTAACGTCGTAAAAAAGTGGAAAACACACCCTCTATACACAATTGTAAATGGGTCTTCTATGCGACATGTTGTCGGCGCGTTCTTTGACGTCGTAAAACAGTGGAAAACACACCCAAAATACACAATTGTAAATGCGTCTTCTATGCGACATGTTGTCGGCACGTTCTTTAACGCCGTAAAACAGTGGAAAACACATCCTAAATACACAATTCCAAATGCGTCTTCTATGCAACATGTTGTCGGCGCGTTCTATAACGTCGTAAAACAGTGTAAAACACACCCAAAATACACAATTGTAAATGCGTCTTCTATGCGACATGTTGTCGGTGCGTTCTTTAACGTCGTTAAACAGTGGAAAACACACCCTAAATACACAATTGTAAATGCGTCTTCTATGTGACATATTGTAGGCACGTTCTTTAACACCATAAAACAGTGGAAATCACACCCAAAATACACAATTGTGAATGCGTCTTCTATGTGACATGATGTCGGCACATTCTTTAACGTTGTAAAACAGTGGAAAACACACCCAAAATACACAACTGTAAATGCGTGTTCTATGCGACATGTTGTCGGCACGTTCTTTAACGTCGTGAAACAGTGGAAAACACACCCAAAATACCCAATTGTAAATGCGTCTTCTATGTGACATGATGTCGGCACATTCATTAACGTAGTAAAACAGTGGAAAACACACCCAAAGTACACAATTGTAAATGCGTCTTCTATGCGACATGTTGTCGGCACGTTCTTTAACGTCGTAAAACAGTGGAAAACACACCCTCTATACACAATTCTAAATGCGTCTTCTATGTGAGATGTTGTCGGCGCGTTCTTTAACGTCGTAAAACAGTGGAAAACAGACCCAAAATTCACACTTGTAAATGCGTCTTATATGCGACATGTTGTCGGCGCGTTCCTTATCGTCGTAAAACTGTGGAAAACACACCCTAAATACACAATTGTAAATGCGTCTTCTATGCGACATGTTGTCATCACGTTCGTTAACTCCATAAAATAGTGGAAAACACATCCTAAATACACAATTGCAAATGCGTCTTCTATGCGACATATTGTCGGCGTGTTCTATTACGTCGTAAAACAGTGGAAAACACACCCTAAATACACAATTGTAAATGCGTCTTCTATGCGACATGTTGTCGGCACGTTCTTTAACGCCGTAAAACAGTGGAAAACACACTAAAATACACAATTGTAAATCCGTCTTCTATGCGACATGTTGTCGGCACGTTCTTTAACGCCGTAAAACAGTGGAAAACACACCCAAAATACACAATTGTAAATGCGTCTTCTATGCGACATGTTGTCGGCGCGTTCTTTAATGTCGTAAAACAGTGGAAAACACACCCTAAATACACAATTGTAAATGCGTCTTCTATGCGACATGTTGTCGGCACTTTCTTTAACGCCGTGAAACAGTGGAAAACACACCCAAAATATACAATTGTAAATGCGTCTTCTATGCGACATGTTGTCGGCACGTTCTTTAACGTCGTGAAACAGTGGAAAACACACCCTAAATACCCAATTGTAAATGCGTCTTCTATGTGACATGATGTCGGCACATTCATTAACGTTGTAAAACATTGGAAAACACACCCAAAGTACACAATTGTAAATGCGTCTTCTATGCGACATGTTGTCGGCACGTTCTTTAACGTCTTAAAACAGTGGAAAACACACCCTCTATACACAATTGTAAATGGGTCTTCTATGCGACATGTTGTCGGCGCGTTCTTTAACGTCGTAAAACAGTGGAAAACACACCCTAAATACACAATTGTAAATGCGTCTTCTATGCGACATGTTGTCGGCACGTTCTTTAATGCCGTAAAACAGTGGAAAACACACCCAAAATACACAATTGTAAATGCGTCTTCTATGCGACATGTTGTCGGCACGTTCTTTAACGCCGTAAAACAGTGGAAAACACATCCTAAATACACAATTCCAAATGCGTCTTCTATGCAACATGTTGTCGGCGCGTTCTATAACGTCCTAAAACAGTGTAAAACACACCCAAAATACACAATTGTAAATGCGTCTTCTATGCGACATGTTGTCGGCGCGTTCTTTAACGTCGTTAAACAGTGGAAAACACACCCTAAATACACAATTGTAAATGCGTCGTCTATGTGACATATTGTAGGCACGTTCTTTAACACCATAAAACAGTGGAAATCACACCCAAAATACACAATTGTGAATGCGTCTTCTATGTGACATGATGTCGGCACATTCTTTAATGTTGTAAAACAGTGGAAAACACACCCAAAATACACAACTGTAAATGCGTGTTCTATGCGACATGTTGTCGGCACGTTCTTTAACGTCGTGAAACAGT
Source organism: Locusta migratoria (assembly GCA_026315105.1). Taxonomy (NCBI): domain Eukaryota; kingdom Metazoa; phylum Arthropoda; class Insecta; order Orthoptera; family Acrididae; genus Locusta; species Locusta migratoria. The sequence goes on from CM048750.1 coordinate 360,178,501, forward strand.
AGAAAACACACCCAAAATACCCAATTGTAAATGCGTCTTCTATGTGACATGATGTCGGCACATTCATTAACGTTGTAAAACAGTGGAAAACACACCCAAAGTACACAATTGTAAATGCGTCTTCTATGCGACATGTTGTCGGCACGTTCTTTAACGTCGTAAAACAGTGGAAAACACACCCACTATACACAATTCTAAATGCGTCTTCTATGTGAGATGTTGTCGGCACGTTCTTTAACGTCGTAAAACAGTGGAAAACAGACCCAAAATTCACACTTGTAAATGCGTCTTATATGCGACATGTTGTCGGCGCGTTCCTTATCGTCGTAAAACTGTGGAAAACACACCCTAAATACACAATTGTAAATGCGTCTTCTATGCGACATGTTGTCATCACGTTCGTTAACTCCGTAAAACAGTGGAAAACACATCCTAAATACACAATTGCAAATGCGTCTTCTATGCGACATGTTGGCGGCGTGTTCTATTACGTCGTAAAACAGTGGAAAACACACCCTAAATACACAATTGTAAATGCGTCTTCTATGCGACATGTTGTCGGCACGTTCTTTAACGCCGTAAAACAGTGGAAAACACACTAAAATACACAATTGTAAATCCGTCTTCTATGCGAAATGTTGTCGGCACGTTCTTTAACGCCGTAAAACAGTGGAAAACACACCCAAAATACACAATTGTAAATGCGTCTTCTATGCGACATGTTGTCGGCGCGTTCTTTAATGTCGTAAAACAGTGGAAAACACACCCTAAATACACAATTGTAAATGCGTCTTCTATGCGACATGTTGTCGGCACTTTCTTTAACGCCGTGAAACAGTGGAAAACACACGCTAAATACACAATTTTAAATGCATCTTCTATGCGACATGTTGTCGGCACGTTCTTTAACGCCGTAAAACAGTGGAAAACACATCCTAAATACACAATTGCAAATGCGTCTTCTATGCGACATGTTGTCGGCACGTTCTTTAACGTCGTAAACCAGTGGAAAACACACCCTAAATACACATTGTAAATGCGTCTTCTATGCGACATGTTGTAGTCACGTTCTTTAACGCCGTAAAACAGTGGAAAACCCACTAAAATACACAATTGTAAATCCGTCTTCTATGCGACATGTTCGGCATGTTCTATAACACCATAAAACAGTGGAAAACACATCCTAAATACACAATTGCAAATGCGTCATCTATGTGACATGATGTCGGCACATCCTTTAACGTTGTAAAACAGTGGAAAACACACCCAAAATACACAATTGTAAATGCATCTTCTATGCGACATGTTGTCGGCACGTTCTTTAACGTCGTAAAACAGTGGAAAACACACCCTCTATGCACAATTGTAAATGCGTCTTCTATGTGACATGATGTCGGCATATTCTTTACCGTTGTAAAACAGTGGAAAACACACCCAAAATACACAATTGTAAATGCGTCTTCTATGCGACATGTTGTAGGCACGTTCTTTAACTCCGTAAAACAGTGGAAAACACAGCCAAAATACACTATTGTAAATGCGTCTTCTATGCGACATGTTGTCGGCGCGTTCTTTAACGTCGTAAAACAGTGGAAAACACACCCTCTATGCACAATTGTAAATGCGTCTTCTATGTGACATGATGTCGGCACATTCATTAACGATGTAAAACAGTGGAAAACACACCCAAAATACACAATTGTAAATGCGTCTTCTATGCGACATGTTTTCGGCACGTTCTTTAACGTCGTAAAACAGTGGAAAACACACCCTCTATACACAATTGTAAATGCGTCTTCTATGCGAAATGTCGGTGCGTTCTTTAACGTCCTAAAACAGTGGAAAACACACCCAAAATACACAATTGTAAATGCGTCTTCTATGCGACATGTTGTCGGCGCGTTCTTTAACGTCGTAAAACAGTGGAAAACACATCCTAAATAAACAATTGCTAATGCATATTCTATGCGACATGTTGTCGGCGCGTTCTTTAACGCCCTAAAACAGTGGAAAACACACCCAAAATACACAATTGTAAATGCGTCTTCTATGCGACATGTTCTCGGCGCGTTCTTTAACGTCGTAAAACAGTGGAAAACACTCCCTAAATACATAATTGTAAATGTGTCTTCTATGTGACATGATGTCGGCACATTCATTAACGATGTAAAACAGTGGAAAACACACCCTAAATACACAATTGTAAATGCGTCTTCTATGCGACATGTTGTCGGCGCGTTCTTTAACGTCGTAAAGCAGTGGAAAACACACCCCGAATACACAATTGTAAATGCGTCTTCTATGCGACATGTTGTCGGCACTTTCTTTAACGCCGTAAAACAGTGGAACACACACGCAAAATACACAATTGTAAATGCATCTTCTATGCGACATGTTGTCGGCACGTTCTTTAACGCCGTAAAACAGTGGAAAACACATCCTAAATACACAATTGAAAATGCGTCTTCTATGCGACATGTTGTCGGCACATTCTTTAACGTTGTAAAACAGTGGAAAACACACCCAAAATACACAATTGTAAATGCGTCTTCTATGCGACATGTTGTCGGCGCGTTCTTTAACGTCGTAAAACAGTGGAAAACACACCCTAATACAAAATTGTAAATGCGTCTTCTATGTGACATGGTGTCGGCAAATTCTTTACCGTTGTAAAACAGTGGAAAACACAACCAAAATACACAATTGTAAATGCGTCTTCTATGCGACATGTTGTCGACACGTTCTTTAACGCCGTAAAACAGTGGAAAACACAGCCAAAATACACTATTGTAAATGCGTCTTCTATGCGACATGTTGTCGGCGCGTTCTTTAACGTCGTAAAACTGTGGAAAACACACCCTCTATACACAATTGTAAATGCGTCTTCTATGCGACATGTTGTCGGAATGTTCTTTAACGCCCTAAAACAGTGGAAAACACACCCTAAATACACAATTGCAAATGGGTCATCTATGCGACATGTTGTCGGCGCGTTCTTTAACGTCGTAAAACAGTTGAAAACACACCCTAAATACACAATTGTAAATGCGTCTTCTATGCGACATGTTGTCGGCACGTTCTTTAATGCCGTAAAACAGTGGAAAACACACCCAAAATACACATTTGTAAATGCGTCTTCTATGCGACATGTTGTCGGCACGTTCTTTAACGTCGTGAAACAGTGGAAAACACACCCTAAATACCCAATTGTAAATGCGTCTTCTATGTGACATGATGTCGGCACATTCATTAACGTTGTAAAACAGTGGAAAACACACCCAAAGTACACAATTGTAAATGCGTCTTCTATGCGACATGTTGTCGGCACGTTGTTTAACGTCGTAAAACAGTGGAAAACACACCCTCTATACACAATTGTAAATGGGTCTTCTATGCGACATGTTGTCGGCGCGTTCTTTAACGTCGTAAAACAGTGTTCACACCCTAAATACACAATTGTAAATGCGTCTTCTATGCGACATGTTGTCGGCACGTTCTTTAATGCCGTAAAACAGTGGAAAACACACCCAAAATACACAATTGTAAATGCGTCTTCTATGCGACATGTTGTCGGCACGTTCTTTAATGCCGTAAAACAGTGGAAAACACACCCAAAATACACAATTGTAAATGCACCTTCTATGCGACATGTTGTCGGCGCGTTCTTTAACATCGTAAAACAGTGGAAAACACATCCTAAATAAACAATTGCTAATGCATCTTCTATGCGACATGTTGTCGGCGCGTTCTTTAACGCCGTAAAACAGTGGAAAACACACGCAAAATACACAATTGTAAATGCGTCTTCTATGCGACATGTTCTCGGCGCGTTCTTTAACGTCGTAAAACAGTGGAAAACACACCCAAAGTACACAATTGTAAATGCGTCTTCTATGCGACATGTTGTCGGCACGTTCTTTAACGTCGTAAAACAGTGGAAAACACACCCTCTATACACAATTCTAAATGCGTCTTCTATTTGACATGTTGTCATCACGTTCGTTAACTCCGTAAAACAGTGGAAAACACATCCTAAATACACAATTGCAAATGCGTCTTCTATGCGACATGTTGTCGGCGTGTTCTATTACGTCGTAAAACAGTGGAAAACACACCCTAAATACACAATTGTAAATGCGTCTTCTATGCGACATGTTGTCGGCACGGTCTTTAACGCCGTAAAACAGTGGAAAACACACCCAAAATACACAATTGTAAATGCATCTTCTATGCGACATGTTGTCGGCGCGTTCTTTAATGTCGTAAAACAGTGGAAAACACACCCTAAATACACAATTGTAAATGCGTCTTCTATGCGACATGTTGTCGGCACTTTCTTTAATGCCGTGAAACAGTGGAAAACACACGCAAAATACACAATTTTAAATGCATCTTCTATGCGACATGTTGTCGGCACGTTCTTTAACGCCGTAAAACAGTGGAAAACACATCCTAAATACACAATTGCAAATGCGTCTTCTATGCGACATGTTGTCGGCACGTTCTTTAACGTCGTAAACCAGTGGAAAACACACCCTAAATACACATTGTAAATGCGTCTTCTATGCGACATGTTGTAGTCACGTTCTTTAACGCCGTAAAACAGTGGAAAACACACTAAAAATACACATTTGTAAATGCGTCTTCTATGCGACATGTTGTCGGCGCGTTCTTTAACGTCGTAAAACAGTGGAAAACACACCCTAAATACACAATTGTAAATGCGTCTTCTATGCGACATGTTGATGGCACGATCATTAATGCCGTAAAACAGTGGAAAAAGACACCCAAACTACACAATTGTAAATGTGTCTTCTATGCGACATGTTCGGCATGTTCTATAACACCATAAAACAGTGGAAAACACATCCTAAATACACAATTGCAAATGCGTCTTCTATGTGACATGATGTCGGCACATTCTTTAACGTTGTAAAACAGTGGAAAACACACCCAAAATACACAATTGTAAATGCATCTTCTATGCGACATGTTGTCGGCACGTTCTTTAACGTCGTGAAACAGTGGAAAACACACCCTCTATGCACAATTGTAAATGCGTCTTCTATGTGACATGATGTCGGCATATTCTTTACCGTTGTAAAACAGTGGAAAACACACCCAAAATACACAATTGTAAATGCGTCTTCTATGCGACATGTAGTAGGCACGTTCTTTAACGCCGTAAAACAGTGGAAAACACAGCCAAAATACACTATTGTAAATGCGTCTTCTATGCGACATGTTGTCGGCGCGTTCTTTAACGTCGTAAAACAGTGGAAAACACACCCTCTATACACAATTGTAAATACGTCTTCTTTGCGACATGTTGTCGGCGTGTTCTTTAACGTCGTAAAACTGTGGTAAACACACCCAAAATACACAATTGTAAATGCGTTTTCTATGCGACATGTTGTCGGCACGTTCTTTAACGTCGTAAAACAGTGGAAAACACACCCAAGATACACAATTGCTAATGCATCTTCTATGCGACATGTTGTCAGCACGTTCTTTAATGCCGTAAAACAGTGGAAAACACACCCAAAATACACAATTGTAAATGCGTCTTCTATGCAACATGTTGTCGGCGCGTTCTTTATCGTCGTAAAACAGTGGAAAACACACCCTAAATACACAATTGTAAATACATCTTCTATGTGACATGATGTCGGCACATTCATTAACGTTGTAAAACAGTGGAAAACACACCCAAAATACACAATTGTAAATGCGTCTTCTATGCGACATGTTGTCGGCACGTTCTTTAACGGCGTAAAACAGTGGAAAACACACGCTCTATACATAATTGTAACTGCGTCTTCTATGCGACATGTTGTAGGTGCGTTCTTTAACGTCGTAAAACCGTGGAAAACACACCCTAAATACACAATTGTAAATGCGTCTTCTATGTGACATGATGTCGGCACATTCTTTACCGTTGTAAAACAGTGGAAAACACACCTAAAATACACAATTGTAAATGCGTCTTCTATGCGACATGTTGTCGGCGCGTTCTTTAACGTCGTAAAACAGTGGAAAACACACCCTAATACAAAATTGTAAATGCGTCTTCTATGTGACATGGTGTCGGCAAATTCTTTACCGTTGTAAAACAGTGGAAAACACACCCAAAGTACACAATTGTAAATGCGTCTTCTATGCGACATGTTGTCGGCACGTTCTTTAACGTCGTAAAACAGTGGAAAACACACCCTCTATACACAATTCTAAATGCGTCTTCTATTTGACATGTTGTCATCACGTTCGTTAACTCCGTAAAACAGTGGAAAACACATCCTAAATACACAATTGCAAATGCGTCTTCTATGCGACATGTTGTCGGCGTGTTCTATTACGTCGTAAAACAGTGGAAAACACACCCTAAATACACAATTGTAAATGCGTCTTCTATGCGACATGTTGTCGGCACGGTCTTTAACGCCGTAAAACAGTGGAAAACACACCCAAAATACACAATTGTAAATGCGTCTTCTATGCGACATGTTGTCGGCGCGTTCTTTAATGTCGTAAAACAGTGGAAAACACACCCTAAATACACAATTGTAAATGCGTCTTCTATGCGACATGTTGTCGGCACTTTCTTTAATGCCGTGAAACAGTGGAAAACACACGCAAAATACACAATTTTAAATGCATCTTCTATGCGACATGTTGTCGGCACGTTCTTTAACGCCGTAAAACAGTGGAAAACACATCCTAAATACACAATTGCAAATGCGTCTTCTATGCGACATGTTGTCGGCACGTTCTTTAACGTCGTAAACCAGTGGAAAACACACCCTAAATACACATTGTAAATGCGTCTTCTATGCGACATGTTGTAGTCACGTTCTTTAACGCCGTAAAACAGTGGAAAACACACTAAAAATACACATTTGTAAATGCGTCTTCTATGCGACATGTTGTCGGCGCGTTCTTTAACGTCGTAAAACAGTGGAAAACACACCCTAAATACACAATTGTAAATGCGTCTTCTATGCGACATGTCGATGGCACGATCATTAATGCCGTAAAACAGTGGAAAAAGACACCCAAACTACACAATTGTAAATGTGTCTTCTATGCGACATGTTCGGCATGTTCTATAACACCATAAAACAGTGGAAAACACATCCTAAATACACAATTGCAAATGCGTCTTCTATGTGACATGATGTCGGCACATTCTTTAACGTTGTAAAACAGTGGAAAACACACCCAAAATACACAATTGTAAATGCATCTTCTATGCGACATGTTGTCGGCATGTTCTTTAACGTCGTGAAACAGTGGAAAACACACCCTCTATGCACAATTGTAAATGCGTCTTCTATGTGACATGATGTCGGCATATTCTTTACCGTTGTAAAACAGTGGAAAACACACCCAAAATACACAATTGTAAATGCGTCTTCTATGCGACATGTAGTAGGCACGTTCTTTAACGCCGTAAAACAGTGGAAAACACAGCCAAAATACACTATTGTAAATGCGTCTTCTATGCGACATGTTGTCGGCGCGTTCTTTAACGTCGTAAAACAGTGGAAAACACACCCTCTATACACAATTGTAAATACGTCTTCTTTGCGACATGTTGTCGGCGTGTTCTTTAACGTCGTAAAACTGTGGTAAACACACCCAAAATACACAATTGTAAATGCGTTTTCTATGCGACATGTTGTCGGCACGTTCTTTAACGTCGTAAAACAGTGGAAAACACACCCAAGATACACAATTGCTAATGCATCTTCTATGCGACATGTTGTCAGCACGTTCTTTAATGCCGTAAAACAGTGGAAAACACACCCAAAATACACAATTGTAAATGCGTCTTCTATGCGACATGTTGTCGGCGCGTTCTTTATCGTCGTAAAACAGTGGAAAACACACCCTAAATACACAATTGTAAATACATCTTCTATGTGACATGATGTCGGCACATTCATTAACGTTGTAAAACAGTGGAAAACACACCCAAAATACACAATTGTAAATGCGTCTTCTATGCGACATGTTGTCGGCACGTTCTTTAACGGCGTAAAACAGTGGAAAACACACGCTCTATACATAATTGTAACTGCGTCTTCTATGCGACATGTTGTAGGTGCGTTCTTTAACGTCGTAAAACCGTGGAAAACACACCCTAAATACACAATTGTAAATGCGTCTTCTATGTGACATGATGTCGGCACATTCTTTACCGTTGTAAAACAGTGGAAAACACACCTAAAATACACAATTGTAAATGCGTCTTCTATGCGACATGTTGTCGGCGCGTTCTTTAACGTCGTAAAACAGTGGAAAACACACCCTAATACAAAATTGTAAATGCGTCTTCTATGTGACATGGTGTCGGCAAATTCTTTACCGTTGTAAAACAGTGGAAAACACACCCAAAGTACACAATTGTAAATGCGTCTTCTATGCGACATGTTGTCGGCACGTTCTTTAACGTCGTAAAACAGTGGAAAACACACCCTCTATACACAATTGTAAATGGGTCTTCTATGCGACATGTTGTCGGCGCGTTCTTTAACGTCGTAAAACAGTGGAAAACACACCCTAAATACACAATTGTAAATGCGTCTTCTATGCGACATGTCGATGGCACGATCATTAATGCCGTAAAACAGTGGAAAAAGACACCCAAACTACACAATTGTAAATGTGTCTTCTATGCGACATGTTCGGCATGTTCTATAACACCATAAAACAGTGGAAAACACATCCTAAATACACAATTGCAAATGCGTCTTCTATGTGACATGATGTCGGCACATTCTTTAACGTTGTAAAACAGTGGAAAACACACCCAAAATACACAATTGTAAATGCATCTTCTATGCGACATGTTGTCGGCACGTTCTTTAACGTCGTGAAACAGTGGAAAACACACCCTCTATGCACAATTGTAAATGCGTCTTCTATGTGACATGATGTCGGCATATTCTTTACCGTTGTAAAACAGTGGAAAACACACCCAAAATACACAATTGTAAATGCGTCTTCTATGCGACATGTAGTAGGCACGTTCTTTAACGCCGTAAAACAGTGGAAAACACAGCCAAAATACACTATTGTAAATGCGTCTTCTATGCGACATGTTGTCGGCGCGTTCTTTAACGTCGTAAAACAGTGGAAAACACACCCTCTATACACAATTGTAAATACGTCTTCTTTGCGACATGTTGTCGGCGTGTTCTTTAACGTCGTAAAACTGTGGTAAACACACCCAAAATACACAATTGTAAATGCGTTTTCTATGCGACATGTTGTCGGCACGTTCTTTAACGTCGTAAAACAGTGGAAAACACACCCAAGATACACAATTGCTAATGCATCTTCTATGCGACATGTTGTCAGCACGTTCTTTAATGCCGTAAAACAGTGGAAAACACACCCAAAATACACAATTGTAAATGCGTCTTCTATGCGACATGTTGTCGGCGCGTTCTTTATCGTCGTAAAACAGTGGAAAACACACCCTAAATACACAATTGTAAATACATCTTCTATGTGACATGATGTCGGCACATTCATTAACGTTGTAAAACAGTGGAAAACACACCCAAAATACACAATTGTAAATGCGTCTTCTATGCGACATGTTGTCGGCACGTTCTTTAACGGCGTAAAACAGTGGAAAACACACGCTCTATACATAATTGTAACTGCGTCTTCTATGCGACATGTTGTAGGTGCGTTCTTTAACGTCGTAAAACCGTGGAAAACACACCCTAAATACACAATTGTAAATGCGTCTTCTATGTGACATGATGTCGGCACATTCTTTACCGTTGTAAAACAGTGGAAAACACACCTAAAATACACAATTGTAAATGCGTCTTCTATGCGACATGTTGTCGGCGCGTTCTTTAACGTCGTAAAACAGTGGAAAACACACCCTAATACAAAATTGTAAATGCGTCTTCTATGTGACATGGTGTCGGCAAATTCTTTACCGTTGTAAAACAGTGGAAAACACACCCAAAGTACACAATTGTAAATGCGTCTTCTATGCGACATGTTGTCGGCACATTCTTTAACGTCGTAAAACAGTGGAAAACACACCCTCTATACACAATTGTAAATGGGTCTTCTATGCGACATGTTGTCGGCGCGTTCTTTAACGTCGTAAAACAGTGGAAAACACACCCTAAATACACAATTGTAAATGCGTCTTCTATGCGACATGTTGTCGGCACGTTCTTTAATGCCGTAAAACAGTGGAAAACACACCCAAAATACACAATTGTAAATGCGTCTTCTATGCGACATGTTGTCGGCACGTTCTTTAATGCCGTAAAACAGTGGAAAACACACCCAAAATACACAATTGTAAATGCGTCTTCTATGCGACATGTTGTCGGCGCGTTCTTTAACGTCGTAAAACAGTGGAAAACACATCCTAAATAAACAATTGCTAATGCATCTTCTATGCGACATGTTGTCGGCGCGTTCTTTAACGCCGTAAAACAGTGGAAAACACACCCAAAATACACAATTGTAAATGCGTCTTCTATGCGACATGTTCTCGGCGCGTTCTTTAACGTCGTAAAACAGTGGAAAACACTCCCTAAATACATAATTGTAAATGTGTCTTCTATGTGACATGATGTCGGCACATTCATTAACGATGTAAAACAGTGGAAAACACACCCAAAATACACAATTGTAAATGCGTCTTCTATGTGACATGTTTTCGGCACGTTCTTTAACGTCGTAAAACAGTGGAAAACACACCCTCTATACACAATTGTAAATGCGTCTTCTATGCGAAATGTCGGTGCGTTCTTTAACGTCCTAAAACAGTGGAAAACACACCCTAAATACACAATTGTAAATGCGTCTTCTATGCGACATGTTGTCGGCACTGTCTTTAACGCCGTAAAACAGTGGAACACACACGCAAAATACACAATTGTAAATGCATCTTCTATGCGACATGTTGTCGGCACGTTCTTTAACGCCGTAAAACAGTGGAAAACACATCCTAAATACACAATTGCAAATGCGTCTTCTATGCGACATGTTGTCGGCACATTCTTTAACGTTGTAAAACAGTGGAAAACACACCCAAAATACACAATTGTAAATGCGTCTTCTATGCGACATGTTATCGGCGCGTTCTTTAACGTCGTAAAACAGTGGAAAACACACCCTAATACAAAATTGTAAATGCGTCTTCTATGTGACATGGTGTCGGCAAATTCTTTACCGTTGTAAAACAGTGGAAAACACAACCAAAATACACAATTGTAAATGCGTCTTCTATGCGACATGTTGTCGACACGTTCTTTAACGCCGTAAAACAGTGGAAAACACAGCCAAAATACACTATTGTAAATGCGTCTTCTATGCGACATGTTGTCGGCGCGTTCTTTAACGACGTAAAACTGTGGAAAACACACCCTCTATACACAATTGTAAATGCGTCTTCTATGCGACATGTTGTCAGAATGTTCTTTAACGCCCTAAAACAGTGGAAAACACACCCTAAATACACAATTGCAAATGGGTCATCTATGCGACATGTTGTCGGCGCGTTCTTTAACGTCGTAAAACAGTGGAAAACACACCCTAAATACACAATTGTAAATGCGTCTTCTATGCGACATGTTGTCGGCACGTTCTTTAATGCCGTAAAACAGTGGAAAACACACCCAAAATACACATTTGTAAATGCGTCTTCTATGCGACATGTTGTCGGCACGTTCTTTAACGTCGTGAAACAGTGGAAAACACACCCTAAATACCCAATTGTAAATGCGTCTTCTATGTGACATGATGTCGGCACATTCATTAACGTTGTAAAACAGTGGAAAACACACCCAAAGTACACAATTGTAAATGCGTCTTCTATGCGACATGTTGTCGGCACGTTGTTTAACGTCGTAAAACAGTGGAAAACACACCCTCTATACACAATTGTAAATGGGTCTTCTATGCGACATGTTGTCGGCGCGTTCTTTAACGTCGTAAAACAGTGGAAAACACACCCTAAATACACAATTGTAAATGCGTCTTCTATGCGACATGTTGTCGGCACGTTCTTTAATGCCGTAAAACAGTGGAAAACACACCCAAAATACACAATTGTAAATGCGTCTTCTATGCGACATGTTGTCGGCACGTTCTTTAATGCCGTAAAACAGTGGAAAACACACCCAAAATACACAATTGTAAATGCGTCTTCTATGCGACATGTTGTCGGCGCGTTCTTTAACGTCGTAAAACAGTGGAAAACACATCCTAAATAAACAATTGCTAATGCATCTTCTATGCGACATGTTGTCGGCGCGTTCTTTAACGCCTTAAAACAGTGGATAACACACCCAAAATACACAATTGTAAATGCGTCTTCTATGCGACATGTTCTCGGCGCGTTCTTTAACGTCGTAAAACAGTGGAAAACACTCCCTAAATACATAATTGTAAATGTGTCTTCTATGTGACATGATGTCGGCACATTCATTAACGATGTAAAACAGTGGAAAACACACCCAAAATACACAATTGTAAATGCGTCTTCTATGCGACATGTTTTCGGCACGTTCTTTAACGTCGTAAAACAGTGGAAAACACACCCTCTATACACAATTGTAAATGTGTCTTCTATGCGAAATGTCGGTGCTTTCTTTAACGTCCTAAAACAGTGGAAAACACACCCTAAATACACAATTGTAATAGCGTCTTCTATGTGACATTATGTTGGCACATTCATTAACGATGTAAAACAGTGGAAAACACACCCTAAATACACAATTGTAAATGCGTCTTCTATGCGACATATTGTCGGCGCGTTCTTTAACGTCGTAAAACAGTGGAAAACACACCCTGAATACACAATTGTAAATGCGTCTTCTATGCGACATGTTGTCGGCACTTTCTTTAACGCCGTAAAACAGTGGAAAACACACGCAAAATACACAATTGTAAATGCATCTTCTATGCGACATGTTGTCGGCACGTTCTTTAACGCCGTAAAACAGTGGAAAACACATCCTAAATACACAATTGCAAATGCGTCTTCTATGCGACATGTTGTCGGCACGTTCTTTAACGTCGTAAACCAGTGGAAAACACACCCTAAATACACATTGTAAATGCGTCTTCTATTCGACATGTTGTAGTCACGTTCTTTAACGTCGTAAAACAGTGGAAAACACACTAAAAATACACATTTGTAAATGCGTCTTCTATGCGACATGTTGTCGGCGCGTTCTTTAACGTCGTAAAACAGTGGAAAACACACCCTAAATACACAATTGTAAATGCGTCTTCTATGAGACATGTCGATGGCACGATCATTAATGCCGTAAAACAGTGGAAAAAGACACCCAAATTACACAATTGTAAATGTGTCTTTTTTTCGACATGTTCGGCATGTTCTATAACGCAATAAAACAGTGGAAAACACACCCTGAATACACAATTGTAAATGCGTCTTCTATGTGACATGATGTTGGCATATTCTTTACCGTTGTAAAACAGTGGAAAACACACCCAAAATACACAATTGTAAATGCGTCTTCTATGCGACATGTTGTAGGCACGTTCTTTAACGCCGTAAAACAGTGGAAAACACAGCCAAAATACACTATTGTAAATGCGTCTTCTATGCGAAATGTTGTCGGCGCGTTCTTTAACGTCGTAAAACAGTGGAAAACACACCCTCTATACACAATTGTAAATACGTCTTCTATGCGACATGTTGTCGGCGTGTTCTTTAACGTCGTAAAACTGTGGTAAACACACCCAAAATACACAATTGTAAATGCGTCTTCTATGCGACATGTTGTCGGCGCGTTCTTTAACGTCGTAAAACATTGGAAAACACACCCAAAATACACAATTGCTAATGCATCTTCTATGCGACATGTTGTCAGCACGTTCTTTAATGCCGTAAAACAGTGGAAAACACACCCAAAATACACAATTGTAAATGCGTCTTCTATGCGACATGTTGTCGGCGCGTTCTTTATCGTCGTAAAACAGTGGAAAACACACCCTAAATACACATTTGTAAATACGTCTTCTATGTGACATGATGTCGGCACATTCATTAACGTTGTAAAACAGTGGAAAACACACCCAAAATACACAATTGTAAATGCGTCTTCTATGCGACATGTTGTCGGCACATTCTTTAACGTCGTAAAACAGTGGAAAACACACGCTCTATACATAATTGTAACTGCGTCTTCTGTGCGACATGTTGTCGGTGCGTTCTTTAACGTCGTAAAACCGTGGAAAACACACCCTAAATACACAATTGTAAATGCGTCTTCTATGTGACATGATGTCGGCACATTCTTTAACGTTGTAAAACAGAGGAAAACACACCCAAAATACACAATTGTAAATGCGTCTTCTATGCGACATGTTGTCGGCGCGTTCTTTAACGTTGTAAAACAGTGGAAAACACACCCTCTATACACAATTGTAAATGGGTCTTTTATGCGACATGTTGTCGGCGCGTTCTTTAACGTCGTAAAACTGTGGAAAACACACCCTCTATACACAATTGTAAATGCGTCTTCTATGCGACATGTTGTCGGAATGTTCTTTAACGCCGTAAAACTGTGGAAAACACACCCTAAATACACAATTGTAAATGGGTCATCTATGCGACATGTTGTCGGCGCGTACTTTAAAGTTGTAAAACAGTGGAAAACACACCCTAAATACACAATTGTAAATGCGTCTTCTATGCGACATGTTGTCGGCACGTTCTTTAATGCCGTAAAACAGTGGAAAACACACCCAAAATACACAATTGTAAATGCGTCTTCTATGCGACATGTTGTCGGCACGTTCTTTAACGTCGTGAAACAGTGGAAAACACACCCTAAATACCCAATTGTAAATGCGTCTTCTATGTGACATGATGTCGGCACATTCATTAACGTTGTAAAACAGTGGAAAACACACCCAAAGTACACAATTGTAAATGCGTCTTCTATGCGACATGTTGTCGGCACGTTCTTTAACGTCGTAAAACAGTGGAAAACACACCCTCTATACACAATTGTAAATGGGTCTTCTATGCGACATGTTGTCGGCGCGTTCTTTAACGTCGTAAAACAGTGGAAAACACACCCTAAATACACAACTGTAAATGCGTCTTCTATGCGACATGTTGTCGGAATGTTCTTTAACGCCGTAAAACTGTGGAAAACACACCCTAAATACACAATTGTAAATGGGTCATCTATGCGACATGTTGTCGGCGCGTACTTTAAAGTTGTAAAACAGTGGAAAACACACCCTAAATACACAATTGTAAATGCGTCTTCTATGCGACATGTTGTCGGCACGTTCTTTAATGCCGTAAAACAGTGGAAAACACACCCAAAATACACAATTGTAAATGCGTCTTCTATGCGACATGTTGTCGGCACGTTCTTTAACGTCGTGAAACAGTGGAAAACACACCCTAAATACCCAATTGTAAATGCGTCTTCTATGTGACATGATGTCGGCACATTCATTAACGTTGTAAAACAGTGGAAAACACACCCAAAGTTCACAATTGTAAATGCGTGTTCTATGCGACATGTTGTCGGCACGTTCTTTAACGTCGTAAAACAGTGGAAAACACACCCTCTATACACAATTGTAAATGGGTCTTCTATGCGACATGTTGTCGGCGCGTTCTTTAACGTCGTAAAACAGTGGAAAACACACCCTAAATACACAACTGTAAATGCGTCTTCTATGCGACATGTTGTCGGCACGTTCTTTAATGCCGTAAAACAGTGGAAAACACACCCAAAATGCACAATTGTAAATGCGTCTTCTATGCGACATGTTGTCGGCACGTTCTTTAACGCCGTAAAACAGTGGAAATCACATCCTAAATACACAATTCCAAATGCGTCTTCTATGCGTCTTGTTGTCGGCGCGTTCTTTAACGTCGTAAAACAGTGTAAAACACACCCAAAATACACAATTGTAAATGCGTCTTCTATGTGACATGATGTCGGCACATTCATTAACGATGTAAAACAGTGGAAAACACACCCAAAATACACAATTGTAAATGCGTCTTCTATGCGACATGTTTTCGGCACGTTCTTTAACGTCGTAAAACAGTGGAAAACACACCCTCTATACACAATTGTAAATGCGTCTTCTATGCGAAATGTCGGTGCTTTCTTTAACGTCCTAAAACAGTGGAAAACACACCCTAAATACACAATTGTAATAGCGTCTTCTATGTGACATTATGTTGGCACATTCATTAACGATGTAAAACAGTGGAAAACACACCCTAAATACACAATTGTAAATGCGTCTTCTATGCGACATATTGTCGGCGCGTTCTTTAACGTCGTAAAACAGTGGAAAACACACCCTGAATACACAATTGTAAATGCGTCTTCTATGCGACATGTTGTCGGCACTTTCTTTAACGCCGTAAAACAGTGGAAAACACACGCAAAATACACAATTGTAAATGCATCTTCTATGCGACATGTTGTCGGCACGTTCTTTAACGCCGTAAAACAGTGGAAAACACATCCTAAATACACAATTGCAAATGCGTCTTCTATGCGACATGTTGTCGGCACGTTCTTTAACGTCGTAAACCAGTGGAAAACACACCCTAAATACACATTGTAAATGCGTCTTCTATTCGACATGTTGTAGTCACGTTCTTTAACGTCGTAAAACAGTGGAAAACACACTAAAAATACACATTTGTAAATGCGTCTTCTATGCGACATGTTGTCGGCGCGTTCTTTAACGTCGTAAAACAGTGGAAAACACACCCTAAATACACAATTGTAAATGCGTCTTCTATGCGACATGTCGATGGCACGATCATTAATGCCGTAAAACAGTGGAAAAAGACACCCAAATTACACAATTGTAAATGTGTCTTCTTTTCGACATGTTCGGCATGTTCTATAACGCAATAAAACAGTGGAAAACACACCCTGAATACACAATTGTAAATGCGTCTTCTATGTGACATGATGTTGGCATATTCTTTACCGTTGTAAAACAGTGGAAAACACACCCAAAATACACAATTGTAAATGCGTCTTCTATGCGACATGTTGTAGGCACGTTCTTTAACGCCGTAAAACAGTGGAAAACACAGCCAAAATACACTATTGTAAATGCGTCTTCTATGCGAAATGTTGTCGGCGCGTTCTTTAACGTCGTAAAACAGTGGAAAACACACCCTCTATACACAATTGTAAATACGTCTTCTATGCGACATGTTGTCGGCGTGTTCTTTAACGTCGTAAAACTGTGGTAAACACACCCAAAATACACAATTGTAAATGCGTCTTCTATGCGACATGTTGTCGGCGCGTTCTTTAACGTCGTAAAACATTGGAAAACACACCCAAAATACACAATTGCTAATGCATCTTCTATGCGACATGTTGTCAGCACGTTCTTTAATGCCGTAAAACAGTGGAAAACACACCCAAAATACACAATTGTAAATGCGTCTTCTATGCGACATGTTGTCGGCGCGTTCTTTATCGTCGTAAAACAGTGGAAAACACACCCTAAATACACATTTGTAAATACGTCTTCTATGTGACATGATGTCGGCACATTCATTAACGTTGTAAAACAGTGGAAAACACACCCAAAATACACAATTGTAAATGCGTCTTCTATGCGACATGTTGTCGGCACATTCTTTAACGTCGTAAAACAGTGGAAAACACACGCTCTATACATAATTGTAACTGCGTCTTCTGTGCGACATGTTGTCGGTGCGTTCTTTAACGTCGTAAAACCGTGGAAAACACACCCTAAATACACAATTGTAAATGCGTCTTCTATGTGACATGATGTCGGCACATTCTTTAACGTTGTAAAACAGAGGAAAACACACCCAAAATACACAATTGTAAATGCGTCTTCTATGCGACATGTTGTCGGCGCGTTCTTTAACGTTTTAAAACAGTGGAAAACACACCCTCTATACACAATTGTAAATGGGTCTTTTATGCGACATGTTGTCGGCGCGTTCTTTAACGTCGTAAAACTGTGGAAAACACACCCTCTATACACAATTGTAAATGCGTCTTCTATGCGACATGTTGTCGGAATGTTCTTTAACGCCGTAAAACTGTGGAAAACACACCCTAAATACACAATTGTAAATGGGTCATCTATGCGACATGTTGTCGGCGCGTACTTTAAAGTTGTAAAACAGTGGAAAACACACCCTAAATACACAATTGTAAATGCGTCTTCTATGCGACATGTTGTCGGCACGTTCTTTAATGCCGTAAAACAGTGGAAAACACACCCAAAATACACAATTGTAAATGCGTCTTCTATGCGACATGTTGTCGGCACGTTCTTTAACGTCGTGAAACAGTGGAAAACACACCCTAAATACCCAATTGTAAATGCGTCTTCTATGTGACATGATGTCGGCACATTCATTAACGTTGTAAAACAGTGGAAAACACACCCAAAGTACACAATTGTAAATGCGTCTTCTATGCGACATGTTGTCGGCACGTTCTTTAACGTCGTAAAACAGTGGAAAACACACCCTCTATACACAATTGTAAATGGGTCTTCTATGCGACATGTTGTCGGCGCGTTCTTTAACGTCGTAAAACAGTGGAAAACACACCCTAAATACACAACTGTAAATGCGTCTTCTATGCGACATGTTGTCGGAATGTTCTTTAACGCCGTAAAACTGTGGAAAACACACCCTAAATACACAATTGTAAATGGGTCATCTATGCGACATGTTGTCGGCGCGTACTTTAAAGTTGTAAAACAGTGGAAAACACACCCTAAATACACAATTGTAAATGCGTCTTCTATGCGACATGTTGTCGGCACGTTCTTTAATGCCGTAAAACAGTGGAAAACACACCCAAAATACACAATTGTAAATGCGTCTTCTATGCGACATGTTGTCGGCACGTTCTTTAACGTCGTGAAACAGTGGAAAACACACCCTAAATACCCAATTGTAAATGCGTCTTCTATGTGACATGATGTCGGCACATTCATTAACGTTGTAAAACAGTGGAAAACACACCCAAAGTTCACAATTGTAAATGCGTGTTCTATGCGACATGTTGTCGGCACGTTCTTTAACGTCGTAAAACAGTGGAAAACACACCCTCTATACACAATTGTAAATGGGTCTTCTATGCGACATGTTGTCGGCGCGTTCTTTAACGTCGTAAAACAGTGGAAAACACACCCTAAATACACAACTGTAAATGCGTCTTCTATGCGACATGTTGTCGGCACGTTCTTTAATGCCGTAAAACAGTGGAAAACACACCCAAAATGCACAATTGTAAATGCGTCTTCTATGCGACATGTTGTCGGCACGTTCTTTAACGCCGTAAAACAGTGGAAATCACATCCTAAATACACAATTCCAAATGCGTCTTCTATGCGTCTTGTTGTCGGCGCGTTCTTTAACGTCGTAAAACAGTGTAAAACACACCCAAAATACACAATTGTAAATGCGTCTTCTATGCGACATGTTGTCGGCGCGTTCTTTAACGTCGTAAAACAGTGGAAAACACATCCTAAATAAACAATTGCTAATGCATCTTCTATGCGACATGTTGTCGGCGCGTTCTTTAACGCCGTAAAACAGTGGAAAACACACCCAAAATACACAATTGCAAATGCGTCTTCTATGCGACATGTTCTCGGCGCGTTCTTTAACGTCGTAAAACAGTGGAAAACGCTCCCTAAATACACAATTGTAAATGCGTCTTCTATGTGACATGATGTCGGCACATTCTTTAACGTTGTAAAACAGAGGAAAACACACCCAAAATGCACAATTGTAAATGCATCTTCTATGCAACATGTTGTCGGCGCGTTCTTTAACGTCGTAAAACAGTGGAAAACACACCCTCTATACACAATTGTAAATGGGTCTTTTATGCGACATGTTGTCGGCGCGTTCTTTAACGTCGTAAAACTGTGGAAAACACACCCTCTATACACAATTGTAAATGCGTCTTCTATGCGACATGTTGTCGGAATGTTCTTTAACGCCGTAAAACAGTGGAAAACACACCCTAAATACACAATTGTAAATGGGTCATCTATGCGACATGTTGTCGGCGCGTTCTTTAAAGTTGTAAAACAGTGGAAAACACACCCTAAATACACAATTGTAAATGCGTCTTCTATGCGACATGTTGTCGGCACGTTCTTTAATGCCGTAAAACAGTGGAAAACACAACCAAAATACACAATTGTAAATGCGTCTTCTATGCGACATGTTGTCGGCACGTTCTTTAACGTCGTGAAACAGTGGAAAACACACCCTAAATACCCAATTGTAAATGCGTCTTCTATGTGACATGATGTCGGCACATTCATTAACGTTGTAAAACAGTGGAAAACACACCCAAAGTACACAATTGTAAATGCGTCTTCTATGCGACATGTTGTCGGCACGTTCTTTAACGTCGTAAAACAGTGGAAAACACACCCTCTATACACAATTGTAAATGGGTCTTCTATGCGACATGTTGTCGGCGCGTTCTTTAACGTCGTAAAACAGTGGAAAACACACCCTAAATACACAACTGTAAATGCGTCTTCTATGTGACATTATGTTGGCACATTCATTAACGATGTAAAACATTGGAAAAAACACCCTAAATACACAATTGTAAATGCGTCTTCTATGCGACATGTTGTCGGCACGTTCTTTAACGTCGTAAAACAGTGGAAAACACACCCTAAATACACAATTGCAAATGCGTCTTCTATGCGACATGTCGATGGCACGATCATTAATGCCGTAAAACAGTGGAAAAAGACACCCAAATTACACAATTGTAAATGTGTCTTCTATGCGACATGTTCGGCATGTTCTATAACGCCATAAAACAGTGGAAAACACATCCTAAATACACAATTGCAAATGCGTCTTCTATGTGACATGATGTCGGCACATTCTTTAACGTTGTAAAACAGTGGAAAACACACCCAAAATACACAATTGTAAATGCAGCTTCTATGCGACATGTTGTCGGCGCGTTCTTTAACGTCGTAAAACAGTGGAAAACACACCCTGAATACACAATTGTAAATGCGTCTTCTATGTGACGTAATGTCGGCATATTCTTTACCGTTGTAAAACAGTGGAAAACACACCCAAAATACACAATTGTAAATGCGTCTTCTATGCGACATGTTGTAGGCACGTTCTTTAACGCCGTAAAACAGTGGAAAACACAGCCAAAATACACTATTGTAAATGCGTCTTCTATGCGATATGTTGTCGGCGCGTTCTTTAACGTCGTAAAACAGTGGAAAACACACCCAAAATGCACAATTGCTAATGCATCTTCTATGCGACATTATGTCAGCACGTTCTTTAATGCCGTAAAACAGTGGAAAACACACGCTCTATACATAATTGTAACTGCGTCTTCTATGTGACATGTTGTCGGCACGTTCTTTAACGCCGTAAAACAGTGGAAAACACAGCCAAAATACACTATTGTAAATGCGTCTTCTATGCGATATGTTGTCGGCACGTTCTTTAACGTCGTAAAACTGTGGAAAACACACCCTCTATACACAATTGTAAATGCGTCTTCTATGCGACATGTTGTCGGAATGTTCTTTAACGCCGTAAAACAGTAGAAAACACACCCTAAATACACAATTGTAAATGGGTCATCTATGCGACATGTTGTCGGCGCGTTCTTTAACGTCGTAAAACAGTGGAAAACACACCCAAAATACACAATTGTAAATGCGTCTTCTATGTGACGTAATGTCGGCATATTCTTTACCGTTGTAAAACAGTGGAAAACACACCCAAAATACACAATTGTAAATGCGTCTTCTATGCGACATGTTGTAGGCACGTTCTTTAACGCCGTAAAACAGTGGAAAACACAGCCAAAATACACTATTGTAAATGCGTCTTCTATGCGATATGTTGTCGGCACGTTCTTTAACGTCGTAAAACAGTGGAAAACACATCCTAAATAAACAATTGCTAATGCATCTTCTATGCGACATGTTGTCGGCGCGTTCTTTAACGCCGTAAAACAGTGGAAAACACAGCCAAAATACACTATTGTAAATGCGTCTTCTATGCGACATGTTGTCGGCGCGTTCTTTAACGTCGTAAAACTGTGGAAAACACACCCTCTATACACAATTGTAAATGCGTCTTCTATGCGACATGTTGTCGGAATGTTCTTTAACGCCGTAAAACAGTAGAAAACACACCCTAAATACACAATTGTAAATGGGTCATCTATGCGACATGTTGTCGGCGCGTTCTTTAACGTCGTAAAACAGTTGAAAACACACCCTAAATACACAATAGTAAATGCGTCTTCTATGCGAAATGTCGGTGCGTTCTTTAACGTCCTAAAACAGTGGAAAACACACCCTAAATACACAATTGTAATAGCGTCTTCTATGTGACATTATGTTGGCACATTCATTAACGATGTAAAACAGTGGAAAACACACCCTAAATACACAATTGTAAGTGCGTCTTCTATGCGACATGTTGTCGGCGCGTTCTTTAACGTCGTAAAACAGTGGAAAACACACCCTGAATACACAATTGTAAATGCGTCTTCTATGCGACATGTTGTCGGCACTTTCTTTAACGCCGTAAAACAGTGGAAAACACACGCAAAATACACAATTGTAAATGCATCTTCTATGCGACATGTTGTCGGCACGTTCTTTAACGCCGTAAAACAGTGGAAAACACATCCTAAATACACAATTGCAAATGCGTCTTCTATGCGACATGTTGTCGGCACGTTCTTTAACGTCGTAAACCAGTGGAAAACACACCCTAAATACACATTGTAAATGCGTCTTCTATGCGACATGTTGTAGTCACGTTCTTTAACGTCGTAAAACAGTGGAAAACACACTAAAAATACACATTTGTAAATGCGTCTTCTATGCGACATGTTGTCGGCGCGTTCTTTAACGTCGTAAAACTGTGGAAAACACACGCTAAATACACAATTGTAAATGCGTCTTCTATGCGACATGTCGATGGCACGATCATTAATGCCGTAAAACAGTGGAAAAAGACACCCAAATTACACAATTGTAAATGTGTCTTCTTTTCGACATGTTCGGCATGTTCTATAACGCCATAAAACAGTGGAAAACACATCCTAAATACACAATTGCAAATGCGTCTTCTATGTGACATGATGTCGGCACATTCTTTAACGTTGTAAAACAGTGGAAAACACACCCAAAATACACAATTGTAAATGCATCTTCTATGCGACATTTTGTCGCCACGTTCTTTAACGCCGTAAAACAGTGGAAAACATACCCAAAATACACAATTGTAAATGCGTCTTCTATGCGACATGTTGTCGGCGCGTTCTTTAACGTCGTAAAACAGTGGAAAACACACCCTAATACAAAATTGTAAATGCGTCTTCTATGTGACATGGTGTCGGCACATTCTTTACCGTTGTAAAACAGTGGAAAACACAACCAAAATACACAATTGTAAATGCGTCTTCTATGCGACATGTTGTCGGCACGTTCTTTAACGCCGTAAAACAGTGGAAAACACAGCCAAAATACACTATTGTAAATGCGTCTTCTATGCGATATGTTGTCGGCGCGTTCTTTAACGTCGTAAAACAGTGGAAAACACACCCAAAATACACAATTGCTAATGCATCTTCTATGCGACATTATGTCAGCACGTTCTTTAATGCCGTAAAACAGTGGAAAACACACGCTCTATACATAATTGTAACTGCGTCTTCTATGTGACATGTTGTCGGTGCGTTCTTTAACGTCGTAAAACCGTGGAAAACACAACCTAAATACACAATTGTAAATGCGTCTTCTATGTGACATGATGTCGGCACATTCTTTAACGTTGTAAAACAGTGGAAAACACACCCTAAATACACAATTGTAAATGCGTCTTCTATGCGAAATGTCGGTGGGTTCTTTAACGTCATCAAACAGTGGAAAACACACCCTAAATACACAATTGTAATAGCGTCTTCTATGTGACATTATATTGGCACATTCATTAACGATGTAAAACAGTGGAAAACACACCCTAAATACACAATTGTAAGTGCGTCTTCTATGCGACATGTTGTCGGCGCGTTCTTTAACGTCGTAAAACAGTGGAAAACACACCCTGAATACACAATTGTAAATGCGTCTTCTATGCGACATGTTGTCGGCACTTTCTTTAACGCCGTAAAACAGTGGAAAACACACGCAAAATACACAATTGTTAATGCATCTTCTATGCGACATGTTGTCGGCAAGTTCTTTAACGCCGTAAAACAGTGGAAAACACATCCTAAATACACAATTGCAAATGCGTCTTCTATGCGACATGTTGTCGGCACGTTCTTTAACGTCGTAAACCAGTGGAAAACACACCCTAAATACACATTGTAAATGCGTCTTCTATGCGACATGTTGTAGTCACGTTCTTTAACGTCGTAAAACAGTGGAAAACACACTAAAAATACACATTTGTAAATGCGTCTTCTATGCGACATGTTGTCGGCGCGTTCTTTAACGTCGTAAAACTGTGGAAAACACACCCTAAATACACAATTGTAAATGCGTCTTCTATGCGACATGTCGATGGCACGATCATTAATGCCGTAAAACAGTGGAAAAAGACACCCAAATTACACAATTGTAAATGTGTCTTCTTTTCGACATGTTCGGCATGATCTATAACGCCATAAAACAGTGGAAAACACATCCTAAATACACAATTGCAAATGCGTCTTCTATGTGACATGATGTCGGCACATTCTTTAACGTTGTAAAACAGTGGAAAACACACCCAAAATACACAATTGTAAATGCATCTTCTATGCGACATGTTGTCGGCGCGTTCTTTAACGTCGTAAAACAGTGGAAAACACACCCTAAATACACAATTGTAAATGCGTCTTCTATGTGACATGATGTCGGCACATTCTTTAACGTTGTAAAACAGAGGAAAACACACCCAAAATATACAATTGTAAATGCGTCTTCTATGCGACATGTTGTCGGCGCGTTCTTTAACGTCGTAAAACAGTGGAAAACACACCCAAAATACACAATTGTAAATGCATCTTCTATGCGACATGTTGTCGGCACATTCTTTAACGTCGTAAAACAGTGGAAAACACACGCTCTATACATAATTGTAACTGCGTCTTCTATGCGACATGTTGTCGGTGCGTTCTTTAACGTCGTAAAACCGTGGAAAACACACCCTAAATACACAATTGTAAATGCGTCTTCTATGTGACATGATGTCGGCACATTCTTTAACGTTGTAAAACAGAGGAAAACACACCCAAAATATACAATTGTAAATGCGTCTTCTATGCGACATGTTGTCGGCGCGTTCTTTAACGTCGTAAAACAGTGGAAAACACACCCTCTATACACAATTGTGAATGGGTCTTTTATGCGACATGTTGTCGGCGCGTTCTTTAACGTCGTAAAACTGTGGAAAACACACCCTCTATACACAATTGTAAATGCGTCTTCTACGCGACATGTTGTCGGAATGTTCTTTAACGCCGTAAAACAGTGGAAAACACACCCTAAATACACAATTGTAAATGGGTCATCTATGCGACATGTTGTCGGCGCGTTCTTTAACGTCGTAAAACTGTGGTAAACACACCCAAAATACACAATTGTAAATGCGTCTTCTATGCGACATGTTGTCGGCGCGTTCTTTAACGTCGTAAAACATTGGAAAACACACCCAAAATACACAATTGCTAATGCATCTTCTATGCGACATGTTGTCAGCACGTTCTTTAATGCCGTAAAACAGTGGAAAACACACCCAAAATACACAATTGTAAATGCGTCTTCTATGCGACATGTTGTCGGCGCGTTCTTTATCGTCGTAAAACAGTGGAAAACACACCCTAAATACACATTTGTAAATACGTCTTCTATGTGACATGATGTCGGCACATTCATTAACGTTGTAAAACAGTGGAAAACACACCCAAAATACACAATTGTAAATGCGTCTTCTATGCGACATGTTGTCGGCACATTCTTTAACGTCGTAAAACAGTGGAAAACACACG
This sequence comes from Locusta migratoria, assembly GCA_026315105.1. Taxonomy (NCBI): domain Eukaryota; kingdom Metazoa; phylum Arthropoda; class Insecta; order Orthoptera; family Acrididae; genus Locusta; species Locusta migratoria. Next base: position 360,204,591 of record CM048750.1, read on the forward strand.
CTCTATACATAATTGTAACTGCGTCTTCTATGCGACATGTTGTCGGTGCGTTCTTTAACGTCGTAAAACCGTGGAAAACACACCCTAAATACACAATTGTAAATGCGTCTTCTATGTGACATGATGTCGGCACATTCTTTAACGTTGTAAAACAGAGGAAAACACACCCAAAATACACAATTGTAAATGCGTCTTCTATGCGACATGTTGTCGGCGCGTTCTTCAACGTCGTAAAACAGTGGAAAACACACCCTCTATACACAATTGTGAATGGGTCTTTTATGCGACATGTTGTCGGCGCGTTCTTTAACGTCGTAAAACTGTGGAAAACACACCCTCTATACACAATTGTAAATGCGTCTTCTACGCGACATGTTGTCGGAATGTTCTTTAACGCCGTAAAACAGTGGAAAACACACCCTAAATACACAATTGTAAATGGGTCATCTATGCGACATGTTGTCGGCGCGTTCTTTAACGTTGTAAAACAGTGGAAAACACACCCTCTATACACAATTGTAAATGGGTCTTCTATGCGACATGTTGTCGGCGCGTTCTTTAACGTCGTAAAACAGTGGAAAACACACCCTAAATACACAACTGTAAATGCGTCTTCTATGCGACATGTTGTCGGCACGTTCTTTAATGCCGTAAAACAGTGGAAAACACACCCAAAATGCACAATTGTAAATGCGTCTTCTATGCGACATGTTGTCGGCACGTTCTTTAACGCCGTAAAACAGTGGAAATCACATCCTAAATACACAATTCCAAATGCGTCTTCTATGCGAAATGTTGTCGGCGCGTTCTTTAACGTCGTAAAACAGTGTAAAACACACCCAAAATACACAATTGTAAATGCGTCTTCTATGCGACATGTTGTCGGCGCGTTCTTTAACGTCGTAAAACAGTGGAAAACACATTCTAAATAAACAATTGCTAATGCATCTTCTATGCGACATGTTGTCGGCGCGTTCTTTAACGCCATTAAACAGTGGAAAACACACCCAAAATACACAATTGTAAATGCGTCTTCTATGCGACATGTTCTCGGCGCGTTTTTTAACGTCGTAAAACAGTGGAAAACACACCCAAAATACACAATTGTAAATGCGTCTTCTATGCGACATGTTTTCGGCACGTTCTTTAACGTCGTAAAACAGTGGAAAACACACCCTCTATACACAATTGTAAATGCGTCTTCTATGCGAAATGTCGGTGCGTTCTTTAACGTCGTACAACAGTGGAAAACACACCCTAAATACACAATTGTAAATGCTTCTTCTATGTGACATGATGTTGGTACATTCATTAACGATGTAAAACAGTGGAAAACACACCCAAAATACACAATTGTAAATGCGTGTTCTATGCGACATGTTGTCGGCACGTTCTTTAATGCCGTAAAACAGTGGAAAACACAGCCAAAATACACTATTGTAAATGCGTCTTCTATGCGACATGTTGTCGGCACGTTCTTTTACGTCGTAAAACAGTGGAATAGACAGCCTCTATACACAATTGTAAATGCGTCTTCTATGCGAAATGTCGGTGCGTTCTTTAACGTCGTAAAACAGTGGAAAACACACCCTAAATACACAATTGTAAATGCGTCTTCTATGCGACATGTTGTCGGCGCGTTCTTAACGTCGTAAAACAGTGGAAGACACACCCAAAATACACAATTGTAAATGCGTCTTCTATGCGAGATGTTGTTTGCGCGGTCTTTAACGTCGTAAAACAGTGGAAAACACACCGTCTATACACAATTGTAAATGCGTCTTCTATGCGAAATTTTTTTGGGGCAGTCTTTAACGTCGTAAAACAGTGGAAAACACACCCTCTATACACAATTGTAAATGCGTCTTCTATGCGGCATTTTGTCGGCGCGTTCTTTAACGTCGTAAAACTGTGGAAAACACACCCTAAATACAGAATTGTAAATGCATCTTCTATGCAACATGTTGTCGGCGCGTTCTTTAACGCTGTAAAACAGTGGAAAACACACCCAAAATACACAATTGTAAATGCTTCTTCTATGCGACATGTTGTCTGCGCGTTCTTTAACGTCGTAAAACAGTGGAAAACACACACTCTATATACAATTGTAAATGCGTCTTCTATGCGACATGTTGTCTGCGCGATGTTTAACGTCGTAAAACAGTGGAAAACACACCCTCTATACACAATTGTAAATGCGTCTTCTATGCGACATGTTGTCGGCGCAGTCTTTAACGTCATAAAACAGGGGAAAACAGAGTCTCTATACACAATTGTAAATGCGTCTTCTGTGCGACGTGTTGTCGGGCGTTCTTTAACGTCGTAAAGCAGTGGAAAACACACCCTCTATACACAATTGTAAATGCGTCTTTTATGCGACATGTTGTCGGCGCGTTCTTTAACGCCGTAAAACAGTGGAAAACACACCCGAAATACACAATTGTATATGCGTCTTCTATGTGACATGTTGTCGCCATGTTCTTTAACATCGTAAAACAGTGGAAAACACACCCTCTATACACAATTGTAAATGCGTCTTTTATGCGACATGTTGTCGGCGCGTTCTTTAACGTCGTAAAACTGTGGATAACACACCCAAAATACACAATTGTTAATGCGTCTTATACGCGACATTTTGTCGGACGTTCTTTAACGTCGTAAAACAGTGGAAAACACACCCTCTATACACAAATGTAAATCCGTGTTCTATGCGACATTTTGCCGGCGCGTTGTTTAACGTCGTAAAACTGTGGATAACACACCCAAAATACACAATTGTAAATGCATCTTCTATGCAACATTTTGTTGGGGCGATCTTTAACGTCGTAAAACAGTGGAAAACACACCCAAAATACACAATTGTAAATGCGTCTTCTATGCGGCATGTTGTCGGCACGTTCTTTAACGTCGTAAAACTGTAGAAAACACACCCTAAATACACAATTGTAAATGCATCTTCTATGCGACATGTTGTCGGCGCGTTCTTTAACGCTGTAAAACAGTGGAAAACACACCCAAAATACACAATTGTAAATGCGTCTTCTATGCGACATGTTATTTGCACGTTCTTTAACGTCGTAAAACAGTGGAAAACACACCCTCTATACACAATTTTAAATGCGTCTTCTATGCGACATGTGTTCGGCTCTTTCTTTAACGTCGTAAAACTGTTGAATACACACCAAAAATACACAATTGTAAATGCGTCTTCTATGCGACATGTTGTCGGCGTGTTCTTTAACGTCGTAAAACTGTGGTAAACACACACAAAATACACAATTGTAAATGCATCTTCTATGCGACATGTTGTCGGCGCGTTCTTTAACGTCGTAAAACAGTGGAAAACACACCCAAAATACACAATTGCTAATGCGTCTTCTATACGACATGTTGTCGGCACGTTCTTTAATGCCGTAAAACAGTGGAAAACACACCCAAAATACACATTTGTAAATGCGTCTTCTATGCGACATGTTGTCGGCACGTTCTTTAACGCCATAAAACAGTGGAAAACACATCCTAAATGCACAATTCCAAATGCGTCTTCTATGCGACATGTTGTCGGCGCGTTCTTTAACATCGTAAAACAGTGTAAAACACACCTAAAATACACAATTGTAAATGCGTCTTCTATGCGACATGTTGTCGGCGCGTTCTTTAACGTCGTAAAACAGTGGAAAACACATTCTAAATAAACAATTGCTAATGCATCTTCTATGCGACATGTTGTCGGCGCGTTCTTTAACGCCATAAAACAGTGGAAAACACACCCAAAATACACAATTGTAAATGCGTCTTCTATGCGACATGTTCTCGGCGCGTTCTTTAACGTCGTAAAACAGTGGAAAACACTCCCTAAATACATAATTGTAAATGTGTCTTCTATGTGACATGATGTCGGCACATTCATTAATGATGTAAAACAGTGGAAAACACACCCAAAATACACAATTGTAAATGCGTCTTCTATGCGACATGTTTTCGGCACGTTCTTTAACGTCGTAAAACAGTGGAAAACACACCCTCTATACACAATTGTAAATGCGTCTTCTATGCGAAATGTCGGTGCGTTCTTTAACGTCGTACAACAGTGGAAAACACACCCTAAATACACAATTGTAAATGCGTCTTCTATGTGACATGATGTTGGCACATTCATTAACGATGTAAAACAGTGGAAAATACACCCAAAATACACAATTGTAAATGCGTGTTCTATGCGACATGTTGTCGGCACGTTCTTTAACGCCGTAAAACAGTGGAAAACACAGCCAAAATACACTATTGTAAATGCGTCTTCTATGCGACATGTTGTCGGCACGTTCTTTTACGTCGTAAAACAGTGGAATACACAGCCTCTATACACAATTGTAAATGCGTCTTCTATGCGAAATGTCGGTGCGTTCTTTAACGTCGTAAAACAGTGGAAAACACACCCTAAATACACAATTGTAAATGCGTCTTCTATGCGACATATTGTCGGTACGTTCTTTAACGTCGTAAAACAGTGGAAAACACACCCTCTATACACAATTGTAAATGCGTCTTCTATGCGACATGTTGTCAGCGCGTTCTTAACGTCGTAAAACAGTGGAAGACACACCCAAAATACACAATTGTAAATGCGTCTTCTATGCGAGATGTTGTTTGCGCGGTCTTTAACGTCGTAAAACAGTGGAAAACACACCCTCTATACACAATTGTAAATGCGTCTTCTATGCGGCATTTTGTCGGCGCGTTCTTTAACGTCGTAAAACTGTGGAAAACACACCCTAAATACAGAATTGTAAATGCATCTTCTATGCAACATGTTGTCGGCGCGTTCTTTAACGCTGTAAAACAGTGGAAAACACACCCAAAATACACAATTGTAAATGCTTCTTCTATGCGACATGTTGTCTGCGCGTTCTTTAACGTCGTAAAACAGTGGAAAACACACACTCTATATACAATTGTAAATGCGTCTTCTATGCGACATGTTGTCTGCGCGATGTTTAACGTCGTAAAACAGTGGAAAACACACCCTCTATACACAATTGTAAATGCGTCTTCTATGCGACATGTTGTCGGTGCAGTCTTTAACGTCATAAAACAGGGGAAAACAGAATCTCTATACACAATTGTAAATGCGTCTTCTGTGCGACGTGTTGTCGGGCGTTCTTTAACGTCGTAAAGCAGTGGAAAACACACCCTCTATACACAATTGTAAATGCGTCTTTTATGCGACATGTTGTCGGCGCGTTCTTTAACGCCGTAAAACAGTGGAAAACACACCCGAAATACACAATTGTAAATGCGTCTTCTATGTGACATGTTGTCGCCATGTTCTTTAACATCGTTAAACAGTGGAAAACACACCCTCTATACACAATTGTAAATGCGTCTTTTATGCGACATGTTGTCGGCGCGTTCTTTAACGCCATAAAACTGTGGATAACACACCCAAAATACACAATTGTTAATGCGTCTTATACGCGACATTTTGTCGGACGTTCTTTAACGTCGTAAAACAGTGGAAAACACACCCTCTATACACAATTGTAAATCCGTCTTCTATGCGACATTTTGCCGGCGCGTTGTTTAACGTCGTAAAACTGTGGATAACACACCCAAAATACACAATTGTAAATGCGTCTTCTATGCGACATTTTGTTGGGGCGATCTTTAACGTCGTAAAACAGTGGAAAACACACACAAAATACACAATTGTAAATGCGTCTTCTATGCGGCATGTTGTCGGCGCGTTCTTTAACGTCGTAAAACTGTAGAAAACACACCCTAAATACACAATTGTAAATGCATCTTCTATGCGACATGTTGTCGGCGCGTTCTTTAACGCTGTAAAACAGTGGAAAACACACCCAAAATACACAATTGTAAATGCGTCTTCTATGCGACATGTTATTTGCACGTTCTTTAACGTCGTAAAACAGTGGAAAACACACCCTCTATACACAATTTTAAATGCGTCTTCTATGCGACATGTTGTCGGCTCTTTCTTTAACGTCGTAAAACTGTTGAAAACACACCAAAAATACACAATTGTAAATGCGTCTTCTATGCGACATGTTGTCGGCGCGTTCTTAACGTCGTAAAACATGGAAAACACACCCAAAATACACAATTGTAAATGCTTCTTCTATTTGACATGTTGTCGGCGCGTTCTTTAACGTCGTAAAACAGTGGAAAACACACCCAAAATACACAATTGTAAATGCATCTTCTATGCGACATGTTGTCGGCGCGTTGCTTAACGTCGTAAACTGTGGAAAACACACCCTAAATACACAATTGTAAATGCGTCTTCTATGCAACATGTTGTCGGCGCGTTCTTTAATGTCGTAAAACAGTGGAAAACACACCCTCTATACACAATTGTAAATGCGTCTTCTATGCAACATGTTGTCGGCGCAGTCTTTAACGTCGTAAAACACTGGAAAACAGACACTCTATACACAATTTTAAATGCGTCTTTTATGCGACATGTTGTCGGCACGTTCTTTAACGCCGTAAAACAGTGTAAAACACACCCTCTATACACAATTGTAAATGCGTCTTCTATGCGACATTTTGACGGCGTGTTTTTTAACGCCGTAAAACAGTGGAAAACACACCCAAAATACACAATTGTAAATGCGTCTTCTATGCGACATGTTGTAGGCACGTTCTTTAACGTCGTAAAACAGTGGAAAACACACCCTCGATACACAATTCTAAATGCGTCTTCTATGGGACATGTAGTCGGCGCGATCTTTAACGTCGTAAAACTGTGGATAACATACCCAAAATACACAATTGTAATAGCGTCTTCTATGCGACATTTTGTTGGGGCGGTCTTTAACGTCGTAAAACAGTGGAAAACACACCCTCTATACACAATTGTAAATGCGTCTTCTATGTGACATGTTGTCGGCGCGTTGTTTCACGTCGTAAAACTGTGGAAAACACACCGTCTATACACAATTGTAAATGCGTCTTCTATGCGACATTTTGTTGGGGCGGTCTTTAACGTCGTAAAACAGTGGAAAACACACCCTCTATACACAATTGTAAATGCGTCTTCTATGCGACATGTTGTCGGCGCAGTCTTTAACGTCGTAAAACAGTGGAAAACAGACTCTCTATACACAATTGTAATTGCGTCTTCTATGCGACGTGTTGTTGGGCGTTCTTTAACGTCGTAAAACAGTGGAAAACACACCCAAAATACACAATTGTAAATGCGTCTTCTATGCGACATGTTGTTTGCGCGTTCTTTAACGTCGTAAAACAGTGGAAAACACACCCTCTATACACAATTGTAAATGCGTCTTCTATGCGACATGTTGTCGGCGCAGACTTTAACGTCGTAAAACAGTGGAAAACAGACACTCTATACACAATTGTAAATGCGTCTTCTATGCGACGTGTTGTCGGGCGTTCTTTAACGTCGTAAAACAGTGGAGAACACACCCAAAATACACAATTGTAAATGCGTCTTCTATGCGACAAGTTGTCGGCGCGTTCTTTAACGTCGTAAAACAGTGGAAAACACACCCTCTATACATAATTGTAAATGCGTCTTCTATGCGACATGTTGTCGGCGCGTTCTTTAACGTCGTAAATCTGTGGAGAACACACCCAAAATACACAATTGTAAATGCGTCTTCTATGCGACATGTTGTCGGTGCATTCTTTAACGCTGTAAAACAGTGGAAAACACACCCTAACTACACAATTGTAAATGCGTCTTCTATGCGACATGTTGTCGGCGCGTTCTTTAACGCCATAAAACAGTGGAAAACACACGCAAAATACACAATTGTAAATGCGTCTTCTATGCGACATTTTGTCGGCGCGTTCTTTAACGTCGTAAAACAGTGGAAAACACACCCAAAATACACAATTGTAAATGCGTCTTCTATGCGACATGTTGTCGGCGCATTCTTTAACGCTGTAAAACAGTGGAAAACGCACCCTAACTACACAATTGTAAATGCGTCTTCTATGCGACATGTTGTCGGCTCGTACTTTAACGCCGTAAAACAGTGGAAAACGCACCCTAAATACACAATTGTAAATGCGTCTTCTATGTGACATGATGTCGGCACGTTCTTTAACGTCGTAAAATAGTAGAAAACACACCCTAAATACACAATTGTAAATGCGTCTTCTATGCCACACGTTGCAGTGGAAAACACACTAAATACACAATGGCAAGTGCATCTTTTATGCGACACGTTGTCAGAGCGTTCTTTAACGCCGAAAAACAGTGGAGAACAGATACAAAACACACAATAAATGTATGGAATCGGTAACATATAGAAAATACACAAGAAAAATAAGTACACATGGAATCCTTCTCTAAGAGGTCTTCTGTGTTCGTCAGACTTTTTCCGCCTGACGTGTTCCATCTCCTGTTCATTGTCATCCCGTGAGCAGGGAGGAACCTAGTAAGTACATCATTGTTTTGACGCCGAGGGTCCGGGTTGTGCTTCTGGCTTTTTGTTATGCTTCGACATGAGGCCTGACCGCTCCAAGCCTTAGGACGACAAAATGTAATACTTGTATCGTGTGGTACGTCAGTTTTAATTTCTGCTAAAGAATGCTCGTTATTCCGTTTGATATTTAGTTTAAAGCCATAAGTAAACTTTTTTCAATTTGCAAATGATATTCTTTTTTAAGCTGTTGTAGTCTCTATATAACCGAGTTTGCTGACAGCGATTTCGAGCATATTCAGTCATCTTTTCCACACACATAAAATATTAAATGCTATTAAAGATGTAACTACGATCGCTGCCCCACCCTGACGATATATAAGGGTTCCCGTCGAACATCATACTACTCGAAAGTTTTCTATAGCTTATGACGATAAATGTTTTACCTTTGCAAACCGCGTTATACTACACAAGCGCCAAGACGTTAAACAACTACAAAATGTAAATCACACCCACCACAACCAAACTCCTGGCAATGTTAAAGTAGTTATTTCGCGGAATAATGTCTTTTTTTCCGAGTACCATCCGACAAGAGTCGATAATACAGAAACCCATTGTTTTCAAGCAATTCTGTTGGATGGAACCTCGAATTTCCACCCACCATTTACACTAAGCAGACAACGAAAGCCGGCCGCGGTGGCCGAGGGGACTGAGGCGCTCCAGTCACGGTCTGCACGGCCACTACGGTCGGGGGTTCGAATCCCCCCTCGGGCATGGATATTTGTGCCGTCCTTAGTATTAGCTAGCTTGTAAGTAGTTTGTAAGTTTAGGGACTGATGACTCCGTAGTTAAGTCCCATAGGCTCTTACAAACATTTGAACAATTTTTTTTTTTTATTTTTTTTTTTTTTTTTTTTTTTTGGAGACAACGGAAATTATGTCACCACTACCTTGTAGTGCAGACATTGCGTGATGAGGACGTAAAGTTCTTCACCTGAATGAATGAATGAATATATTGGCAAGTACACTAAAGAACTAGTTGTACTTACGCCAACAGGTTCACACTAAATCCACTGGACGATCTACATGCACAGGTGTTACTGGATATGTCTACGACAGCACAAAAGAGGCGAGTCCTATCGATTTCAAATCCTTCCCTCCACTTTGAATTTTTTTAAACCAATAATCACCAGATATTGTTCGACTCTAACGAATCTTTAGTTCTGAGCTTACTTGTTTGGAGACTCACAGGAAATAGGCAATGCTTAGACGAAAGATGCGATAACTTACACCATGCAAAGAAAGTTCGAGGCACTTTGTATCTCTACAACTTGAATATTGCTTTGTGCAGTCATCCGTTAGAAAAAAAAAAGACGACTACGAACAGTACACACCCAGCTCGATGACACAGCCATCATCACGATCGACAATCATGGTAATAGACAACAGTTACTCACCTGCACAACCGCCTTAACACTCTCCGTATTCCCGCTCCATAGAGTGATTGCCGTATTCGTGGGATCAATTTTTAACATCCAACTACTAACTTTCCGTCTAAAGACGCAGTAACGTATGGTATGCACAGTCTACCAGAGCATATTTCTATCAGTCATCATACCACTTACCTCGTGCGTGTAACAATCACTGCTGTACAACGCCATGCCCCTCTGACGTCTCACAACATTGCGCATCAAGTGAATGCTACCACACATAAATTTTCAGCGACCAATACCACGTATCAGCGCAAATTGACCACACATTCTCCCGTAGTAAGGTCCCCCGGTTGTCTTCGACTCATGCCTACCAGAGGCCTTTCTGAATGAAGAACCATTTAATACGCAGTACATTGAGTCCTTGCACTTGTCTTATGAAGCTTGACCCATCTTTCTGGAACTTTTAGTATCTCTATAGAACCGAAACAATTACCTGATGCAACTCAAACTTGTAAATAGTGACGGTTGGGTTGCACAAGACAGAACCAAATTTCTTATGCACTGCGGCAAAAGTTAAAGTTTCGATCCGACTAGAATGTTTATGTCTCACTCCCCACACCTCAAATAAAAAGGTATGTCTCAAAAGTTAAACTTTCTATCCGCCTAGAATGTTCATATCTCACTGACCACAACTCAAAATCTAGAGCTTCAAAATGTATCTTACGCCTCGAAGCCATGCACATTGTAAGAAGAGCCGCAGATCAGAGGAAATCACGTCGCTAGATCCACACAACAAGCATGACAACCCACAGGTAAGTGAATGAGCTACATCTTCGTTGTAACTTGTCCGTTGATCGCCTGGAAGTTCCTTGTTGATAAAAATATAATATCCACAAGCTGGAGGTAGATACTTTATTAATATACAGAATCGAACCAACCATAGAATATCATTGGAATTCACACCAAAACCATAGGATTATAACACAACAGACCCACATCTAACCCATTTTAGGATAAACGATCCACAGATTAGAAAAGCAACGGCGGAATAGCCCTGTGCACTAAGGCTCCTTGCTACAGTGTGCGCGGCCGTTTGTCGTCGAAGGTTCCAGTCCTCCGAGTTTAAGTGACATCAACTACAAGTGGCAGAAATCATGGCAGGTTTCGACATGACAAGTCTGATTATCTCGTCTAGATTCGGCCTGACCTGGGGAGAGTACTTAGGCCAGTTGGAGGTACTTGAGTATAGAGGGTTCATTTGTGTTTGGCCCATTATAAATGAGTCATATGTTATTTTTATTATTATGCGTATAAGTTCATTTTATTTTCATTTATATTTCAATCCAGGTTAAACCATTTCCTTTCATACAACAAAGAGATGGTACCTAGAAAAATATCTGGAAGTGCATTTCAAAAACTAGGAAAAGAAAAGGAAAGAACTGCAGTTCTCCTTTCAGGACACTTGAAAATTTGCCTAAAACCCAACAAGGAGGTGGGCACACGTAACACTGCAACAGATCAAGATGAGGGTAATGGCGATTTTGAATCTGATGATGTGGGAATATATCCATATACAAATGATGACAACCAACTACAACCATCAGCTTCCCATTATATAGCCCCACCAGTTTCAGAAAACCACTACGAAGAGGACGAATCTTCCACACATACTAGTTTAGAGGAGGAAGGATCAGCAATTGATTGTCATGATTTACCTCCACTAGAAGAAGGAAATAGGAGAAATAGTTTCTAATGATGCAAAAAACTGGCCTGTCTATCCATTGATTACTGATAGTTTTGGAATTCTGCTGATTGAATGTGGACCTCCAATAGTTGATGTATCAACCTTGAAGTTTCTCGTGTTGGATGGAGATAGATATTTTGATGGAAGTGATTTTACAAAACGCTCACAAATGGCGATCGTGTGCAAATACAATGGTTACTTTATAGCCAATCGGAAGATTCTCTATTTTGGTTTTCCCTGTCTCCTCTTTGCGATGGATAATCGTGGAAATTCGTCTTCATTTCCATATTTTAATAACGGCTTCATTGACTGGAAACACTTAAACCCTCTCATTTGCAACCACGAAAACTCGACCAGCCACAGGTTCTGTTGCATGGAGTGAAAAGATTTGCAAAACCGACTAAAACAAAAGAAAACTATAGCTGCTGAAATTCAAGAAGTATTCAGGAGGTAGGGAAGTGAAGGAACATATTGAAAATAGTCAGACATGTAATTATATTTTGTGCTAAGAATAATCTAAAACTTCGAAAAACAGAAGAGGAATTAATCATTGGCGAGTCAAGTAGTAGAGATTTTTAAACACATTGGGACTAATAAGTCACTCCACTCTGATCATAACGTATTAGTTATGAACTGTAGAATAAAACGTAAGAGACTGCAGAAAGGTAGAAGATTAAGAAGAAGGAATCTGGACAAATTTAAGGCACCAGAGGTGGTTGAGAGTTTTACAAGAAGCATTAGGCAAGGATTGTCTGAAATGGGAAAAAGTAATACAGTAGAAGAAGAATGGGTAGCTCTCAGAGAGTAGTGAAGGCCGCAGAAGATCACATAGGGAGAAGGACAAGGCATAATAGAAATCCTTGGATAACACAGGAGATACTGAGCTTCAAATTCCTATGTTTTATGCATCTGTGGGAACGGGTTATAGTCTCGATTGATAAAATCAGCTAGTCACTTGAAAAAGAAACTGTTACAGTCGACAAGGCTAGCGAAATGATAAAGGGACTGTCAAATACGATTCACGAAATCCGAAATGAAGGCATTGGTCCAGCAATAAAGCAAGCGCAAGAAATTGGTATCGATGATAATTTTGTTGAAAAAATACGGAAGATCATAAGCCGTCTTTCAGATTCAAACAAACAAACGCATGATGACATCCCGACTCAAAACAGAAGTTTTAAATGGAACTAAATTTGGTTTATGATCAAATCCTGACAGAACTCACGAAGAGGTATCAAACAATGGCTTCAATATCTTCAGAATACTATTTTCTAACGGGAGAAACCATAAAAAAGAGCCAGTTGATGTTTTCGTTAAACATGCTGCAGATTATGGGATTAAATATTTTTATCATGTAGACGGAGTGGAGCTGTCAAACGAATTGCCAAAGCACCACTACTTGACATTCTTAAATACATTCAAGAGCTTTCTTTAGAATATAAATATCAATATGACTCTTCGAATTTACTTAACACTTCCTGTTACAGTGGCCACTTGTGATCGAAACTTCAGTAAAATAAGCTCATCGAGAATTATTCAAGATCGTCCATGGAACAGGAACGTTTGTCAAATTTAGCCACTTTATCGATTAATTTAGAGGAATTACTTGATAATTTTACGAAAATCAAAGCTAGGAAAGTAGCATTTAAGTAGATTTATTGAGATTAATAACAGCGTTAAGTTAAATTTCAAATATGTATTTCTAGCAACTCAATGTATTTTGAAACAGACTTTGTAAAATATAACGAGTTTTTGTATTGAAATTTGTGTTTCTTAATCTTTCATAACATCTTTGATTCTGGGCTATAATTAGCTACATTCTTTTTTTTGGAGGAGGGGGAGGGGGCAAGAAACGCCTTCCCATTTTCTTGGGGGTTCATTTAGAGGGCGCCATTTTAAATTCTTTCCAGGGGCGCCACATATCTAAGGTACCCCCACTGTGTTCTAGCAATCCTCTCACACAACAGAACCAGTATGAGTCGTCTTATGTTCTCCAGCAAACAGTATGTAAGGATTGTCTGTATAATTTCTATGCTCGAAAGGCAAAGTTTAGAGCAGCGTTCCGTTTAGACTGTTTATAAGTTTCTCCTACATCGAGCAAACAGAACAGAACTACAACAGCTTACAACACAACAGTCACACTTCTATCCCTTTTTAAGGTAAACAGATCTACAGATCCTTCGACTCCTTTTCTAGTAGACACATCAAACATGTCTCCACACAAATAAATAAAGCGCTCTGACTTACCCATCGACCGTCTGCAAGTTAGGTCATAATATTTAGGATTAAACAAAGCATATAAAAACAGAATATAAAAGCCTTTAGTTAGGGCCAGATACTACACTAAACATAGAAAGAAGCCAATGATCGACTATGTTCTCCACGTAGAAGACGATGCCAAAGTTAACGATCACACAACATACCTCCGAGAACCCGATGAAAACACACAACGGAGAGACAGAACAATGTCATAGTTATTCAACTCTTATTACATATATCGTATATGCCACTCTCACCATATAGAATTTATGCATAGTAGCATCAGTATACAGTATTATCAGTTATGGCAACCAAGTTAGCTTAATATGATACAATACAAACTATTACATATGTTATGTAATAGTAGTATAGCAAAGGACGTTCTGGATCAACTGGAATCTCCCGTCAACGTTAGTGTCATGAGGGACAGGTAGCTCCCCTCCACACTCGGCCACTTGCCCGACCAGTAATCAAAGGACGCCGCCACCCGTCATTCCCAGAAGTACAGGACAAACAATAGCGCACTTAACGATGATTGTCATCGTACACGTAATTGCTCTTAATAAGACAATGGCGCTCTTATGGACGAATGTCAAATATTAAGTAACGTTCTCACAAACAACATGACTGCCTCCTACAGCCGCACACTTGTTTGAGGTCCGCCCCCACCCACCTCCACACCATTCATCACTGCATCAGATTAATTTTATTAAATTTGCACATCAAATTAATTACGACATCCTATGTTCATGCATTAACAATTAGAACATTCCATATTAAATTTGCAGCTATTTAAGGGCAGCCACCACCACCTGCCCCTGACGTCATCCCCACATTCACCCCACTGACAGTTCTAAAGATTCTCCCCCCCCCCCCCCCGTGCGGCCAGGTATGGGACTCGAACCTGCAGCCCTAAAAAAATTACTCATCTACGTACAGTTGTATTACACCAACACTGGAAAAAAAGGAACCAATTAATCCGTACTTTGGACAGTAAAATTACTTGAAATAACATCAAACATGTACATGAGAGTTTTGTAAACAAACTGACCCCACCTGACACCAAACCATCCATAACCACTCCCAATTATTTTTATGACTATTGCGACATCCTATGTTTTAATTAGAACATTATGTCGGAACATAACGTAATACATCGAAACTTAAGTACAACTCGCAATTTTGCAGGTAAATATAGATACAGCACAAAGAAATTCGGTGTAATACTATGTGTGGGTATTGTACATTTTTCGACAATTTTTAGAAACAAACATTTAGGACTATAAAAAAATTGTTGTTTCTTTCGGAAATCGATCGCCGCCTAAGGTGTCTTGACAAAATAAATGTATCTCTTCGTTTAGACGATACAATACTGCACGTTAGATTATAAATGGGATGTTACGGTAACGAATGCCACAAACTTGTGTATCCATTTTAACAAATACTCCATCGATGACCAGATTATTAAAAATATTCTAATGACCAGAGTCAAACACTTGGAAGAAGAAGAAATGTTTCGTTTCGAAACGCGACCTCCACCTTAGGTCTATAAACGAAATAAATGTATACTTCATCTTGAAACACTATGTTAGATATTGTAATAAAATTACAATTCTTATGGGTTGCAAAATTTACATGTAAGACATAATAAAGAATTTCATCTGTCACATGTATATGACATGGAAATGAGCGCATGGCTTTCTTGGCCGGGAGATACCTTGCGGGTTTTCGCGGCCGCCTTTGCGTAAGTCTTTGTATTTGATGCAGCGTGGGCGACTTACGTGACAATGATGATGATGATTAGGACGACATACAACACCCAGTCCCCTGCCGGGAATCGAACCCGGGCCTCCTGCTACCGCTGAGCTACGGAGGCGGACAGGTATATGACAATACCAGCAAACACGTTCGACATTTAGAATATGTCTGCAACAGCCGATGAAAGCGTTAAACATACGCGCGTTAGATAATAAACGGTATGTAACGGTAATGAACGCCTCAAAATTGTATGCCAAACTCTCTTTTGGTAACGCAACAACAACAACAGCAGAAGACATACTGTTTATATAAAAAGTTGAATTTACTGACGGAAGTATCGATAATCGGCAAGGACATCTTATGATTCCATCCCAAAGTATACATAGAAACTGTAGATTTCGAACACTGCAGCTTACATACATGGAATTTTACCGAACATGGCGAAAGCCACTTGGTTACTCAGCCATCGTTATACTTGCAAGGAAAGCGTCTAAATTTAGATATGAAAGCGATGTTATCAGACTTTCTGGCTGGACTCAGAAAAAAAAATGTTTGTTAAGCTTATGGGACTTAACTAAGGGGTCATCAGTCCCTAAACTTACAAACTACTTATGAACTAGGACGGCACAAATATCCATGCCCGAGGGGGGATTCGAACCCCCGACCGTAGTGGCCGCTGGACTCAGACAGAAAGACAGACGTACGACAACCTGCTGTCACGTACAAATCATACCAGTCGCACATTGTGGCCGCTCTTAAAATTATCACGTTCCGATATTATATACTCTCTCTCCTTAGCGACCATGCCCTGTTACAATGCACATAATTCATTTCTAAATGTACCACGTCTTTACAACGTTTCCTTTGATCGATGTCTCCCAGCCGGCCGTGGTGGCCGAGGTGACTGAGGCGCTCCAGTCACGGTCAGCACGGCCACTACGGTCGGTGGTTCGAATCTCCCTTCGGGCATGGATATTTGTGCTGTCTTTAGTCTTAGCTAGTTCATAAGTAGTTTGTAAGCTTAGGGACTGATGACCCCGTAGTTAAGTCCCATAAGTTGTACAAACATTTGAACATTTTGATGTCTCCCATCCAGGTTTTCGACAGGTAAGTTTTCGAACTCCATGTCTTCCTGTAATCCACTTAATACCCAGTTCTGCACCTTCCAACAATTCTTCTAGACAAGGGAATTCGGTAGTTTACTTTTACCTCTTATTTTCTTTATAAAACAATTGCTACAGCAGTACACTTCTTCTTGCACATACCCATCTTGCTGAAACTAAACATAGCAAATGGAATCTATCTCTCTCTCTATCGACCATACCCTGTTACAATTATTTTCGAATTGCTCTAAGTCTTTACAACATTTATGTAATTAAGGTGAAATACCGATAACCAAGCACCCCAGAAGACGTTTAAAATTATTCTTTCTCTGCGTTTAAACTACACTAAACCCTGTTGTACAATGGTATTTCCTTGGAGAATTTACAATAAAGAATAAAAAATGGATGAAATAATTTAAGATCAGCAGTTTACCGATTTTCTACCGTCTACAGTAAAACTTTTTTTTCGAAAGCACTGACCTAACAACATCCTTCTTCGAAATGACATTGCTGCACGGGAGTAGCTGAGTGGTCTGGAGAGCCACGTTGTGCATCGCGCGGCCTCCGCATCGGAGGTTCGAATGCTCCGTCGAGCATGGATGTTAATGTTGTCTTTAGTATAAGTTAGTAGATAAGTAGTTTGTAAGTGAAATGACACTCGCCAATACGGCAACCACGGAACTGCAAACATTTCTCTGCTAAGCGAGAGGACATAACGGCAGTATTTTACTTGCCCGGTAGCCAGGAAGTAACACAATTTCAACAGATTATCAGTCCAGTGTAGCAAGATCGACCAGCCCTTTACCCAAAATATAAACAAAAATTCTTACTCCAAACATGAATAAAGCTCCAGTCCTGTGATTTCTTTTTTTTTTTTTAAATCAAAGTTGGGTTTTATTTAAATCGATAATTATAAGTAGCTGTCTACCACAAACGAAGATGCGTAGGATGCTAACTTACACACCACAACACCTGATCGTTAAAAGAAAAAAAATTGCCACAACTGCAAAACACCAACATACCCTACACATTTCGAATTTCTATATTAAAGTACATACGATGATATATGATCCATCCTAATAATAATAGTAGACAATGATTAAAGACAATGAAATTTAGTAGACACTTCAGATGCCAAACCATTCATCACCGAGGCCGTCAGTGCTATCGTCCGTTCTCGGATTAATATTACACAAACAAAAACGTTTAAACTAGCATCTTAATTGGTGCACTTTAGGTCACACAAACGACAGCACACACTGCGAGAAGAGCGTCAGATAAACAGACATCGAACATGTTATGTACACACTTTTTTTTGTTACACTACAACTGCATTCGTGAAATTTATTGATCGCAAACGCTTCTGCCACTGAGAGAGTCAGTCATCACAATGCAGGCAAACACAACAGACCTCTCACAGATACGCAAACATCGACAAAGATATTTCCGCATGTTTTCTGATTACCATGCAAGCACAATGTACCAATCAACTAACACTTAAGTACACTACATAGATCAGTAACATCCTTTTGGACAGATGAGTTTTCTAGATTTACAGACACACCACTACTATTTTCGGTGTTCCGAATAACCCACTACATAATTTGCCAAACACTATTGTACACACCAAAATTTATTAGCCGAGACCAATGGACGTGCTTGACGCACTGTACAGGGGTGCACTTTGTAAATAATGACAGTATTGAGTCAAACCCACGATCTATTCCGTAAGTGTATATTGTTGCCTCCATCATGGTAATGCCATGGTCTCGACCAAAAGAAGAAGTATCCGCAAATGCTTGTCATATAGGTTAGAAAAGCGGTTACAGTACATTTCAACTATCACTATCAACTACTTTTCAAGGTCAACCAATCACATACGTTCCACTATCAAAATATATGCTTGCAGTTGGATGTTAATTTTACCATCTGCCACATGCATAATACAACTATTAAAGCTATTTTACACCACACTACTGTGGAAAATCTCTATAGAATTTTAAGTTTCCACAAACGATTGATATTCCACTCCAGATATATGCACATAGATCTCAGTAAATGGAAGATTTCTTAGGATTTTAGGTAGGTTACAAAATATGCATGCAAATACTCGTTTACACAAAACTTTTATTACATTTTGTATACAGGTTTACACACAGAAAACAGATCTTTATATACACATTTAAACATAGAAAACAGTTCTCTCTTTATTTTTGTTTGGTGAAGTTTGTCTTGTTTAATTTTCAACTTGTAGCTTACTTCGACATCAGAATCTTCGGTCTCCTTCCTCGGCCAGTAATTCGAAAGGTACAGGGAGCGCCATGCTGCGGTGTGCGCGGCCGACCGCCGTCGGGGGTTCGAATCCCCCCTCAGGCATGAATGTTTGTGTTGTCCTTAGGTTAGTTTACCTTAGTTTAAGTAGTCTGTAAGCTACTGACTGATGACCACGCAGTTAAGTCTGATAGATTTACAAACATTTAAACATTTGAATAAATTACGAAGAAACAGTCCCAGACTCACAACATTTGCCAACCAGGCACATACTTGATAGTGGCACGTCTCCCACCCACCTCCCATTCGAAGACCTACTTTTAACGGCCTCCCACCCACCCTCGTCAGGGGGGGGGCGTCATCCTGTCTTTGACACCGTTTGGCACCCCTCTGCGAGTGCCACCAGGGTAGACACCGCAGTTTGCCCGCCTTATTATCTGGCTGCTGTGTGTAAACAGCAAAATGTTACTTTCTGCTATTTTCCCTTGTTTTTCTTTCGTGGATTATCGCCATGTATCTAGATTTTAATACATAAAGTGAGTAAAAAATCAATTCACAAAATCTCTTATTGTTAGAACACCTGAACAGTTATACGATATGAACTAGTTGCAAAATCCTTAATAACATTGTGAGTTACTGGCATTCTGCAACACTGTAAGAAATGAGCGCACTGCCTGCATGCAAGCCGCTAAGGCTGTGTTTATTGCTGTAGAGAAGGCAGTGCCACATCACTTCTGGTGCGGCGCAAAATACCTGTGGCTGCCCTTCCAGACTGCCGCGGTTGTGTGGTGCCGCAGCCCCATCTGTTTACTTGGCGGCTTATGGGGCTGTTCGGTGCATGCAGTGGAACCATGCGCCCTTCGTCAGTGTACCCTTGTTTCTCCCGCCTGGTAGTAACAGGGTCCTCAAGGTCACTGTGGCTAAACCGCCTGCTGTGTGAGTAACATGCGGGTCCTCCGCAAAATCACAATAGTTCCTCTGTAAATGTAGACTAACGCGAGCTGTGCAGTGCACTACCTTCCACGGCTGCTCGTCTGTTTGGGGGCGACCATGCCAGTCCTCTCAAATGTTTTTAAATCTGCGGGACTTAACTTTTTAACTTCTTTGGTCATCAGTTCGTAGGCTTACAAACTACTTAATCTAACCTAAAGTTGACACACACACACCCATGCCGCAGGGACGACTTGAACCTCCGAAGGCGAACAACCGTGCACTCCGCAGCACGGCGTCTTAGAACGCTCGGCTACTCCACTGCGCCGCCAGTCTGTCACGACTGTCAGAACCCCTATGGCACCTCCTGAGAGTAGCTTTCACGCAGACACGAAAAAAAGCGTCTCCAAACAGTAGTTCATGACACGAACCTTCCTAATACCGGTATCGAAGTTTAACAGAAGATTCAAATAAATGTATACCTGAGTTACGCCTGGTGCCTCAGGTAATACGAAATTAAGGCTGTTGTTGCTCAGAGCAAAGCCTTGAAGAAAATTTACATTCAAAATATATAGTAAACATTTGTGACCTTGAAACTTCCTGGCAGAATAAAATTGTGTGCTGAAACCGGGACCTTTGCCTTTCGCGGGCAAGCGCTCTACCGACTGAGCTATCCCGATACGACTCACGATGCCGCCTCACAGCTATACTTTACTTCCGCCAGTACCTCGCCTCCTACTTTCCAAACTTCACAGAAGCTCTCCTGCGAAACATGCAAGACTAGCACTCCTGGAAGAAAGGCCACAGCCTAAGGGATGTTTCCAGAATGAAATAAGTTGTGAGGCGGCATCGTGAACCGTGTCAGGATAGCTCAGTCGGTTGAGCTCGTGCCCACGAAAGGCAAAGGTAACAGGTTCGAGTCCCGGTTCCGGCACACAATTTTAATCTGCCAGGAAGTTTCATATCAGCGCACACACCGCTGTAGAGTCAAAATTGCATTCTGGAAACATCCCTTAGGCTGTGGCTAAGCCATGTCTCCACCATATCCTTTCTTCCAGGAGTGCTAGTCTTGCATGATTCGCAGGAGAGCTTCTGTGAAGTTTGGAGAGTAGAAGGCGAGGTACTGGCGTAAGTAAAGTTGTGAGGCGGCATTATGAGTCGTGTCGGGATAGCTCAGTTGGTAGAGCGCTTGCCTGGGAAAGGCAAAGGTGCCAGGTTCGAGTCCCAGTTCCGGCACACGATTTTAATCTGCCAGGAAGTTTCATATCAGTGCACACTCCGCTGCAGAGTGAAAATTTCATTCTGCATTTGTGACCTTGTCTCATTCTGCATAATACATTCAAATATAAGCACAGTGACTGCCCTTAATTAATTATTTGTTCACAAAGGCAACGCAAAACATTTCCTCAGGCAATTGCAGTGCTACTGTTCTGTGTTCGCTGAAGGTGGCAGCAATGTCAGAGAACCGTTAACACGAATAATTCCGAATGATATCGACTTTCAACAAATAGCGCTAGGAGATCAACGGTAAACCCTTTGCTTATTTACTATAACTAGTCTGTCGGTGGTTCATAATAGACTGATGTATGTAGGTCAACAATTAATAAAAAGATCGCTACATCTGCAGCCAGAGGTGCTGCCTCACGTTGTCAGTACTGATCCCTGACGACCACTGGTTTAACCCAACAAGTGCGAATGATGGATATATTTGTCCGCCGAGTTCTGTGGTTAATATCTGCATCTACATATATTCTCCAAACTTCACCCAAAGGTGAGTGACGGAGGGTACTCACTACCACTACTAGTTACTTGTTTTCCTGTCCCACTCCCATATAGAACGAGGGAAATGTGAATGCTTGTATGCACCCGTGCGGGCCCTAATCTCTCTAAACTTACCCTTGTGTTATTTACGCGAAATGTAGATTGACCGCTGTAGATTAGTTCTGCAGTCCGCCTCAAATTGCGGTCCTCCAAATTTCTTCAACAGTGCTTTTCGAAAAGAGCACCCCCTCCCCTCCAGTGACGCCCAGTCGAGTTGCCGAAGCATTTCACTGGCACTCGCGCATTGATCCAATCTATCAGTTGCAAACCTAGTCGCCCGCCTCTGAACTGCCTCTATGACCTCCTCTAATCCGATCTGGTGGGGATTCCAAACACTTGAGCAACACTCAAGACGGGGTCGTACAAGCGTTTTATATGCGGTCTCCTTTACAGACGAATCACACCTTCCCAAAATTCTCCCAATAAACCCAAGTCGATCATTTGCCTTCCCCACGACTGTCGTTATATGCTCGTTCCATTTCATACCGTTGTGCAGCGTTACGCCTAGGTATTTAATTAATGCGACTCTGTCAAGCAGCACACTACTAATGCTGCATTCGGACATTACGACATTGTTTCTGCTACTCATCTGCATCTTTACATTTTTCTACATTTAGGGCTAGCTGTCATTTTTAAAACCACCTAGAAATTTGTTGCAAGTCATCCTGCATCCTACTTTAGTCAGTCAAAACGTCACCCTCTTGTACACCACAGCATCATCAGCAAACAGCAGCAGATTGCAACTGGCTCTGTCCGTCAGATCATTTATATAGATATAAAATAATAGCTGGTCTACCACACTTCTCTGGGACACCCTGACGATACCCTAGTCTCTAATGAACACTCGCTATCGAAGACAACGTACTCGGTTCTATTAATTAATCTTCGAGCCACTCATATATTTGGGTATCTATTCCATAAGTTCATACCTTCGTTAGCAGTCCGTAGTTCGATACCTGAGGACAGGATTTCGAAATCAAGGATATTATGAAACTACTTGGAAGGGCAGGACCAAGCACGTAACGTTTGTCGTTCTATTTAATAGCAATCTATTTACCAATAATTCTTCGTAAAACAAAAACAACATTACCCAAGGAACATTCCCTGACAACTCTTTAACATGAGATTTAACAATTAATTAGGCAGTGCATAAAATTACAAAATTAAAGGAAACTTTACATTATCGTTGAACTTCATTAACAAATAAATGCCTAGAGCAAAGGACCAACCTTTAACATAGCGTTAAACTTGATTAACCAATAACTTGACAAGCCAAAATGCGAAACAGCAGAGCGTGAAGCAAAAAACATAACATTACAATTTCTCTTATGGAATACAACAACACGGTGATTCTGGCATGCACTTCCAACTATTGCGATAGTGTTATTAGGGAAGCTGTTGAAATTAAACTAGCACGCGACCTTATAAACAGAGATGGTGGTTTTGTTTAAATTCTGCTTGTAATCTGGCACTGTCTCTCGTCAAAAAGCAGAGGGCCAAAATTAATGCTGCCTCACCTGTTGATTAAGTCACTATCGATATTTTTATGTTTGGTCATTTTTGGTTGTGTTGACTCTGCAGTGACTTGTACTGTGTGTGTTATCTTCCTTGTTTACCCTTTGCAAGCCGAGGTATTAAATACGCTTGCACATAGCTTCCTTAAGTGCAGTTGTGCCTTGAGAATGGCAGGGTGTCCTCCTGCCGAAATATCGGCGGTTCTCGACGACGTCACCCGGCAGCATACCCGTAAGTCGTTTGAACATTCATTACGCCGGGAAAAGTTAAGGTTTCACATTTCGTAACACTCTACACTTTATTACACTTATACCACTATACACAGACATTTGGGGTACACATTTCCTCCTGATGGGCATTGGGTGGCGGCAGGAAGGGCACCCGGCCACCCTGTAAATATTAACCCATGCCAAATCCGCGTTTAACACAGTGCCGACCCTGCATGTGCGGGAAAAGAGCCAAAGAGATAGATAGATATTTACTCTGTCATTCCTCAAACATGTCTTACTTTCACATATTCCATTCTATAACTCTGACAGGGATTTCTTTTTTATTCGATACGCTCAATTCCAGGAAACTGAAGTAAAACGACGATAGTGTAACACATTTAGAGCTATCCCAAATTACAATACACACAAGGATATTGCAATATACACGCACATGACTCTAAATAATACAGCCAACAATGGGTTAGCACAGAAAAGTAGCGACGTTTGGTGAAAAATTTCATCGTCTCGCTTCAGTCTTGATAAATTTGTAACATACTTCCCTCTGTGTTGAAGCATGACGCCACCATCTTGCTTCACCTCACGTCAAAAAGTTTCCGTACGGAACTACTTTGATATTCTGATACGATATGACGTTGTAAGCTTTATAGGCCAGTCGTCAGGTATGTTTAGGTCCAAAAAAATTGCAGGAAGCTGAATTTTTGGTATGTTGTTAGGACATATTAGAGTAGTATTAAATCAAGTTTGCAGCTTCGAAATCCTTTTGCGTAACTTTTAAGAGCCAAAAAACCTCGAAATTTTCGGACTTTTTTCTGGTTTTGGCTTATAACTCGTGAAGGGTGGTTTTTTGACGAAACGGCACTCACACCTATATTAATGTAGATAAACTATTCTAAAATTTAAGCCCAACCGCAGCTCTGTAAGTCCAATAGTTCCGAGATATTGGACTTCAAAAATTGACTTATTTCTCCAAAAAGTTCAAATTTTCGATTTTAGTCATCTTTCGGCTGAAATATTGGTTCTAATGATCATCCCACGGGGAATGTCATACAAAACAAAGTTATAGAGCAGTTATTTAACTTTAATCTAAGTACTGAACGAAGCCCATAGGCCCAATAGGATTTCTAGTTATCGTTAAAAAACGAAAACTTGGAATACTTGGAAAATTCATGGATCATGTGACAGAAGATCTTCCTTACAAACGTTCAAAGGTTGTATATCTCCCTTTTATCCATGCTCCCCCAACCAACTACGACACTGTTTTAACATCACTTTTAGAAGCCAGTTAAAGAACAAGCATTTACGGTCAGGAAACATGTTTTGTGACCTACGATCAACCACTGTACTTGACAGCCCGAGACATTGTGGAGAGCCACCAGCATCTCCAGCTTGTCAACATAGGGGTGAGACTTAGAGGTTTTCACCACCTCATGTTATTCATGTGGGCCGTCGGTGCCATAATGGCAGGAAGTGACTCAAGGAACTTCTCTGTTCAATATTTGCGGAAAACAGTGTTGAAAAAAATCCTTTTATATATGATGCGTTAATAATCATCGTCAATGAGTAATTCTTCCTTTTTCTTTAACATACACAGGATAAGAGGACTGCAATTCGTCTGGGTAAGTTTATTGAATACTCCGATTTTTCCAAGTTTTCGTTTTTTAACGATAACTAGAAATCCTATTGGGCCTATGGGCTTCGTTCAGTACTTAGATTAAAGTTAAATAACTGCTCTATAACTTTGTTTTGTATGACATTCCCCGTGGGATGATCATTAGAGCCAATATTTCAGCCGAAATGTGACTAAAATCGAAAATTTGAACTTTTTGGAGAAATAAGTCAATTTTTGAAGTCCAATATCTCGGGAACTATTGGACTTACAGAGCTGCGGTTGGGCTTAAGTTTTAGAATAGTTTATCTACATTAATATAGGTGTGAGTGCCGTTTCGTCAAAAAACCACCCTTCACGAGTTATAAGCCAAAACCAGAAAAAAGTCCGAAAATTTCGAGGTTTTTTGGCTCTTAAAAGTTACGCAAAAGGATTTCGAAGCTGCAAACTTGATTTAATACTACTCTAATATGTCCTAACAACATACCAAAAATTCAGCTTCCTGCAATTTTTTTGGACCTAAACATACCTGACGACTGGCCTATAAAGCTTACAACGTCATATCGTATCAGAATATCAAAGTAGTTCCGTACGGAAACTTTTTGACGTGAGGTGAAGCAAGATGGTGGCGTCATGCTTCAACACAGAGGGAAGTATGTTACAAATTTATCAAGACTGAAGCGAGACGATGAAATTTTTCACCAAACGTCGCTACTTTTCTGTGCTAACCCATTGTTGGCTGTATTATTTAGAGTCATGTGCGTGTATATTGCAATATCCTTGTGTGTATTGTAATTTGGGATAGCTCTAAATGTGTTACACTATCGTCGTTTTACTTCAGTTTCCTGGAATTGAGCGTATCGAATAAAAAAGAAATCCCTGTCAGAGTTATAGAATGGAATATGTGAAAGTAAGACATGTTTGAGGAATGACAGAGTAAATATCTATCTATCTCTTTGGCTCTTTTCCCGCACATGCAGGGTCGGCACTGTGTTAAACGCGGATTTGGCATGGGTTAATATTTACAGGGTGGCCGGGTGCCCTTCCTGCCGCCATCCAATGCCCATCAGGAGGAAATGTGTACCCCAAATGTCTGTGTATAGTGGTATAAGTGTAATAAAGTGTAGAGTGTTACGAAATGTGAAACCTTAACTTTTCCCGGCGTAATGAATGTTCAAACGACTTACGGGTATGCTGCCGGGTGACGTCGTCGAGAACCGCCGATATTTCGGCAGGAGGACACCCTGCCATTCTCAAAGCACAACTGCACTTAAGGAAGCTATGTGCAAGCGTATTTAATACCTCGGCTTGCAAAGGGTAAACAAGGAAGATAACACACACAGTACAAGTCACTGCAGAGTCAACACAACCAAAAATGACCAAACATAAAAATATCGATAGTGACTTAATCAACAGGTGAGGCAGCATTAATTTTGGCCCTCTGCTTTTTGACGAGAGACAGTGCCAGATTACAAGCAGAATTTAAACAAAACCACCATCTCTGTTTATAAGGTCGCGTGCTAGTTTAATTTCAACAGCTTCCCTAATAACACTATCGCAATAGTTGGAAGTGCATGCCAGAATCTCCGTGTTGTTGTATTCCATAAGAGAAATTGTAATGTTATGTTTTTCCTTCAAGCTCTGCTGTTTCGCATTTTGGCTTGTCAAGTTATTGGTTAATCAAGTTTAACGCTATGTTAAAGGTTGGTCCTTTGCTCTAGGCATTTATTTGTTAATGAAGTTCAACGATAATGTAAAGTTTCCTTTAATTTTGTAATTTTATGCACTGCCTAATTAATTGTTAAATCTCATGTTAAAGAGTTGTCAGGGAATGTTCCTTGGGTAATGTTGTTTTTGTTTTACGAAGAATTATTGTAAATAGATTGCTATTAAATAGAACGACAAACGTTACGTGCTTGGTCCTGCCCTTCCAAGTAGTTTCATAATATCCTTGATTTCGAAATCCTGTCCTCAGGTATCGAACTACGGACTGCTAACGAAGGTATGAACTTATGGAATAGATACCCAAATATATGAGTGGCTCGAAGATTAATTAATAGAACCGAGTACGTTGTCTTCGATAGCGAGTGTTCATTAGAGACTAGGGTATCGTCAGGGTGTCCCAGAGAAGTGTGGTAGACCAGCTATTATTTTATATCTATATAAATGATCTGACGGACAGAGCCAGTTGCAATCTGCTGCTGTTTGCTGATGATGCTGTGGTGTACAAGAGGGTGACGTTTTGACTGACTAAAGTAGGATGCAGGATGACTTGCAACAAATTTCTAGGTGGTTTTAAAAATGACAGCTAGCCCTAAATGTAGAAAAATGTAAAGATGCAGATGAGTAGCAGAAACAATGTCGTAATGTCCGAATGCAGCATTAGTAGTGTGCTGCTTGACAGAGTCGCATTAATTAAATACCTAGGCGTAACGCTGCACAACGGTATGAAATGGAACGAGCATATAACGACAGTCGTGGGGAAGGCAAATGATCGACTTGGGTTTATTGGGAGAATTTTGGGAAGGTGTGATTCGTCTGTAAAGGAGACCGCATATAAAACGCTTGTACGACCCCGTCTTGAGTGTTGCTCAAGTGTTTGGGATCCCCACCAGATCGGATTAAAGGAGGTCATAGAGGCAGTTCAGAGGCGGGCGACTAGGTTTGCAACTGATAGATTGGATCAATGCGCGAGTGCCAGTGAAATGCTTCGGCAACTCGACTGGGCGTCACTGGAGGGGAGGGGGTGCTCTTTTCGAAAAGCACTGTTGAAGAAATTTGGAGGACCGCAATTTGAGGCGGACTGCAGAACTAATCTACAGCGGTCAATCTACATTTCGCGTAAAGAACACAAGGGTAAGTTTAGAGAGATTAGGGCCCGCACGGGTGCATACAAGCATTCACATTTCCCTCGTTCTATATGGGAGTGGGACAGGAAAACAAGTAACTAGTAGTGGTAGTGAGTACCCTCCGTCACTCACCTTTGGGTGAAGTTTGGAGAATATATGTAGATGCAGATATTAACCACAGAACTCGGCGGACAAATATATCCATCATTCGCACTTGTTGGGTTAAACCAGTGGTCGTCAGGGATCAGTACTGACAACGTGAGGCAGCACCTCTGGCTGCAGATGTAGCGATCTTTTTATTAATTGTTGACCTACATACATCAGTCTATTATGAACCACCGACAGACTAGTTATAGTAAATAAGCAAAGGGTTTACCGTTGATCTCCTAGCGCTATTTGTTGAAAGTCGATATCATTCGGAATTATTCGTGTTAACGGTTCTCTGACATTGCTGCCACCTTCAGCGAACACAGAACAGTAGCACTGCAATTGCCTGAGGAAATGTTTTGCGTTGCCTTTGTGAACAAATAATTAATTAAGGGCAGTCACTGTGCTTATATTTGAATGTATTATGCAGAATGAGACAAGGTCACAAATGCAGAATGAAATTTTCACTCTGCAGCGGAGTGTGCACTGATATGAAACTTCCTGGCAGATTAAAATCGTGTGCCGGAACTGGGACTCGAACCTGGCACCTTTGCCTTTCCCGGGCAAGCGCTCTACCAACTGAGCTATCCCGACACGACTCATAATGCCGCCTCACAACTTTACTTACGCCAGTACCTCGCCTTCTACTCTCCAAACTTCACAGAAGCTCTCCTGCGAATCATGCAAGACTAGCACTCCTGGAAGAAAGGATATGGTGGAGACATGGCTTAGCCACAGCCTAAGGGATGTTTCCAGAATGCAAGTTTGACTCTACAGCGGTGTGTGCGCTGATATGAAACTTCCTGGCAGATTAAAATTGTGTGCCGGATCCGGGACTCGAACCTGGTACCTTTGCCTTTCGTGGGCAAGAGCTCAACCGACTGAGCTATCCCGACACGGTGCATGATGCCGCCTCACAACTTATTTCATTCTGGAAACATCCCTTAGGCTGTGGCCTTTCTTCCAGGAGTGCTAGTCTTGCATGTTTCGCAGGAGAGCTTCTGTGAAGTTTGGAAAGTAGGAGGCGAGGTACTGGCGGAAGTAAAGTACAGCTGTGAGGCGGCATCGTGAGTCGTATCGGGATAGCTCAGTCGGTAGAGCGCTTGCCCGCGAAAGGCAAAGGTCCCGGTTTCAGCACACAATTTTATTCTGCCAGGAAGTTTCAAGGTCACAAATGTTTACTATATATTTTGAATGTAAATTTTCTTCAAGGCTTTGCTCTGAGCAACAACAGCCTTAATTTCGTATTACCTGAGGCACCAGGCGTAACTCAGGTATACATTTATTTGAATCTTCTGTTAAACTTCGATACCGGTATTAGGAAGGTTCGTGTCATGAACTACTGTTTGGAGACGCTTTTTTTCGTGTCTGCGTGAAAGCTACTCTCAGGAGGTGCCATAGGGGTTCTGACAGTCGTGACAGACTGGCGGCGCAGTGGAGTAGCCGAGCGTTCTAAGACGCCGTGCTGCGGAGTGCACGGTTGTTCGCCTTCGGAGGTTCAAGTCGTCCCTGCGGCATGGGTGTGTGTGTGTCAACTTTAGGTTAGATTAAGTAGTTTGTAAGCCTACGAACTGATGACCAAAGAAGTTAAAAAGTTAAGTCCCGCAGATTTAAAAACATTTGAGAGGACTGGCATGGTCGCCCCCAAACAGACGAGCAGCCGTGGAAGGTAGTGCACTGCACAGCTCGCGTTAGTCTACATTTACAGAGGAACTATTGTGATTTTGCGGAGGACCCGCATGTTACTCACACAGCAGGCGGTTTAGCCACAGTGACCTTGAGGACCCTGTTACTACCAGGCGGGAGAAACAAGGGTACACTGACGAAGGGCGCATGGTTCCACTGCATGCACCGAACAGCCCCATAAGCCGCCAAGTAAACAGATGGGGCTGCGGCACCACACAACCGCGGCAGTCTGGAAGGGCAGCCACAGGTATTTTGCGCCGCACCAGAAGTGATGTGGCACTGCCTTCTCTACAGCAATAAACACAGCCTTAGCGGCTTGCATGCAGGCAGTGCGCTCATTTCTTACAGTGTTGCAGAATGCCAGTAACTCACAATGTTATTAAGGATTTTGCAACTAGTTCATATCGTATAACTGTTCAGGTGTTCTAACAATAAGAGATTTTGTGAATTGATTTTTTACTCACTTTATGTATTAAAATCTAGATACATGGCGATAATCCACGAAAGAAAAACAAGGGAAAATAGCAGAAAGTAACATTTTGCTGTTTACACACAGCAGCCAGATAATAAGGCGGGCAAACTGCGGTGTCTACCCTGGTGGCACTCGCAGAGGGGTGCCAAACGGTGTCAAAGACAGGATGACGCCCCCCCCCTGACGAGGGTGGGTGGGAGGCCGTTAAAAGTAGGTCTTCGAATGGGAGGTGGGTGGGAGACGTGCCACTATCAAGTATGTGCCTGGTTGGCAAATGTTGTGAGTCTGGGACTGTTTCTTCGTAATTTATTCAAATGTTTAAATGTTTGTAAATCTATCAGACTTAACTGCGTGGTCATCAGTCAGTAGCTTACAGACTACTTAAACTAAGGTAAACTAACCTAAGGACAACACAAACATTCATGCCCGAGGGGGGATTCGAACCCCCGACGGCGGTCGGCCGCGCACACCGCAGCATGGCGCTCCCTGTACCTTTCGAATTACTGGCCGAGGAAGGAGACCGAAGATTCTGATGTCGAAGTAAGCTACAAGTTGAAAATTAAACAAGACAAACTTCACCAAACAAAAATAAAGAACGAACTGTTTTCTATGTTTAAATGTGTATATAAAGATCTGTTTTCTGTGTGTAAACCTGTATACAAAATGTAATAAAAGTTTTGTGTAAACGAGTATTTGCATGCATATTTTGTAACCTACCTAAAATCCTAAGAAATCTTCCATTTACTGAGATCTATGTGCATATATCTGGAGTGGAATATCAATCGTTTGTGGAACTTCTAAACTTAAAATTCTATACAGATTAACCACAGTAGTGTGGTGTAAAATAGCTTTAATAGTTGTATTATGCATGTGGCAGATGGTAAAATTAACATCCAACTGCAAGCATATATTTTGATAGTGGAACGTATGTGATTGGTTGACCTTGAAAAGTAGTTGATAGTGATAGTTGAAATGTACTGTAACCGCTTTTCTTACCTATATGACAAGCATTTGCGGATACTTCTTCGTTTGGTCGAGAACATGGCATTACCATGATGGAGGCAACAATATACACTTACGGAATAGATCGTGGGTTTGACTCAATACTGTCATTATTTACAAAGTGCACCCCTGTATAGTGCGTCAAGCACGTCCATTGGTCTCGGCTAGTAAATTTTGGTGTGTACAATAGTGTTTGGCAAATTATGTAGTGGGTTATTCGGAACACCGAAAATAGTAGTGGTGTGTCTGTAAATCTAGAAAACTCATCTGTCCAAAAGGATGTTACTGATCTATGTAGTGTACTTCAGTGTTAGTTGATTGGTACATTGTGCTTCCATGGTAATCAGAAAACATGCGGAAATATCTTTGTCGATGTTTGCGTATCTGTGAGAGGTCTGTTGTGTTTGCCTGCATTGTGATGACTGACTCTCTCGGTGGCAGAAGCGTTTGCGATCAATAAATTTCACGAATGCAGTTGTACTGTAACAAAAAAAAGTGTGTACATAACATGTTCGATTTCTGTTTATCTGACGCTCTTCTCGCAGTGTGTGCTGTCGTTTGTGTGACCTAAAGTGCACCAATTAAGATGCTAGTTTAAACGTTTTTGTTTGTGTAATATTAATCGGATGATAGCACAGACGGCCTCGGTGATGAATGGTTTGGCATCTGAAGCGTCTACTAAATTTCATTAAGTTTAATCATTGTCTACTATTATTATTAGGATGGATCATATATCATCGTCTGTACTTTAATATAGGACTTCGAAATAGTGGGGTATGTTGGTGTTTTGCAGTTGTGGCAATTTTTTTTCTTTTAACGATCAGGTGTTGCGGTGTGTAAGTTAGCATCCTACGCATCTTCGTTTGTGGTAGACAGCTACTTATAATTATCGATTTAAATAAAACCCAACTTTGATTTAGCGGGAATAAA
Source organism: Locusta migratoria (assembly GCA_026315105.1). NCBI lineage: Eukaryota > Metazoa > Arthropoda > Insecta > Orthoptera > Acrididae > Locusta > Locusta migratoria. The sequence goes on from CM048750.1 coordinate 360,236,763, forward strand.
AAAAGAAATCACAGGACTGGAGCTTTATTCATGTTTGGAGTAAGAATTTTTGTTTATATTTTGGGTAAAGGGCTGGTCGATCTTGCTACACTGGACTGATAATCTGTTGAAATTGTGTTACTTCCTGGCTACCGGGCAAGTAAAATACTCTCGCTTAGCAGAGAAATGTTTGCAGTTCCGTGGTTGCCGTATTGGCGAGTGTCATTTCACTTACAAACTACTTATCTACTAACTTATACTAAAGACAACATTAACATCCATGCTCGACGGAGGATTCGAACCTCCGACGCGGAGGCCGCGCGATGCACAACGTGGCTCTCCAGACCACTCAGCTACTCCCGTGCAGCAATGTCATTTCGAAGAAGGATGTTGTTAGGTCAGTGCTTTCGAAAAAAAAAAGTTTTACTGTAGACGGTAGAAAATCGGTAAACTGCTGATCTTAAATTATTTCATCCATTTTTTATTCTTTATTGTAAATTCTCCAAGGAAATACCATTGTACAACAGGGTTTAGTGTAGTTTAAACGCAGAGAAAGAATAATTTTAAACGTCTTCTGGGGTGCTTGGTTATCGGTATTTCACCTTAATTACATAAATGTTGTAAAGACTTAGAGCAATTCGAAAATAATTGTAACAGGGTATGGTCGATAGAGAGAGAGAGAGATTCCATTTGCTATGTTTAGTTTCAGCAAGATGGGTATATGCAAGAAGAAGTGTACTGCTGTAGCAATTGTTTTATAAAGAAAATAAGAGGTAAAAGTAAACTACCCGAATTCCCTTGTCTAGAAGAATTGTTGGAAGGTGCAGAACTGGGTATTAAGTGGCTTACAGGAAGACATGGAGTTCGAAAACTTACCTGTCGAAAACCTGGATGGGAGACATCAAAATGTTCAAATGTTTGTACAACTTATGGGACTTAACTACGGGGTCATCAGTCCCTAAGCTTACAAACTACTTATGAACTAGCTAAGACTAAAGACAGCACAAATATCCATGCCCGAAGGGGGATTCGAACCCCCGACCGTAGTGGCCGTGCTGACCGTGACTGGAGCGCCTCAGTCACCTCGGGCACCACGGCCGGCTGGGAGACATCGATCAAAGGAAACGTTGTAAAGACGTGGTACATTTAGAAATGAATTATATGCATTGTAACAGGGCATGGTCGCTAAGGAGAGAGAGTATATAATATCGGAACGTGATAATTTTAAGAGCGGCCACAATGTGCGACTGGTATGATTTGTATGTGACAGCAGGTTGTCGTACGTCTGTCTTTCTGTCTGAGTCCAGCGGCCACTACGGTCGGGGGTTCGAATCCCCCCTCGGGCATGGATATTTGTGCCGACCTAGTTCATACGTAGTTCATAAGTAGTTTGTAAGTTTAGGGACTGATGACCCCTCAGTTAAGTCCCATAAGCTTAACAAACATTTTTTTTCTGAGTCCAGCCAGAAAGTCTGATAACATCGCTTTCATATCTAAATTTAGACGCTTTCCTTGCAAGTATAACGATGGCTGAGTAACCAAGTGGCTTTCGCCATGTTCGGTAAAATTCCATGTATGTAAGCTGCAGTGTTCAAAATCTACAGTTTCTATGTATACTTTGGGATGGAATCATAAGATGTCTTTGCCGATTATCGATACTTCCGTCAGTAAATTCAATTTTTTATATAAACAGTATGTCTTCTGCTGTTGTTGTTGTTGTGTTACCAAAAGAGAGTTTGGCATACAAGTTTGAGGCGTTCATTACCGTTACATACCGTTTATTATCTAACGCGCGTATGTTTAACGCTTTCATCGGCTGTTGCAGACATATTCTAAATGTCGAACGTGTTTGCTGGTATTGTCATATACCTGTCCGCCTCCGTAGCTCAGCGGTAGCAGGAGGCCCGGGTTCGATTCCCGGCAGGGGACTGGGTGTTGTATGTCGTCCTAATCATCATCATCATTGTCACGTAAGTCGCCCACGCTGCATCAAATACAAAGACTTACGCAAAGGCGGCCGCGCAAACCCACAAGGGATCTCCCGGCCAAGAAAGCCATGCGCTCATTTTCATGTCATATACATGTGACAGATGAAATTCTTTATTATGTCTTACATGTAAATTTTGCAACCCATAAGAATTGTAATTTTATTACAATATCTAACATAGTGTTTCAAGATGAAGTATACATTTATTTCGTTTATAGACCTAAGGTGGAGGTCGCGTTTCGAAACGAAACATTTCTTCTTCTTCCAAGTGTTTGACTCTGGTCATTAGAATATTTTTAATAATCTGGTCATCGATGGAGTATTTGTTAAAATGGATACACAAGTTTGTGGCATTCGTTACCTTAACATCCCATTTATAATCTAACGTGCAGTATTGTATCGTCTAAACGAAGAGATACATTTATTTTGTCAAGACACCTTAGGCGGCGATCGATTTCCGAAAGAAACAACAATTTTTTTATAGTCCTAAATGTTTGTTTCTAAAAATTGTCGAAAAATGTACAATACCCACACATAGTATTACACCGAATTTCTTTGTGCTGTATCTATATTTACCTGCAAAATTGCGAGTTGTACTTAAGTTTCGATGTATTACGTTATGTTCCGACATAATGTTCTAATTAAAACATAGGATGTCGCAATAGGCATAAAAATAATTGGGAGTGGTTGTGGATGGTTTGGTGTCAGGTGGGGTCAGTTTGTTTACAAAACTCTCATGTACATGTTTGATGTTATTCCAAGTAATTTTACTGTCCAAAGTACGGATTAATTGGTTCCTTTTTTTCCAGTGTTGGTGTAATACAACTGTACGTAGATGAGTAATTTTTTTAGGGCTGCAGGTTCGAGTCCCATACCAGGTCGCACGGGGGGGGGGGGGGATCTTTAGAACTGTCGGCGGGGTGGAAGTGGGTATGGCCTCAGAGGCAGGTGGTGGTGGCTGCCCTTAAATAGCTGCAAATTTAATATGGAATGTTCTAATTGTTAATGCATGAACATAGGACGTCGTAATTAATTTGATGTGCAAATTTAATAAAATTAATCTGATGCAGTGATGAATGGTGTGGAGGTGGGTGGGGGCGGACCTCAAACAAGTGTGCGGCTGTAGGAGGCAGTCATGTTGTTTGTGAGAATGTTACTTATTATTTGACATTCGTCCGTAAGAGCGCCATTGTCTTATTAAGAGCAATTACGTGTTCGACGACAATCATCGTTAAGTGCGCTATTGTTTGTCCTGTACTTCTGGGAATGACGGGTGGCGGTGTCCTTTGATTACTGGTCGGGCAAGTGGCCGAGTGTGGAGGGGAGCTACCTGTCCCTCATGACACTAACGTCGGCGGGAGATTCCAGTTGATGCAGAATGTCCTTTGCTATACTACTATTACATAAAATATGTAATAGTTTGTATTCTACCATATTAAGCTAACTTGGTTTGCATGACTGATAATACTGTATATTTTGTGTCCCAGCCTCGTCGCCGCTTTTGTGTCTCGTTCCGTTGTAGGTGTCGGTGGCCGAGTGGAATGAGACCGACACAGGAATATAGATAGCACGCTGGTGCAGGTACGGAGGGGAGCAGCCAGAAACTAGAAACACTAGGGTAAATTAGAACGAGATATATATTGAACAGAATTTATTCAATACTTAACTTTTACAGAGTACTGCAGATACATAGTTGAGCTAGAGTCCTGCCTAGTGCCTAACTGATATCCAAGTCTTCACTGGGGCCTATCGGATTCCGAAGTCTTTACTGGTTCCTAACTCAGTCCCAAGTGAACGATGTCGTTCAGTGGTGGCCACGAGCGGAGTTGTTGCAGAGGGCGCTCGTGGCTGTCGTCGTAAGAACGCCGCGCCGTGCGTGCATGGCGGCGCGCGGCGAAAGTAGGTGGCGCGCACTTTGTACTTGTGCGACACCACAGTATACTGATACTACTATGCATAAATTCTATATGGTGAGAGTGGCATATACGATATATGTAATAAGAGTTGAATAACTATGACATTGTTCTGTCTCTCCGTTGTGTGTTTTCATCGGGTTCTCGGAGGTATGTTGTGTGATCGTTAACTTTGGCATCGTCTTCTACGTGGAGAACATAGTCGATCATTGGCTTCATTCTATGTTTAGTGTAGTATCTGGCCCTAACTAGAGGCTTTTATATTCTGTTTTTATATGCTTTGTTTAATCCTAAATATTATGATCTAACTTGCAGACGGTCGATGGGTAAGTCAGAGCGCTTTACTTATTTTGCTTCACTTGTTTTGTGTGTCTACTACAAAAGGATTCGAAGTATTTGTAGATCTGTTTACCTTAAAAAGAGATAGAAGTGTGACTGTTGTGTTGTAAGCTGTTGTAGTTCTCTTCTGTTTGCTCGATGTAGGAGAAACCTATAAACAGTCTAAACGGAACGCTGCTCTAAACTTTGCCTTTCGAGCATAGAAATTATACGAACAATCCTTACATACTGTTTGCTGGAGAACATAAGACGACTCGTACTGGTTCTGTTGTGTGAGAGGATTGCTAGAACACAGTGGGGTACATTGGATATGTGGCGCCCCTGGAAAGAATTTAAAATGGCGCCCTCTAAATGAACCCCTAAGAAGAGATTGATATTTTCCCTTGTCCCAAGAAAATGGGAAAGGGTTTCTTGCCCCCTTCCCGCTCCTCAAAAAAAATTAAAAAGTTATATAATTTAAGAAAGAATGTAGCTAATTATAGCCCAGAATCAAAGATGTTATGAAAGATTATGAAAGAGAAACACAAATTTCAAGACAAAAACTCGTTATATTTTACAAAGTCTGTTTCAAAATACATTGAGTTGCTAGAAATACATATTTCAAATTTAATTTAACGCTGTTATTAATCTCAATAAATCTACTTAAATGCTACTTTCCTAGCTTTTATTTTCGTAAAATTATCAAGTAATTCCTCTAAATTAATCGATAAAGTGGCTAAATTTGACAAACGTACTGTTCCATGGACGATCTTGAATAATTCTCGATGAGCTTATTTTTCTTAAGTTTCGATCACAAGTGGCCACTGTAAATTCGAAGAGTCATATTGATATTTATATTCTAAAGAAAGCTCTTGAATGTATTTAAGAATGTCAAGTATTGGTGCTTTTTCAACATCGTTAATGAGTTGTTTAGCTTACATTCGAAAAACTGCCAATTCGTTTGACAGTTCAACTCCGTCTACATGATAAAAACATTTAATCCCAAAATCTGCAGCATGTTTAAGGAAAACATCAATTGGCTCTTTTTTAGGGCTTCTCTCGTTAGAAAATAGAATTCTGAAGATATTGAAGCCATTGTCTCATACCTCTTCGTGAGCTCTGTCAGGATTTGATCATAAACCAAATTTAGTTCCATTTAAAACTTCTGTTTTGAGTCGGGATGTCATCATGCGTTTGTTTGTTTGAATTTGAAAGACGGCTTATGATCTTCCGTATTTTTTCAGCTAAATTATCATCGATACCAATTTCTTGCGCTTGCTTTATTGCTGGACCAATGCCTTCATTTCGGATTTCGTGAATCGTATTTGACAGTCCCTTTATCATTTCGCTAGCCTTGTCGACTGTAACAGTTTCTTTTTCAAGTGACTAGCTGATTTTATCAATCGAGATTATAACCCGTACCCACAGATGCATAAAACATAGGAATTTGAAGCTCACTATCTCCTGTGATATCCAAGGATTTCTATTATGCCTTGTCCTTCTGCCTATGTGATCTTCTGCGGCCTTCACTACTCTCTCAGAGCTACCTATTCTTCTTCTACTGTATTACTTTCTCCCATTTCAGACAATCCTTGCCTAATGCTTCTTGTAAAACTCTCAACCACCTCTGGTGCCTTAAATTTGTCCAGATTCCATCTTCTACCTTTCTGCAGTCTCTTAAGTTTTATTCTACAGTTCATAACTAGTACGTTATGATCAGAGTGGAGTGACTTATTAGTCCTAATGTGTTTCAAAAATCTCTACTACTTGACTCGCCAATGATTAATTCCTTTTCTGTTTTTCGAAGTTTTAGATTATTCTTAGCACAAAATATAATTACGTGTCTGACTATTTTCAATATGTTCCTTCACTTCCCTACCTCCTGAATACTTCTTGAATTTCAGCAGCTAGAGTTTTCTTTTGTTTTAGTCGGTTTTGCAAATCGTTTCACTCCATGCAACAGAACCTGTGGCTGGACGAGTTTTCGTGGTTGCAAATGAGAGGGTTTAAGTGCTTCCAGTCAATGAAGCCGTTATTAAAATCTGGTAATGAAGACGAATTTCCACGATTATCCTTCGCAAAGAGGAGACAGGGAAACCAAAATAGAGAATCTTCCGATTGGCTATAAAGTAACCATTGTATTTGCACACGATCGCCATTTGTGAGCGTTTTGTAAAATCACTTCCATCAAAATATCTATCTCCATCCAACACGAGAAACTTCAAGGTTGATACATCAACTATTGGAGGTCCACATTAAATCAGCAGAATTCCAATACTATCAGTAATCAATGGATAGATAGGCCAGTTTTTTGCATCATTAGAAACTATTTCTCCTATTTCTGGTGAACAGTCTTCTTCTAGTGGAAGTAAATCATGACAATCAATTGCTGATCCTTCCTCCTCTAAACTACTATGTGTGGAAGATTCGTCCTCTTCGTAGTTGTTTTCTGGAACTGGTGGGGCTATATAATGGGAAGATGATGGTTGTGGTTGGTTGTCATCATTTGTATATGGATATATTCCCACATCATCAGATTCAAAATCGCCATTACCCTCATCTTGATCTGTTGCAGTGTTACGTGTGCCCACCTCCTTGTTGGGTTTTAGGCAAATTTTCAAGTGTCCTGAAAGGAGAACTGCAGTTCTTTCCTTTTCTTTTCCTAGTTTTTGAAATGCACTTCCAGATATTTTTCTAGGTACCATCTCTTTGTTGTATGAAAGGAAATGGTTTAACCTGGATTGAAATATAAATGAAAATAAAATGAACTTATACGCATAATAATAAAAATAACATATGACTCATTTATAATGGGCCATACACAAATGAACCCTCTGTACTCAAGTACCTCCAACTGGCCTAAGTACTCTCCCCAGGTCAGGCCGAATCTAGACGAGATAATCAAACTTGTCATGCCGAAACCTGCCATGATTTCTGCCACTTGTAGTTGATGTCACTTAAGCTCGGAGGACTGGAACCTTCGACGACGAACGGCCGCGCACACCGTAGCAAGGTGCCTTAGTGCACACGGCTATTCCGCCATTGCTTCTCTAATCTGTGGATTGTTTACCCTATAAAGTGTTAGATGTGGGTCTGTTGCGTTGTAATCCTATGGCTTTGGTGTGAAAAATCTATGGTTGTTTCGATTCTGTGGTTAATAAAGTATCTACCTCCAGCTTGTGGATATTATATTCTATTTTTATCAACACGGAACTTCCAGGCGATCAACGGATAAGTTACAACGAAGATGTAGCTCATTCACTTACCTGTGGGTTGTCATGCTTGTTGTGTGGGATCTAGCGACGTGATTTCCTCTGATATGCGACTCTTCTTACAATGTGCATGGGTTCGAGGCGTAAGATACATTTCGAATCTCTAGATTTTATTTAAGTTGTGGTCAGTGAGATATTAACATTCTGGGCGGATCGAAAGTTTAACTTTTGGGACATACCGTTTTATTTGAGGTGTGGGGAGTGAGACCAAAACAGTCTAGTCGGATCGAAACTTTAACTTTTGCGTTAGTGCATAAGAAATCTGATTCTGTCTTGTGCAACCCAACCGTCACTATTTACAAGTTTGAGTTGCATCAGGTAATTGTTTCGGTTCTATGGAGATAGTAAAATATCCAGAAAGACGGGTCAAGCTTCATAAGACAAGTGCAAGTACTCAATGTACTGCGTATTAAATGGTTCTTCACTCAGAAAGGCCTCTGGTAGGCATGAGTCGAAGACAACCGGGGTACCTTACTACGGGAGAATGTGTGGTCAATTTGCACTGATACGTGGTATTGGTCGCTGAAAATTTATGTGTGGTAGCATTTACTTGATGCGCAATGTTGTGAAACGTCAGAGGGGCATGGCGTTGTACAGCAGTGATTGTTACACGCACGAGGTAAGTGGTATGATGACTGATAGAAATATGCTCTGGTAGACTGTGCATAACATACGTTACTGCGTCTTTAGACGGAAAGTTAGTAGTTGGATGTTAAAAATTGATCCCAAGAATACGGCAATCACTCTATGGAGCGGGAATACGGAGAGTGTTAAGGCGGTTGTGCAGGTGAGTAACTGTTGTCTATTACCATGATTGTCGATCGTGATGATGGCTGTGTCATCGAGCTGGGTGTGTACTGTTCGTAGTCGTCTTTTTTTTCTAACGGATGACTGCACAAAGCAATACTCAAGTTGTAGAGATACAAAGTGCCTCGAACTTTCTTTGCATGGTGTAAGTTATCGCATCTTTCGTCTAAGCATTGCCTATTTCCTGTGAGTCTCCAAACAAGTAAGCTCAGAACTAAAGATTCGTTAGAGTCGAACAATATCTGGTGATTATTGGTTTAAAAAAATTCAAAGTGGAGGGAAGGATTTGAAATCGATAGGACTCGCCTCTTTTGTGCTGTCGTAGACATATCCAGTAACACCTGTGCATGTAGATCGTTCAGTCGATTTAGTGTGAACCTGTTGGCGTAAGTACAATTAGTTCTTTAGTGTACTTGCCAATATATTCATTCATTCATTCATTCACGTGAAGAACTTTACGTTCTCATCACGCAATGTCTGCACTACAATGTAGTGGTGACGTCATTTCCGTTGTCTAACAAAAAATGTTCAAATGTTTGTAGAGTCTATGGGACTTAACTACGGGGTCCTCAGTCCCTAAACTTACAAACTACTTACAAGCTAGCTAATACTAAGGACGGCACAAATATCCATTCCCGAGGGAGGATTCGAACCCCCCGACCGTAGTGGCCGTGCAGACCGTGACTGGAGCGCCTCAGTCCCCTCGGCCACCGCGGCCGGCTTTCGTTGTCTGCTTAGTGTAAATGGTGGGTGGAAATTCGAGGTTCCATCCTACAGAATTGCTTAAAAACAATGGGATTCTGTATTATCGACCCGTGTCGGATGGTACTCGGAGAAAAAAAAACCATTATTCCGCGAAATAACTACTTTAACATTGCCAGGAGTTTGGTTGCGGTGAGTGTGATTTACGTTTTGCAGTTGTTTAATGTCTTGGCGCTGTGTAGTATAACGCGGTTTGTAAAGGTAAAACATTTACCGTCATAAGCTATAGTAAACTTTCGAGTAGTATGATGTTCGGTTGGAACCCTTATACATCGTCAGGGCGGGGCAGCGATCGTGGTTACATCTTTAATAGCATTTAATATTTTATGTGTGTGGAAAAGATGACTGAATATGCTCGAAATCGCTGTCAGCAAACTCGGTTATATAGAGACTACAACTGCTTAAAAAAGGATATCATTTGCAAATTGAAAAAAGTTTACTTATGGTTTTAAACTAAAAATCAAACGGAATAACGAGCATTCTTTAGCAGAAATTAAAACTGACGTACCACACGATACAAGTATTACATTTTGTCGTCCTAAGGCTTGGAGCGGTCAGGCCTCATGTCGAAGCATAACAAAAAGCCAGAAGCACAACCCGTACCCTCGGCGTCAAAACAATGATGTACTTACTAGGTTCCTCCCTGCTCACGGGATGACAATGAACAGGAGACGGAACACGTCAGGCGGAAAAAGTCTGACGAACACGGAAGTCCTCTTAGAGAAGGATTCCATGTGTACTTATTTTTCTTGTGTATTTTCTATATGTTACCGATTCCATACTTTTATTGTGTGTTTTGTATCTATTCTCCAGTGTTTTTCGGCGTTAAAGAACGCTCTGACAACGTGTCGCATAAAATATGCACTTGCAATTGTGTATTTAGTGTGTTTTCTACTATTTTACGACGTTAAAGAACGTGCCGACAACATGTCACATAGAAGACGCATTTACAATTGTGTATTTAGGGTGTGTTTCCACTGTTTTACGGTGTTAAAGAACGCGCCGACAACATGTCGCATAGAAGACGCATTTACAATTGTGTATTTAGGGTGTGTTTTCCACTGTTTTACGACGTTAAAGAACGCGCCTACAACATGTCGCATAGAAGACACATTTACAATTGTGTATGTAGAGTGTGTTTTCCACAGTTTTACGACTTTAAAGAACCCGCCGACAACATGTCGCATAGAAGACGCATTTACAATTGTGTATTTAGGGTGTGTTTTCCACTGTTTTACGGCGTTAAAGAACGCGCCGACAACATGTCGCATAGAAGACGCATTTACAATTGTGTATTTTGGGTGTGTTTTCCGACATTAAAGAACGCACCGACAACATGTCGCTTAGAAGACGCATTTACAATTGTGTATTTTGGGTGTGTTTTCCACAGTTTTACGACATTAAATAACGCACCGACAACATGTCGCATAGAAGACGCCTTTACAATTGTGTATTTAGGGTGTGTTTCCACTGTTTTACGGCGTTAAAGAACGTGCCACCAACATGTCGCATAGAAGATGCATTTACAGTTATGCATTTAGGGTGTGTTTTCCACTGTTTTACGGCGTTAAACAATGCGCCGACAACATGTCGCGTAGAAGACGCATTTACAATTGTGTATTTAGGGTGTGTTTTCCATTGGTTTACGGCATTAAAGAACGCGCCGACAACATGTCGATTAGAAGACGCATTTACAATTGTGTATTTAGGGTGTGTTTTCCACTGTTTTACGGTGTTAAAGAACGCGCCGACAACATGTCGCATAGAAGACGCATTTACAATTGTGTATTTTGGGTGTGTTTTCCACTGTTTTACGGCGTTAAAGAACGCCCGACAACATGTCGCATAGAAGACGCATTTACAATTGTGTATTTACTGTTTGTTTTCCACTGTTTTATGACGTTAAAGAACGCCCGACAACATATCGCATAGAAGACGCATTTACAATTGTGTATTTTGGGTGTGTTTTCCACTGTTTTACGACGTTAAAGAATGTGCCGACATCATGTCGCATAGAAGACGCATTTACAATTGTGTATTTAGGGTGTGTTTTCCACAGTTTTACGACGTTAAATAACGCGCCTACAACATGTTGCATAGAAGACGCATGTAGAATTGTGTATTTTGGGTGTGTTTTCCACTGTTTTACGGCGTTAATGAACGTGCCGACAACATGTCGCATAGAAGACGCATTTACAATTGTGTATTTTGGGTGTGTTGTCCACAGTTTTACGACATTGAAGAACTTGCCGACAACACGTCGCATAGAAGCCGCATTTACAATTGTGTATTTAGGGTGTGTTTTGCACTGTTTTACGACGTTGAAGAATCGCACTGACAATATTTCGAATAGAAGACGCATTTACAATTGTGTATTTAGGGTGTGTTTTCCACTGTTTTACGACGTTAAAGAACGCACAGACAACATGTCGCATAGAAGACGCATTTACAATGGTGTATTTTGGGTGTGTTTTCCACACTTTTACGACGTTAAAGAACGTGCCGACAACATGTCGCATAGAAGACGCATTTACAATTGTGTATTTTGGGTGTGTTTTCCACTGTTTTACGGCGTTAAAGAACGTGCCGACAACATGTTGCATAGAAGACGCATTTACAATTGCGTATTTTGGGTGTGTTTTCCTTTGCTTTACCGCATCAAAGAACGCGCCGACAAAGTGTCTCATAGAAAACGCATTTGTAATATTTGTTATCTTGCATGTGATTATATGCAGCACAGGGTGAGATAAGTTGTGTTCTGTACAATCAGCTGATGTGTGAGGCATGCTGATTCGGTGTGCGCACTTAAATGTTGCGGCACCTTCGGTAATGTCAACTCCACTAAACAGTTTACCGTGGAGTGCGATCGCCTGTGTAGTGGGTAAATTTAGTTTAAATTTTCAGTTGTTGGTGCGAGTTGTTTAAATGCTGCACCAGATATGAGATGTAAGTACAATTTGTATAAAAACAAAGTGTAATAATTTAGGGTGTACCTTTCGTTTCAGCTTCGCTACGTAAATTTAATGTTTTAGGTTGTATTGATGTCCAGTACTGTGAGTGAATGGGAAAGGCATGTTCCTCAAGAGCAGAGAGGACGCTACTGCCACAACCAGTGTGTGTGCCCTTGAAACTGTCAAAGTGTTGCCTTTTGTAAGTTGCCATAACAGTGCCACCTCCTGGACGGAAACAGGTTAGCGCTTCGTGAAGCGTAGAAGCTGTTTTGGAACATGTTGTGTATAATTGGGACAAGGGTTTGTAATGCCAACTGGGGTGGCACATATACCTCAGCCTGGGATAGAGATCTCAAGACTCTCCTGACACAGCAGAATATCCTCCTCCTCAATACCACTGTTCCTACACATTTTACCATAGTACATGGAACATATTCCGCCATAGAGCTGTCTGTCTGTAGTCCAAGCCTTCTTCAACATTTCACTTGGAAGATCTATGACGACCTGTGTGGCAGCGACCATTTTCCTATCTTCCTGTAACTCCCATAGTGTCCACCTGCCAACCGACTGTCCCTCTGGTCCCTCCATAGGGCTGACTGGCCAGCTTATGCCTCAGCTGCTGTGATGACCACTCCACTTTCGGCTGATGTTTATATCGCTGTTCAGTAGGTCACAGAAGCCATCGTTTCTGCCGCCGAGAAAACTGTTCCCACTACACTCGGCTCACCCCACCATAAGTCGGTGCCCAGGTACACTGAAGATCGCTGAAGCCGTTCAAGAACGTCAGAGCGTTACAGCGCCACTGACGCTACCCTTCTGTAGATCATCTTATTGCCTTCAAGTGTCTCCGGGCATAGGAATGGCGGCTGATCCAGGAAAGCAAGAGGGTCTACTGGGAGAGGTACATTGCCTCCATTGGCTCCTGTGCATCTCCTTCATGGGTGTGGTCACAAGATCGACGCCTCTTTGGGCAACGCCCACTAGCAGGAATCCCATATCTCAGCATTCAAGATACAATCTCTACTGACCATGTCGCCATAGCTGAGTACTTGTCGGATCATTATGCCCGCAGCTCAGCGGCTTCTGCTTATGGTGCAGACTTCTGAGCCCTTAAAGAGCGAATGGAATAACACCAGATATCCTTCGAAACGCGACGCCAGGAAACGTATCCTACAACATCCCTTTTTCTCAGTGGGAGTTCGAAAGTGCCCTTGCACCTGCCGTGACACCTCCCCTGGACCCGATCGCATTCATTGTCAGTTCTTCCATCACCTGTTAGCGGACTGTAAGCACCAACTTCTCAATCGTCTCAATTGTCTGTCTGGGTTCAGGGTGTTTTCCTGTCCCAGTGGCGGGATAGCATCGTCATCCCGGTTATGAAACCTTGGGTAGATCGACAAGTGGCTGATAGTTACTGACTGATCAGCCTCACCAACATTCCATGCAAGCTCCTCCAGATGCTGCACTCCCTTTTCCACCACGACAGCCCAGGTTGGGTTACCTGACTGCAGTCCATGTTCGTTCCCTTTTTTAGTCCTCAAATCCAATCCACTCCCTGTGGCATTCCATTATTCCTTAGGTAGGAGGCTCATGTGAATCCTCGATGATCGGGGACTCTTGTCCCAACAACAAGGGGGAAGGGGGTCCGTCAGAGCCGCTCTGCTATCGATAATCTCGAGTCGCTGGAGCCAGCCATCCACAAAGCCTTTACTCGCTGCGAACATCTGGTTGCCGTCTTCTCTGATCCCCGGATGACACGATCTGGCGCCACCATATACTGTCTCCGTTGTATGATTGGGGCTTACGGGGTCCACGTCCTGTATTCATACCGAACTTTCTTGCGCTGCATTCTTTTCGTATTCGAGTTGGTATGTGTCTCTGCTAACATTATTAAGAAAACGGTGTCCCACAGTGTTCCGTTCTTTGTGTCCCTTTATCTGTAGTCGCAATCAATAGTCTTAGCCACCATATACTGTTGTATGACTGGAGCTTATGGAGTCCACTTCCTGTCTTCATACAGAACTTCCTTGCACTCAGCTGACATCATTATTAAGAAAATGGTGTCCCACAGGGTTCCGTTCTTTGCGTCCCTTTATTTTTAGTCGCGAGTTTGTGGTCATCGGTTTCCACCTCCTTGTATGCTGATGACTTCTGCACGTATTTTAGCTCCACCAGCATCGGTGTAGCTGAAACGCGGTTGCAGATAGCGATTCGAAACGCACAGTCGAGGGCGTTTGCCCATGGATTCCAGTTTTCTGCCTAAAAAACCCGGGTTATGCATATCCGGAACCAGAATTTTATTTGCCTGTCGACCTGCTCCATGATGAAGAGACGCATCGTTCTTTAGGCATGTTGTTTGACGACCGTCTCACTTCGGTGTCACACCTTCGCCAGCTCAAACAAAACTACTGCCGACACCTATAAGGCCCTTCTTCAGACGTGCTTGACTATGGATGCGTAGTTTTATGGTACGACCACGCCTTCAGCAATCTGGCATTGGACCCAGAACTACATTTTGGTATCCTTTTGGCGACATGGGCTTCTTGCACGATCCCTGTGACAAGCCTCGTAGTCTAAGTTGGGGTCCTTTCTGTGCAGTTCCACCGACAACACCTAGGATCGTATGTTACTCATGTTTAGGCCTCGCCCCATCACCGAAACCGCCGGCTCCTTTTTTTTCAGACGCTGCACTTCCTATTCCTCCACGATGGCCCAGGAGGGGTTACCCAACTACAGTCCGTGTTCGGTCCCTTCTTCCGTCCCTCGAATTCCGTCCACTCCCTGTGACTTTCCAATATTCCTTTCACACCCCTCCTTGGTCCATTCCTCGTATGCAGATTTGTCTGGATCCGTCCCATGCCGCGAAGGACTCAGTTTCCCCCGAACATGTCTCCATCGCCAGTTCCTGCGACATCTCGATTCGTTCTGTGGCGCTGAAGCCATTTACACTTATGGTTCTGTAGCAGATGGTCGTGCTGGGTATGCGTACTGTGTTCAGACTGCATCTGAGAATAGCGTTTAACTTTGTAAGAGGAAGTTAATAAAATAGTTGAACAAATGAATTACCTTCCTATGTCTCAAAGCGGAGCGCTACATTCTCTCTTGTCCCGTCGCCCCATTGATCTCAATTATTATCAGTGGATACATAACTGTAGTGATCTCTGGAACTCACGACGGTCTATTTCAGTTATGTTGGCAACTCGGAATGTATAGGTCGTGTTGTTCTTATGACCTTTGCGTCCTGTGAAAATACGTTATGGACGACTGATTCCTTTAATAAATACATAATGGTTAATTTTGTATCGCTTATGATTGTAGAGAAGTGAGAGGAAAGGATGTAGAGTTCAGATGCATATGTGAGTTTCAATTTTATTCAGAAATAGTGCTAATAGCATATTTCGTTTAATGAATTAATTGCACTGGTGTATAAGGTATTTATCGTGTTCAGTCTATACTGTTTTCCGTTTGAGCTCACAAACTAGATATGCACGCCATGAGGAAAATCATTCTCATATCATACGCCTCGAGTCTGTCGTTATTAATCTTTATTTATTTGACGACAAAAGCGTAATTTATTCATTAAATGCATTGTGGGAGAAATACTAGTTATCAACCAAAATATAACATAATTGTCCGTTTTACACAACTCGTGTCTTTCTCTACTGTTTCGTTGCAGGTGTGTGCTTTATAACGTATCTCGAATATTATGTACATAGTATTCATATTTTCATAACAGGTAGTGTCCGTTGTATATGAGATACTTTCTACGAAAGCAACTAGTAGAAACAATTAGGAATTTCAAAATGTTAATTTTTTTTTTTTTTTTTTTTGAAAAACATAATACTAACAATTAGATAATGTGTGACAGCTACACGTACACGAATATGGTGTCGAACAACACATCATAATACACAGATTATCATTGAGCTCACTGTATCGTCCTGATCGGACATAATTGTGTCTTGTACCAGCTATGTTATTCAGTGTAGTTACTTAATTTAAGTCTAGTTGTTCTCTTTCATTGGTTTTGGTTCTCCTTTTTCCATATTCAAATGATTCATCAGTGCAGATTTATTTTTCCGCATTTACGCCCTCGCTGGAATTGCGAGAGCGGGCACGGATTGTTGGAATGAGCAACGGGCAAACATATAAAGTTTGTCTGTATTGCAGAAATAGCCAAGCACTAGCGTCCTGAGATTCGTGACAGTTTTCATTTCAAAATTTTGCTAGTCGCGTGCAACAGATTTCGGTCACAGCACGCTCCAGCAATCACATCGTTGCGTTCCCTCACCTGCCTGCACGGTGGAGAATATACGGTATGCAGAATTCAGTTGATCCAAGTTTCTGTTAATGACAGGTTGAAATTTTCAGTTAAATGACTAGTTTACTGTCAGCTAGCACCACTAGTGTTGGAATATTACTTTCCTGCAGCGGCCTATGTTAAATAAATTTTGTTGTTTGCTATTAAAACGTTTTTTGGTTGGCTGATGTAAAGGGGGCATTTGGTTTTAAAACCATTTTCAACCTTAAATTTCCTAATCCGCCCCAAGAAATGTAATCTTTCAACGGTCTCTACCAGCAACAGCAAGAACAGGACAAAAAGAGAAAATTTTAAGTGCCAAATTACAAGGTCCCAATTAAATATCCTGCGAGTAAGTGTAAGAGGTTTTTCCAGCGGCAAATCCGAGAACCTAAGCAAATTAACAACTTTAATAACATTGATACAATAGCACTTAAAAAAACTCACCAGCCACCAGAAGCTCCAGTAGCAAGAACTGATATTACAGGACACAGACAAATAAGGAAGATACCGTCTCCCGTCCATGGGTCAGCTTTATTCAACACGAACACTCTCAGTCACTATGGAATAAGTAATTAAGAATATATATATATATAAATATGCGCCTCGGTTGCACGGTGGTAGAATGCCAGACTACAAATCCAAAGGGCGCGGGTTCGATCCCTGCCAGGTCCTAGGATTTTTATCTGTCACTTTCCACTTCTTTCACCTCTGGCAGTATTGCTCATGTGAAAAATACCGAGTAGCACCGTGGTTCGGAACCCACGTTAAACTGTAGGTCCCCCTATAACTGGCTGAGTAAGTCAGTTCGAAGGTCGGAGGAAGGCAACGGCATACCACCTCCAAACAGGGCCATGCCTAGTAAAGCACTGTGGTGTTCAAACCAATCTTCGGATTGTTAAAAATTTGCCGATGACGGGCAGTGATCCTTTCTTCTTCAGTGCGGAGGCACTCCTAGGCCCTTATTCTTACGGGAATAAGCTACGAATTTGCTACGAGTTTGAGTTCTAGTGGACAGGGTAGAGTTGCAAATTTGTATCTGGCGGGAAGCGTGCTTGAGTAATTCCGTGCAGGTGTAATGACCGATGTGTCCCCTTGCCGATGACGGGCAGTGATCCTTTCTTCTTCAGCGCTTACTTGGCCACTCATACGGTTCCCGTGGTTCATGAACTAGGACATGGCTACAGGAACCCACACCCTGAACCACTAACGTTAAAAAAAATTAAAGTATGACATTTGTAATTTTATACATCTCTGTTTTACATCTTCAATGTTTTTAAAACACCGTATGTATGTTTTAATTATCTTACCAAATTTTTATACTTATATCACATACAGTTTTATAATTTTTATGTCTGGATATATTCAAGAACCCCACTTTTAGAAAATATTTATGTAACAAACAATTGTGCGGTATAAGACCCTAACTTATTAGGGCTCAAGCTATCCACTCCGCCCGTTCCATCTCCTCCAAGAACACCTAGACCTCTTCGCCACTTGGTGCACGCAGTGGCTCCTCTCCATAAATCGTACCAAAACCCAGGCAATCATTGTAGGTTGTACCACCCCTTCCTTCCATCACCGCAATTTCCATCTCACCCTCCATCACCATCCCATCCACTCACCCCTACCCTAAAGTACCTGGGCCTCACTATTGATCGCATCCTCTCCTGAACTCCCTATCTCCGCACTATCTAAGAAAAACCTGCTCCCCCTCCACCTCCTCGAACTCCTTGTTGGCCAAACATGGGGCCTAAACCCTTCCACCGCCCTCTATACTTACAAATCTCTGGAGATACTGGAGTGCCATGCCCTACACCTCGCCTTCCGTATCCCCCTTTATCCCCCCTCCCCATGCGGATCCTCTACAAATTCATTCCTTTCCCCCACCTCATTCTATTTATTCAACATCTCCGCTTCCATGACATATCCCGCAAATTAGACCCGCCCAATCCTCTAGTCCATCCCCTCTTCTCCACATGTGGTTCATTGCCACGCCTCCATTACTGTATTCCCCCGAATCTACATCTGTTCACACTCTGGATCCTTTCCTATGGTAACTTCCGTTCCCTCCCCTTCCCAGATGATTTCCTCCGTCCTGACATCTACCCTTCATACCAGCTGTGATCCTTCCCCTTGCTCCCTCTCCCCCTTCTCTCGCTGCGGTCCTGACTATCCCTCCCTTACTCCCTTCCTGCCCCTTCTCCCCCCTCATTCCGCCTAGCTGTCACTCTGGCTCCTCCTCTTACTGCCCTCCCATTTCCTTCTTCCCCATGGCTTCCTGGGACATCATCACCCCACAGTCCCTTTCCCACTGGCCCTGTGGTTCCTTCCCATCCTCTCCTCTCATCTCCTCCCTCCCCCCCTCCCTAGATCATATCTTTAATATTAAGACTGCTCTGCTGTATGTGGAACCTTCTCTTGTGCTTCCGTGTGAATACTCACTAAGTGTGGTGTCTTTTAGTTCCATTGTTTTACTTTAATAACAGTGAACGGCCAACTCACAACCGACACCATCAGTTTTAAATTGTGTGTTTCTTCGTATGTTTGGTGCTTCCGCGTCTTCCTTATTTTAATTCAACAATATTGGACGGCCTATCCGGAGCCACAGCCCCTGTTGTTTTCATTGTGTGTGTGTGTGCCTCTGCATGGTGAGCAGCTGTTTTACTCAGCGCCATCACCATTTCAAAACTTTTAAGACGCCACTGTTCTACTCCGTTATAAATACTTTGTTTTTTCTCCACTTACAATCTTCATTGTTATACGTTATTTATCTCCAACCTTTTACCTCCTTTCTGTTTTATCTGTTTCTTCTCTGTCAATTTCTTTTATTTCTGTACACTGAAAAGCACCTGCAAGCGCTGCCAGCCCACCCCTTTTAGGGGAATTGAAATTACAATCAAAAATAAAGTGCTTTAATGTGCCCAAACTCTCATAGGGCGGGAAGTTAGGACAGGCTGGAGGTTAAAGCCCTCAGCACTCAAACCTGGGACCTGGGACCAGGGACCTGCAGGTGAAAGCCATCAATGCTCAACCCTGGGACCTGGGAGTTAATGCTCTCAGGGCTCTAATCTTGATGTAACCAACACCTGTGAGGCAATTGTTTAATATAATACTATGAATTCCCAATTGAACGTGATAGAATGCCTGGGACCTGGGGGTGGAGGGCCTCTGACGTAAGCCTTCAATTCCCAGAATACAACTGTGTCACCAGATTCCCGGAATGAACATGATGGAATGCACTCATGTGTAAATATACTGACGCAATTGTGAAGGAACGTGATGGAATTCAGCAAAGCACTGGGTTCGTTTAGAATCGGCCCTGTTCTACTAGCAGGCTGCAAGGACTCGTCTACTATATATATCATCCGCTATCTGCAGCAAAAATGATGCTGACAAGACTTGTGTGTAGAATGCAGGTTCTGCCAACTTAAACCCTGTGGCAGAACTATTAGTAAATATTACTCCTGCGAGGTTCGCTGTCAACCCTTTCGGGCCGCTTGTTAGGTTTTCTCAAACCCCTGTGGACTTTTCCTTGCTCCTCTGTCAGAGCGGACCGAATATGACACTCTGCCATTGACACTGAGGTGAGTAGATCGTTGCTCTGGCAACGTTCTTGGTGGTTTAGTGTTCAGAGCTTTTTTTCAGCATAGTTGTATGTGTTATAAGGTTCATTCACATTTCTAACTGTGCTTCCATCATCTCCGCTATGCGTAGCAATAATGTTTCTATTAAATTCATAACGGTTTGCAGGTATTCAAAGGTTTTTCTTGAACTGTAGCTTCACACTCTGAACGGTATTCGTTTAGCGCCTTGTTGCATAGCTAATGTTGTTGAATCACTCCCCCTCACTTTTAAATATGTTCATTTGGTCAAATAATTTCAGTGCCTATTAAATTTGAAATATTTTTGCGTTCTTCTTGAACTTCCGATCGGATTGCTTTCTCTTCATGAACTCAGGGCCGTTGATAGAACAAAGCCTTCAGCTTATTTAATCACTCTTTGCTTTTCAAGCCGCCAGTAATCGTGCTATATTAGTGCCAGTGGTCTTCCTAGCATGTGTAACACGACTATTTTGGCTGATCTGTGGCACTCCTAATCCCCTCCTTTCCTACTTGTGCTCCACGTGTCCTCAAATGTTCAAATGTTCAAATGTTTGTTAAGCTTATGGGACTTAACTACGGGGTCATCAGTCCCTAAACTTACAAACTACTTATGAACTACTTACTAACTAGGACGGCACAAATATCCATGCCCGAGGGGGGATTCGAACCCCCGACCGTAGTGGCCGTGCTGACCGTGACTGGAGCGCCTCAGTCACCTCGGCCACCGCGGCCGGCCACGTGTCCTCCTAGCACCCTATAGTATCTTGTAACCCCATACATTAAGTAGATCTGTTGCCCCTGCGTGGAAATAAACATGTGTGGCGATCGCATATTCTCGTAGTTTGATTTCTTCACTTTGTAGATGTTTCATGATGCGATTCCGTCTGTACGAGCGTCTTGCAACCCATTTTATTAAATAGATGTCCCTCCCCTGTGTAAAATTAAGTGTTGCCTCACATATCTGGCGATCTTATTTTTCGTAATTTCATTTTCTTCAGTTTCTGGATTTTTCATGACCCAACGCCGCTGTCTGTCCTAAAGCCTTCTTCACTTTCAATAATTTTCATCGTTAGACCCCATAGTGTACTGTAGCTTCCTATAACTACTTCATGTGAATAGATATCTTTCCCACGAGTAAAACGAACCTTGCATTGTCTAAGCACGATTCTATTGTTTTTGTAAATCAATTTTTCATTCTTAGGATAATTCTGTGACTTCCTCCTGCAGCACTTCCTACGCCAGTGAAACGCTTCCCATTCGCTATATTTCCTTTTCAGTGAAAAAGCAAACTGTTGAACCGTGTATCTATTTAGGTTCCTTTCTAAGTTTTGATTATATTGAGATTTTGTGGCCTCTGTCACTGTCCTACTAACCTAGTTGTTCTTTTCCAATAGCCTCACTGTATTCCTTCCCTCCCGTGCTTCTAAGTTAACACCAGAATAACCGTTTTATTTCCTTTACTTCGCGCATTTCCACTATTAAAGATTTTAATAATTCATTATGGAAATTGTGTTCCGCAACCGTACTTTCCGCACGTGGTCTCTTAACCACGCATTTGATTCAGAAATTCAAGCTTTAGTATTGAGTATCAAATATACCTGTCCTTAACAGGAGCCAGGCTTAATTTTATTGTGCTCGAATGATTATGCTTCATTTCTTCCACCCATCAAACTGCTGTTTGGCGCTTCTACATTTCCAAGTTTCCGTTTGGTGGGTGCCTGCTTGGCTTGGCGTCTGATTGTGTGCATGAATGTGTTCTAATTCCTCCCTTTAACCCCCTTGAAAGTAACTTGTCATTTCACACACTACTATTGGCAGATAGGTAATTTTTGGGCCCTTTTTAAGTTTCCTAGAGCTATAAAATTTTGTGCCTTCTGAGGTATGTGTTTTCAACTGTTTAAGAAATTGGTGTCTGCAATTTCTCTCTGTTAACAAAATACTTATGTGAGACTTTAATAGCTATTCTTAATATTTTCCCCCCTCTTTATTTTTAATTGATTTTGTGAATAATCAAGTAACCTTTTGTCAGATAGTGTTTTGGTTACTTCATTCTGTAGCATGTAATAGGTCGTTTCCATAGCAGATTTCTTACTTAAGGTCTACCTTACCTTAGGAGCTTGCTTCTTAGATTTTGTTCAATAACTATAATAGTTACCATCTTCTATTTCTTTCAACAACCATCATTCATTATGAGTACATTTCACTTTAACAGCAAGTAGCTATCTTTCATCTGGCAATATACTGCCTGGATTTGTCATTTAGCGAGTGGTAACCATCTTTGAATATTTATTTCCTGGTAGTTTGATACAAATTATCTGTCTAATGCACCTTCCAAGGAACAATCCATATCAACCACTATAAATTCATGTCTGGCATTTGCTTCATCTATCTGTACTGGAAGATAGAATATCCACAGATATTATTTGTATTATTTTTTTCATACACCAACATTTTGCCATTAGATATCAGAACCTGTAGAATTCTCACATATACCCATTCACTGCAGTAGTTTTATGGACGTCAACTACATGTTTCTACACTAACACAGATATTTATCTCCCCTTAGCCTGGATATACTTCATTTACACTCTTATAGATTAGGTCTAATTATTTACACTTAGACCCCTCAACAATCTCCATTAGACCTTCTCTTATTATACACAGTTGTACTTTACCCATTTATTTCCTGGGATTGATTATACCTGTGAACAACGACATGTTATTTGTAAACATGACGATATGTAATTCCCCACTGGTATGGATTCCCTTAAGACTTACCAATATGACGAGTGAAAATAATACGACAAAACTAAAAACCTAATAAATTTTCTCATGTGAGAAAAATAAAATTTTGCATAATACCCTTCTGTAATAAACAAGTGTATATCATACATGATAGATGTGAAACTAGCTCACTAGATCAGTAAGTACAGACTTCACATATACGTGAAAATAAGTGAAATACTTGTTATCCCCCTACTAATAGAGGTAGATTTAATTATCTCACTGCATTACATTGTATTTATTTATGATAAATATATAATTTATCCAATGACTTTGTTGCTTTGTTCTTATTTCATTACCAGTTAAGTTCTGGAATTACTTGAAGCTTGTCTGCGTTCAGTTAGAACCAAGTTCATGAGACACATTTTTCACGTATGCTTAATGGTTCAAGCTATTCAGCACGAAAGGGAATTCTGTCTGATTCATAGATATCATACATCTACAATTACATAATTAATCTGCAAATCACATTTAAGTGCATGGCAGAGGGGTCATCGAAACGCTTTCTCTGCCGGTCCATTCTCTAATTGCGCATGGGCAGTGGAAAACCCAAATATTTCCGTTTTCGATCTGATTTATCTATTTCACTTTTTTTAATATGATATGATGACTCATGCATTCTTTCCGGAACACTCTCTCCACTGCATCGTGATAATATACAACGACCGCCCTTCTTTGAACTTTCTATAAATCCTCCGTTAGTCCCAACTGGTGAGGATCTCACACTGTGGAGGAATACTCCAAAAGAGGACGGACAAGTATAGTGCAGGCAGTTTCTTTAGAAGAAATGTTGTGTTTTGCGAATGAAACATAGCCTTTGGTTCGCCTTCCTATGATATTTTGTAGGTGTTGTTTCCAAGTAAGTTGTTCGTAATTGTAATTCGTTACTATTTTGTTGAATTTATGGCCTGTACATGTGACTGATTTATTCTGTAAATCAAGTTCAACGGATTTCTTTTTGTCCTCATATGAATGATTTTACACTCTTCATTATTTGGGGTCAATACGTAATTTTCCTACCACACCAATATCTAAAGGGTGTCACTAAGTCTTGCTCGGGGGATTGCCATCACAGGAGGAAGTACTTGCACCGTAAATTAACCAGGGGATCAATAATACAAAAACGTCTGCGTAAGTCATATATATATACTATTATAATTAGGGAGGTCCTTGTCTAACATTCATTGTGAATTAAATAGATCAACGATTGTTTTATAGTACAACTTTGTTAATGATGAATAAGCGCAAAGTCTGAAA
The DNA here is from genome assembly GCA_026315105.1 of Locusta migratoria. Lineage (NCBI taxonomy): Eukaryota > Metazoa > Arthropoda > Insecta > Orthoptera > Acrididae > Locusta > Locusta migratoria. The sequence goes on from CM048750.1 coordinate 360,260,698, forward strand.
AGTTTTCAGGAACCATCCGATAGGCAAAAGAACTTTATAGAATACGTAATTCTGAAAAATAAAAAATTGTTTAACAATGGGACATTTCTTAGTGAGCTTAATTCGCTTCTGAGTCTTGCCTGAAATGCAAAATTGTCATTATGCAAAATATATTTTTCCGTCCGAAGTCATGTACTAATAAAATAATGTCTTCCATTCTGTAAAATACACAAACAAACTTCATCCAACAATTTCAAAGAAAGCCGAAGCAAACGAAAGAAGATTCGATTTGTTTCCTTTGTGATAACATATTTGGAAGGGGGCCCCCAGAAAGTTGTTACTTGAAAGCCGTCACATATTCGAAAAGATTGAGAAACACTGAGGTGATGGAGCTGCTGACATTGTCTCCTAAATCGTTTATTAAGAGAAGGTACGGCAGGAGGCGCATAACATATCTGGGGAACGCCAGATATTACTTCTGTTTTACTCTACGACTGTCCGTAAGTTACTATGAACTGTGTCATTTCTGACAGGAAATCGCGAATCCAATAGCACATCTATGGCGATATTCCATAAGCACGCAATTTGATTAAAAGATGAAACTTCCTGGCAGATTAAAATTGTGTGCCGGAACCGAGGCTCGAACCTGGCACAGTCGGTAGTGCGCTTGCCCGCGAAAGGCAAAGGTCCCAGGTTCGAGTCCCGGTTCCGGCACACAATTTTAATCTGCCAGGAAGTCCATATCAGCGCACACTCCGCTGCAGAGTGAAGTTACATTCTGGAAACATCCCTTAGGCTGTGGCTAAGCCATGTCTCCACCATATCCTTTCTTCCAGGAGTGCTAGTCTTGCGTGTTTGCAGGTGAGCTTCTGTGAAGTTTGGAAAGTAGGAGGCGAGGTACTGGCGGAAGTAAAGTTGTGAGGCGGCATCGTGAGTCGTGTCGGGATAGCACAGTCGGTAGTGCGCTTGCCCGCGAAAGGCAAAGGGCCCAGGTTCGAGTCCCGGTTCCGGCACACAGTTTTAATCTACCAGGAAGTTTCATATCAGCGCTCACTCCGCTACAGAGTGAAGTTTCATTCTGATTAAAAGATGGTTGTGAGGTTCGGTGTCAAAATCATTCCGGAAATCTGGAAATTTGTAATCGATTTGATATTCCTTGTCGATAACACTCATTACTTCGTACGAGTAAAGAGTGTTTCACAAAAACGATATTTTCTGAATATGGGTAAAATAGGTTCCTCATGATTTCCCAACATGACTTCATTTTAATACCTAAACTGCTATTTCACCAAGTATACAGACAATTGCCTTCATCATTATTGTCCTCATTGGCTTCTGATCCATTTCCGCTGACCGCATCAATGTCGAATGTTGAAAAAATATATTTTATATTATACAAGCACAGAATGAGCAGTAGTAGATGTAAATGAATAGCAATGTCGGTAAGCCGGCTGACAAGGTGTTGAATGGCAGTGCGTGATTTGGACTACATGTTGTTTATAATGACACGGTAAAGACTCTTTTCTGGTTTTGTTCCCCTCTATACAGAACGTAACAGCTTATGATTAAGTTAATGAAGACCATTAATAGCACTCATTTCATAACGCCACATTAAAGACACTTTCCCGATATTCTCCTTTTATATGGAATATAACAGCTAAAGATTAAAGTTTATTAATAGAATTTGATTAAATACTATCAACATTCAGGTAAGGAGCTAACATTACAAATGCAGTTAATGGATAATATCTATGGATTGCGGTCAAAAATTAAATTTAGTAGCTTAATACAATAATTTCCTACTTTGTTACCGTTAAATCATTCATAAAACTAAGGTACCATTATAGTTTTGTAGACTTGTCTCACCATATGAAAAAAAGACCTCAGTTTAAATGCATCTGTTGCCATATCTGACTTCTGGACTCAGTACAAAAAACTTTTTTCTGTGCTAAAAATTTGTTGTTCCAGTAAACTCTGAACATTATAAATGTTTTGCTACCCTTTCTTATTGCTAATTTATATTTTATTGATTCAGATCACCTTATATGTGTGAATATTTAGTTTAATAAATTAATTTCAGAATTGAGGTTTATGAAGTGAATATTTTTGTCATATAATATGTGCTTAAGAGTGACAATCTGAAACATTCACTACAATTCTTGATCAGTTCTACGAACAAGTACAACAATACTCGATAGAATTAAACAAATGAATTCTTTGACTTCCTGACAAAACTGTGTTACTGATACAAGTTCTGCTACTAACACTAAACTATCAAGTAAGAGACAAAATCCTAGAATGTAGAGACACTTTCTGACATCATTGATACTGAAATATTTGACAGACGTGTCAGCCAATACTTTCTTCATGACAGTTGCGGAAGTGATTGAAAATTTCTCCGTAATTAACTGTAGGTGGATTGCAAAATCTGGATATATGCCTGCTTGCATTATACGTAGGTTGGCTACATTCATAGCTTCAGCAAAAGGAGATCGCAAAGGAACAGCAAACGATGTGTATAACTTGAAAAGAGGCTCCTGAACGACCTGAAAAGATGAAAAGACTTATTTCAACAAACAACAAAGACACAGTAAATTTGTTATGGCACACTTTAGGGCCATCAGTTATAAACAAATAGTTAATAAAGAAATATATACACATCTACATAGCCACTCTGCAATTCACATTTCATTGCCTGGCAGAGGGTTAATTGAGCTGCTTTCGGACACTTTCTGTACCATGTAAGGCGGCAGGAAATTTCACCATCTTACATGCCATGTTTAAATATTGCCGCGAGACCGCAAGTTAATCAACTGCCGGCGTCCACAGGCAAAAATTTATTTCCTTGTAATTATCGTTTCCACAGGCAAAAATTTATTTCCTTGTAATTATCGTTTCCAGGATGTTCTACATGTTTCTTATATTCACTTGTAATTTGTACATGTTTCTTATGTTAACTATTCTTCTAATTTACGGTACCTTCTGTTAGCAGAGCACTCTGCCCGAGAGGCAGTCAGTGCTGCGTGCATGTTTCAGTTTCAATAAACCTGCTTTCAGTGTAAGTGCTGTGTTCAATTGACAACCCTGCCTTCGAAGTCAAGCCTGCTTCCATTTCAACGCGACATTGTTTGGTGGAGACGCCGGGTATCCTGTGCAACAGGTGTATCACAGAGGCTCCGATTAGGCAACGTACAAGCCATTGCTTACACGGACCAGAACCGGAATACAAGGGATATACCGAGTACATCCTTCCGAAAGTCCGAATCATCAGAAGAACCATGGACACGAAACCAGCGGTCAGCCAGCTGCACATCAGACACCCGTCGGTGTTCTCTGGAGACGCTGGACAGGACCCCAACAAATGTCTAAAAGGGTTCGACCGAGTCGCCAAGTATAACAGGTGGGATCATACAATGTCCATTGCCAACGTTTATTTCTACCTGGACGGAACAGCCCAGCAATGGTTTGAAAACAACATAGAGAAGCTGAATGATTGGGAAAGTTCTAGACGGAATTCCGCTCGGCGGAAGAACAACTGAAGAACCGGGCCCAACGACATGGTGAACCGACACAGTCATACATACAGAATGTTCTGGCCCTGTGTAACATAGTCAATCCGAATATGACTGAGGCCGACAAAATCACGCATCTGATGAAGGGTATTGCAGAAGACATGTACCAAGCTCTTCTGATAAAAGACGTCGCTACGACGGAAGAGTTCATCAAGTGGTACCAGCGTATTGAACAGATGCAACAAAGGAGGGTTGGACGAAAGAAGTAGGACAGACTCCCCGATATAGTCCCTACAACCGTTGCGGAAGATCAACATGACTTCCCTTCTCTTATACGACAAATTGTGAGAGAAGAAGTACAACAGTTTACGGCAGCTGGGGCTATTAGACCGAGCCCTGTAAGACACGAGGGAGCCGACGCCGCTGAGGAAGAGGCATTTCAGACATTAGCTCCTGTCTGCCCCGCCAATCGCACCCCGGCGTGAAGAATGTTCAAATGTCTGTAAAGTCTATGGGACTTAACTACGGGATCATCAGTCCCTAAACTTACAAACTACTTATGAACTAACTAAGACTAAAGACGGCACAAATAACCATGCCCGAAGGGGAATTCGAACCCCCGACCGTAGTGGCCGTGCAGACCGTGACTGGAGCGCCTCAGTCCCCTCGGCCACCGCGGCCGGCCGTGAAGAATGACATCGCCCTGCTATGACTTACGCCGCAGCCGCCAAACGGCAGCCTATGAACCGGCCGACGCGGCCACAACGAACTCCCCCGGCAACTATGACGCCCCGCTGATGAGCAGACGTCTGGAGGACAGAAGACAACACAACAGTGTGTTTCCACTGTTGGCGCCCTGGACATGTCGTACGCTACTGCAGAGAGAGGAGGCGAGTATTCAACGGTTATTTCGCCGCAAGACGTCAGCCATCAGAGCAGTTCTATCCCAGGCAGTCGCCTGCTGATGAGTTCAGTCCACCTATGGGAAGAAGCCCATCGCCGTACCCTAGACGAGGTCGCTCCCCGACACGCCGCTGCCGTTCACCGTCGCCGTACAGAGGTACCAGCCGCTCCCCTGGCCGCCGCGCCTAGAAAAACTAAGCGAGGCGACCATCTACTGAGGTGAGACCGCCGCCGATGAAAATCCTCCATGGACGGCAGTCACTAAGATATCGGGAAATCTCATCGACGGCCAGCCTGTCCGGGAACTGGTTGATTCAGGAGCTTCTTTCTCTGTATTGTCGGATAATTACCGCAGCACTCTAAAGAAGACAATGTTCTGTGATACGGGGGCAACTGTGCTGAAAGTCGCAAATGGAAAGTACGTCCAGCCAGCAGGAACTTGTCTCACAAGAATAACCAGGACTCAGCCATTTGAATTTATTGTTTTAACAGAATGTACTCGGGCATCCCAAGCTATCATCTTGAGCTGCAATTGATGAAGTCGTCCGACGGGTACAAGTAATACAGAATTTTCTGCGGAGCTATTTGCCGTTGCAAATGTGACGATCCCGCCGTTGACAATGAGAAGAGTTCCAGTCACAAAAGCAGATGACTGGTGAAGTGCTTGTCGATAGTAAAACGTTTATTAGGCTCACAATAGAAATTTACATACCAGCGGCTTACCGGTGGTCAAGGGAAGATTTGGATCACTAATTGTCATGAGCAGTCACAACTTATCCCAAAAGGAATGTTTAGCGGGACAGCTGAAACAATCCAGGATGGTGACCTCAATGTCATCAACAAAGACCCATGCTCTGCTGTTAGTACGGACAACACGCTGGAGGAGACAACCGTTGAACTGCCAATAGGACCCAGACTGACCAAGGAACTACGCCAGCGGGTGTTAGCTATACTAGGCCAATTTTCGGTAGCATTCACACACCCTACCAGGAGAAAAATCAGACGCAACGGCCCACGATAAAGCACCGTATCAATACTGGGGATCATCCACCAATTAGCCAGCGTTCGTATAGTGTCGCCAGTTGAAAGACGAATAATTCGGGAGGAAGTAGAGAAGATGTTGCACGATGATATTATTCATCCTTCGGAAAGTCGTTGGTCGTCTCCGGTGGTCCTTGTAAAAAAGAAGGATGGCACGTGGCGATTCTGTGTCGACTATCGGCGGCTGAACAATATCACAAAGAAAGATGTCTACCCATTGCCGCGCAATGACAACACTTCAGACTGCTTGAAAGGAGCTTCACACTTCTCAACTATGGACATGCAGACAGGTTACTTGCAAATCAAGGTTGACGAAGCTGACAGGGAGAGGACAGCTTTTATTACACCTGATGGCCTCTATTAATTCAAAGTCATGCCTTTGGACTATGAAATGCTCTGGCCACATTCGAATGCAAGATGGACAACTTGATGTATCTTAAAAAGACGACATGTCTTTGTTACATAGATGACATTGTCTTTTTCTCAATAACTTTCCTAAAACATCTAAGCTAAGCCGCCTGTCAACTGTGTTCAGGCTGCAGGACTCCGCCTCAATCCAACGAAGTGCTTCTTCGTCGCCAAAGAGATAAAAATCCTGGGGCACCTAGTCAACGGAGATGGTGTCCGTCCTGATCCACATAAAGTAAGGGCAATCACAGAATTTCCAACTCCTCAGCACATTCATGATGTGAGAAGTTTTCTCGGGCTGTGCTTATACTACCGATGTTTCATAAAAGGATTTTGTAACAAGGCACGTCCATTACGAGAACTTCTGCAGGAAGACGCCAAGTTTTACTGGGATGAGGCAAAAGAAAGAGCTTTCCGAGCACTTAAGGAGGCTCTAACTACCGCACCAGTGTACGACGAAAATGCAGAAACGGAACTTCACACGGACGCCAGTGGTTATGGGATTCGTGCAGTGCTTGTACAAGTTCAGGAAGGTGCTGAAAAAGTGATAGCCTATGCATCAAGAGTACTCTCAAAGTCCGAGATAGACTACTCTACAACTGAGAAAGAATGTCTCGCAGTTATCTGGGCTATCAACAAGTTACGGCCGTATTTATTTGGCAAACCATTCACCGTCGTGACAGACCACCATTCTTTGTGTTGGCTGACTAGCTTGAAGGGTCCATCAGGTTGACTAGAAAGATGGGCACTAAGACTCCAAGAGTACGAAGTCACAGTGGTATTCAAGAACGGGCGCAAACAAGAAAATGGCGACTGCCGTTCGAGGAATTCATTAGTGTAACACAACAGCATGAATGAAATTTCAGCCCTCATTGAATTAGGTGACGTTACAACTGAACAGTGAGAAGATCCAGCACTATTAATAACCATAGGGGCCTTGGAAAAAGGAGAACCAACCAATGGAGAGTTCCAACTTACAAACGGGACACTGTATAAGAGCAACTACGATCCACTGGGCCCCAAATGGCTACTGGTCGTTCCAGCTCATATCCATCCAGATATTTTCAAGTATTTCCCACAAACGGGACACTGTATAAGAGCAACTACGATCCACTGGGCCCCAAATGGCTACTGGTCGTTCCAGCTCATCTCCATCCAGATATTCTCAAGTATTTCCACGATGCTCCGATATCCGTCCATCTAGGTTCGTGAAGAACCTAGACAGAATCAGATGCAGGTATTACTGGAAAGGTCTCTACCAATCTGTCAAGCACTATGTGAGCCACTGTAAAGAGTGGCAGCGACGGAAACATGTGCCGCAATTACCTCCAGGGCATCTCGTACCGATTCCGTCGGCAGCAGCTCCATTTCACCGAGTTGAGATCGATCTTTTAGGGAGGTTCCCGAAGTCGAAAACCGGTTACCGACGGATAATAGTCTGAACTGATTACCTCACACGCTACACTGTCACCAAACCTGAGCCGACTACAAAAGCTCCAGAGATCGCAAAATTCCTTGTAGAAGACATTATTTTGAAGCATAGAGCACCACGTGTTATGATATCTGATCGTGGAAAAGTATTCCAGTCAAAGCTAGTTTCAGAGGTAATGTCACTTTGTGACATTGTGCACAGAATGACAACTGTATACCATCCTCAGACAAATGGTCTTACATAACATTTTAACAAGACCTTAGCCGATATACTATCCATGTACATCGGTGTTGAGCAGAAGGATTGGGATACAATTCTGCCAGTCGCGACTTTTGCTTACAATACCGCAAGGCAAGATACCACAGGCTTCACTCCGTTTTTTCTGTTCCATGGCCGTGAATCTGAGACGACAATGGATACGCTGTTCCCGTTCCAGCCAGACGACGCTCAGGGTGACTTTGTGAAACAGCTCATCACCAGGGTCGAAGAGGCAAGACAGCTGGCTCGCATACGGACACTGGACGCCTAGGAGGAGGACCGTCAGCGGTATAACGACAAGCACTGACCTGTTGTGTACAGCCCAGGAGATCAGGTATGGATTTTTTACCGCTGTACGGAAAGTTGGACTGTCAGAAAAGTTCGCCGGCCGCGGTGGCCGAAGGGACTGAGGCGCTCCAGTCACGGTCTACACGGCCACTACGGTCGGGAGTTCGAATCCCCCCTCGGGCATGGATATTTGTGCCGTCCTTAGTGTTAGTTCGTAAGTAGTTTGTAAGTTTAGGGACTGATGACCCCATAGTTAAGTCCCATAAGCTGTACAAACATTTGATTTTTTTGCCAGAAAAGTTATTGAAGCGATACATTGGTCCGTATCGTGTCATACGCCGCCTGTCAGACGTCACACACGAAGTCGAGGATTATTAGCCGTCGTCGAAACGACAAAAACGAAGAGACATTGTTCACGTCCTCTGCATGAAGCCTTACTACGATCCTGACGAACACATAGGCGAAAATGGCTTCTTGTTCAAGTACTCTAAGGACGATAATGATACTGATGAAAGCCACGACAGGGACGTGTGTCGTCAGTAATCGTGAAGAAGGAAATGATTCTCCAGAACTGTCATACAGAAGATCCATGACAAGAATAAGATCCAGGACATCGCAGCTGGCCGCTGTTCTTTCCGGAGAGGGAGCAATGCTGCGAGACAACAAGTTAACCGACTGCCGGCGTGGCGCAATGGATAGCATCACCGATTGCGGTGCCGAAGGTTGTCGGTTTATTTCCGTCCACCAACAAAAATTTATTTCTTTGTAATTATCATTTCCAGAATGTTCTACATGTTTCTTATGTTCACTTGTAATTTCTACATGTTTCTTATCTTAAGTATCCTTCTAATTTCTGGCCGGCCGCGGTGGCCGAGGGGACTAAGGCGCTTCAGTCACGGTCTGCACGGTCACTACGCTCGGGGGTTCGAATCCCCCCTTGGGCTTGGATATTTGTGCCGTCCTTAGTTGTAGCTAGTTATAAGTAATTTGTAAGTTTAGGGACTGATGACCCCGTAGTTAAGTCCCATAAGCTTAACGTTTCAGTTCGCAATTAACCTGCTTTCAGTGTAAGCGCTGTGTTCAGTTGACAACCCTGCCTTTGATGTCAAGCCTGCTTCCATTTCAACACGACCATATTATTAATTATTTATAACGTAATTACTGATATCAATTTTATTCCAGATAATCTGAAAGAAAAAATAGATAGGAACAGTGGAAAAATTAATGTTGACTAGGTCACTGAGGAAAGTGGATGATATTATTTAATAATATTAGTATGTAGTACTTTTCTGGAAACAAGAACACAGCCAGATCAGTTAGTGAGGCCGGCAAGTGCCGAGGGGCGCCTAAAGGTGCGATTCCGAACCCGACGGCAAACGGCGTCGTCGCTGATCCGCGACAGGCGGCACCACTGGTCCCCATTGTCTGCAGTGCGAGCCTTGCGGAACGCGGCGACAGCGCCACCTGTCGCCGTATACCTGCTCCGACTACCGGCGAACATCCGGTCACGAACCAGTAGTGTCGCTGTCGCCGACCCGACCCCCCGCCGAAGACTGGTTTTATGACAACACCCCAGGAAAATGAGTTCTTCAGACTCTGACGAGCCGCGGCGGAGTGGCCGAGCGTATTGAGGCGCTGTCCTACGATACGAGAGGCTGTTCCCCGACGGGAGTTCGAATCCCCCCCTCGGGCATGACTGTTTGTGCCGTCTTTATTATACGCTAGTCCATAAGTAGTTTGTAAGTTTAGGGACTGATGACCCAGTAGTTAAGTCCCATAAGCTCTACAAATAGTTGAACGTTTGAACTCTGACGAAAAGAAGTTCGTAAACACAGTAGCAACATATCGTGTAATATTTGACGCAGGAAATAAAGAGTTCAGAAATGTTTTAGTAAAAGATATCTGGAAAGCTACAGCACAGTAGTTAAACAGGACTAGTAAGTGCACGAAACTTACTATTTATCAACGAATGGATTCATATGTGCGTTGTTTGTAACTATGTATTTTCACTGTAGTGTCTTTAAAGAAAACGCCTCTTACTACTTGCAGTAGTAAAAGGCGTTTTCTTTAAAAACACTACAGTGAAAATACCTAGTATTCAGCTGCTGCTCAAATGGCCACCACAAGCAACGTTGTTTATAACCACTGAAGTAGTTGGGGATAGGTCCTCAAGAAACTGTAAAATCAGATTTTGTTCGTTTTCATTTATTGAGACATAATTACATTGAATGTAACTAAAAGCAGAAGACAACAGTACCGTGTCTCTTCTACGGATCGGATTGAAATTTGCATTTTTGTTGTTTGTAACAGGGAAGAAGAGTTGTCAAATTCCACGAATAAATGTATCATTTTCCTGGAATTGTGCTTAATCAGTCTGGAATTTTTGTTGAACTGTAATAAAGCCTTTTGTGTAAAATACGGTCAGGACGGGTTTATTTACTTTATGTTGCACGAGAGGTGACAATCGATTAATTTTATGTACCAAGACAGAAAAGAAAACGGAATAAAACTATGGTACAATATTAAAAGTGTGAAAGGAAAGGGATGAAAAGAGTCAACAGTTACTAAAGACATTTATACGACGTAAACATAATCCTATTGAATTATTTTCTGGACATATCAGTGCAGTTTCGGAGTTCATTTCCAATATATGAATCAGAATCTAAAGAAAAATAATAGTCGTATTGTTTCTGGTTACGAAATGATGGGTCCACAGTGCAACACAAATCAGCAATCAAGAGATAATAACACACCTTCACATCGCTGATACAGTATTCCGTACCAGTTGTTGAGCAGATTTTAAATAATGCACAAGTTTTTGCGTACTTCTCGGTGTAAAATGTAATTTTTCTTCTTCAGTTATTGCATTTCTTAGGCACTATGGCTTTATGTCATCCGAAACAGAACTCAGTAGGAAGTTGAACTGTCTTTTATTTAAACGGTAATAGCTCCTGAATAAATTCATCACTAATTTAAATTTCTTTTATAATTATACTATTTTTTAATCAATGGTGTGTAACTTCCATGGGAAGCGTTCGTGTTTTCTTAGTATGGAACACAGCAACGTCATCGTCTTCCTCCTGCAACGACGGCGCAGCAACGGCGGCAGTCGGCAGACACCCCGCCTCTCACCGGCGACCGCGCTGCTCGCCTGCTTATGCCGCTGTGTTCCGCAGCGGGTCGGCAGCAGGCGGCTGCGTCTCGGTCGTTGTCGGCAGCTGCAGTGGGTCGCTGTCGCCGTGTTCGGACTCGCACCTTAAAGGAGGCGAGGTGTCTGCCAACTGCCGCCGTTGTTGCGCCGTCGTTGCATGAGGAAGACGATGATGTTGCTTTGTTCCATACTAAGAGAACACCAACGCTGGTAATGCCAATATGAAACAGTAGAGCTTCCGATGTGTATTAATACATTAATTTTTTTTTTTTTTTTTAATAACTTGTGCGATGCTTGTCGCTGACTTCTGCTCTCTCTCTCTCTGACAGCGTATCGATAAACATATGACATTTGTCACGTTCAACTTTTTTGCAACAAGCTGAAGGGAGAGAGCGGAACTGTTCGTCACTTTCTTTCTTCTCATTCAGGTGCTAGGACGTGTCATGTAAGTGTGAGCTTAGTTGTTTTATTAATTTCAATAAACCCCCACAGTTAATTTGAAATATCTTACTTACTTACAATCCCTTCCCCATTCTCACTAATTTTAAAGTTATTTATTTTCAGCAGATCCAGTGCTTCATAAAGTGATGCTCGGGTATTGTTGCGATTTGTTTCGCGATTGTACTAGAACATTCTCTGTGTAACTTTTATTTATTTCGTGTCTACGAATGGTTTATTACATTTTAATGCCTGCAGAAAAATCTTCGTAATGTTTATGAAGTCCGATAATTTTGCAATTTTTGGCGACTATCATGATTAATTTTCCACACGGTCATAGAACAATAGTAACCGAAACGCACAATCCCAGCATCAATTTATCGAAGTAATATTCCAGTCATCTCAGCTAGAATTACTACAGAACATGACAGAAATGTTTGTACCAGCTCTCAATAAGGTAAAATTTAGATTCCGCCGACTTCTTCTGTAATGTTGCTTTCTGGTGTTGTATTTGCCACCGAAATTACGGCCGCTACCATTTAATGGCGGAATCCAATAATTTTGTTTAAATTGTCCCTTCCTTGTCAAAATTGCGTAGTAATCTCATTTAAAAATATTTCACTACCTGGTAAAATTTCATTTGCGGTCCCCAACCTTAACTTTAATACCCAATACCCATTTTCATACGAAAGCGGCATTACAAGAAGAATTGGCGATCGTGACAGGACAAGTACAAATAATATATATATATATATATATCAGATAGTAAATTTATTTGAAATATTTAGTTAAGATTTTTGTGAAGATTGCGCCTTTTCATGTCACTAATCTTTATATTGTGTTTTGTTTCATGCGTCAACAATGAACTGTACGGGAGATGAAAATTAATGATTTTGGCAAATGAAGTAAAGTTTAACCAGTCGATAGCAGCTAGACTTCCGATCCAGCCAACAATTGCAGTCACAATAAAGGTAAGATCAGACTCATTATTCAGCTTGCTTGGTGCTTACTAGATTCTTCTATCTGTCGCTAGTGCACTGTAGCAAATTCAGTATTTTCCATTAGGTACCGCGTTTTCAAAATTTCTCTCGCAGTTACATTTTTATTTCAAGTGAATATCAGGGAAAGTATCAATCAAATAGTTAATGCTGCGTGTAATTAAGCTTATCTCTGCTTTTCTCTCTCGAAGTTTCTCTCGCGTGCGTGTGAACGATTCCACAAGTAATTTCAGTAATTTTCCGTGTGAAATTTATAGGACCCCCCTCTGTTATCAATTTTTGCCAAAATTGAACAAATATTATGGTTAAAACCCGCAGTCAGTTTAGCAACGTGGCATCTGAACAAAATCTAAACGTTCCGCAACAATCTGTTCAGAACGTAGAAGACAACATGGCTGCCAGCTCTATCGAGCAAATTCCACCATTAGTGGAACAAAATCTGGCTACACAAACTCGCGAAAGTAACTTATCCCCACAAACTGAACACCATGTCGCGGATACACAGAATGACTGGCTAAAGCGTTTTGAGGAACTTTTGACTACTCAGATTAGCAATTTACAAGCTGCGACTAACACACAAATTACGGTTTTGACTAATCAGATCACAAATGAGATTGATAACTTGCAAGCCAACATGTCGCAACAACAGGTTGCGATTAATAATCAGATTTCAGCCTTAACTACACAGACCAAACAACAATTAGATCGCTTAGAAGAACAGCAAACAAAAAAACAAGCAGAAATTGAAAAACTTGAATCTGCTCAAAAGCATTTGTATACACGAATTTCCAATGAGGTAAGTGAACAATTAAGTGCACAGATGCTCAAAGTCGAAGAAATCATAAATAGTAAATTTTCCACTGTACAAAAGAAAGTTGTCGACGAAATTATGGATACGGTAGACGCGAAAATTTCTTCTGTTGTCGACAATGTTACTGATTGTCAGGAAACAGTAAAAACATTGCTATCTGCTATTGATAATATTGCGCAAAATCTCTCGGAATTAAGAATCAAAGAGGAAAATTTAGAAACCACTATTGAAAGAATTACCAGTCAAGCCGAGAATATTGTGAAAGATAACCAAGAAAGAGTGCAGCAATTTTTGCATAATACGGAGGTTCAATTAAATGACAAAATAGAGTCAGAATTGGCCTCTGTGATAAAGAATGTCACTGAAAAAGTATATGAAGATCATGGAATCACCGTCAAATCTTTACAGGAAGATTTGACGGCGGTAAAATCCATGTTATCTTCACAAACAAAGTCTTCTCAGGGTTTCACGCCTGTAATAAATGTACCGCAGAATCTGAACCCAGAACATAATGCAATGAATACCCCTCGTTTTCCTGACAATCAGAGCTCAATTAATAAATTAATATCTGATCGAACACACACTGACTATCGACTGACGACTTCCTGTGACCTTGACAGACTTGGTAGAGAAATGAAGCCTAAAAGTACAATCCAAATGTTCATGTAACACAGAAGAACTGGATGAAAGTATGATTAAACATCATCAATTTCAAATATTTATTAATGAGAAACGCACAGTACATCCCGTGATATTTCTTCAATCTTTTAGAGGATTACTACCCGAGACCTGGTCGGAGAAAAGAAAAATCAGACTTGTTGTGGGCTATATACAAGGCGAAGCCGGAATATGGGCAAACGAAGCCTTACAATTATATGACACCTATGGTGAATTTGAACGGGCTTTTTTGTCCACTTTTTGGTCGCCCGTAGTACAAGAACGATTCAGGAATGAAGTGTACAATCCGCAGCCTTTCGATGGACGAAACGGAAGCCTGCGGAGATACTTCGAGAAGTATCTCAATAAAGCAAAATTCTTTGACGACCCTCTTCCGCACCGGGAAGTACTTCGTGTTCTTATTAACAAATTGCCCAAAAGATTAAGGCTACAACTGGCTAATGTGCAAACGTACGATCTGCAAAGCTTCCTCTCAATGTTAGACACGCTTGATTTGATTTTTGAAGATGATCGAGCACGTCATTACAATAACGGGTACGGTAAAGGGAACCGTTTTCTCAATCAATACAACAATCATCTGATTCCCGTCAGCCAACAGCCGCAAGCAGGAAACCAAAACATCTCACAATCTCAGCCGATATTACTGCAACAGCCATTTATTAAAAACAACGGACAGTCACGTCCCCACCAAATGACAACGCATGCGAACGGCAGTAACGTCGTACGTAATGTTCCCAACGGCGGGCAATATTACCGACGCCACCGTTGTAATCGGTTTAATCCTGGCTATTTCAACAACAACAACAACAACAACAATAGCTACCGTAATACTGCTGTTGCCTATCCGAGCAATTTTAATGTCAACCAGCAACCTCAGTGGCATAACCATAATCAGTATAGAAATTTAAATGAGAATAGAAATCCCAGCAGTAATCAGCAATTTCAAAATTTTCGTCCACTTCAACCACCGCAGCAAACTACAAACACCGTACCGATTGCAACTATGACCACTGACTGTTCGGACCAGACAAACTTGACGACAAGCCAGTCGGCAGTGACAATAACTGACGTGACTGAGACAATAAACCAACCAAAATGACAGGCTAGCAGTATGCAGACGTCAAACCAGAGTGGCTCGTGTTAAGCACACCAACATTGAGCGACAGCGTGGGCACAATTCTTTCTGTCAAAATGCTAAGATACAATGATGGTACAGACATTCGGAAAGAGCTATTTCATGAACCAACACAGCAACACAAAGTTATTGTAGTCACCTAACAAAGCAATTTATCTATTATCTGCAGTCCATTCAGGCAAAATACGAGATTTATACCAAAATAAATATTTAAAGAAATTTTATGCATAAATCCAAGCTGATCAGCTAGTATCTAGTCCTACTTTCACTAAAAATACTAAGACAGTGAGCATAAATCATTTTCTACAAAGGTAAAGTGCAATGCAATTGATGTTGGCTCACAGAAACTGTTGTCACGCGTGAAATTTAAGAATTATATAAGAGAATCTCACCTAAACACTTATGATGACACACACATTCACAAAAGGAGCATTAATTAGTATAGTATTTAGTATTATAGGGTATAAGAATATTTACAATTTTTTATATGTCAAGGAGATGAATGAAGGAAATGATATTATTGTGGGGTGGAGCGCACTAGCACACCTTCGTCTACGATGAGAATAACAATAATATATATATATATATATATATATATATATTATTATTATAAGAGAAGGAGGTGATGAGGAAATAGTTATATTTTAGTTGTCTGTGGCTCTTAGTACACACACACACACCCACACACACACGAATGCTGACATTACGACGCGTGAGCAGTAATAAAAATAAAAACATTACAGTCAACTCTGATCAGCTGACCGACATCACAAATCTAACGATTCCTTAAATTGTTAAGACGAATGTAATTTATACAAAACAACGAAGCTTGTTGAATTATTCTATCTATACTGTAGGGTACTGAAAACCGCTTAAAGGTTAACGTAATATTTTACATTATTGCCAGTAAACACGCACACCAGTAGGTGTGGAATATCTTTCTGCCCATGTGCCACTTTCAAATTTAGTTACCAAAACATTACACTGAATGTAAAGAAATCTCGTAGCGCTGCAGCTCATACAACATAATTATGCACCAATCTAAAAACATCAACGTCTAGTTTAAATAGTCTGTAGCATAAGCTGTAGAATAAGAATTCATTTTCAGCTGTGAACGAGCAGAGAATTGTGTCGCCGCCGACGCTACGAAGATCTACGAGTCGCTGCAGAGGAGGATTCATACGAACATTTATCACAATTTATATTAGACTAGATATGACACTGTAACGAACATTTCACACCTGATAAGTATAAGGAGCTAGATAACATACCACCCCCTAAATTAGTAGGCACAGGAACATTTAGTCAGACACCAATATTTGCGACTGAACCACGCACATATTTTCATAGTCAAATGCGGACAGAACACACGTGAACGAGAGACGACGAAGGAGAGAGAGAGGCAAAGAATGCTAATCTAGAATAGAACAGCTGTTAATTTTATTAAATGCAATATTTTGTAGTAGCAGAAGTGTGCAGTAATTTTTGTAGTAATTCGTCAATATGCTGAATTTGTGTAATGCACTATTTTTTTCTTGCGACTATTCTCTGACTATTTTCTCTTTCTCTCAAACTGTATTTTAAAAAATGTAACAGGCTGTTTTGCACCAGGTTGACTAACGGGTCTGACCTTGCCTGTGTCTGCCGAAACTGTATTTGTCATTTTATTTGTCTCGGACTGGTATTCATGATTTTATCACTCAAGTCGTTTAGTCCAATTTTATGAACGGTATAACATGACATGTTAATTTTGACGAGGCGTAGTAAAAGCAGTAAACCGAAATTTAGTATTGTATCGAAAAACTACCCAAGACGTTTCTAAAAGTCATTGAATGTTTACTTACTCATGTCAAATACAGTAACTTATTTAAAAGATATAATATTGCTGAGAATAAATAACTTTCCACCCGATAACTGACATGAACATAGGCCACGCCTTAAAAATAAATATGTAACACCCAATGTTGACAAATAATCGTTTAAAGCAAAAGAATAATGTGATCTGAATGTCACTCGAAAGAAACTGTTACATAAAGTTTTACAAATGAAATAGCCATTCTCAATGATCTGATTTTGTATATAGCCTTGTACATAGTTTATGTATAGTAAAATCATTACGAATTGTAAAAAGACTGAAGTTTGTGTGTGAAACTAATAAGACAGTGAACTATAGAGAGAACAAAAACAGTGACTGATAACTATTGAAAGGACGCAAACCCGCGACTTCCTAACAAGTAGTGATTTTGCGATTAAATAAACTCTGAAACTATGTATATTCGCAAGCCACATGTTTGAGTGAAGTGAAATATCAGTGACGAGTATAAGCGTGGACTACGATATGTAGCAGGCAAACTAACATAAATTTTGAACGGTCAGCATATAGATACGTTATAAAGTGTTCGTCGCTGTAAACTTCTCCGTGCTGGACACTTTAAAGAGTGCGACGCATGTTAATATCGCAAACCATAAGTGCTACACACTGTTACGAACTGCTAACTTTGAACTTGTGCAGTGCAGTGCCCAACCAAAATACGCTACGAACTTACTACAAGTAAGTGTTGTCTCAGCGAATAGACTATAATCGTAACTGCTGAGATAGCCGGACGGTGCAATGAAGGTCGCGCGGTATACGGACACACTCAATCACTATGGTATACGAGTAATGTACTCACCGCGCTGCATCGATTTTAGTAGTAGCCCTGTCCAAAGGATGGAGTGCAGAAATCACATACGACTGAACGAAAAAAAAAATCCAAGTGTAATGTAAAACTTATGCAAATTCACGTGTTGCCACCGCCACGGACACGCAAGCACTGGCGAGACTGGCGCGCGTTTACTACATGCCCATTATTGAAAACTTACTGTTGCGTCACGCAGCCGGCGGTCGACCCGACGCGTGGAAATTTCAAACTGACAGAGTCAACGACTCCACGAACTGAAAAAAATAAAATGTTTAAAAAGTGATGTTAAAGAGACTGACTCTTCAGCCTTGTCACATCAAAAGACTGTGCTGTAGCACTTGCAAACGCACAATCCCTGAACTAATAAAGTAATGTCCTTGAATGATCCCTGTATATATGTATATGTAATATCTAAATATGAGTATAAAGTAAAAGGTTAGATTTGCAAGCAATTTTTTACTAATCAAATAATAATGCTTCATCTAATGAAAGTAATGAAAGTTAAATCATTTTCAATGCACATAGTGTATAGTAAGAAAACTTTCGCAACATATGCTTTGTAAATAGTTAATTTAAATTGCCAAAATTAGTTTATGTAAAAGACGCGACTCATGTTCATGTCAGATTACTCAGATATTTGATTTCACAGAAATAAGCTCACACTTACAAAGCAATAGTAATGTAAAATTCTTGCTAAACAATGACAAAGACACTCGCGAGAACAAAAGTGTAAAAAAAAAATATAATAACTAACTGTGTCTCTCTTTCAGAAGGAAGGACTGTAACATCTGATTAAGTGTCAAATTGTAATGCCTTTTATGTGATCTTTATTTCATGTAATCCAAACTGAGATGGGCCGGCCTAGCCAAAGCGAGCGGGTGCGCAATCCTGACGCCACACCGGCTACACCGCCGGCGCTGGGGGCCAGCAGCGTCTTCTCCCCACCACAACCACCGGCGTGCCGCCTCGCGTCGCGCCACCGCCCGCGCTTCAACAATCGAGGCGCGCTGTGGAACCGCCTCCTACCACCTCGCTGCACCGCCGCGCTACTCGCCCACTCACTTTGCGTGGATTGAATTATAATAAAAAAACAATGCAAAGAAAAAAAATAATAATTTGTGATGTAATAATGAGACTAATTCAAAATGTATATACTTCAGACTGTGTTGTTAAAAAACATTAAATTTCAAAATTGTCTATATGCTATAAACAGAAATCAAATATAAGCTCACACAATATTAAGATAAAATGTAATGACATAAATTTCTTCTTGTGTAAGGTATACGAAAATTATAGTTTTTTTCTTTTGACTCTGAGTAGGAAATCTTCATTTGCCCACTCAAAGCCAGAGGGGGCAAATGTAGTAATACACAATTTTTTTTTATTATTTTTTTATTTTTTTATTTTTTTTTTTAACTTGTGCGATGCTTGTCGCTGACTTCTGCTCTCTCTCTCTCTGACAGCGTATCGATAAACATATGACATTTGTCACGTTCAACTTTTTTGCAACAAGCTGAAGGGACAGAGCGGAACTGTTCGTCACTTTCTGCCTGCAGAAAAATCTTCGTAATGTTTATGAAGTCCGATAATTTTGCAATTTTTGGCGACTATCATGATTAATTTTCCACACGGTCATAGAACAATAGTAACCGAAACGCACAATCCCAGCATCAATTTATCGAAGTAATATTCCAGTCATCTCAGCTAGAATTACTACAGAACATGACAGAAATGTTTGTACCAGCTCTCAATAAGGTAAAATTTAGATTCCGCCGACTTCTTCTGTAATGTTGCTTTCTGGTGTTGTATTTGCCACCGAAATTACGACCGCTACCATTTAATGGCGGAATCCAATAATTTTGTTTAAATTGTCCCTTCCTTGTCAAAATTGCGTAGTAATCTCATTTAAAAATATTTCACTACCTGGTAAAATTTCATTTGCGGTCCCCAACCTTAACTTTAATACCCAACACCCATTTTCATACGAAAGCGGCATTATAGATGGAAGTTACATGCCTTTGGAAGAAAAAAATGTTTAGTGATTAATTTATTCAGGAGCTATTGCCGTTTAAATAAAAGACAGTTCAATTTCGTACTGAGTTCTATTTCGGATGACATAAAACCACAGTGCCTAAGAAACGCAATAACTGAAGAAGAAAAATTACATTTTACACTGAGAAGTACGCAAAAACTCGTGCATTATTTACTATCTGCTCAACAACTGGTACGGAACAGTCCCAGCGATGAGAATGTTGAAGGTGTGTTATTATCTCTTGAGTGCTGATTTGTGTTGCACTGTGGGCCCATCATTTCGTAATCAGAAGCAATGCGACTATTATTTTTCTTTCCTTTCTGCTTTAGATATTGCAAATAAACTCTGTAAAACTGCTCTTATATGTCCAGAAAATAATTCAATGTCATATTTGCGACGCATAAATGCATTTAGTAACTTTTGCCTCTTTTCTTTCCTTTCCTTTCACACTTTTAATATTGTACCATCGTTAGTTTTATTCCGTTTTATTTTCTTTGTTGGTACATAATATTAATCTATTGTCACCTCTCGTGAACTTGAAGTAAATAAACCTGTCCTGACAGTATTTCACAGAAAACGCTTTATTACTCTACGTAATCATTTTTAAGAACACCATTTATGTAATTACCGATAGTTAATTTCTTCATTCTTTTGAACATAAACCACCGTTTGTGTTTAGTTTTTACTTTAATAGTTAAGTATTGAGGAAACTGCACTAAGTTGCTATAAAAATGAGGCAAAACGTGTTACAAAATATTAATGAGTGCAGCTTCCTCTGAGTCTTCATTCATATGCCAAGTCAAACATTTACAGGCATACATCCGTACTCATAATTAAATAGTTTATCAGAATTTACAAAAAAATTCCTGACTGATTAAGCACAGTTCCAGGCCTATTATATATTTATTCGTGGAACTTGACAACTCCTCTTCCCTGTTACAAACAACAAATGCAAGTTTCAATCCGATCTGTAGAAGAGACAAGGCAATGATGTCTTTTTCTTTTAGTTACATCCAATGCAATGATGTCTCAATAAATTAAAACGAACAAAATCTCAGTTTACAGTTTCTTGAGGACATATCCCCAAGTGCTTCAGTGGTTATAAACAATCTTGCTTGTGTTGGCCATTTGAGCAGCAGCTGAATACTATGTATTTTCACTGTAGTGTTTTTAAAGAAAACGCCTTTTGCTACTGCAAGTTGTTACTGTGTTTACGGACTTCTTTTCGTCAGAGTTCAAACTTTCAAATGTTTTTAGAGCGTATGGGACTTAACTACAGGGTCATCATCCCTAGACTTACAAACTACTTATGAACTAGCTTATAATAAAGACGGCACAAACTGCCATGCCCGTCGGGGAACAGCCTCGCGTATCGTAGGATAGCGCCTCAATGCGCTCGACCACTCCGCCGCGGCTCGTCAGTCTATGAAGAACTCATTTCCCTGGGATGTTGTCATAAAACCGGTCTACGGCGGGGGGTCGGGTCGGCGACAGCGACCCCACTGGTTCGGGACCGGATAGCCGCCGGTCGCCGGAGCAGGTATACGGCGACCGGTGGCGCTGCCGCCGCGTTCCGCACCGCTCGCGTTGCAGACAATGGGGACCAATGGTGCCGCTGTCACGGGACTGCGACGACTGCCGCTTGCCGCCGAGTTCGGAATCACGCCTTAACCCTTTCACTCCGGCGCCGTGATTGCTGAGCCGTGCGCTGTACGGCGCATTTTCCGTACTTCCCACGGCGCTACTCTGTGCTGCTTTCACGCTCTCAGTGTTGTCGCAGTTATTGGACTTTATACTATATATTTATTAGGGAAAATTCATTTGGAATGGAGACAGTTTTCTTCCTTTTTTCACATAATTCGCGTGATTTTTTCGTAAATTCTAAAAGATCCAAGTTTTGGATTCAGCTCTGGTAGGGTGTGGACTTTATTATTATAAACGCACATTTCGCTTGTTAAATAATATTTATTTACAATTGTTTTACGTTACATTTCAGTAGCATTACATTACGAGAATATTATTTCACAGTGTTACATTTCAAAAATTCTTTTGTGTGTGGTAAATCTTGAAGGAGGGAAAGGCGCAAAGTGTCGTGTTGCATTCCTTACAACACGTTTCAGTCTGCTTCCGCTTCTTCTGCGCTCTACAGACAACGCAAGTTCTGTAGCTGCTCCACTCATCAGGTAGGTGAGGCCCTGCTTTCAGTCTGATCTCCTGCAGTCATTCTGATCTTTTTCCTCCGCTGGATCTTCTTTTTACCACTTTACATTTTTCCAGGATTTCCTTTATGACTCCCATTTGAAAGTTGGCATAGCTAATGTTTCTTACAAATTTCTTATACAGGCAGTATGCGCTGAAAAGCGACATGTCCACGACGTGAATGAACATCTTGCGATGCCATTTAGTAGATTTTCTTATGCTTTCCACGGTCTTTATTATCATGTCACTTTTATGGACAGAGCACATTGATTTATTGTAGTCAAATACTACTGAAGGTTTCAATTGCTTCGCGCCTGTCTGACAATCAATCTTCGATGTTTCCATCATTTCTGCAGAGTGGACTGTTGAAATCAGATATACATCTTTTTGTCACGACATTTCAGTGCCAACAGATATTCCGATGCAGAACGGAAAGTAAGTTCTCCTTTCTTTAATTTCTCAGGCATGTTAGACATATCGTTTCTTGTGTGCCTGACTGTACCACAAGCATTTCTTGCCCGGTCATACAACCAACAAAACAGGGCAGGACTTGTGTACCAATTTTCAGTGTACAGTGTGTGTCCCTTCTGCAAATAAGGCTCTACCAATGTCGCTACAACATTTCCTGAGATACAGAGATCAAAGTTCTCAATATCTGTATGTGAGCCACAGTAGACAATAAAATCTAAAATATAATTTGTCTGAACATCGCAAATAATGAATATCTTTGTTCCAAAACGGCTACGTTTAGCAGGTATATGCTGCTTGATTTTTAGCCTGTCTTTGAATAAGCAATACAACTCAAGCGAAACCAACGCTTCGAAACTGAATGCAACTGCCATCTAGTTAACTACAGACTATCAACAAAGCCGCTGGATGGTGCATAAGTCAAGCTTCCACACAAGTCGAGCGTAGTGAAGCGAAGAAATATGACGCGAGGCGGAACTGCTACAGCAGTCCACCGGCTGGGCGGCACAGGCAGCACTCGACTGCTGCAGCAGTCCACCGCCTGTGGAGCACATTCGCTCCCGACTTCTGCAGAAGTTCACCGTAGCGAAAGGGTTAACGGTACCACAAGGGTGCGGCATGTTGACCACCCCTGCAAGGTCAGATATTACTGACCGGCCGATGGCTGCTGCCGCTTGGCGCCAATACTCGCAGGAGACGATACTATTGGGAGATGATTTCAAGCACCAGACGGTCGAAAAGCCCTTTCTACAAGTCTCTTTTCCGCGGGAAAGTTGTTTGGAAGAAGTAATGATAGGGGTAGAGAGATTTGGAGCTACAGCTGTGGTTGGCTGCTGAGAAAATTGTCTGGAGAGACTTGTGACTTGTTGACAAGTGAGAAAAGTGGATCAGCTAGCGCTCGTGGTGTAAGGACGCAGGTGGGCAGTTGCTGGCAAAGCGTCCGGTGACTTAGCCCACAATTAGTTGCAAGTCCAGATTGCACTGCTTGAAGTACTCATAATTGTTTCTCTGTTAATACAGAAACAACATTATTACTTCAGTGCATTGTATTTGCATTTTGAAGCACCCATTTACAAGCTTACAATTGAGCTTCTCTTTCGCTTCTGGCGAGTGAGGCAAGCAGTTTGCGAGAACCTCTTTTTTGCCATTGATACTTGAGTGACTTCAGCTTAGGTGTTTTTGAACGAAGCAGTTCGTTCACTGTGTAGGCATCGTCTCACAGCTGCAGCTTCTCGCCGGGCAAACCCATCTATGAGGGCCAGCCGCTTTTCGTCTTATGAGAGCAGCACTCGGAATTGGTGATATACGCGCCTTGGATTGTCTATAGCGCAGTTAAAGATAAATGTACCTTCCACTAGCTGGCTGTATTCTTGTGCTTCTGGTTGTATTCTCTACCGAGTGGGATAGCGGTTTTAATTTCTTTTTTAAAAATTAACTCGTTCTTAGTGTGAACTATTTTTCATAATAGGTAGAGGTTGTGCCATCCTTGTTACAGATTCATTACTTTTGTATCATAACTAATTCCTGAATTTGTGTACCGTCCTTTTTTTTATAATTAAATTTCTATATAGCACATTGAATCCTCCGACTTCTTATTCATTAGGAGCAGGAATTCCAGCTATCCCTAGTGATAAGTAATTGCCTAAGATTGAAACCAAGTGTTTTTGTATCGATAATAGCCTACCTGAGAGGAGTGATTCACTTTTATTTTGATAATGACACCGTAAGGCTGGTGAACCATATGCAAATTAGCGATTGGGCCCTTCATCCAATTTCACCAATTACGGACATCATTTCAACCGTTCCGTTTTCGAATATGGCTCGGGAAAAAGGTACACCTAGATATCTTTCCATATTACGTTTGATTTTTCTTATGTTATTGCGATGATCATGTCTCCCTGTGTAGGTTGGTGCCTATAAAATGTATTTACATTCGGAGGAGAAATATGATGAAATAAATTTCGCAAACAGAACTAGACACATGGAATGACCCACTTTGCTTGGACAAGTGAAAGACAACTTCGAAATCAGTTGTCTGGCCTTCGTAGAAAATCTATCGATACTGAATCACCGCTATCAGAGAGATTCTCAGGGAAATTTGCTAGAAACATTGGGCAACAAATTGCATTCGAGGAAAGCTAGTTTATTTGCGCTGCATTTAAGATGTTGGCGGTAGGTTGGGAGGCTCAAGCATCGCTGTAACCCCTCTACTGCGTCAACTGCAACAGAAGGCTAGGAGCGTGTTTTTGTTGGGAAAAGCCGCACTTAGAAAATGAATGGGCATCGTTTAATTCTGGGACTATGGATGTAGAGGACTTGTGGACTAAATTTAAATGCATTGTTAATGAAGGGTTAGAGAAATATGTGCCAGTAAAGACGATTAAGGATGGGAAAGATCCACCGTGGTATAATAATAATGTTAGAAAGCTGCTGAGAAAGCAAAGACTGTTGCACTCTCGATTCAAAAAAGAACACGCAAATGATGACAGGCAAAAGTTAGTAGAGATTCGTGCGTCTATAAAAAGATCGATTCGTGAATCATACAATAATTATCACAGCCATACCTTAGCAAAAGATCTTTCCGAGAACCCGAAAAAATTCTGGTCCTATGTAAAATCGATAAGCGGGTCAAAGCCCACTGTCCAGTCACTAGTTGATCATTCCGGGGCAGTAATAGAAGAAAGCAAACGGAAAGCTGAAGTTCTAAATTTAACCTTTAAGAAATCTTTCACGCAGGAGGACCGCACAAATATACCATCATTTGATCAAGGTACTAATTCCGAAATGGGGGACATAGCAATAGGTATTTCCGGTGTAGAGAAGCAGCTGAGAGAGCTAAATACGAAAAAGTCTGCTGGTCCGGATGGAATACCAGTTCGGTTTTACAAAGACTATTCTGTGGCATTGTCCCCCTACTTAGCTTGCATTTATAGCGAATCTTTAATTCAGCGCAAAGTTTCTAGTGATTGGAAAAAAGCGCAGGTGACTCCCGTGTATAAGAAAGGAAAGAGAACTGACCCATACAATTACAGACCAATATCGTTGACATCGGTTTCATGTAGAATTTTGGAGCATATTCTCAGTTCGAATATAGTAAATTTCCTTGAAACGGAAAAGCTTCTTTCCATGAATCAGCACGGGTTTAGGAAACATCGTTCATGTAAAACTCAGCTTGCCCTTTTCTCACATGACATCTTGCGAGTCATGGACGAAGGGCAACAGGCGGATTGTGTTTTTCTCGACTTCAAAAAGGCGTTCGACGTGGTGCCACACTGCAGACTGCTAACGAAGATACGAGCTTATGGAATAGGTTCACAGATTTGTGACTGGCTGGAAGACTTCCTAAGTAATAGAACGCAGTACGTTGTTCTCGACGGCGAGTGTTCATCAGAGACGAGTGTATCGTCAGGCGTGCCCCAGGGGAGTGTGATAGGACCGCTATTATTTTCTAGCTATATAAATGATCTGATGGACAGAGTAAGTTGTAATTTGCGGCTGTTTGCTGATGATGCTGTGGTGTATGGGAGGGTGTCGTCTGTAACTGACTGTAATAGCATACAGGTTGACTTAGACAAAATTTCTAGTTGTTGCGAAGAATGGCAGCTAGCTCTCAATGTAGAAAAATGTAAGGTGATGCGCATGAGTAGAAAAAACAATCCTATAATGTTCGAATACAGCATCAGTAGTGAGCTTCTTGATGCGGTCGCGTCGTTCAAATATCTAGGCGTAACATTGCAGAGCGATATGAAATGGAACGAGCATGTAAGGACAGTTGTGAGTAAGGCGGACAGCCGACTTCGGTTTATTGGGAGAATTTTGGGAAGATGTACTTCATCTGTAAAGGAGACCGCGTATAAAACGCTTGTACGACCACGTCTTGAGTATTGCTCAAGTATTTGAGACCCGCAGCAGATCGGTTTGAAGGAAGACATAGAGGCGGTTCAGAGGCGAGCAGCTAGATTTGTTACCGGTAGGTTCGACCAATGCGCGAGTGTCACGGAAATGCTCCGGCAACTCAATTGGGGATCGCTGGAAGAAAGACGACGTTCTTTTCGTGAATTTCTGTTAAGTAAATTTAGAGGGCCGGAATTTGAAGCTGAGTGTAGTACGATCTTGCTGCCGCCTACTTACATTTCGCGTAAAGATCACAAAGACAAGATAAGAGAAATTAGGGCTCGTACGGAGGCATATAGGCATTCTTTTTTTCCTCGTTCAATTTGGGAGTGGAATAGGAAAGGAAATGCCTAGTAGTGGTACAGTGTACCCTCCGCCACGCACCTTACGGTGAACTGCGGAGTATGTATGTAGATGTAGATGTCGATGATTTACGAGCTGCAATGCACTAAAATAAGTAGAGCTCATCTCGACATAGCAAACTAAGCTTCTCATGTGACTTTTACAGCAGCTGTCCAGACTGCTTATTATTGAATTCAGTAATTTCTATGGTGTAGGTTAATAATACCTTCATTAACTTTTTTTATTTTCTATAATCTACTACGGAAGTTCTGGTGTTGCCTGGTGTTTTAACCACGCTGAATATTAAAGTATCCAAAAAAGTACTGACAGCAAATGTAGGGTAGCACTAAAACAAAGAATCATGCACCGGTGTACAAAAGAAAACAAATCATTATCTTTTTCAGTTATAAAAACAAATCACGCTGTTCATGGAAGATAATTGATCCTCAATCCAGATTTAATTTCAAAATATATGTATCAGCTACAGTTTTCCTGAAAATGTTGATATCACCGAATGTGGGCCTACGTATTTTAATGCCTTTATATGTGTCTGGCAAAAGGAGGTCGCCAATAACTGGGTCAATAGCTATTCAAAGAAATGAGCAACGCAGGAGTAAACGAAATAGAATAAATGGACCTAATACATTTTCGTCGGGAAAATATTTTCGTAGGGTCCAACAGTAGTCGGACAACACTCACATTCGTATCGGGAAGAAGAAGATTCCTTTCTTTTCATCATGAAGATAGGAGATAAATCTGTTGCTCTGACAAATTTGAATGACGAATATCTCATTGCGTTCCAGTTAAGAAAAACAAATATTGCGCAGTTGAGTCACAGGAGACGTTAAATGTTGGGTCGGCAACCAAATCTTCTCTGTCTCCACATTCGTCTTCACTCCTTTTTACATTCTCAGGAGGCACTGGTACCGTCAATTCCACTCGGTGACTTACACGTCTTAAAGCTGGCGGTAAACTAGAACACTTCAGTTTTCCTTGTTTAGAGGTGATTCCAGCTATTTTTGTTACGTAATTTTTGTGATGCGTTGGTTGCTTCCAAATTATGGTAACACGAAAGGACATGTTCCGTGATTCTCTCAACCAGCCTCTCAGGACTGCAACACATGTGGAAGAGGGGCATGTTTTGTCCAGTACCAGAGCTCCAAGCTCTAATAAAAAGTACCCACATCATTATAGACGGAGGTAATTTCAGCTGAAATTTTTATAAAGAGGCAGATGTGGTTCAGAAAGGATAGATTTATCAATAAACAGATTTATTGCTACCGAACGCTGTGTTATTCCCAGTAAATGGATAGAATAGGTGGTGGCATATTTATTCCTGTAGCGAAATTGAAGTAGATTCCTTCTGTAAGTTGGTATGGGTTGAGGTTATACCTGGCAAACAACATAAATTAATAATTGGTTCTTTCTATCGTCCCCATGCCTACGGCGATTCGATTGCAGAGAAGTTCAAAGAAAGTTTGGATCAAATTTCAAAAGCGTATCCAAAGCATACAATTTTAATTGGTGGCGACTTTAACTTACCCTCGATGTGTTGGCAAAATACATGTTCAGAACCGGAAGTAAGCATAAAACATCGTCCGAAATTGTACAGAACGCATTATCCGAAAATTATCTCGAGCATGAACCCACTAGAACAGTAAATGGTTGTGAGAATATACTTAAGCTCCTAGAAACAAATAATCCGGAACTAATAAAGACCATCAAAACAGACACAAGGGATAGTAAAAATAGAGTTGTCTTAACGAGACTGAATATCGGACTTTCCAAATCCACCAAAATTCAAAGAAAAGTATTAAAAAAAAAATGTAGCTATAATTCAAAGAAATAATATCGACAACCATTGACTGATTTATACCAAACAAATTAACAATAAATGGGGCTGACCCGCTGTGGAACAATGCTAAGAAAAACGCACGCCAAATTTAAACGTACAAAAAATCCCCAAGACTGTCAATCCTTTACAGAAACTAGAAATTAAGCTCGAAACTGAATGCGATATGCTTAAATAGTTACGGTAACGAAATTTTGTAGAGAATCCTAAGAAATTCTGGTCGTATGAAAAGTATAGTAGCGGTAAAACACAATCAATACTTTCATTGCACGATAGAAATGGTGATACTACAGATGACAGTTCTGCTAAAGCAGAATTGCTTACCACAGCTTTCTGAAATTCCTTCAGTAGAGAAGACGAAGCAAATACTCCAGATTACGTATCAAGAACAGCTGGCAGCATGCGTTATTTAGAAGTAGATACTTCTGGGGTATTAAAAACAGTTAAATCACTTAACAAAGGTAAGTCTCCCGGTCCTAATTGTGTACCAATTAGCTTCCTTTCAGAGTATGGAGATGCAATAGCCCTACAAATAACTGTCATATACAATCGCTCGCTCAGCGAACGTTCCGTACCCAAAGAGTAGAAATTTTGGCAGGTCACTCCAATATTTAAGAAATGCAATAGGAGTATCCACAATATAACAGGCCTATATCATTGACGTCGATTTCCAGCAGGAGTTTGGAAGATATACTTTCCTCAAACATTATAAACTTTCTCAAAGAGAATTCCCTATTGACCAGTAGTCGACACGGATTCAGAATGTATCTTTCTTGTGAAACACAGATAGCTCTTTACTCATATGATATGTTGAGTGCTATGGACAAGGAATGTAAAATAGATTCAGTATTTCTAGATTTACGGAAGGCTTTTAACACTGTATTTCATAAGCGTCATCTAATCAAATGACGTGTCATGGAAAATCGCCACAGTTGTTCGATTGGATTTCTGATTTCCTTTTAGAAAGGACACAGTACGTTGTAACTGACGGGGAGTCACTTCCACAGGAAAATGTTATAGGGCCCCTACTGATCCTTATTTTTATAAACGATTTAGGAGACAAGTTTAGTAGCTATTCGCGGATGATACTATTATTTATCGATAGTAAAGTCGCCAGAAGATCCAAAGCAACTGCAAAATGATTTAGATAAGATACATGGTGCAAAAATTGGCAGTTAGTTCTTAATAATGATAAGTGTGAAGTCATCCATATGAGCACTAAAAGAAATTGGTTAAACTTCATTTACACGATTAACCAGTCAAATCTACAGGCTGTCAATTATACCGAGGACTAAGAATTAAGAACAACTTAAATTGGAAAGAAGAAATAGAAAATATTGTAGGGAAGACGAACCAAAGACTACGTTTCATAAGAAGAACACTTAGAAGATGCAACAATTCTACTAAAGAAACTGCCAACACTACACTTGTGCGTTCTATTTGGGAGTATTGCTGCGCATTGTGGGACTGACAGACGATTTAGAGAAAATTTAGAGAAGGGCAGCTCGTTTTTTATTATCCCCGTTTAGGGGAGGGAGTCTTACAGAAATGATGCACGAATTGGAGTGGAAATCTATTTGCGAAATTTCTTTCACCAACGTTCTCATCAGAATGCAAATATATGTTGTTAGCACCCACCTTCATAGGGAGAGATGATCATCACAATAAAATATGAGAAATCAGATCGGAAACAGAAAGATTTAGTTGTTCCTTTTTCCCGCGAGCTATTAGAGAATGGAGCAATAGAGAAATATCATAAAAGTGTTTGAAGAACCCTCTGCCATGCACTTTATTGTGACTTGTAGAGTATCTATGTAGATGCAGATGTAGATGTCTTCGTCGCCAGCCACGCACACAAAATAATGTTCGTGACAAAATGTATTTGGATTATTTACCCTGGTACGTGACATTTCTTTTTCTGAAATCATACTAAACGTAAATCATCACCAACGTACAAGAAAGCACTTAACTTTTCCAGAAATTACGATGATGCAGCATAGAAAGTAACGCGATGCAAAGTGAGGGTGACATATCGGCATTCGTCAAACTTTGGGGGTGGGAATCGGAACCGAGGATCAAGTACGAAATTTTTTGTATAAATTTCGAATGTTTACAAAGAATTACATCCCCAAAAAATAAATAATTTCAAATTACTTAAACATTACCATAGTGTCCAACATTGAGCATTTTCAAGATTTTTCTATTATGGCAGTAGAATGTGCTATACACGAAAACAGAGCCCCCTAAGCAAAAAGGGATTTCATTTTCCAACTGAGAAACCAGAAAGCTAAGAACACACTTCACATTCTTTGTAACAAAAATGCTGTTGACCAGTGTATTAATGCCAGCCGGCCGCGGTGGCCGAGGGGACTATGGCGCTCCAGTCACGGTCTGCATGGCCACTACGGTCGGGGGTTCGAATCCCCCCTTGGGCATGGATATTTGTGCCGTCCTAGTTCGTAAGTAGTTCATAAGTAGTTTGTAAGTTTAGGGACTGATGACCCCGTAGTTAAGTCCCAAAGACTATACAAACATTTGAACATTTGAATTAATGCCATCACGACTGCTTTTATTGAAATAGTCCATAGTTATGTGATTTTGTAATTACATCACAGTGGATCGTTTGTTCCTCATTGTTTCCAAGATTTACAGAAGAAGAATAATGTGTATGTTCAGCAAAACTCCTGCTACAACTGTTCTCAACAGAAAATCATTAACATAATATTAGGGACAATATACACAGCAAATTAATAATATAGATTTGTTCATTTAAACGTACCTGTAGGTTGAGCGTTTTCCCATTATCAGGTGCTATTGTTTTCAGTACGAGTTCATTAGTAACATATGCAAAATCGCCTGTTACCTGTGTCATAAAATGTACCGTACTCTTTTTATCCTGAGGTACTTCGATAAATTTCTCCGCTAATCTCCTTCTGCTGTCCGCACCACCAATAAGCTCACTAATGATATGTGGTACCTGTAACCAAAAACAATTTCTGAATTAAATTTTATAAGCTATATTTTGTTTTATTTTTACAGTTAATGAAACTTAAGCTTGAATTTATTATTAAATTAATGCTGAGTAGAAGCCACTGGATCAACAGAAGGAAAGGAAAGAAAGAATTGCCCAGGGTAGATCCAGCCTGATAGCTTCAATTAAATTACGTATAGTACTTAATCAGTCAGTGATAGATTTTTCTTTAATATTTTTTTTTTCCTTTTTGTGTTGGCACAATGTGTTTTTGATACTCAAACAAAGAATAAAAGATGATTGCAGAGGTTATGACTCCTAATTGTTTTTAAGATAGGAAAAGATATTTTGCAGCGGAATAAACATTGATATAATAGGAAAAATCTTAACAGGTTTTACATTTATTTTCACATATCTTTTATTAAGTAGCATTATATGCATAATGCATCATTATAGGCATAATTTATCATTTTTCAACTGTTCGCTACATCATTTATAAATCCTGCAAACATGATACCACTCAGTTATTTCAACGCTGAATTTGATGTATGAACAGAAATAAACAGTACATAACTCAATGATTCGTCCTAGAAACAGAAACAATCAGACATAATTTTTGGCAGTGAATTCTTTGCCGCCATGCTTGCAGACACTTGCAGTTATTTCCAGCGTATGTCATTTCTTACGACAGCCCATATAATCACCATATCTATTAGTTCATGGTGACTTAGTAGTCATATTGTCTAGTAAGCAGGAAGTACTGGGTTCGAAACCCGGCCATAGCGCAAATTATAATTCAATGCCTCTCCTTCAGTTTTGAAGACCTTCCAATTCCAAACCCCTGTCGACAGCGACAGCTTATCGTCTATAGCAGAATAAAAGTGGCAACCAGGGGAGAACTGAACCAATCGCAGAACCACAAATATGTCGTGGCCACAGTCAGTGATGTAAAAGATGAGAACTAGCTCCTGAACTTACCTGACAACTTCAAAAACATTTGAGTCCAAAAAATATTGAGAGCTTCCCGCTGTCCTATGAGTTAACTCTACTTCGCCAGGGCAGTGGCTCTTGGGGACTGTGTCTGTAATATAAAGCGTTAGGCACTGTGGTTTCCAGCACTCGCACTCTTAACTCTAATACCATGCTGGACGACATTATGCCACGTCTCATACGACATGTGTTATGCATCATGTCAACATATACTGTGTGATGAAAAGTATGCTGACACTTGGCTGAAAATGACTTACAAGTTCATGGTGCCCTGCATCGGTAATCCTGGAATTCTATGATTCATGACAGGACTGTGCAGGCCAGGCCATTACAGGGATGTTACCGTCGTGTACCCCTTCCGCCACGTGCTATCCTTTATTAACAGGTACTCGATCGTGTTGATAGATGCAATCGCCATCCCCGAATTGCTCTTCAAAAAAGTGCTTAAAACATCAATGTAGGCCTTTACCGAGATAGTGCCACGAAAAACATCAAGGGGTGCAAGACCCTGCATGAAATATACTACCACACCACTACATCATCGCCTCCGAATTTTACTGTTCGCACTACACCCGCTGGCAGATAAAGTTTACCAGCCATTCGCTACACCCAAAACCTGCCATCGGGTCGCCACATAATGTACGTCACTCGACACAACGTTTTTCTGTGGTGTCGCACAAGTACAAAGTGCGCGCCACCTACTTTCGCCGCGCGCCGCCATGCACACACGGCGCGGCGTTCTCACGACAGCCACGAGCGCCCTCTGCTGCAACCCCGCTCGTGGCCACCACGGAAAGACATCGGGCACTTCGGACTGAGTTAGCAACCAGTTAGGACCTTCGTAATCAGATAGGCACCAGTGAAGACTTTGCTATCGTACAGGCACTAGGCAGGCCTCTAACAACTATGTATCAACATTCTGCAGTACTATGTAAAAGTTAAGTATTGTTACATTCTGTGCAATATATATATCTTTCTAATTTACTCTAGTGTTTATAGTTTCTGGCTGCTCCCCTCCGTACCTGCACCAGCGTGCTATTTTTGTTCCGGTGTCGGGCTCATTCCACTCGGCCACCGACACCTACGACGAGGCTGGGACACAAAAGCGGCGACGAAGTTGGGACACAAAAGTGGCGACGAGGAGTGATAGACGAACCTTGGACCAGCCCGCTTACAGCAGCCAGACAGCAGCAGTCGGAGCACGCAGAAATTGCTCCCGCCCACCCACCCTTAATATATGAATTTTGGGGTAAGATATTTTGTTACGTGTTTTGTGGACTTTTTTGTTGCAGAGCGAGCCCTACTTTCATATTGCATTTGTGTTTTGTTATAATTTAGTTGTATGCGCGGCGCCTAATCGGTCAGCATGGCCACTACCCCGAACCCAAACTTAATGGAAATTATTCAGTTACAGACGGCGCAAATAACGCAACTCCTCCAAGCGGTGTCCTAGCTCACAGCGCAGGCAGCTAACCAACAACAACAGCCGCCGCTTCAGCAGCCCACACCTGCCGCTGCACCTCTTCCTACGTTTCGCCAGTACAACGAACGTGAGGAAGAATGGAGTGACTACTTCGCACAGTTTCAAGAACTCGTCGCGGCTCATCAAATTACAGGTAAGAAAGTGAAGCATCTGCTATTATCTGTGGTGGGCACCAACACCTTCGTGTTACTGCAAAAACTATTCCCCAACGCATCTCCTCGTGATGTAGACTTTGAACAAATAGTAGAGGCACTAAATGCTCATTATGAGAGAAAAGTTCTTGTAGCCGCTGCAAGGTACCGATTTTTCATACTTAAAAAATTACCGGAACAGTCACACCAAGAGTGGATCACCGAGTTGAAGGGCTTAACCCGCAAATGTAAATTTACTTGTTCTTGTGGACTTTCTTATAGTGACGTTATGTTAAGAGATGCGATTATGCAGAACATTCAGGACCCCAGAATTAGGGCAGCATTTCTGAAACAGTCAGACCCTTCATTAGACAGTGTACTGCAGCTTATAAAAGCGCATGATACTTTTGACTTAGCAGATGTAGAAATGCAAAGCCACAGTGTTAATTCAGTGCGCCGTAACGGACGCTTTCCTAGCCGTAGTTCTCAGTGTACCACTAGTGATTCTTACAATAGTACAGGCCGTGCTGAACAGACAGTGAACAGTAGCCAGTGTAAAAGTGTGACACAAAGGTCGCCCCGTCGTGTTAGAAACAGTGATTTGAATAACGGGCGCCAACGCTCATTTCAGAAAAATGTACGTAAATCTTGCCCCCAGTGTGTGTCTCGCCACAAGCGTGCTCATTGCCCTAGTCGCAACGCAACCTGTTATCAATGTGGCAAATCAGGACATGTACAGTCTGTGTGTATGCAAATTAAAAACTCAAAGAACGGTATCGTTAGAAACAGTGCTTCGCAGAGTGCGAGAACAGTTCATTCTGTCAATGTTATACGGGCTGTGGAATTGAACAGTGCTTTCCTTGGATCTCAATTGCATGAAAGTAGCTCTGCGCCTATGGCAAAACTATATAGTGCACCACGTAGCAAGCGCCGACGAGCGCGTAAAACAGTGCAACGGAAAAGGGTTCAGGACAAGCAAAATGACTATGAACAGTGCATTCCTGTAGTGAAAATAGTGCCTTCTACAACTTCTTGTGATAGTGCCCAGTACTGTGTAGATAGAGACAGTAGACTTGTTGTAGCTACTCAAAAGTTTAGTGCAGTAGTTAGTAAATCTGTAGTAGCTTCGCAAGCTTGCGAGGACGCCGACCCGGCGGTAGTGTTGTTAATCCGCCGCGTGCCGAGTCTGCGCCGCTTCCTTCACTACGCGGCCCGCGCAAGTACAGTAAACAAACCGTAGCAGACGTTGCCCACATTCGCGCACCTGTCGTGCGCCAGAAGCACAAACTTTTTGTAAATCTCTCCATAGAAAATAAGACTGTGCAATTTCAGCTTGATACTGGTTCCGCTGTTACATTAATGAATAAAGATACTTATGAACTTCTGGGTTCGCCAAAATTGTCGCCGTCACAGCAAGTGTTAACAGCTTATACAGGTCAAAATATTCCCGTGCTAGGAACGTGTAGCCTGCCCGCCTCTTTTCAAGGTGTAACAAAAACAGTTGCTTTTGTAGTTCTTCAGGCCAAATCGACACAGAACATTTTTGGACTAGATGCTTTTGACTTGTTTGGTTTATCAATTCAAAGAGATGTGCTTCAAATTTCGTCAATAGTGCCTCAGGATAAAATCAATGCATTGTGTGACAAATATAGTGACTTGTTTTCGCCGGTACTAGGTTGTGCAAAAGACTTCGTGGCACATGTAACTTTAAAAGAATCTGCGGTTCCAAAATTTCGTAAAGCTAGACCAGTGCCTATCGCCTTGCGTGATACAGTTGCCGAAGAACTTAAACGTTGGCAAGATAGTGGGGTGATTTCTTCTGTTTCTGCGAGTCAGTGGGCCTCGCCTATAGTAATTATACCCAAGCCGTCAGGAAAACTTCGTCTCTGTGCGGACTTTAAATCAACGGTGAACAGTCAAATAATTGTAGACACTTATCCCCTGCCCAGACCTGAGGAACTGATGGACAAATTAGGACAGTCTCGCTTCTTTTCTAAGATTGATTTAGCAGAGGCATACTTACAGATTCCACTTGATGACGAGTCAAAAAAGTTTTTCGTCATTAATACTCACATGGGCCTTTTTCAATTTCAACGCCTACCCTTTGGCAGTTCTTCCGCCCCCGCTATTTTTCAGCGTTTTTTGGAACAGCTGACAGTTT
This sequence comes from Locusta migratoria, assembly GCA_026315105.1. NCBI lineage: Eukaryota > Metazoa > Arthropoda > Insecta > Orthoptera > Acrididae > Locusta > Locusta migratoria. The sequence continues at coordinate 360,296,934 of CM048750.1, forward strand.
CTGTACCGTGTTGTTCGAACTATTTAGATGATATTGTGGTATCCGGACGTACAGTTGAAGAACATTTAGCAAACCTGGAGTGCCTTTTCAAAGTTTTGACTGCAGCAGGTCTACGTTGCAATAAAGCAAAGTGTTCGTTTTTTCAAACTGAAGTAGAGTACCTAGGCCATGTGATTAATGCCCAATGAATCCATCACTTACAGTCACATCTTCGAGCAATCAAAGACTGGTCCTTAATACTGTCTAATTATCGGTATGAGATTTGGTACCGACCTACCACTAAACACGCCAACGCGGACACTTTCTCGACTTCCGGATGGCCAGGATGTGTCATTTGATTCTTCGGAAATGGCATGTTGTCAGATAGACTCCAGAGATGCTACCGCTGTCGCAGACTTCCCTTTGAACTCTCGTCCGGTTGCACAGGAAACAGCTGCGGATGCAGACTTAAGTATGGTAGCACGTTTTGTTCGCTCAGGGTGGCCTGCCAGAGCCAAAGACATTGATCGGCCTCTGGTTCGACGTTATTTTGCACAACGTCATGCATTATCTTTAAGTCAGGGTGTACTGTTGTTGCATACCGACAACGACCAAGCAAGAGTGATTGTTCCTCGTTCCCTGCAACGAGAAGTGTTACGCCTCCTGCATCAAGGGCATTGGGGCATTGTTAGGACAAAGCAACTGGCCAGACGTCATTGTACCTGGGTTGGTATGGACGCTCAGATAGAGAGCATGACATCACAGTGTACTGTTTGTGCGGAGCATCAGGCGGCTCCTCCGCAACGTTTCTCAGATTGGCCACGCCCCAAGGGACCATGGCAATGTTTCCATATTGACTTTGCCGGACCTTTCTGGAATACGCGCTGGTTAATCGTTGTAGACGCTTTCAGCAAGTTTCCTTTTGTGATTGCCATGAACTGAACGACAGCTTCTAGTACAATCAGTGCCTTAACATCAGTGTTTTGCATCGAAGGCTTGCCTGAAACTATCGTCAGTGACAATGGACCTCAGTTTGTTAGTGCGGAATTTCAACAGTTTTGTCGCGTGAATGGCATTCAGCATATCACCACCGCACCTTTTCACCCTCAGTCCAATGGTGAAGCAGAACGTTTCGTTCGAACATTAAAGTCTCACATGGAGAAGATGAAAGGTCAGCACTCCAGGCAGCAAGCTCTTCAAATTTTCCTGTCTACGTATCGGTGCATGCCACGTGACGACCCGTCTCCTGCCGAGCTGCTACACGGCCGCCGTCACCGCACTCTCCTTCACCTGCTGCAGCCTCCCACGCACCGAGTCGGTTCGTATGGCGCTACGCGTTTTCAGGTTTCCACGCCGGTGCTGTACAGGGTGTTTGCTGGAAACAAGAAGAAACTATGGATGCCGGGCATCATTCAGCGCGTGATCGGTCGCAATATGTATGTTGTACGTTCTTCCACAGGGTTGGAGCTGCAGCGCCACGCAAACCAATTGCGCCTGCATAGGCCGCGCGATCCTGTCTCCGGTTTCTTGATTCCAGACCCAGTTCACCGCCAGGGAGCACAACCACATCGTTCGTCCCCGGACTACGAGATCGTCCCGATGGAGGTCGACGCATCTCCGACGCAGTCGTCGCCGCCGCAGATGAAAGCGTCACCGAGAGGGACTCCGGGACCGTGCGGGCCCCTCCAGCTTGGGCTACGCACCTCAGAAGAAGATGACCTGGTCAATCTGGGCGGAAGCGTGCGCCCTTCGCCAGGTTTCGGCGGGTTTCCTGGAGGATCTCAAGGCCGATGCCGGGGCGCGGACGGCGTCTCGATCCCGGCCTCAGCTACGACGCCCGTCCCACCAGTAACGCCCCCGCCCAGGCCCTCCTCCCAGTGTCGTCGCCGTGGCCCTCAGCCCTACGCCACGACGGCGCGGCGGTTTGGGGGGCAGGGGTGTGGTGTCGCACAAGTACAAAGTGCGCGCCACCTACTTTCGCCGCGCGCCGCCATGCACACACGGCGCGGCGTTCTCACGACAGCCACGAGCGCCCTCTGCTGCAACCCTGCTCTTGGCCACCACGGAAAGACATCGGGCACTTCGGACTGAGTTAGCAACCACTTAGGACCTTCGTAATCAGATAGGCACCAGTGAAGACTTTGCTATCGTACAGGCACTAGGCAGGCCTCTAACAACTATGTATCAACATTCTGCAGTACTATGTAAAAGTTAAGTATTGTTACATTCTGTGCAATATATATATCTTTCTAATTTACTCTAGTGTTTATAGTTTCTGGCTGCTCCCCTCCGTACCTGCACCAGCGTGCTATTTTTGTTCCGGTGTCGGGCTCATTCCACTCGGCCACCGACACCTACGACGAGGCTGGGACACAAAAGCGGCGACGAAGTTGGGACACAAAATTTTCCCCTGTTCAATCGTCTCTTGTTTATGCTCTTTACGCCAAGCGAAGCTTCATTTGGTACAGAACTGCACCCCCCTACGGATTCGGGGGTAAGAATAGGCCCGCGGTATTCCTGCCTGTCGTAAGAGGCGACTAAAAGGAGTCTTCATACTTTTCGGCTTTCCATCTGTGGTCCCCAATATGGTTTTGACCCACCATTTTTCAAAATTTTTCAGAAGAGCGAACCATTTGAGGAAGGTTACGTGGTGCAACATGTAATTCTCGTGCCATGCCATCTTATGCACCCATCATGGAATGGACTTGCAACTGCGGCTTCTATTCTGCCATCGGGCATGCCATTTCTTTTTCCATGCAAGTCGCGTCCATTGTGCACTGATACCCCAGCACCCTCCTTTATGATGGTTCACATAGCACCAGAAAGCCAGCACAGTAGCCAGTCCGTTGTGGTGGGGTCGTTATGTACCCTCTTGGCTGTAGCTTCCTGACAACGCAGGGATCGCTCTACCGATGCCAGAGCTGTAAGCTCTTCATGCAGGCCTAGGAGTAGATGCTTGTCGCCGTGGAGCATCATGACTCCCGGCAACGGTCATCCTGCCAGGTGACGTTGTTGTGGCTGGGTGGCGCCCATGAGGAGAGCCCCTATTCGGAGTGGGTGGCATCGGGGTGGATGATTCGCAATGAAGCGAAACAAATCCAACCATCAAAATCCTGGTGCAACAGGTGTCTCTAAGCGTGGAAAGTACAATGCAGCTACTTATGATTCCTCATCGTTTCCTTCCCTGACTTCTTCTTGACGGGAACGTGGGGGTCGACAGAATGAGTCGTATGTCCCGAAATTTCTGGTCTGTACTAGGACAGATGGGGGATCCTTCCAGGCAACTAAGCCCATGTTCTTTGTTGAACATATTGAGGACAAGTTCGGTGAGGTTGCGGGAATTTCTAAGATGCGAGACGGATCTATTCTTATACAGGCAGAGTCCCCTGCACAGTCCCGTGCTCTGCTCACGTGCACTAAGCTTGGTGACGTGCCTGTCTCTGTAACGGCGCATAAGACGTTGAATCTGGTGCAGAGAGTCATTTTTCACCGTGACCTCTTGCTGCAGTCTGATGAGGAGCTGCGCGAAAACCTGCAACGACGTGGTGTCCATTTTGTCCGCCATGTCTTTCGGGGTCCAAAAGACAATAGGGTGGCAACCGGAGCCTTCATCTTGGCCTTCGACGGCGATACCTTGCCTGAGAAGGTCAAGGTGATGGTATACAGATGTGATGTCTGACCGTACATACCTCCACCCATGCGCTGTTTCAAGTTCTGGCGGTTTGGACACATGTCTTCCCGTTGCGACGCAGCCCCTATTTGTCGTGACTGTGGCCGTCCCGTACACCCAGATGCACCTTGTACCCCACCACCTTCCTGTGTCAACTGCAGCAGCCATCACTCGCCTTGCTCACTGGACTGCCCCGCTTTCCAAAGGGAGCGCAAAATCGTAGAGTATAAGACCCTCGATCGCGTAACTTACTCTGAGTCCCGTTGCAAGTAAGAAAAACTCCACCCGGTATCCATGATTTCTACATATGCTGCTGCCACAGTGTCATCACCTCCATCGAGGGCGGTTTCCCGTCCCCTTATCACACCTTCTGTGGGCCCTTTGGGCCATCAGTTAATCTCGGCTCCCCAGACGCCAGGGGGCACCTCTTCTTCTGCGAGGCTTTTGCCTCCCCCTTTAACGGGGTCTTTGAACCTCGTCCCTCTGCCGGAGAAATGTCTTTCTTCTCCGGCTCTTCCTTCAGGGAAAGGGCCTGACGAGCCCCTTCCACCACCTCCTGCAGTTCCCTCTGTGTCAGACACCATGGATGTCAGTCGACCTACTCCTGTATGGAAAGGGTCTCTTGAGGTCTCCGCAACGCCAGTTTCGTCGCAGCCAAACGTCAGCCAGTGGCTCAAAGTCCAGGTACCCGCTGGTAGCCGGGCCTCCCCGTCTGCGTTGACATCTGGGAAGCCCACTCGAGCACCGAAGTCTAAACCCAAGTGGGAGCTGGCGAGAAAAAAGGATGTCCTTCAGGAGAAAAAGCTGGAGGCAAAGGCGGCATCCTCAATGCCGTCCGCTACCAGTTCTGACTCCAACAATGAGGTCGAAATCCTTGCGTCTAAAGAGGACCTAGCTCTTACAGACACCCTGGACGCAATGGGTATGGACACCACAGACCCTCAGCGGGTGGCGGCAAGTGACACTGAGGCGCACCGCGTCTCTTAATCGCTTTCATGCCTCCCCAGTCCTTAGGCAGCACTTTCCTCCAATGTAATTGCGGCGGTTATTTTTTCCACCTAGCAGAGTTAAAACAACTTTTAACCTGGCTTCCGGCAACGCGAACCCCAGCCCTTCGTGGCTATCGTGGGTTTTACACAAATCGTCCTGTATATGACAGAGCATCTGGTGGCGTCTCCATTCATGTCATCCACTCTGCCTACAGTGAAGCTGTGCCCCTTCAAACACCTTTGGAGGCAGTGGCTGTTCGGATCAGGACACCACTAGCTATAACCTCCTTCAGTGTTTATCTTCCACCTGATGGTACAGTCTCCTGCCAAGTGTTAGCTGCACTGATTGCTCAGCTCCCCCCACCTTTCCTCATCATGGGCGATTTCAACGCCCACAACCCTTTGTGGGGTGGTAACATGACTACTGGCCGAGGTAGGGAGGTTGAAAATCTTGTCTCCCAGCTCGATCTTTGTATTTTAAACACAGGTGCTGACACGCATTTCAGTGTGGCACACGGCACCTACTCGGCCATCGACCTCTCTATTTGCAGCCCTGGCCTCGTACCATCTCTTCATTGGAGAGTGCATAACGACTTGTGTGGCAGTGACCACTTTCCGAATTTTTTGTCACTGCCCCAGCGTCATTGCCCTAGCCGTTTGCCCCGTTGGGCTCTTAACGAAGCTGACTGGGATGCGTTTACGACTGCTGCCACTGTTCGATCTTTGCTGGACACTAACATTGATGTGGTGGTCGACAATTTAACAGACGGCATTGTCTCTGCAGCTCAGTCTGTAATCCATCTTCTTCTGGATCGTCCCGGCAGAGGACTGTGCCCTGGTGGTCGCCGGAAATCGCTGCCGCAATCAGAGAACGTAGGCGTGCTCTTCAGTGTCATAAACGGCACCCATCAGCGGTCAACCTCATCCCATTCAAGCGACTTCGTGCCAAGGCTCGGCACCTTATCAAACGAGCCAAACAAGAATTTTGGGAGAGGTATGTCTCGATCTTAGGTTCTCGTGTCTCTCCATCTCAGGTGTGGACTAAGATCAGGCGCCTCTATGGCGACCAGACTCCTATTGGCGTCCCTGGTCTTTCTATCCATGGGGCTGTGTGTACAGACCCGAGTGTGATCGCTGAACATCTGGCTGATCACTTCGCTAGGTGCTCTGCATCTGCTAACTACAGTGCAGCATTTCGCTTCCGCATGGAGCGTGTGGAGCGACAGCGCCTCTCCTTTGCGACGCACCGTCGGGAGTCCTACAACGCCCCATTTACCGAAAGTGAGCTGCTTGGCCAATTGCCCAGATACGGCTCCCAGTCCCGACCGTGTCCATGCACAGATGCTGAAACACCTCTCGTGGGATTCTCAGTGCCATGTCCTAGAGATATTCAACCGCATTTGGGGTGGTGGCGAGTTTCCGTCCCAGTGGCGAGAAGCCGTCATCATATCGGTGCTGAATCCTGGCAGGGACCCACTGGAGGTTGACTGTTATCGTCCCATCTGCCTGACCAACGTTCTATGCAAGTTGCTCGAACGTATGGTCGCACGTCGCTTGAATTGTGTGCTCGCGTCACGGGGCCTTCTGACGCCATCGCAGGGTGGATTTCGCCAGGGTCTTTCTACAACAGATAATCTGGTGTGCCTGGAGTCAGCGGTTCGGACAGCTTTTTCCCGTCGTCAGCACCTCATTGCGGTTTTCTTCGACCTTCAGAAGGCCTACGATACCACATGGCGGCGTCACATCCTCGCTACGCTGCATGAGTGGGGCCTTCGTGGGTCACTTCCCATCTTTATTACAAATTTCCTCCGCCTCCGCACGTTTCGGGTCCGAGTCGGTGTTGTCCATAGTTCGCCCCACGTCCAAGAAAATGGGGTCCCACAGGGGTCTGTGCTGAGTGTCTCACTGTTTTTGGTGGCCATTAATGGCCTGGCTGCAGCTGTGGGGTCATCGATGTCTCCTTCCCTGAACGCCGATGATTTTTGCATATCTTCCTGCTCCACCACAACAAGTGCTGCTGAACGTCGACTCCAGGCGGCCATCCGCCAGGCTCACATGTGGGCCCAGCATCATGGCTTCCAGTTTTCCGCCGGCAAAACACGTGTGATGCACTTCTGTCGGCGTCGGACAGTGCACCCCCACCCTGAACTCTACCTTGACGGCCAACTGCTTCCTGTCGTGGACACCCACCGATTCCCCCCCGACTGACTTGGCTCCCCTCATATTCGTTATCTGAAACGGGAGTGCGGGCGACATCTCAACGCCCTTCGATGTTTGGGCCATACCGCACGGGGGGCTGACCGCTCCACCCTGCTGCGGCTCTATACGGCCTTGGTGCACTCACGCATAGATTTTGGATGCCTCGCTTATGGCTCTGCAGCGCCTTCAGCGTTGCGCTTATTGGACCCTATTCACCACTGTGGGGTTCGAATTGCGATGGGAGCCTTCCAAACCAGCCCTGTGGCCAGTCTTCTAGCGGAGGCCGGGGTCCCCCCGCTACGGGTCCGCCGCCAGTAACTTTTGACAGCGTATTCAGACCGTGTCTATAGTTCAAAAGGACATCCTAACTACCGTCTACTTTTTTCTACCCCGGCTGTTCGTCACCAGCAGCAGCGCCCCAGGTCAGGACACACAATAGCCGTCCGTGTGCAGTCCCTCCTGGGGGAGCTTGAGTCCTATCCTCTCCCACCTCCATTTCGGGCCCATTCACACACATCTCCACGGTGGCTGCCGCGGCCATGTCTTCGTTTAGACTTGGCCCACGGGCCCAAGGACTCGCTTCCCCCTGAGGCTCTCCATCGCCAGTTTCTTGCTGTCGTTGCTGAGCACCCCGGCTATGACATAGTTTATACGGACGGCTCGATGGTAAACGGCCGCATTGGCCTTGCCTACGTCCATGGCGACCACGTTGAGCAGCTGTCTCTGCCAGAAGGTTGCAGTGTTCATACTGCAGAACTGGTGGCCATCTTCCGTGCTCTCGAGCATATGCGTTCTTGCTCAGGTGAGTCTTTCCTTCTTTGTAGTGACTCCCTGAGCAGCTTACGTGCTCTGGAACAGTGTTACCCACGTTTGCCATTGGTGATGGCCATCCGAATGGCTGTTTTTGCCCTTGTTCAGTCTGGCAGATCAGTGGTGTTCCTTTGGTCTCCAGCTCACGTCAGCATCCCATGCAACGAACGTGCCGATGGGCTTGCCAAACAGGCGGTTAATGCCTCTCTCTTAGAGATCGGCCTCCCAGCTTCAGATCTCCGTACCTTGTTGCGCCGTCGGGTACATCAGCTTTGGGATGCTGAATGGCGCAACCTAAGCACGCCCAGCAAGCTTCGGGTTGTCAAGGAGACTACGGCTGCGTGGTGCTTCTCAACACGTGGCTCTCGCCGGGACTCGGTGGTTCTGTGTCGCCTCCGCATTGGGCACACGTGGCTCACCCATGGACATCTCCTTCGGGGTGAGGACCCGCCCCAATGTCGGTGTGGCTCCAATTTGACAGTCGTCCACATATTGTTGCACTGCCCCGTTTTAGCCGCATTGCGGAGAAATTTTAACCTCCCTGCTCTTTTATCAGAAGTTTTAGGTAACGATGCTACAATGTCAGATTCCGTTTTACGTTTTATTCGAGCAGGGGTTTTTTATCATTCTCTCTAACTAGAGATTACCTTGTACTGCCGAGTGGTTGACTTTTCCTATTTTATTTTTATGGTCGGTCAGCCACGGCCACCGGCTTCCTTGTTATGAGCTGTATTGTGTGATGGTCTCCTTTCGTTCTGTTTGTTGTCGTTTTAGATGTTTTAAGGACTCAGTGGAATCCCCCTCCCACTTTACACTTTACCTCTGAGCCTGTCTCTTTTATGCCTACTGTGAAATGGGGGACTGATGACCGTTGCAGTTTGGTCCCCCTTAAACATCCATCCAACCAACCAACCAACAGACCTGCATGATGTGTGACTTATCGGCAGATGCTCCGCCATGATATCCAATTTTTCTCACCTCCCATTTAAATGTCATAGAACTTGGAGTGGATCCTGATGCAGTTTTGAACTCCTGTGTCATGATCTGGATGGATGCTTGCCTGTTACACTGTATAACGTTCTTCAACTGTCGACGGTCTCTGTCAGTCAATAGACAAGTTCGGCCTGTACGCATTCATGCTGACGTGTCCCCCCACGCTTCCACTTCAGTATCACATCAGAAACAGTGGACCTAGTGATGTTTAGCAGTGAGGAAAGCTCGCGTACAGACTTCTGACGAGTGACACCGAATCACCTAACCACATCCGAAGTCTGTAAGTTCCACTAAGCACCCCGTTCTGCTCTCTTAAGGTGTCCAGTGACTACTGAGATCATTGATACGAGGTACCTGGCAGAAGGTGGCAGCATAATATACCTAATATGAAAAACGTACGTTTTAGGGTTTTAGGGTTTTACATATGGGCGACTGTGTCGAGAGGTTTTGATTTGTTTTTGAAGTTTCCAGGTAAAGCGAAAGGTTACATCACTCGTTTCATTCTTTGACAATAGTCTGGTCGTAATAGTCTTTTGTTGTGCTGCGATACACTCATAAGAAGTATTGCGTTATCTTGGTTCCACGGTCTCCTGATCACTGACGTTGAATATGTCTACTGCTTCCAGAACACCGTTCCTTAGGCTGTCCATAGATGTCACTCAACTCGCACAATGACGTGAACTACCAGGCACGAGCAGCGTGAATGCCGCAGAGTGGATGCGGGGGCCGGCGGTTCCATTCATAGCATTGTTTTGACTCTAGTTCTGCCATGCCTAAAATGTCAATTGTGAAATATGATCGTATCCAATATTTACTTTTGTGCCAGGAGAGACAGGGTGGTACAGCAATACAGCACCTTTCTAGTAGTGGCTCGTGAGAATCTATTTCGGGTGTTCACAAGGAGATAAACAGTACTCTCAAATAGCATCTTTTTTATATAAATGTAGGATTATGAACAAATTGTACAAATTAGCCACTACCAATAACAATAATGATAATAATAATAACTTCTGACGAATTAAAGAATCGTTTTCTCTAATTTTGTTCTTTCATGCATAATTACTAGCATTTTGTAATGTATACCGCAACTGGTGAGCCCTAGGGCTAATTCGAGTGTTTTACCAGGCTTACAGTATCATTACGAAAATAAATATGAATCACTCCTTTCAATTAGGCACTTACCGATACAAAAACACTTGGTTTCAATCTTAGACGATTTCTTATGACTAGCGATAGCTTGTATTACTAATCATAAATACGATATCGGAGGATTCAATGTTCAATATATTAAATACAATACATTAAAATTGCTACACCAAGAAGAAATGCAGATGATAAACGGATATTCATTGGACAAATATATAATACCAAAACTGACATGTGATTACATTTTCACGCAATTTGGGCGCATAGATGCTGAGAAATCAGTACCCAGAACAACCACATTTGGTCGTAATAACGGCCTTGATACGCATTGAGTCAAACAGAGCTTCTATGGCGTGTACAGGTACAGATGCCCATGCAACTTCAACACGATACCACAGTTCATCAAGGATAGTGACTAGCGTATTGTGACGAGCCAGTTGCTCGGCCATCATTGACCATCCTTTTTCATTTGGTGAGAGATCTGGAGAATGTGCTGCCCGAGGCAGCAGTCGAACATTTTCCGTATCTAGAAAGGCCCGTACAGGACCAGCATCAGGCGGTCGTGCATTATCGCAGGGATAGAATGAGGGGTGGAGCCACGGGTCGTTATACATCAGAAATGTAACGTCCACTGTTCGAAGTGCCGTCAATGCGAACAAGAGGTGACCGAGACGTGTAACCAATGGCACCCCATATCATCACCCCGGGTGATACGCCAGTATGGCGATGACGAATACACGCTTCCAATGTGCGTTCACCGTGATGTCGCCAAACACGGATGCAACCATCATGATGCTGTAAACAGAACCTAGATTCATCCGAAAAAATGACGTTTTGCCATTCATGCACCCAGGTCGTCGTTGCGTATACCATCGCAGGCGTTCCTGTCTATGATGCAGCGTCAAGGGTAAACGCAGCCATGGTCTCCGAGCTGATAGTCCATGTTGCTGCAAACGTTGTCAGCTGTTCGTGCAGATGGTTGTTGTCTTGCAAACGTCCCCATCTGTTGACTCAGGGATAGAGACGTGTGAGCACGATCCGTTGCATCCATGCGGAACAGACGTCTGTCATCTCGACTGCTAGTGATACGAGGCCGTTGGGATGCAGCACGGCGTTCCATATTGCCTCCTGAACCCACCGATTCCACATTCTGCTAACAGTCAGTGGATCGCGACCAACGCGAGCAGTAATGTCGCGATACGATAAACCGCAATCGCGATAGGCTACAATCCGACATTTATCAAAGTCGGAAACGTAATGGTACACAATTCTCCTTCTTACACTAGGCATCATAACAACGTTTCACCAGGCAACGCCGGTCAACTGCTGTTTGTACATTAGTACGGTGCAATTATACCTAAACCCAGACATCCAAAGTAAAAGTTTCCGTCCAGCACCAAACTGTTCTATACAGCCCACATATTGTTTGGTAAAAAGTGACACCATTTTGAGCGTCGGGCGATTTTAGTGGCCGGTGGTTTGTTAGTGATAAGCCTTGAAGGAACGACAACCTTACCAAACTTTTTACCAAACAATATGTGGGCTGTATAGAACAGTTTGGTGCTGGACGGAAACTTTTACTTTGGATGTCTGGGTTTAGGTATAATTGCACCGTACTAATGTACAAACAGCAGTTGACCGGCGTTGCCTGGTGAAACGTTGTTATGATGCCTAGTGTAAGAAGGAGAATTGTGTACCATTACGTTTCCGACTTTGATAAATGTCGGATTGTAGCCTATCGCGATTGCGGTTTATCGTGAAGGGGCACTACTTTTTAAGGGAAAAGAGGCTTCCACAGACATAGGCCATATAAACCTGTGGTATGGAGAAACCCACTCTGAATTTTCTCTGGACAATTCCGCACTAAGAATGACTATCTTTCCAACATAAATAATCTGTATTATAATTACGACATATAATTATATCATTTGTAACATAATGTTTTTGGAGGTTTTCCTGTAGAAAATAGGTATAACTGAATATATATTGCAACCATGTTTTATCAAAAGATTTGAAGTTAACTGAGTTCAATTGGACTATTGAATAAAAAGGTAGAATGTTAAATGCGACCTTAAATTAATGTAAACCACTTATAAGTATTCAGTCGTCTTCAAACATAGCACCCTCCTCTTCTGAATCTTCGTCTGTGATATTCGTGACACTGTTATCACATCCTAGGCCTGAGCAATTACCACACATGGTTGAGCAGTGTAGACCACTCTTTCTGCACTCACAGTTACGGACACATTCATCTTTACAAGCGCACGCTATAAGGAAAAGTAACTTCTGGGGAGCTGAAGGACGTACTGTTGTAATTGGTCTCAGGTGTTCGCCAATCTTCTTCCACCCCCACTCAAGCGGATTCTTCTCCTCATTCAACCACTGTTGCACTTGGTGGTAGGTTCTAAGTGAATTTGCCTGGAAGCTGCTGAAGTGGGGGGAAGTGCAGCCAACTTGAAAAGTGAATGTATAGGCTGTTTTTCAATAGCCTGCAAGTAACACTGGTAGCGGAAACAATCTAGATCTTCAGTGTTCTTGGCTCCAAACATGGCAAGAAGAAAATGCTCTCCAGCGTCAGCCACTGCATTGGGGTCGGCTTTAGGGTCAATGAAGACTAAAAGTTTGTACGAAGGGCGTTGTTGCCTTCCACTTTCCTGCAAAGTGTAATTTTCCCCTTCTTGTAGACAGCTGATGCAGTGTCACATCCTGTGAAGGCTTATATTGCTAATAGTATGCCTTTCATGTCCCCAATGACTCGCAGAATGTCAGAAATAGTGTACACTTTGTCCTCCTGATTGCCTTTCTTTGGTACGACATTTTTAATTTGTTCTCTGGTGGAGCGTGGACAGTCAGCAATACTCAGTTCCTCCTGAGCGTCATCAGAGCTCCGATTTCTATACAAATTATCTGTTAAAATTTTATTAAATGCTCCAGAAAAACAAATCACATTTCTTTTCCCTGATAATTGTGTAAAATTCAAGCTATTACCGTAGCGCTGGATAAGTTTTCTTTTCAAATGTTTGTCAGTATATGGCTCAACTTCGGGACAAAGTTGAAGGAACTTAGTTTGTAATTCTTCAAATTCGTACTGATATTCATCATTTTCTTCCAAATAATCACACGGCTTTTCAAAAGCATCTTCCGTTTTGGCATCACAGCTTGACCCACCTTTGGTTGTTGCTCCTGTTTTTGGCTGTGATGAATCTGGCCTTCGAAATGTCTGGTAACAATGCCAGTGGTATCTCCCATCAGAACTGACAAGGTCTATGATCTGAGAAAGCCTCACAGTAACCTCATCTCCCCACTTGTCATGCCTGTTATTTGCTTCCGTTCGGATGCTTTCAATCATTTCAAGTTTCTGTACTAAGCTCCACTTTTCTTGAGCTGGGTTTCTGCATTTAGATACATCTACAGACTTGCGACCCCAAAGAAAACATAAGGTTTTAAAATCAAATGTTTCACGGGGAATCTTTGCTGGAGGTTCTTTTTCATGTTAAGTTGGCTTTGGGCGTAATACAATTACTATGTACTTGAAGCGTGTCATTCTCTTTAACACAATCTTCACGAATTTCACTGCACTGTTTATTTGGCTTCAACACACACTCCGCCATAATTCACACACTTTTAAGTGATTATCACATAGTTCGCACAGTATTCTAAAGAAGAAAGATTTAAAAAATGACAGCAGAACTTGACTAGAAATAACACTCACAAACGCACTCAACTGGTCTCTCTCCCACTACAGTGGATGACAGACAGGTGCCGGCTGCAGGAGTCGGCCGGTCCCTTACCAGTACGCTACGCCCCTACAACAGGCCCTACGCTCGGCCGCGCTTCTACTAAGCCGGCTCTCGTTCCCAGTATTTATACGCTTATGACCCTCTATGGTGCCTCTCAGCCTCTTTCGGGCTACAGTTCGATAGAAGAATATTACTTTTTAATAAAACTGTTTAGTTATTTCTGTATAATTTCATTTTTCCAAAAAAATCCAAAAATTTCTACTATTTTACCCTCCGTAACTCTGTAACCGTTCACTTTAGCAAGATTATGTACTGAACAATTTTTGTTCGCAATTTAATGTATATTATTTTTGTACTTGTCACATTTCGCGCTAAACCGCATAGTTTTCTAAATATTTAAGAAAAACTGAAAAACTGCTAATTTTTTAATTTCTCCCTCCCCTCGCCCCCCCCCCCCCCCCAATCCCGACGCTTAAAATGGTGTAACTTTTTACCAAATGATATGTGGGCTGTATAGAACATTTTGGTGCTGGCGGGAAACTTTTACTTTGGATATCTGGGTTAGGCCGTGATTTGAGCTAATTGCACCGTACTATATGAGAAATCGGTTGGAAACTTGCGTCATGTCAGCACGTTGTAGGTGTCGCTAACGGCGCCAGCCTTGTGCGAATGCTCCGAAAAGCTAATCATTTGCATACGACAGCATCTTCTTCGTGGTGTAGCAAGTTTAATGGTCAGGAGTGTAAATTACAAAAAAGGATGGTGCAAAAATTCAGGAATGTTCAAATGTTCAAATGTTTGTTAAGCTTATGGGACTTAACTACGGGGCTATCAGTCACTAAACTTACAAACTACTTATCAACTAGCTTATCCTAAGGACGGCACAAATATCCATGCCCGAGGGGGGATTCGAAACCCCGACCGTAGTGGCTGTGCAGACCGTGACTGAAGCGCCTAATTCAGGAATGAATTATGATACAAAAGTAATGGATTTCCAACAAGGATGGCACAACATCTACCTATTATGAAAAATAGTCGATACTGAGGACGTGTTAGTTGTTTAAAGGAAAATAAAAAACGCTATCCAACTCGGTAGAGAATACAACCAGAAGCTTAAGAACACAGCCAACTAGTGAAAGGTACAATTTATATTTAACTGCGCTATGGCAAATGCAATGTGCGTATATCCCCGATTCGCAATACTGCTATGATGAAACGAACTTTAGCTGTCCATCGTGGAAGGATCGGTTTCACGTGTAGCTGAAGCTATGAGATGATGACTATACAGTGAATGAAATACTTCGTTCAAAAAAATTCCTAAGTTGAAGTCACTCAAGTATCAATGTCGAAAAAGAGGTTCTCGCAAACTTCTTGCCTCACTGGCCAGAAGCAGAAGAGAAGCTCAAATGTAAGCTTGAAAATTAGTGCTTCAAAACAGAAATGCAATGCGCTGAAGTAATAATTTTGTTCCTCTGCTCACAGAGAAACAATTATGAATACTTCAAGCAATGCAATCTGCACTTGCACATAATTGTGAACTACGTCACTGGACGCTTTGCCAACTACTGCCCACCTGCATCTTCGCACCACTAGCACAGCTAGCCAGATCCACGACTTACTTTTCAGCAAGTCTCTTCATACCGATTTCTCAAGATCAAATCACAGCTATAGCGTCAAATTGCTCTCCCACACCTTTACTTCCTTCCAAAAACCTTTCCCGCGAAAAAGAAGCGTCTAGAGGCTTCTGGAAAGTTGTAGAACGTTTCTACCGTTTGGCGGTTGAAATCAACTCCCAATCGTAACCGCGACAGCGGGTTTTGGGGCGAAGCGGCACCGGCCGGTCAGTATTATTTATTTATTTATTTATCATATGGTTTTTACAAGTATACTAGAATATATACATACAATTAAATGGAAATGTCCAGATTTAACAGCCAGTTCAAAGCACTTTCTGTCACTTGATGTAAGCTCTCCAAGTCACCATTAAATGCACGCAGTGGACACTGCTTGACGATGTGCCCTACGGTTTGCTCCTCTGCCCCGCAGTCACAGTCAGAAGATGGAAGGAAACCCCACTTCTTCATGTTGTAAGCACACCTCCCTTGACCAGTCCTGATGCGGTTCAGCCTCGACCAGGTTTGGCGTGGTAGATGGAATCCCTCAACCTTCTTGGATGGATCTTGCACGAGGTGGCCATTGTGCGGTGGATTTTCGTTCCAGCGTTCTTGACACTTGGAGGTCACGTCGAAGGAAGTGGTGCTTTCTGTGTCACACCAGGGAGGTTTTCGTGATTTCAGACGACATGCTGGGGGATCCCTTAGAGCATCATACAAGGGAGAATTCTTGTGCGCCTCGACATTCTTTACCAATTTCACCTTAGCTGCTTTCCTCCTCAGATCTTGCGGAGCAATGTTAGCCAGGACAGGTAACCACTGAATGGGCGTAGATCTGACAGTGCCAGTGATAATCCTCATGACTTCATTAAGTTGGACGTCAATCTTTGTTGTGTGAGCGCCGTTTTCCCACACTGGCGCGCAGTATTCCCCAGCAGAATACACTAGAGCGAGCGCAGCAGAGCGTAGGGTATTGGCGTCCGCACCCCAATTACTGCCAGAAATCTTACGAAGCAAGTTCACTCTTGGGGCAAGTTTCTTTGAAAGCTTTAAGCACTGTTCTTTGAATGTCAAGGATCGATCTAGAGTGATACCTAGGTATACCGGATTGTAGTTATGTGGCACTTCAATTCCGTCAAAAGTCACATGTAGCTTCCTATGGCCGGTCAGTAACCTGTGACCTGTGACCTGTGACCTGTGACTACCTGAGTGCCCTCGACGTACCGTTACGAAACCTCTCGTCGCTTGCCGGCCTCCCTCACTGATTTGGCTACTTTTCCGTTTCCAACCAAGAAAAGTACTACATGCAAATATTTTAATATTAAGTCTTGTCTACCAGCATCAACATATTTCCTCAATGACCTACTCAACATTAATATTCAAATGTTTGTATAGCTTATGGGACTTAACTACGGGGTCATCAGTCCCTAAACTTACAAACTATTTATGAACTAGCTAATCGTAAGGACGGCACAAATATCCACGCCCGAGGGGGGATTCGCATCCACGACCGTAGGAGCCGTGCAGACCGTGACTGGAGCGCCTCAGTCCCCTCGGCCACCGCGGCCGGCACATTAATATTCCCACTCATCCTATCTACTATTGCTTGCAGATTATCCGGGATCAAACTGATACCAGTAATTACACTATAAACAAATGTACGTTATTGATTATTAATACGTAAACATAACATGTAAGGTGGTGAAATTTCCTGCCGCCTTGCATAACACCCCCGTCAAATAACCTGTATTCTGTCAGGATCAGGCCACAGTTGTGGTGTTACGTGCTCGTGCATAAAATTAGCTGTAATGGTAAGTCCCAATTCCGCCCTCGTTTGTGCCAACCTATCCACATACATAGCCTCGATGAAACTAATTATGTGTTAATGTCCGTCGTCATTATTTACTACCCTATACGTCACCGTACAATGTTTGTACCAACATGACTCAGAACCACAAAAGATAAAAGTTGCAAGCTACAGAACAACCTCGTTTAATATAATTGCAGAGGGAAGATTGAATCTGATTGGTTTTCTGGAAAAACGGCGTTTTTTCGGGCGGACGTGCACGGCAGACGGTGTTTTCAAAGGGACTTCACGTCGTGCTCTCTTGGAGTGCAGGCGGTTTTCGTTTGGTGCTCACCGTGGATACGGACGTGGAGATTTGCTTGTTTAGCCGATTCTTGGACTTGGGAACTTGTACAAATTTCAGAGTGCGCTCTGAGATTTGAACTGGTATTAACAATTCTTGTTCGGTGAGAACAAGGTCAGCCACTCATCATTAGTTGCGCCGACACACTCAACTTTCTGGAGTCTTTTAGGCCTGCAGTACTTGTGCGTACTTGTCTATGCTAACTGAAGTGGCCCAGACTTGACAGAACTTCTTGAGGTCTTAGGCTCTTAGGTACTACCGAGAGTACAGTGGCTGATATTAGGCAGTACAGCTTCCGAATATCGGAGTATGATTTATTTCGTTGCCGCGCTCTTTTCAGCTTAAGACCGCCTGGAGCGCACGCCACAGCGACCCTGCGAAGTCGCCTAGCAGTTCGTCTACTGGGTAATTGTTGGGATATGTAAATTGATATTGCCACTTGTTTATTCTTTGTCACTAGTAGTACTCTGTGTTTAATTAATTACGTTTTTGTCTGATGTGTGTGTGTCTTCCGTGTTGTGCACGAAATGATGTAATAAAACGTATTTTCACGTATTTTTTTCCACTAGTTGTACAAAAATTACTCAACAAAAGGTTATTGGCCCAGTTCCCAGGCGTGAATGCTACGTTTTATAAATGTTGAAGAAAAAAAAGTCGTGTGCGGAAATCAGAGTCGGTTCATCAATTACATGTGCGCCGATGAATTTTTATTTTTCTCAATTGATCATTAGCGTGTGTTTACCACTACCCTGTATAGGTTCAGGTCGAAAACATGAGTAGTACAAGCTCATCCGGACTCCGCGTCGTTGAAAAACTGATCGGGCGAGAAAATTATTCGACGTGGAAATTTGCCATGAAGGCGTATTTAGTTCATGACGAATTATGGGATGTTGTAGAAAATCCTCCTTCGGCTCCGACACAACGGGACGAATTGTGGAAAAAGAGAGACAGAAAAGCACATTCCCGGATCTTCGTGGAGAAAAGACAAATTATTCCCATATAAGGGACACAAATGCGGCGGCAGAAGCTTGGACGGCCCTGGAAAAAGCATTTGAAGACTCAGGACTCACGCGTCGTGTTGGCTTGCTTAGAAAATTGATCACAACTAAATTAGATAAATTCAAGTTGGTAGACGATTACTGCGATCGAATCACAACGACCGCGTTT
This sequence comes from Locusta migratoria, assembly GCA_026315105.1. Classification (NCBI taxonomy): domain Eukaryota; kingdom Metazoa; phylum Arthropoda; class Insecta; order Orthoptera; family Acrididae; genus Locusta; species Locusta migratoria. The sequence continues at coordinate 360,315,390 of CM048750.1, forward strand.
AAGTTAAATGAAGTTCGCGGTAAGTGAAGAGTGGATAGGAACTTTACTCCTGGCCGGGTTACCTGATCATTATGAACCTATGATTATGGCACTTGAAAGCAGTGGAACCCGTATTACCGGAGATTCTATCAAAGTAAAACTACTACGAGATGTCAAATTAGAAGACGCGAACGGAAATGAAGAACCTGCGTTATACATAAATAGGCAAAGTCACTCAAAACGAAATATTAAATGTTACAAGTGTAACAAACAGAATCATATTGCTAAATATTGTTCTATCAAGAACGAAAAAAGGAGGAAACTCGTCAGAAAAATAAAGGAAATGTGGATAAAAACAGTCAGAACAGAAGAAAGCATTTCTTGCAGCAGATTCTACACAGTTTCACAAAAGAGAAGAGAGATGTGTTATTTAGATTCTTGTGCCTCAACTCACATCACTAACGATGGAAGGAAGCTTCACAACATTAAACCATGTAATAGCTCAGTGATCAGCGTGGGACGTGATGCCTTAAGAGCAGAAACTTCTGTTAGTATTAACCTGACCTTCTACACTGGTGATAAAACAGTAGAATTAGAAGCTTCCGATGTCTTTCACATTCCAAACTCAGCTGTGAACTTGCTTTCAGTTAGTAAGATCGTAAGCAAAGGTCTTAAAGTGACTTTTAATATGATGCAGAAGGTGAGCTAATAGCAAAGGCATCGCCTAAGTAAGGTATCTATTGCTTGAACACAAGTGAAATGAACCAATGTTATTACACTGAAGGCAATGGATTCCTATGGCATCGTCGGCTTGGACATATGAATAGCAAAAGTATGTTGAAGTGGGCAAAGATCTCAACGGGATTAAATGAAGATATTGTGGTCAAGGACCCATGTGAATTGTGTATTATGGGAAAACAGTCACGTTTTCCGTTGAAATGTAGCAAAAGACATTCTGAACACATCTTGGAACTAGTACATTCTGATTTGTGTGGTCCAATGGAAACAGCATCTATTGGTGGAATTATTACATTTATTGATGATTTTTCTAGATATAAGTTTGTCTATTTTTTGAAGAAAAAGTCGGAGGTGACACATATATTTAAAAACTTCAAAGTCATGGTGGAAAAGCAGACAGGCAGAAACATAACAAAGTCGCGGTCTCACAATGGAAAGGAGTATGTCAACGGTGAACTGAAAACGTTTTTGAGTTCTGAAGGTATCATCCATCAGCTTACAGTACGATACAGTCCACAGAAAAATGGTGTTGATGAGAGAGCAAATCGAACATTGGTTGAAAAAGCACGTACCATGATGTTTGATACCAACTTAGCAAAAGAGTACTGGGCCGAAGCTGTGTCTACAGCTGCATACATATCAAATCGTTCTCCATCTGTCACACTTGGATATAAAACACCATTTGAATTTTGGTATGGGAGAAAGCCTTCTTTATCACACATGAGAATTTTTGACTGTAGTGCAATGGTTTATATCCCAACAGCACATCGCAAAAAAATGGGATATGAAATCACAGAAGTTGACATTCCTAGGATACTGCCAAGCAACAAAAGGCTATCGGTTCATCGATAGAGAGACTTACAAGATAACTATCAGCAGAGATGTAAATTTCCTGGAAGATGAGAAGTCTATGAGTTCAAGGATTGAGGAACCTAAGAACATTAACATAATAGAGTTGGAGCAAGATACAGATTACAGTTGACGTACTGAAGAAGACATTAAATCAGTAGACAGTGATGATGAACCTTTTTATGGTTTTGACAGTGATTCAAACGAAACAGAAGCAAAAGATGAGGGATATGAAAACCAAAATATGGATCCTTTAGTTCAACAGACGGTTGTACCTCGAAGGTCAATCAGAGAACCAAAACCTTAGGAATGACGGGACTATTATACATACTACTTGCAAGAAGGACTTCCAAATGAAAACATTGATGTCAAGGAGGCTTTGGAAGGGATACATATGGAAAAATCGAGAAAAGCAATGAATAAAGAATTTTCATCTCTAGTGCGTAATAACACATTTGAAGAGGTGGACCTACCCAGGGGACATAATCCTCTCAAGACTAGGTGGGTTTTAAAAATAAAACCTGGAAGTAGCAGTACCCCACAAATATTTACGGCGCGTTTAGTAGTAAAAGGGTGCTCTCAAACCAAGGTGTTGACTATCAGGAAACCTACGCACCAATGGTCAAGTATGCATCAATCAGATATCTACTGTCTATGGCAGCTCGGGAGGACCTGGAGATTGATCATGTTGATATCACCACTGCCTATCTCTATGGAGACTTAAATGAAGAAATTTATGTAATTCCACCAGAAAATTTTGCAGCTCCCAGGTAAGTATGGAGGTTAAAGAAAGCTGTTCATGGAATTAAGCAGGCTGGTCGGAATTGGAATCAAAAAATTGATGAGGTGCTAAGAAACTTAAAACTGACCAGATCAAAAGCTGATCTGTGTATTTATTGCTTTATATGTATATGATATGCTTTTGTTCTCAAATGATAGAAGTGTTTTGAATCAATTGAAGGATTCACTAAAAATGGTTTTGAGATAAAGGACTTAGGACCATTGAATCAATGCCTAGGTATAGAAATTACACGAAATCGTGAAAAGAGAAAAATTTGGACTTGCCAGAAATCTTACACTAGAAAAGTTCTGGAGAAGTTTGGAATGAGTGAAGCCAAGCCAGTGCCAGCACCACTCGAACTTGGTTTGGACTTTGAAGCAATTGAATGAGCTGACATCAGTGCTCCTTATCAGGAAGCTATAGGAAGTCTTCTATATCTGTCCCAAATCTCCAGACCTGACATATGTTTTGCTGTAAATCTCCTTATCAGATATAATCACTGTTTTAAAAAGGCTCATCGGTTATTAGTAAAAAAAAGAGTGTTTAGACATTTGAAAGGAACAATATCTTATAAGCTAGAATTTTCTAAAGAAGTAAATACAGAAATAATGGCCTTCAGTGATGCAGATTGGGGAAATAAAATCAATGGCAGATACTCTGTAACTGGTTCATGCATAAAATTACAAAACTGTTTAATTTTGTGGTCTAGTAAGAAACAAAAAACTGTTGCACTTTCTACTTGTGAGGCAGAATATATGGCTTTGGCTTCAACTGTTCAAGATTTATTGTGGTTAAGGCAACTAATGGCTGATATAGACCCAAGTAGTATCAGAAATTCACTTAAAGTATGTTGTGCCAACAAAGGAGCCATTCAGTTTGCCAAGAATCTAGTGACAAATTCTACATCAAAACATATAGATGTAAAATATCATTTAATAAGAAAGCATGTGGAATCAGGTGTTGTTAGCATTGAACATCTGCCTTCTGAAGAAATGTTAGCTGATGCTTTTACCAAACCCTTAAGTACTGCAAGACATGAAACCTGTGTAAGAAATTGTGGTCTTGTGAAATATGTGAAGTAGAGACTACACAATATAGTGTTAATATCAATTTAAGGGGACATATTGGGATATGTAAATTGATAATGCCACTTGCTTGTTCTTTGTCACTAGTAGTACTCTGTATTTAATTAATTACGTTTTTGTCTGATGTGTGTGTGTCTTCTGTGTTGTGCACGAACTAATTTAATAAAACGTATTTTCACGTATTTTTCCACTAGTTGTACAAAAATTACTCAACAGTAATGTATGGTTTGTGCACGCCAGCAGCGATTGTCAGTTGTATCAGGTTCGACAGTCTAAAGGGAAACTTTATTTCGTTACGGCTACGAACTTGTACGCAAATTTCCGTTCTTCTACGAAATTTAATGTTTACAATAGATGATATTTTGACTTGAGAATCAGTATTAAAATAATGTTGACGGTGTTCAGATTAATGTATATCATTGGCGTATGTTTATTTTTCCATTTATATAGAATTTATATGAATACTGATGTCCATTTTAATTGAGATACCGAGTTCTTGATATGAAATAATATGAACATAGTGGTTATAATAAACGTATATCAGATAAAGTCGGTTTTCCTTATCGATTTCATTTATTGTTGTTTCCCGTTTTTAGTTCATAATTTTTTTGGAGGGAAAGTCAATATTAATTGGAAAAGTCGTGGATTTGTCTGTGTGACTGGAGATGATAGTAAGTTGCTATACAGGGACATACATATTATTGATAATTCAATAATAACTATTAATTGCATTACATTAATGATTCAGATAATTTATTGCGGGTCTTCCGCTTCTGTCTATGATTCCTTGTTCTAACTATCCACCAAACATTTCATTTGGCGTCTCTTGCCGCTTCTCCAGTGTCACCTCTGCGACAAATATTTTAAAATGACTCACACTTTACATTTGGGACCCTACCAAGGACGTCTGAATCGTAGAGTTTTTTGAGAAATAGTCAGATCGTGTCAACGGGTTATTACATAATTTTTCATTCATTTAAAGTCAAGTTGTACAAATAATTTGGCGCAACGCATATTTTATAAGATAATTATATAATTTTCTTTAAGCTTTTCATGCACTTTTCATGTCAGTGACTTCTGTGTGTCTATTCGTGAATATTCTGCTGTGACTTCTGCGTCACTTCTGTGTTGTGAACAGCGTTGTAAGAAACTGCGTTGAATATTTTGGTTGTGGAAGTTTGTCCATGTGTGATTTTAATTATAGCGCAATTAGTACATTGACAACTTACGAGGAATTAAAATTCGTTCATGTCACTGGTCACGGAACATACTAGGGTGCCGGTTTGAATTTATGTCACGAAGTAGGATTAGATTATGTAAGTAGAGCTTACCTAGAATATAAATTCTATGTTAATAAGAAATCGGGCGAAACTCTTGTATAATCGGGATAGTGCTGATTACGTAATTAAAATGTAGATTTTGATGGGTATAAACAGTCCGATTCTGTATGCCTACAAAATGTAGACATAACAATGGCCGAAAATGAAATAGAAAATGAAACCGAGCATTATTCACTCGGCAGAATCAGGAACGAGGAACTTTTGTAATGACGATGAAGAGGTTCCGATACATACTCCAACTCACAGTTGTGTGAATATTCGATCAACAGATCCGGGTGAGTTCCGACAAACTACTCAGTCAATAGAGTATGATACAAATGATGCAGCAGTTACTTGAACAAGGTAACAAACAAACAGAGACGATTGCACCGGAAAACAGAAAACTAGCGGAAATATTAATACACAAGTAGAGGTGATTGCACAGGAAAGTAGAAAACAAGCGGAGGAAAATAGAAAACTAACAGAAAATACTAATTAATAGAAGGAGTCAAGAAAATCATTACCGAATGTTGTTAAATGACCAGAAAAGAAATTACGGGTGTAAAGACTAATCTAGAAACGGTAAAGAAGGCATTATGCGGAAAAGAGAGCAGTAGTCGCAAAGAAGGACGCACGCATTGCTAGGTTAGAAGCAATTGGTGCAATAAAACTTGGTCTGGTAGCCAATCGCGAAACTAAAAAGATACACAAAGAAGTTTCGGGCAGTAAAACCGTTGTAGAAACCTTGAGAGAACAAGGAAAACAAGTCATTCGAGAAACAAATGAAAAATCAACAGAAAACAGCACAGACATTGAAATGTTCAAGCAAAAACAAACCGAAATCGGCGAAATCAAAAAAGAACAAACGCGGATTACGCTAGGACACAATATACTGGTTCGTGATGTGCAAGAAATACAACAGAAAATTCAACAGATCAGTGCATGTTCGATACGAGTGGCTCGTTCCGAAAGACATGTATGTTTGGGACAAAGCAATTCTCAGAAATGGGACGCGATTGCGCAACCCGCGTGCGATATCGTAGAAAGCGTGGATACGCAGACTTGATACTAGAACCAGAAAGTTTACATACAACTATTGGCCTGTAGGGAGCACAGGGCACGGAGGCAGTGGTGGAAGACCACTGTTGCCGGCTCCGTAGGACTGAAACTTGTTTGCGGAAGTCGAATAAGAGTATTAGAAATAAGAGAGTGGTATTGCGTTAGCCAGGCAAAGGAGGGCAGACGTATAATTATCCGTTGCCAGAGAAAGGTTGCGTCGATGCATTCGACTGGAAACATTTTCTCTTCGTCCAAAATTTCGACATTTACAAAGAGTCAAACAATACGCTACATGCCGCGCGGGAGTATCCGAGCGGTCTGGAGGGTCATGTTGCGGCCTCCCGCGTCGGAGATTCGAATCCTCTCTCGGTCATGGATGTTTGTGTTGTCTTTAGTATAAGTTAGTTAACAAGTAGTTAGTAAGTTTAGGGACTGATGACCGCGCAGTTTGTTAAGCTTATGGGACTTAACTACGGGGTCATCAGTCCCTAAACTTAAAAACTACTTATGAACTAGCTAAGACTAAGGATGGCACAAATATCCATGCCCGAGGGGGGATTCGAACCCCCGACCGTAGTGGCCGTGCAAACCGTGACTGAAGCGCCTCAGTCCCCTCGGCCACCGCGGCCGGCGATAATACAGTTTTTAAGACCATAGCTTACGGCAGCTGGGTGATGAATAAAGCAGAGAGAAATTACTCCATAACAGCTTTACAAACATTTGAATGCGCTACATCCAAAATCCTTTATCACGCAGTTTCACTATGTACTACCCGCATCTTGCCCCTACATTTCTGTCTTCAATTGGATTGTGGACACATGCAGTTGCATAGTTGAGCAACGTCTTGGACAACAGCTAGTATTTCTGCAGGTGAATGCCCGTCATTTTAAGGTATACCACTATAGCAGAAAAGACTGCTCGTCATGTCTACAATCTTTTTCAACAACGCTTCATTGTTTTATCAACTACTCACAAAATTTTCCAAATTCATCAAAAAAATCGCAAGTTTGTTTTATGGGGGGGTCACAGCTTTGGCACCTGTCAACTGTGCGAGGGCACCTCAATACAGCTCTGGGAAGTAAGTTTCGGCCATCTCTGATGCTGCACATTCAAAATTCCAGGAAAAACATCCGTGGCCAACACCACAGTTACGAAAAATGAAGGCGAAGGGAGCATTACTTAGTAAACAAGTGGAATTGGGACAAAGAAACAAATGAAGAGTCAAATAGTTTGAAGAAGGCTCTAGTTCAATCACCCATCCCGGAGAAGATTTTTGTATGGCGACTGATAGTTCGTACTCGGCGTCGGGAGTGATGATGTCTCAACAGTACCAAGAACAGGATAATACAGTTTCAAATTGTTCAAATATTTGTTAAGCTTATGGGACTTAACTACGGGGTCATCAGTCCCTAAACTTAAAAACTTCCTATGAACTAACTAAGACTAAGGATGGCACAAATATCCATGCCCGAGGGGGGATTCGAACCCCCGACCGTAGTGGCCGTGCAAACCGTGACTGAAGCGCCTCAGTCCCCTCGGCCACCGCGGCCGGCGATAATACAGTTTTTAAGACCATAGCTTACGGCAGCTGGGTGATGAATAAAGCAGAGAGAAATTACTCCATAACAGCTTTACAAACATTTGAATGCGCTACATCCAAAATCCTTTATCACGCAGTTTCACTATGTACTACCCGCATCTTGCCCCTACATTTCTGTCTTCAATTGGATTGTGGACACATGCAGTTGCATAGTTGAGCAACGTCTTGGACAACAGCTAGTATTTCTGCAGGTGAATGCCCGTCATTTTAAGGTATACCACTATAGCAGAAAAGACTGCTCGTCATGTCTACAATCTTTTTCAACAACGCTTCATTGTTTTATCAACTACTCACAAAATTTTCCAAATTCATCAAAAAAATCGCAAGTATGTTTTATGGGGGGGTCACAGCTTTGGCACCTGTCAACTGTGCGAGGGCACCTCAATACAGCTCTGGGAAGTAAGTTTCGGCCATCTCTGATGCTGCACATTCAAAATTCCAGGAAAAACATCCGTGGCCAACACCACAGTTACGAAAAATGAAGGCGAAGGGAGCATTACTTAGTAAACAAGTGGAATTTGGACAAAGAAACAAATGAAGAGTCAAATAGTTTGAAGAAGGCTCTAGTTCAATCACCCATCCCGGAGAAGATTTTTGTATGGCGACTGATAGTTCGTACTCGGCGTCGGGAGTGATGATGTCTCAACAGTACCAAGAACAGGATAATACAGTTTCAAATTGTTCAAATATTTGTTAAGCTTATGGGACTTAACTACGGGGTCATCAGTCCCTAAACTTAAAAACTTCCTATGAACTAACTAAGACTAAGGATGGCACAAATATCCATGCCCGAGGGGGGATTCGAACCCCCGACCGTAGTGGCCGTGCAAACCGTGACTGAAGCGCCTCAGTCCCCTCGGCCACCGCGGCCGGCGATAATACAGTTTTTAAGACCATAGCTTACGGCAGCTGGGTGATGAATAAAGCAGACATAAATTACTCCATAACAGATCTTGAAGCCAATGCAGTCATCTGGGGCTTTGAGAAGTTCCGCTACTTCCTCTACAGAAAGAAAGCCAACGTCTACACCGACCATAACGCGTTAGAATTCCTGATGTCGGCGAAGTTGCGGAACAAAAGACTCACCATATAAACTGACTCACCATATAAACTGCAGGAATATGATTTCTCTGTTGTTCATGTTCCGGGTGCTAAGAATCTTATAGCAGATGCACTATCGCGCTCCCTGGTGGGTCTTGAAGACGTTGAACCTCAACTGTTGGTGGAGGAACATTACATTCTGTATTATATGAGACGTGTTGCTTTCGAAAACTATGTAACTTCTACTCTTAAGAATATTGGAAAAGAGCAAAACAAAGATCCAGCACAGCATTCTTTAAGGGAAAAGATAAGAGACAGAAACGAGGCAAATAACCGAAAGTTTGATTTGATAAGAAAAGAGATTCTTTTCTACAATATTCGGGGTGTGATAGCGCTATGGCGTGTACGTGTACCAGAAGATTTAGTAAATAAAATCATCTGGATCTGCGTTATCGGGTGAGGAATGGTAGGGTGCCCCTAGATAGATCAGGGGTGCACTACACTAAGGAAGCGGCTACTCGGGTAGCAGAGTACTTGTGGAGTGCACATGGGGGTTTTTTAGGCTAGGCGCTAACTCTGATGAGCACTCGCCTGTCAGCATTCAGACAGCGAATTCAGGCCACGTTCGGAACAAAAATTCGAACATAAAAATATTAGCCGCGAACTTACAAAGAATTAGAAACAAAGTTCCCGAATTTGCAGCGCTGCAGGGAAGTTATTGCGCTCAGATAGTTTTAGGCACCGAAAGCTGGCTAAATGATGATGTGGCAAGTTCAGAAATATTTAGCGAAGCGTGGAATGTATATCGGAAAGATAGATCTGCTACAACTGGAGGAGGAGTGTTCATCGCTGTGGACAAAGATATTGTTTCTACTGAGATCGAAGCTGAAAGTAACTGTGAAGTTATCTGGGCACGCATAACAGGTCTAAAAGAAGTAAAGTTAATACTTGGGTGTTTTTACCGGCCCCCCAGTGCTGCTGTAGCAGTTTTAGAATCATTCAAGGAAAGTCTACACCAGGTAGTGCATAGGTATCCGGGCCATGCAATATTAGTCGGAGGTGACTTCAACCTTAAGAGTATAGATTGGGACCTCGCTAGTTACATTTCAGGCGGTACAGACAAGCAGTCTTGCGAGCTACTTTTGGACACATTCTCCGAAAACTGTCTTGAGCAGTTAAACCGGCAACCCACGCGCAATGGAAATATTCTAGACCTTATAGCCACAAACAGGCCTGACCTTATTAACGATGTCTGTGTAGAAACAGGAATTAGTGATCATGATATCGTGATAGCGTCGATGGTGACCAAAGTTCATAAACCAGTCAAGAAGGCTAGGAGCGTGTTTTTGTTGGGAAAAGCCGACAAGCAAATGTTACGATCGCACTTAGAAAATGAATGGGCATTGTTTAATTCTGCGACTATGGATGTAGGGGAATTGTGGACTAAATTTAAATGCATTTTTAATGAAGGGTTAGAGAAATATGTGCCAGTAAAGACGATTAAGGATGGAAAAGATCCACCGTGGTATAATAATAATGTTAGAAAGCTGCTGAGAAAGCAAAGGCTGTTGCACTCTCGATTCAAAAAAGAACACGCAAATGATGACAGGCAAAAGTTAGTAGAGATTCGTGCGTCTATAAAAAGATCGATGCGTGAAGCATACAATAATTATCACAGCCATACCTTAGCAAAAGATCTTTCCGAGAACCCCAAAAAATTCTGGTCCTATGTAAAAACGATAAGCGGGTCAAAGCCCACTGTCCAGTCACTCGTTGATCATTCCGGGGCAGTAATAGAAGAAAGCAAACGGAAAGCTGAAGTTCTAAATTTAACCTTTAAGAAATCTTTCACGCAGGAGGACCGCACAAATATACCATCATTTGATCAACGTACTAATTCCGAAATGGGGGACATAGCAATAGGTATTTCCGGTGTAGAGAAGCAGCTGAGAGAGCTAAATACGAAAAAGTCTGCTGGTCCAGATGGAATACCAGTTCGGTTTTACAAAGACTATTCTGCGGCATTGGCCCCCTACTTAGCTTGCATTTATAGCGAATCTTTAATTCAGCACAAAGTTCCTAGTGATTGGAAAAAAGCGCAGGTGACTCCCGTGTATAAGAAAGGAAAGAGAACTGACCCATACAATTACAGGCCAATATCGTTGACATCGGTTTCATGTAGAATTTTGGAGCATATTCTCAGTTCGAATATAGTAAATTTCCTTGAAACGGAAAAGCTTCTTTCCATGAATCAGCACGGGTTTAGGAAACATCGTTCATGTGAAACTCAGCTTGCCCTTTTCTCACATTACATCTTGCGAGCCATGGACGAAGGGCAACAGGCGGATTTTGTTTTTCTCGACTTCAAAAAGGCGTTCGACACGGTGCCACACTGCAGACTGCTAACGAAGATACGAGCTTATGGAATAGGTTCACAGATTTGTGACTGGCTGGAAGACTTCCTAAGTGATAGAACGCAGTACGTTGTTCTCGACAGCGAGTGTTCATCAGAGACGAGTGTATCGTCAGGCGTGCCCCAGGGGAGTGTGATAGGACCGCTATTATTTTCTATCTATATAAATGATCTGATGGACAGAGTAAGTTGTAATTTGCGGCTGTTTGCTGATGATGCTGTGGTGTATGGGAGGGTGTCGTCTGTAACTGACTGTAATAGCATACAGGTTGACTTCGACAAAATTTCTAGTTGTTGCGAAGAATGGCAGCTAGCTCTCAATGTAGAAAAATGTAAGGTGATGCGCATGAGTAGAAAAAACAATCCTATTCGAATACAGCATTAGTAGTGAGCTTCTTGATGCGGTCGCGTCGTTCAAATATCTAGGCGTAACATTGCAGAGCGATATGAAATGGAACGAGCATGTAAGGACAGTTGTGAGTAAGGCAGACAGCCGACTTCGGTTTATTGGGAGAATTTTGGGAAGATGTTCTTCACCTGTAAAGGAGACCGCGTATAAAACGCTTGTACGACCATGTCTTGAGTATTGCTCAAGTATTTGGGACCCGCAGCAGATCGGTTTGAAGGAAGACATAGAGGCGGTTCAGAGGCGAGCAGCTAGATTTGTTACCGGTGGGTTCGACCAAAGCGCGAGTGTCACGGAAATGCTCCGGCAACTCAATTGGGGATCGCTGGAAGAAAGACGACGTTCTTTTCGTGAATTTCTGTTAAGTAAATTTAGAGGGCCGGAATTTGAAGCTGAGTGTAGTACGATCTTGCTGCCGCCTACTTACATTTCGCGTAAAGATCACAAAGACAAGATAAGAGAAATTAGGGCTCGTACGGAGGCATATAGGCATTCATTTTTTCCTCGTTCAATTTGGGAGTGGAATAGGAAAGGAAATGCATAGTAGTGGTACAGTGTACCCTCTGCCACGCACCTTACGGTGAATTGCGGAATAAGTATGTAGATGTAGATATGGCACACTCACCTAAGCTATGGGCTCTTTGGTGCGAGAAAGTGTTATTTGAAATTACGATTCCTATGCCATTTTAAAAACATGAGGAGAAGGATACATTATGTTTTTGACATAATGCCAGAAGGCAAAACACAGTACGGTAAATATGCAAGAAGGCGAAACACAGTACGGTAAATATGCAAGTACCACTACACCCCATAATTCCGGAAAAATTAAAGCAATTAGCAGCTAATAGTCCTCTCCCGAGAACAACTCGAGGTAATTGCTACATTCTGGTGGTAATGGAGCTGACCTGTAAATTCGTAACTTTGACACCATTAAGGAAAGCGACGGCAAGAACAGTAAGCAGCGATTTCTGCAGGTATTTTCTATCACAGGTGTGAAGAATAGATAAGGTGATCTCAGATAATGGACCACAAGAGATATGGAAAAGAATTCTACGCAGATACAGAATTTAAGCGGTTTATACGTACTCCAGACATCCGCAGAGAAATCCGGCGGAAAGTGTTGAGAAGAAAATCGGAAATATGTATAGAATTTATTGCAACAAAAAACATGCGACTTGGGACGTATTCCTGAAAGATTTTCAGGACGTTATAAATGAAATTCCGCATACTACAACGAAGCTAGCACCGCTAACTGTCCTTGAGAATATTCGGCCGAAAAAAGTCATACAGGAGGTGGTGATTTTCCCCCACAGCATTGGGTAGGGCATCCGGAGATTGTCAATAAGGCGCTACAGCGCATATCAGAAGCTGGGAGGAAACGAAAATTAGCTGCGGACCACAAAGCAAAGACTAAATCCTTTGCGCCAAACCAAAAGGTTCTAATATAGAGTTTCAAACTCTGAAATAAATAGAAACTGCTGTGCCATCAATTCTTCTCGGTGTACAACGGACCAGTCGGTGTACGGAGAATGGTACATCCACGTGTGGCGGAATTGGAGACAATAAAAATGGGTAAAGGTCTAGGAATACATCATGCGTCCCACTTAAAGCCCCAGGTTGAATAAATATGTACATAAGTATATAATGTGTATGGGGGATAAGAATATAAATATATTAACATTATTTATCATGTGTGGGATTGTGATTTGTGTTATTGTATATGATTTATTTTGTTTTCAATTTATTAATTTTTCTGTGTGTAACAGTAATCTGTGGTTTCATTTTTTTATTTTATTTATTTATTTTTTTGTCGTGATGTAGCTTCGTATTAGGTGGTCATAGACTGTGGTCGCCGGCCGCGGTGGCCGAGGGGACTGAGGCGCTCCAGTCACGGTCTGCACGGCCACTACGGTCGGGGGTTCGAATCCCTAGTTCATAAGTAGTTTGTAAGTTTAGGGACTGATGACCCCGCAGTTAAGTCCCATAAGCTCTACAAACATTTGAACATTTTTTTTTTTATTATTTTTTTTTTTTTTTTTTTTATTTTTATGTGTAATCAAGTGGGGTTAACTGAAAACAAAATGGATCAAAGAGAGTAAATAAATAAAAATATCCTTAGTACATTGGCCATACTCAGATCAGTCCCAGTATCAACTCAAGGCTGGCTGCATAGTCTCTTTTGGACAGTGGGATCCAGAAATGTAATTGCCGTCATTGGTGATTCATCCACATGTACGAGCCTGATGACTGATTATTTGTTTCGTTGTGAGAAGCACATAGATGCCGATTTGTTGTGTTTAATTATCGGCCGCGAAGGGGTGCGTGAGATCCGATAATATTTTTTCTGAGGGTTTGTCCACCCCATGTGCCACAGGCATTGCCGAGGTGGGGTGGCTTGCGTGCCTCAACGATACAGATAGTCGTACCGTATGTGCAAGCACAGCGGAGGGGTATCTGTGGAGAGGCCAGACAGACGTGTGGTTCCTGAAAAGGGGCAGCAGCCTTTTCAGCTCTACTGTATGAAAATATGATGATGGCATCCTCTCGGGTAAAATATTGCGGAGGTAAATTAGTCCCCCATTCGGATCTCCGGCCAGGGACTACTCAGGAGGATGTGACCATCAGGTAAGGCAACACAGGCATTCTACGGATTGGAGAGTGGAATGTTAGATCCCTTAATCGGGTAGGAAAATTAGAAAATTTAAAAAGGGAAATGGACAGGTTGAAGTTTGATATAGTGGGGATTAGTGAAGTTCGGTGGCAGGATGAACAGGATTTCTAGTCAGGTGGTACAGGATTATAAATACAAAATCAGTTGGGGGTATCACAGGAGTAGGATTGATAATGAATAAGAAAATAGTAATGCGGGTAAACTACTATGACCAGCACAGTGATCGCATTATCATTGTCAAGATAGATACGAAGCCAACACCGACAACAGTAGTACAGGTTTATATGCCAACTAGCTCTGCCGATGATGAGGAGATCGAAGAAATATATGAGGAGCTAAAGGAAATTATTCAGACAGTTAAGGGAGAGGAAAACTTAATTGTGATGGGAGACTGGAATTCGGTAGTAGGAAAAGGAAGAGAAGGAAAAATAGTAGGTGAATATGGACTGGGCAGGAGGAATGAAAGAGGAAGTCGCCTGGTAGAATTTTGCACGGAACATGATTTAATCATAATAAACACGTGGTTTAAGAATCACAAAAGAAGGTTGTATACGTGGAAGACACCAGGAGACACCGGAAGGTATCAGATAGATTTTATAATGCTAAATCGTAGATTCCGAAACCAGGTTTTAAACTGTGAGACATACCCAGGGGCAGATATAGACTCTGACCATAACTTATTGGTCATGAACTGTAGGCTGAAACTGAAAAAACTGCAGAAAGGTAAGAAAATGAGGAGATGGAACTTGGATAAATTGAGGAAACCTTAAGTTCTTAAGAATTTCAGACGGAGCTTTAGGCAACAATTGGCAGAAATGGGGGGAAATAAAACAGTAGAAGAGGAATGGGTAGCATTGAGAGATGAAATAGTGAAGGCAGCAGATGACAAAATAGGTAGAAAGGCGAGACGTACAAAAAATCCTTGGATATCACAGGAATACTAAATTTAATTGATGAAAGGAGAAGATATAAAAATGCAGTAAATGAAACAGGCAAAATGGAGTACAGACGACTAAGAAATGAGATTGGCAGGAAGTGCAAAATGGCTAAGCAGGAGTGGCTGGAAGCCAAATGCAAATCTGTAGAAAAATGTATAAGAAGGGGAAAAGTAGATACTGCCTACAGGAAAATGAAGGAGACATTTAGGGACAAGAAAAGCAGCTCTGCAAATATCAAGAATTCAGATGGAAAACCTGTTCTCAGCAAAGAACGGAAAGCTGAAAGGTGGAAAGAATACATAGAGGAGCTCTACAAAGGACTTAGAGACAATATTGTAGGAAGGGAAGAGGAGGAAGATGAAGATGAAATAGGAGATACTATACTGAGAGATGAATTTGACAGAGCCTTGAAAGACCTAGGTCGGAACAAGGCTCAGGGAGTAGATGATATTCCCTCAGAGCTACTAAAGTCTCTGGGAGAGCCAGCCATGACAAAACTATTTCACCTGGTGTGTTAGATGTATGAGACAGGTGATGTACCCTCAGACTTTAAGAAAAATGTAGTAATCCCCATTCCGAAGAAATCAGACAGTGACAGGTGTGAAAATTACAGAACCATCAGTTTGATAAGTCATGGTTGCAAAATTTTAACACGAATTATCTACAGGAGAATGGAAAAGCTGATAGAAGCTGACCTCGGAGAAGATCAGTTTGGATTCAGGAGGAACGTAGGAACGCAGGAGGCGACTTATCTTAGAAGATAGATTAAGGAAAGGCAAACCTACATTTTTAGCTTTTGTAGATTTAGAGAAAGCTTTTGACAATGTTGACTGGAATACACTCTTTCAAATTCTGAAGTCATCAGGGGTAAAATATAGGGAAAGGACGATTATTTGAAACATGTACAAAAGCCAGACCGCAGTTATTAGAATCGAAGGGCATGAAAGGGAAGCATTAGTTGGGACGGGAGTAAGACAGGGTTCCAGCCTTTCTCCGATGTTTTCAATGTGTACATCGAGCAGGCGGTGAAGGAAAAATTTGGAATAGGGATTAAAGTTCAGGATGAAGAAATAAAAACATTGCGTTTCGCTGGTGATACTGTAATTTTGTCATAGGCAGCAAAGGACCTAGAAGAATGGAACGGACAGTGTGTTGAAGAGAGCATATAAAGTGAACATTAATAAGAGCAAAACAAAGATAATGGAATGCAGTCTTAGAAAATCAGGCGATGCT